>CM068739.1:2272076-3472333 GCA_035136125.1 Quercus rubra | reverse complement strand
AAGATTGAGCTAATACCAGCTAAGTCGAAGACATTTCAAAATTTACGAACTTGGTCTCTAAATCCAACTTGTTCCATAAACCGTTACTCATTTTTTCTCTCCCTCTCTCTCACAGTTATTAGTGACTAAGTTGGTCAGTTTTGAACTGTCTTGAACTGGCATTAGCCCAAGCTTACTTTTGGTTATTAACTATACTATACCCTTTTTTATTAACCAAAAAATTTTTTTCTAACTTTATACATTGTTCAAAATCTTTGGGAGAATTACACTCCAATTCCTTGAAATTTGGGAAAATGACATTCCATCCCAAACCTCCAAACCTAAAGGAAAAAAAACACTTCACTCTCTTGAAGTTTGAAGAAATTAACACTATCCCATTTTGTTTATATTAGCAATGAAATATTCTAAACTTTTATACGAACTTCTTTACAAAAGTTTAATCAAGGTTAATAAAAAAATAATTGAAAAGTTTAGAATAAAAATGCAAAATTTATTAAGTACCAAGGCACTTGCAATGGTAATTCTCCCCATAACCTATTGAAAATAATAATAATAATAATAATAAGTAAAATGCGTACTTAATATTTTTTAAATACTCTTTAATTAAAAATTTAAAGGACAAAGTTTAGTTACAAAATTAATTGTAGTTTGAGGCTACAACCTTACTCAATATCTTTTTATTGGTGGTGAAATTTGACAAATCTACTGCTGGATTACATCTTTTTCTTATATCTTCTTTTTATCCTCCATACTTGCAAATTGTTTAAATTGTAAGTTTTTGTAATCTAAAATTATGCATAAAATATAAACTTATAGATTACTGTAGGAGCAATTTTTGCCTCAAGACCAAGTGTTGCACTTGTAATCTTTTTTGGCTTAGAGTCCCACATTGGAAAGACACCTTTCCTCTTTCTACCTTCTAACTCCATTGGCTCATGTCTTATAAGGTGGAAAGAGGAAAGGTGTCTTTCCAATGTGGGACTCTAAGCCAAAAAAGATTACAAGTGCAACACTTGGTCTTGAGGCAAAAATTACTCCTACAATTACATAATAAATAATATATGATTGACACAAAATTTGACATGTGTATTAAGAGTACAAAGAATATGCAATTCAACGGTTAGATTTTCAAAATATGTATTAATTTTTATTTTATTGAATAAAGTTGTAGTCTTATTTTATAACCAATTTTGTTGCTAAACTTTATCCAAATTTAAAACAATGAATTTTAACTTTATCCAAATTTAAAACAATGAATTTTAATTTTAAAATGGAGAATAAATTTTGAAGACAAAAGGCAAGTTAGCGCACAACATTTTTAATGGTATTAATATAAAAAATTTTGGTCAATCAGATGTCTAAGAAGAAAAGTGTTTTTTTCCTTTTAAATTTGTGGGTGGAGTGTTATTTTCTCAAACTTTAAGCTAAAAATGTGGAGAGTAAGTACCCCCGAAACTTTTACATTTTAGGCCTTGCATTGTGCAGACACAGAGTCTCGTCAATCCAAATAAAATTGTGTTTGTGGGGGAGCAAAAACTTGGGCCCTTGCAGTGGGCTTAAGTACCACATTTTATCAACAATGCGTCCGAGGAGAGGAAATCATAGGGAAACCCCGTAACTAACAGTAGAGCATGTAAGTGTCCAGGGATATTGATCCGAGAGGAATACCCTCCTCGGGTCTGGCATGTGTCGGTGAGATGGGCCTCGTCTCCCCCTTAGTTCACCTTCCAGGAAGTTCCAAAGGTGAAGATAGATTACAAATGTACACGGAAGGGATAAGGATGCAGAAATATCTTGGGAAAAAGCTGCTACCACCACATTAAATGCATTACAGCAGCTTTCCTGGCCGCATTTATGTGGAGAAGACCTCTGAACAGTGTTTTCGATCACCTTTACCCCCAGAAAATCAAAAAGCTGTGAGGGAAGAAACAGAAACTCAAGTACCAGGCTAGATGGTAGACAAGTGGACGATAGGATCGAACAATGAAGGACTATATAATGGAGTGAAACCTCCAGAAGAAGAGGGAGACAAAAAAAAAAAGAAAGAACAAGAAGGAAGAGTTACTGTAGCATCTGGAAAAACACAACTAAAAAGAACATTTTATCTAAGAGCCTACCCCTCGGACATTGCTTGAAGTAACCAATTCATCCAAAACTTGCTCCTCGGACCTAAGATCATCACATGCTTGTGTGTTTTACTCTCCTCAGCCCAACTCCTAACCTTCATTAACTGTTGTGAGACCCTTTATTAGTCCAATTCTTTCGCCCATTCTCTTACAAATTTATTGTATTGGGCTTATTGAGCCCATCCCCTGTTCCCATCTAGGTGTGGGCTACAATTTGTGACCCTACAATTGGCACCGTCTGTGGGAAGAGTTAGCGCTAGTAAAAGTTTACGACAGTTATGGCAGGTTCAGGACCACAACAGACCAGTCCACCTCATGCAGAATCAGTGAACGTCAATCAACAAGATGAACTCCATAATCTTGAATGGGAGAATCACGTAGATAACCAACGAGAGGGCAGCTCACGGACGATCCATGCTGGGAGAAGTGGCTATCGATGAAGGAGCCATTTGGTGCAAGAGCACGCTGATGAAGAGGGTTTGCAACGACAAATAGAAGACTTAAAAAAGAAGTTTCGTCGAGCACAACGAAATCAAACCCTTTCAAGTTCAGATGTTTCTTCCAACGATGAAGGAGAGGACAGTTACAAGGAATGCTCAGAAACTCCGCCCAGTGAATCCTATTCCTATGAAGATGAACACTCTCATAAGAGGAGGAGAAAAGGTTCGTCTAGAAAGGGAGTGGGAACTAGGGTCATGAAAAAGGCCCTGAGCCAAATTTCTAAGTCCCCCTTTACGCAGGGAATAGAAAGGGCGAAGCTTCCCAGACGTTTTCATCAGCCTACGTTTTCCATGTACAATGGACGTATCGATCTTGTAGAACATGTAAGCCAATTCAAACAAAAGATGGCAGTCTATTCTCAGGACGAAGTTTTGTTGTGTAGAGTGTTTCCCTCCAGCCTGGGACCGATGCCAATGAGATGGTTTGACGGTTTGAGAACTAATTCCATCAGTTCCTTTAAGAAGCTTACTCAATCATTCTGCTCCCGGTTTATCACATGCAGCAGAGTTCCTCAACCCCTAGATTCTCTGTTGTCAATGACAATGAGAGAAGGAAAGTCTGTGAGGTCGTATGCCGAGAGGTATTGGGAGATGTTTAACGAGATTGATGGGGATTTTGATGAGGTTGCTATCAGAACCTTCAAGGTTGGGCTTCCTTCCAAGCATGGTCTGAGAAAATCCTTGACAGGGAAACCAGTCACGAGTTTGCAACATCTAATGGATAGAGTGGATAAGTATAAAAGGATTGAAAATGATCAACAACAACAACAACAAGGAAAGGGAAAGCTAAACTTATCCCTCAAGAAATGAGAGAATTTAGGCCGGACAGGTATAATAATAACCGGCCGAGAAGGGATTATACTGAGCAGCAGATATCTAGTAACAGCCAGGTGGTCGGGGCTGTATTCCGAGAGTCTGTGCACCAAGTCTTGGAAAAGGTTAAGAATGAGTCCTTCTTCAAATGGCCCAATAAGATGATGGGAAACCCTGAAAAGAGAAACCGAAATCTCTATTGTCAATATCATAGAGACCATGGTCATACTACCGAGGACTGTAGAAGTTTATGGGATCACCTTGACTAACTTGTCCGAGAAGGTAAATTGAAAGAGCCGTTGCATCACTCCAGTAGTTTGGGTGGTCAGGCTGATATTCGACCAGAAAGGGAGAATCCTCCAAGACCCCCTATTGGGACTATTAACGTTATCTTTGCGGCGCCTGGCAGAACAGGGTCATGCCCCTCCAGAGTAATGTCAGTGGCTCGCCTGTACCCTGAGGATGATTCCCACGAACCGAAGAGAGCTAAGTTAAGCCGGTCCCTGGTCATGGGATTCTCGGACGAGGACAAGATCGGAACTGTTCAACCTCATGACGATGCTTTAGTGATTACCCTCCGAATCGGAGGCTATGATGTAAAGAGAGTGATGGTGGATCAGGGCAGTGCAGCCGAGATCATGTATCCTGACCTCTTCAAGGGGCTAAACTTAAAAACTGAAGATCTGACGCCTTATAATTCCCCTCTAGTAAGTTTTGAGGGGAAGATTATTATCCCGAAGGGACAAGTAAGGCTACCAGTGTAAGCCGAATCGGAGATAGTGGAGGTCGATTTTATAGTGGTGGATGCTTATTCCCCTTATACGGCAATCGTGGCTAGACCTTGGCTTCACACTTTAGGAGCAGTCTCTTCCACCCTGCATCAAAAAATCAAATATCCTTCTGGAGGCAAGATAGAAGAGATACTGGGTGATCAAACCATGGCGCGGCAATGCATGATAGCAGTAATCCGACACAAGCCTAAAGCAGAATCTGAGGCTCAAAAGGAGGAGTTATAGCAGTTAAAACCCCCAATGTCATCTAATGATGGGTTATCCGAGGAAGTGAAGTGTGAAGATCTTGTAAAAGTCACAATAGGAGATGACCCGGAGAAATTTTTTCAAGTCGGATCTCAACTACCCCAGTCAGAGAGGGAGGAATTGGTAGAATTCCTTAAACGAAACATCGATGTCTTTGCATGGAATGCTTATGAGGCTCCAGGAGTGGACCCAGACTTCATTTGTCACCATTTGAATGTTAATCCGTTGATGACCCCCAAGAAGCAGCTCCCTCGTCGGCCATCTAAAGAGCATGCAGAAGCAGTTCGTCAGGAAGTGATGAAGCTCAAAAAGGCAGGGGCTATCAAGGAGGTCTTCTATCCCGAGTGGTTGGTAAACACTGTAGTGGTCAAGAAAAAGACTGGGAAGTGGCGAGTATGTGTTGATTTCACAAATCTAAATAAAGCCTGCCCTAAAGATCCATTCCCCATGCCCAAAATCGATCAGCTAGTAGACGCCACAGTCGGCCATCCTCGGATGAGTTTCTTGGACGCGTTTCAGGGTTATCATCAAATACCTTTAGCATTGGACGATCAAGAAAAAACTGCTTTTGTTACGCCAGTAGGGAACTACCACTATAAAGTGATGCCTTTTGGTTTGAAGAATGCAGGTTCCACTTATCAAAGAATGATGACGAGGATGTTCGAGTCATTACTAGGAAAAAATATGGAGATTTACATAGACGATATGGTGGTGAAAAGCAAAAAGGTATCCGAGCACCTAGAAGATCTTCAAGTTGTCTTCGAAATTCTCAGAAGCCATAAACTACGTTTGAACGCCTCCAAATGCTCCTTTGGTGTAGGTTCGGGTAAATTCTTGGGTTACATGGTTACTCATAGGGGAATAAAAGTCAATCCCGACCAGATTAAGGCCATCATCAATATGCGAACTCCTCAGAACCCAAAAGAGGTGCAAAAACTAACCGGAATGGCCGCTGCTTTGAATAGATTCATATCTCGATCGGCAGACAGGTGCCGACCTTTTTTCCTGTTGATTAATAAATGGAAAGGCTTTGAATGGTCGACGAAATGTGACGCAGCCTTTCAGCAACTCAAAGACTATCTTGCTCGGCCGCCGGTCATGTCAAGTCCTGAACCAGATGAGGTTCTTTTTGCTTATATTGCAGTGGCCTCCTACGCAGTAAGCTTGGTGTTGATAAGAGTTGATAACGGCGTACAGCGGCCAGTGTACTACGTGAGTAAATCGTTGCACTAGGCAGAAGTGCGCTACCTTCCACTGGAAAAGGCCATCCTGGCAGTGGTGCTTGGCACACGCAAGCTGCCTCACTATTTCCAAGCACATACGGTGATTGTTCTTACACAACTCCCACTAAAGACCGTACTTAAAAGTGCAGATTACACGGGAAGGATAGCCAAATGGGGTACAATTCTGGGAGCTTTCGATATCAAGTACATGCCTCGCACCTCAGTAAAGGGACAGGTACTCGCCGACTTGGTGGCAGAATTCACCGAACCTGAAGCGGATGGATTACTAGCACAAGGGGAAAGGGATGTAAAACTAGTCAGTAGTATCTCCCAGCCTTTCCCTCCGACGTGGAAAGTGCATGTAGATGGAGCATCAAACCAAAAAGGCGCAGGGGTTGGATTAGTGTTGACCTCTTCCGAGATGGTTACCATTGAAAAGTCTCTGAGGTTAGGCTTTCCTGCCACAAATAACGAAGCGGAGTATGAAGCTTTATTAGAAGGAATGGCTATGGTCCTAAGGATGGGAGGAAAGTCCATCAAACTCTTCTCGGATTCAAGGCTAGTTGTTGGTCAAGTCAGAGGTGAATTCGAAGCCAAAGATGAGAGAATGCGAGGTTATCTTAGCCGAGTAAAAATTATGCAGATGGAATTCGAATTCTTTAGCTTGCTACATGTCTCAAGAAGCGGCAACGCGCATGCGGATTCTTTGGCCACGCTCGCAACTTCCTCGGCACAAAACTTGCCTCGCATAATCCTCGTTGAGGACCTGCATCGACCCTCAACAATAGCAAACGTGGTTCAAATCAATCAAGTTAGAATGGGACCAAGTTGGATGGATCCTGTCATGCAATTCTTAAAGGAAGATATTCTACCCGAAGAGAAAATTGAAGCTGACAAAATAAGAAAGAAAGCTACTAGTTATTGGCTGTCGGAGGATAGCAAGCTATATAGGCGTTCCTTTTCTGGGCCTTATTTGCTATGTGTTCATCCCGATCAAACTGAATTGCTCTTGGAAGAGATGCATGAGGGAATTTGTGGAAACCATACTGGAGGCAGGTCCTTAGTGCATAGGGCCATTACACAGGTTTATTGGTGGCCGAACATGCAGAGAGAAGCTTTGGAGTATGTCAGAAAGTGTGATCAATGCCAGCGGTATTCACCGAGTATACACCAACCAGGGGGAGTCCTCAATCCGTTATCTAATCCATGGCCATTCGCTCAATGGGGCTTAGATATCGTCGGACCATTTCCTAAAGCTGTGGGAAATAAGAAATATCTCATAGTTGGCACCGATTATTTTACAAAGTGGATTGAAGCAGAGCCTCTAGCCAATATCCGAGATATGGATGCGAAAAGATTCGTCTAGAAAAGTATTGTTACTCGGTTCGGCGTCCCTCGTGTACTCATCTCAGATAATGGACTCCAGTTTGATAGTAAGATGTTCAGAAACTATTATGGCGAGATGGGGATTACTAACAAATATTCTACTCCGACTTACCCTCAAGGGAATGGACAAGCTGAAGCTGTGAATAAAGTCATACTGAGTGGATTGAAGAAGAGATTGGATGACACAAAAGGCAGATGGGTGGAAGAGCTTCCGCACGTACTCTGGACATACAGGACCACGCCTCGTAGGTCCACCGGAGAGACCCCTTTTTCAATGACTTATGGAGCTGAGGCAGTCATCCCCCTAGAATCTGGGTTCCCGACGATGAGAACAAGCTCATTCAATCTAAAAGACAACAACGAAAACTTGGCAAGAGGTCTAGACTTGATTGATGAAAAAAGGGAAAACGCAATGGTTCAATTGGCTCACTACCAACAGAAGCTGAAGCGAGGTTATGACGCCCATGTAAAGACAAGACCTTTGGCCCCAGGTGACCTGGTGCTGCGTAAAGTTGTGGGCTCGGCAAAAAACTCAGCGTGGGGAAAACTATGGCCAAATTGGGAAGGACCATATCGTATCACCTCCAACGCTGGTATTGAAGCATATTTCTTGGAAGACCTGGACGGACTTGTAGTACCTCGCCCTTAGAATGTCAATAACTTGAAAATGTATTATTATTAATAAATGTGTATTTGATCAATATTCGTTCTTTATGTTAAATATGTATGCCTCTTTCTCTATCTCTCTTTGTTCTATGAAATGCTTAAACTTAAATCCACTCATGCATGAGTCCTCGGACCAGATGACTTGGATTAGTTAGCACTATCTCTCTTTGTTCTATGAAGTGCTTAAACTTAAATCCAATCATGCATGAGTCCTCGGACCAGATGACTTGGATTAGTTAGCACTATCTCTCTTTGTTCTATGAAGTGTTTAAATTTAAATCCACTCATGCATGAGTCCTCGGACCAGATCACTTGGATTAGTTAGCACTATCTCTCTTTGTTCTATGAAGTGCTTAAACTTAAATCCAATCATGCATGAGTCCTCGGACCAGATGACTTGGATTAGTTAGCACTATCTCTCTTTGTTCTATGAAGTGCTTAAACTTAAATCCAATCATGCATGAGTCCTCGGACCAGATGACTTGGATTAGTTAGCACTATCTCTCTTTGTTCTATGAAGTGTTTAAACTTAAATCCAATCATGCATGAGTCCTCGGACCAGATGACTTGGATTAGTTAGCACTATCTTTCTTTGTTCTATGAAGTGCTTAAACTTAAATCCAATCATGCATGAGTCCTCGGACCAGATGACTTGGATTAGTTAGCACTCTCACTCTCACTGGAGACCTCTAACCAGATGATTCGGGTTAGTTAACACTAGTTACAATTTCCTTTTAAGTATTCAAACTTAGATATAAGGGTATTACTCGAATTTCCTGTTATGTTTGGTTTATTTATCCGGTTCATATGTTAACCCAATTTCCAGAGCTTCTTAATCAAATTAGTCATTCATATAACACAAAAAAAAAAATGAAATGACAAAAGAATAATTCACCATTGCTTGCCATAATGCGTAAAACAAAATGAGCATATCTTCATTAATAATTAGAACATAGTACAAGTTTCTAAAACGGTAAACATAAAAAAAAAAAAAAAAACAATACTAAAATAAATATCCTAGGTCTTTGTCTTAGGAGCTTGGTGGTCAGCAACTTGTTCTAGCTGAGAAGGGGCAGCATCCGAAGTCTTATCCTGGGGAGCCTCAACCCTCTTTCCTCGACCAGCGTCTTGATGGGAATCTGCTGGGACTTCCATAGAAGCTGGAGGAGCTTGACTTGTTGCAGGAGCTTCGGATGCTGAGGCTGGCTACTCTAGGGGAGGAGAGTCGGAACCTGGGAGCGCCTGAATATCAGGATCATAATATATGCTCTCAGGCCTCCTAAGGCTGGAATCAACAGGGACTCCAGCGGCATCAAGGGCTTTTTCCCAAGTAATGTTGCAGTAGTCCCTGGCGATGGAAGAAAATTCTTCAGTCAGCCTGCTCTGAGTCTCTTGCACCCCCAGAGCATACGAGGCCTGCTTCTCGGCCTCGGCTGCCTCCTTCAGTAGCTGTGCAGCTTCCTTGGCCTTGCGAAGCTCTTCGTGCAAATCTTTCACCATCTGCCTCTCTGTTGCTAGATTGATTTCGCAGAGGTGTAATTCGCTACGAAGAGTTTCAGCCTGCTTCTCAGTCGTCATTAAGCCAGCCTCAGCACTGGCCTTATCCTGGAGAGCTTTCTTCACCTGCTCGGCCATCTGTTTTTGTTGGTCTTTCAGCACTTTCAGATGAGCCTCAGCAGTCTCTCGGGCGTCATGGGCAGCCCTCGTCTCATCACGAGAGTTCTTCACCCACTCCTCAGCCACGTAAACTTGTTGCGTGACCTATTATGCACAGTGAAGAAGTGGCTTAGATTAAAGAAATAATATGCAAGCAAGCAAAAAAAGAATGAACAGAATTACTTACCATAGCCAAGTCCCTTTTTAGGGAAAGAAATAGGTCAGGATGATTGAAACTCCTGTAGGCTGCCAAATCTTGAGGTAGGAGTAGGGGTTGTAGCAGAGCATCAGCCATCCGGCCTGCATGACCACCGCGAAAATGCCTAAGAGAGGCATCCATCGCGATGGGAGCACCATCAACCTCCAGTACTGGCGACCAAGTTCGTGGTGACCGACGAACTTGAGCCACTGGTTGCCCCTCTCGGCTCTCCACGGAATGGGCCCTCCTACTCCGATGTTCTTGTGTTGGTCTGGCCTGCTTATTGCCCCTTGATGGGCCTAACTCCCCCTCCTCAGTAGGCTCTACTGGCCTTTTCCTCCTCAGATCCGGGTTTGGTTTTAGCCTGAGGTCGGCAGGCACCTGAGGTGGAGGAGAAGGAGGGTTTACGGATTGTTTTGACTTGCCTTTATCGTGAGGAGATGGCACCTTGTTCCTGTTCCGCATCAGCTCCTTCAAGGTAGGACTAGTCTTAGGAGCCATGTCTTCCTCCTCGTCAGTTGTATCGGCAATGTAGGTTATCGCCTGAGTCGGAGTTTGTACACACGACTGCTCGTCCGCTCCCTCTTCGGCCTCTAATATAAGGACTGTTTCTTCTTCAAACCTGAACTTGTCAATCTCTTGTTCGAGGGAGGAGGAAGAAGCTGTGCCTTCTCGGAGGATGGCCTCCCCAAGTGGTACTTCATGCAATGGTTCGGCAACAAGGGGAATCCCCTGTGGGATGGGATGGTCAACTGGAGGAAGATCGTAGGTGGCGAGAAAGTTTGGCCGAGACACGTCTATGCGCGCCAAACGATGGTCTCCCGCTCGGATGGAGTTGCCGACGTCTAAAAATGACCTCGAAATTGGCTCAAAGTCCAAAATAAGGTGAACCGCCCGTAGCTGCCCGTTGTCGTTCACAAAAATTTCTGATCTCAGCAGATAGTTCAGTGCTGGAACGTTGATCAGGCTAAGCTTAGGTGGTAAAAAACTTATCTGTCAAGCAAGCAAATCACACAGTTGAGCCTCGGCTACAAAAAAAAAAAAATAATAATAATATAAAACAACTAAATAAATAAATGTAAATGCATTAAAATACTCCTCAATGCTAAATTTAGAAATCCTAAATCTAGGTTGCTCCACCTGGTTTCCCAGCTTTGGTTGGGCAGGCTAGGCCGTCACTCCAAGGCCCCGACAGGATAAGATAGTCGTCTTTCATCCCCTTGTTAGACTTGGGGAGGCAGGATATCAGTTTGACCACATTGCTACGGGACTTAAGGTAAAAGACTGCCCGAGACTCTATATGGCCTTCATATAGGTGGGCGACGTCGTGCCAAGTCAATCCTAGCCCCAGATGCTGGTCCAAAGCGTCGATTGATCCTAGGACTCTAAAGAAGTTGGGGGCACACTGGTGAGGGCAGAGTCTATGGGCACGAAGATAGTCCCGTGTAATCTTACCCATGGGGATGGTCATTCCCCCTTCTATGAAGGCAATCATAGGGATTACCACCTCTCCTACTTTCCGGTCAAACTCCACCCCCTCTGTGGTGCAGTGACGTACCACCACCTCCTGGGGAATGTGGTACTTTTCTTTGAATAACTCTATTAGGGCCGGAGTGTTTACTAAACGCTCGAATCTACCCATTGTTAGTCTCTGGAATGTGGAGTGGTTAGCCGAGGAGGTTAGCCGAGGATACAGTGGAGGTTCGGAGTGCAAAACTTACATGAGGTGGAGTACGGATTGGTCCTCTTGTCTCTAGAAGATCGTTGAACTCTCTTTCTTGTGAAGGTGTGATGGATGCCTGAATATGAACGCTCTGAAGTTGCAAGTTCTGATAAGAAACAAAAAGTAACGTCCGAAGGTTTTTATAATTGGGACGAAAGAAGGAAAAGACACAATCCCGCCCAAATATTGAAGATAAGATCTGGACCGTTGGATTTGTATTCCACCGTTGGATGTCTGGAGCGAAACGCAGTTCTAAGCGTTTAATGATGATTGTGCGAGTTCCCAAGCGTCAGAAGCTCTCGCGAAATGGCAGAAATGACCCTTACACACGCGCCTGAATTTAAATATCGTTAAGGACTACATCGTAATTATGGATGTACATCAAAATCCTAATTTTTCTCCTCGGATAAGAGAGAAAAATCAGAATTTTGAGGGGCTATTGTGGGGGAGCAAAAACTTGGGCCCTTGCAGTGGGCTTAAATACCACATTTTATCAACAATGCGTCCGAGGAGAGGAAATCATAGGGAAACCCCGTAACTAACAGTAGAGCATGTAAGTGTCCAGGGATATTGATCCGAGAGAAATACCCTCCTCGGGTCTGGCATGTGTCGGTGAGATGGGCCTCGTCTCCCCCTTAGTCCACCTTCCAGGAAGTTCCAGAGGTGAAGATAAATTACAAATGTACACGGAAGGGATAAGGATGCAGAAATATCTTGGGAAAAAGCTGCTACCACCACATTAAATGCAATACAGCAGCTTTCCTGGCCGCATTTATGTGGAGAAGACCTCTGAACAGTGTTTTCGATCACCTTTACCCCCAGAAAATCAAAAAGCTGTGAGGGAAGAAACAGAAACTCAAGTACCAGGCTAGATGGTAGACAAGTGGATGATAGGATCGAACAATGAAGGACTATATAATGGAGTGAAACCTCCAGAAGAAGAGGGAGACAAAAAAAAAAAAAAAGAACAAGAAGGAAGAGTTACTGTAGCATCTGGAAAAACACAACTTAAAAGAACATTTTATCTAAGAGCCTACCCCTCGGACATTGCTTGAAGTAACCAATTCATCCAAAACTTGCTCCTCGGACCTGAGATCATCACATGCTTGTGTGTTTTACTCTCCTCGGCCCAACTCCTAACCTTCATTAACTGTTGTGAGACCCTTTATTAGCCCAATTCTTTCGCCCACTCTCTTACAAATTTATTGTATTGGGCTTATTGAGCCCATCCCCTGTTCCCATCTAGGTGTGGGCTACAATTTTTGACCCACAGTGTTGTTCTTGTTCAATGTCATAAAAATTTCCCCTAATTTTTGTTGCCTCTTTTTCTCTCCAAAAAAAAATTGATAGCCTTCTTTTATTTTTATTTATTTATTTTAAGAATAGAAAACCATGTAGCCTAGGTTTTTTGGTTTTTATTTTTGGGGTGTCACCACCAGAAAAGAACAAAACTTTCTGAAGAATCTGAACGAGAAACGTGAATTGTTACAGCCCAAGAAAGAGTTAATACTGATCTTATCGAGAGGGATGATATAAGTAACGTTCCCCTTGACATTCACTGCTGGTAAGCTTGACACCTTACAACGTTATTTCTTGGTTTCCTCTGTGTGTGTACTAATGTGTTTTGAATGTAAATTGCTTTTCATATTTGTACAAAATGGCTGAAAAAGGTTTTTATTTATTTATTTATTATTAAATAAGGCCATTATTAAGTCCAAAACCCAAGCCCATGAGTCAATGACACAGATTCTTACCATGGTTTACCTTTGAGAAAAGGCCATGGTTTACTAGGTTAGGAGTTGGTCTTTTACTTGATTGCTCAGAAAAAGGGAGTGTTTCTGTTTGGACAAGCTAAAGTGTAACTTGGGCCTTTTGATTTGGGTTTGGCTCAATATGATCCTTCAAACAAAGGTGTATAAGGCCCTTGTTAATTCATGTAAACACTTAATTTGAGAAACAGCATCAAATAGACAGATACACAATCGAGCAGGCTTGAGAAAGACAGATTCAGCTATAAAAATTTAAAAAAAAAAAAAAAAATGGCTTGAGAAAGACAGTATGCAAGATTAGCATCCACCTTATATGTGTTCATTTCATGGACTTTGCTTGGCTGACTGAGTAGTACCATTGTCTTAGAGCATTTACAGCAAAACATCTAAAATATATAGCTTTTAACAACTGAAAAAAGCCATTTTATCTATTTTAACAACTCACTTTAAAATATAGCCAACATTAAAGGTTCTAGTTTAGCACATAACACATTAAAATAATATAAACAACATAATAAAATAATATATCCTACACAATAAACACTACAAAAAACTAAAAAGAAAAAAAAAGGACAGCAATGTATCGTGCTATCTTTGGCAGCTCACTGTAGCTAATAGTTAAAAATTTATAGGTATGACAACTTTGATGTTGAGTATATTTTTAGTATGTTGGTGCTAAACTAGCTTTTTAGTTATGATGACTACTTTATTGTGAATGCTCTCTCATACTGTTTAGGTTGGAGTCTTTTGGCTTAATATTGCCATTTCCAATGTTAATTAGCTTTATAGGTACTATTCCAACTTAATTGGCAAATTGAGGAGAGAGAAAGAATTTCGGCAACAGTGTTGCCGAAATTCAACAAAAATGAGGAGAGAGAAAAAGAAAAAGGGGGAGAGAGAAAGTAGAGGAATTTCGGCAACACTGTTACCGAAATTCCTCTGCCCAAAATACTGCCCGGTCAGTTAAAAAAAAAGCAATTGCGGTAATGCCATTGCCGAAAAAGGAAAAAAAAAAAAATTTGTTTTGGCAATTGTGGCAATGCCATTGCCGATAATGTAAAAAAAAAAAAAAAATTTATTTTGACAATTGTGGCAATCCCATTGCCGAAAATGGAAAAAAAAAATTATGAAATCTGTGAATGAGTAAAAAAAAAAGTTGTCACGCCCACAATATTTTTACAATAAATCACACGTGATTAATTATTATTAGTTCAAAAAATTTGTGACAAATTAATTGTAGAATGGCATTACCGAAAATGTAAAAAAAAAAAAAAAAAATTATTTTGGCAATTGTGGCAATCCCATTGCCGAAAATGGAAAAAAAAAATTATGAAATCTGTGAATGAGTAAAAAAAAAAGTTGTCACGTCCACAATATTTTTACAATATTTTCACAATAAATCACACGTGATTAATTATTATTAGTTCAAAAAATTTGTGACAAATTAATTGTGGAATGGCATTACCGAAAATGTAAAAAAAAAAAAAAAAAATTATTTAGACAATTGTGGCAATCCCCTTGCCGATAATGCAAAAAAAAAAAAAAAAAAAAAAAAAAAATATATATATATATATATATATATATTTTGGCAATTGTGGCAATCCAATTGCCAAAATATATATATATATATATTTTTTTACATTTTCGGTAATGCCATTCCACAATTAATTTGTCACAAATTTTTTTAACTAATAATAATTAATCACGTGTGATTTATTGTGAAAATATTGTAAAAATATTGTGGACGTGACAACTTTTTTTTTTACTCATTCACAGATTTCATAATTTTTTTTTTCCATTTTCGGCGATGGGATTGCCACAATTGTCAAAATAATTTTTTTTTTTTTTTTTTTTTTTTTTTTTTTTTTTTTTTTTTTACATTATCGGCAATGGCATTGCCACAATTGCCAAAATAATTTTTTTTTTCCCTTTTTCGGCAATGGCATTACCGCAATTGCTTTTTTTTTAACTGACCGGGCAGCATTTTGGGCAGAGGAATTTCGGTAACAGTGTTGCCGAAATTCCTCTGCTTTCTCTCTCCCCCTTTTTCTTTTTCTCTCTCCTCATTTTTGTTGAATTTCGGCAACACTGTTGCCGAAATTCTTTCTCTCTCCTCAATTTGCCAATTAAGTTGGAATAGTAACTATAAAACTAATTAACATTGGAAATGACAATATTAAGCCAAAAGACTCGTTTAGGTTGGGTTGCCATTAAAATGTTCAGTCAGGTGCTAATTGGTTTCTCTCTTACTGTGTTGGGTTGCCGTCAAAATGTTCAGTCAGGTGCTAATTGGTATTTCCGTTTTGCTGTTTTCTAATGTAACCAAAAAAAAAAAAAAATCATTGACAAGATGGGCTAGTTATGCTGGGCCTTTTCCCCCCATTGTCTAAGTTGATCTCTTTCCTGCTCCCATGCATTATTGGGGACTGTAAACCACTTTTTTTCTTTTTTTTTTTTCTTTTTTTTTGTGTGTGTGTGTGGATAAATGTGAATATTTCATTGAAGGAGCAAAAGGAAGGGATATCTACATTACTTTCCGAAGCCTCCATGACAGCAAGAGAAAGGGATACACATTTACAAAAATATGATATATTTGAGTATAACACATTCTTGCTTAGTTCATGAACTATAGAGTCAGCATCCCTTTTGATCCAACAAAAATAACAACACAAAAGAATTAGCCAAGACTGATGCATATTCAGCAGTGGCCGAATCTCCTAACATGCTTCCTTCAAATTCTTATTTAAGGCATCACATGAATCTTAGAATCACCCTTAACAATTATACTTTGGAACTTTTCATCTCTGGCCAAATGTAAAGCCCAAATTATGGCAAAAGCTTCAACAAAACTAGGACCATATGGTTGTAAGATGTAACATTGATTTTTTTTTGTTGATAATGTTGTAACATTGATATTATTCTTAGCAATAATCTGATTCTAATTTTCTTAATGATTTGTTATTTCTAGCTGGGTATTTGTTGTGATCCTTGGTACTGAACTATTACTTTATTCAAGTTTGGTGGATACGCACTTCAATATTCAAACATTTGCATCGTTGTTTGACATTTGACATTGACACAATTAACAATTGTAGATTAAATGATCATATTGAATATTTGTCAAAAAAAAAAATGATCATATTGAATAAATCCAAACCATAAGTTAGAATTGTTTAAATTTAAGCAATCAATGCAAAATTAATAAAGAATCTAAGTTTTGCGGAACCAAATTGTTTTTTTTTTTTTTTTTAAGTCCAAATATGCGCTAACAGGAAATAAAATTCTAAAATAGATGAAAGTAATTACAAGTAAAGATACAAAGAATAAAATCAAGGACTTAATTCTGTTATGTTTGCAAAAATAAAAAACTGTTATCTTGGAATAAAAAAGAAAATTAGCAAAAAGAGATGCTTTAATGTTTTTATTTTTTCTTAAACTGGAACAAAATAAAAATCAGCTCTGAAGTTGAGAGTATCACTTACTCTAAGTTTGAGATTGATTTAGGCTTTAAACATTTGTGATGTTGGTTAACATTTAATAGCAATAGTAGTAACAAGTAACGATCATCGATAACAGGACAAAATTGAACAACTTTTAAACAATGGTGCACAAATACAACTGTGTATAAGTGTGTGTAATATACAACACCGGTGGAAAGGATAAAATATGATTAATAAAACTATGTAAGAATTGAGGTAGAATATGTGTGCATTGGGGTAGAATATGTGTGCATTTGACAACTGATTAAAAGCTAGCATTTTACTTAAATTATCTATTATTCATACGTGTCACACTACTTTTTGTTTAAGTTTATTTCAAATAATTTAAATTTTAGTTTTTTAAGAATAAGCTATCTCTTACCTTTTTTTATTTCATATTATGTATATATAAATTACAAAAAAAAAAAAGGCAATTTCAAATGGACACTTAAAAGAAAGAAAAAACAAATTATGTAGACAAGCATAGGTGCATTGCCTAAAAGGAAGTTTTTTTTGCCACTAAGCCTTGTAGCCTAGTGGCACCCGGTTAAATTGTAACCTTAGAGCTCGGGGTTTTTATCTCTCTTAATTATCCAGTAAAAAATAAAATAAAATAAAAAATTTTAATGATTTTTAGAAGGGCATTTTTTTAATCCAAAAAAAAAAAAAGTTAAAGTATAAAGTTAAAGTTGATTAGAAAGGCCTAAAAAGAAGTTAAAAGTATAAATTAAAAAAAAAAAAAAGTAAAGTAAAGTAAAAAGTGTTGATTAGATAATGACAAAAATAGTCAAAAGTTACTATAAGAGTTCGTTTGAAATCTATTTATTTTGGTGAAATTGAAATTCTTTTACTAAAAGTACTATATATAAATGTAAAAGTTAACTGAGATAATACAGTAAAATTCATAAATAGTATTAAAAATGTTGTGAGACTCATGAATAGTAATAAAAATAAATTGAATAGTAAAATAAATTGGTAAAATTTATTTACGCGATTGAATTTGGGACATGGTGAAGAGGACCAGAATTTTGACATTAGGTAAGATTTGAATTTTTTTTTTTCTTCTTACATGATTGAATTTGTGTTTCACTTAAAATTGATTATTAGATTGAATTAAAAAATTTAAGACTACGTCAATCAAAAGGAGTCATTACTTTTAAACACGTATAACAGGGGTTTAGTTTAGATCAAAATTAATCCATAGTTTTTTTTTTTTTTTTTTCTATTAAACATTAAAGAGAAATTAATCAAAATTTTAAAAATATTTCAAAAATCAATATTTTTAGAGAAATTTCCAAAGAGTGGCATTCTAAGGAGTCTTCTAAACGAGCAATTTCTTTGAAGAGAAGAATAAAAAAAGCAGAGTGTGACACATGCACAGTGAAATATTAAAGAGACTAACGACTAATTTCTTTGAAGATGAGAAGAAATAAAGTAGGAAGTGACTCATGCACAGTAAAGTATTAAAGAGACATTGAAATCGGTGGAAGACACTTTGTAATAATGAAGATGACATTTTTTCTATCTAAAATATGAACTTGAGAAAAAAAAAAGTTAAAAATTTTCAAGCGTGAATGTGAACCTGAGAAATTAAAGAGGATAGTGATGGCTTCGGCCCTACAAGGTTCCATTTACATTAAAAAAAAAAAAAAAAAAAACAGACTTAATAATAGACGTGAAGTTCCCCTCTTCTAAATAATAGTCGTGTCTTCTCTGCTTTCCAAATACTTAACAGCATATATGTGACTTGCTAGAGCACCAAAGTAAATAGAAGAGGTCATGTGTTATGGTTAGCATTTTTCACTTTTGAGAAGGAAGGGTCCTTTTTGGATTGAAAATTCACTGATGAAGAATGGAGAACAATGGTTTAGACCATATGATTGGATGTAATTTTTCTTTTCAATTTTTAATATTTGTGATTAGTTTTGAAATTCGAATGTACAAATGCATAAACATAAAAAAAATGACCACTTATTTATGCCTTTCTCTCTAATATGGATTTTTTTATTGACAACTTAATGTGATTTTGTCTTAAAATAAATGAATTGCCTTTATTTTTCTATAATATTAATAAAAATAATGATACAATTACAAATTATTTTACAACTTTTTATAAACGGTTAATAAGTGTGTGTAATATATAACACCTCATTGTTTGGCTAGCTTTTACTTAAAGGTGGAGAGGATAAAATATGATTAACAAAACTATGTAAGAATTGATGTAGAATTTTAGTAAATCTACGTAAGATTTGGTGTAGAATTTGTGTGCATTTGACAATTGATTAAGCATTTCATTCTTTAAACAAAAAAAAAAAAAAAAAGCTAGCATTTTACTTAAATTACCTATTTATTGGTAAGTCTCACACTACTTTTTGTTCAAGTTTTATTTCAAAAAAATTAAATTTTAGTTTTTTAAAAATAAGTTAACTCTTAACTTTTTTTTATTTCATATTATATATACATATATATATATATATATATTACAAAAAAAAAAGCAATTTCAAAATGGACACTTAAAAGAAAATGAAAAAGAAATTATGTAGACAAGCGTAGGAATATTGCCTAAAAAGATTTTTTTTTTCAATGATTTTGAGAAAGTTCATTTTTTTTTTTAATGAAAAAAAAAAGTTAAAGTATAAAGTTAAAGTTTATTTATTTATTTATTTATTTATAGGGAGGTAAAAAGTTAAAGTTGATTAGAGCATCCACAACAATAGATCTAAATTTTTAATTTTTTAACTATACAAAAAGTCACTTTATGTATTTTACCTTCTCACACCCTACAGCAGTGGAGCTATTTTCCTTTTCACACAATAAAATAATATAAATACTACAATAAAATAATATTTCATTCAACTACCAACACACCACCACAACCACCATCAAATCTATAAAAATCACTGCACAACCACAACCCCACCGTGCCCATCAAAACTAGTGAAGAAGAACAAAACAAAAACCCAAAAAAATCAACACAGCCAAACCGAAACATATGCCTGATACTTTATCCAATTCGACATCAACCGACGAGACCTGCGCCGATCATCAATTAGTGATCATAAACAGTGATGATGAGTGCAAAGCGAAACAAAATGCTTTGATTTGAGGTGAGTCGGGTAATGTGGGATTCGATTTGAGCTAAAAAGAGAGAGAGAGAGAGAGAGAGAGAGAGAGAGAGAGAGAGAGAGAGAGAGAGAGAGAGAGAGAGAGAGAGAGAGAGAGAACAAAAGAGAAGTGGGTCTGAGGCGATCGGCGGCGTAGGTCTAAGGCGGATGGCGGCGTGGGCCTGAGGTTAATCGATGGCTTGGGACAGTTGATGGGTCGGTGATGTCGAGCTTCGGTGGCGGCGATGTTGAGGATGAGTCGAGCTGGCGGAAGTGAATGAAGGAGCTTGAGAGAGTGACGTTGAGAGAGTTTTGAGAGATGACGAGAGCTTCGACACTGAGAGAGAGAGAGAGAGAGAGAGAGAGAGAGAGAGAGAGAGAGAGAGAGGCACGGAGTGACTGAGAGAGAGAGAACCATTTTTATTATTTTAATCGGGCCGAGAGTAAAAAATTGTTTTTTTTTTTTTAGCTCTCAGCTACAGTGCACATCTATAGATAGATGTGCATTGTAGTAATGGAGCTAAAAAAAATAAGTATAGCTCCACTGCTGCAAATGCTCAAAATGAAAAGGCCTAAAAAGAAGTTAAAGTATAAATTAGAAAAACTGAAAAAAAGGTGTAGTAATAAGTGTTGATTAAATAATGACAAAAATGGTCAAACGTTATTGTAAATGATGAAACTTAAAACTGAAAATACTGTAGTAAAATAATTTTTAAATGTGTAAATAGTGCTGTGAGACCCGTGAACAGTACGTAAACAATGTATTAACAATGTGTGAATAGTATTTTTTGTCCCCCAATCAATTCATGTGATGTTACTATTCATGCGCTAGGGAAAAAAAAAAGTTTGAAAACACACACACATGGGTTTGGAAACACGGATCCAAACCCACGCTTATTCAAGTGGATGGTGACTACAGCTAGCTGTTGTTGTCGTTTTTGTTTCTTTGTTTTGTTTCGTTTTTTTTTTAACAAACACACCAAAGAGAGGGAAGATAATGGCCAACATTTAGATAGACTTTAGGTGAGATTTTTTATTTTCGTTTTGCCTATTTTATTTTATTTGTTTACACCATTAGACATTAGGTAAGATTTGATTTTTTTTTTCTTCTTACGTGATTGAGTTTGAGCTTCACCTAAATTGATTAGGGTCAAGATGGATTGAATTAAAACTACCTCAAGATGGATTAGGGTCAAGATAAAGTAAAGCTACTTTTTATTTTATTTTATTTTTATACAAGATAGAATTCTACTCTATCCTAATCTAAGTGTATATATATGTGAAATTCTCTTCTGGAGACTTGAACCCTGGCCTTTGCCTCCCACATCTTATAAACACTTATACTTGTGGAGTGACCATCGCACCAAGAGTGTACGATGGAAAGAAGTAACTACTTTTAAACACATATGATAGGAGTTTAGTTTAGATCAAAATTAAACCATAAGATTTCATTTTTCTATTAAAAATTAAAGAGAAATTAATCAAAATTTTAAAAATATTTCAAAAATAAATATTTTTAGAGAATTCATTAATTTTTTCCATTTCAAAAATGTTTTAAGGTGAAATATTATTCCAAAGAGGAGCATTCAAAGGAGTCTTCCAAACGAGCAAAATTTCTTTGAAGATAAGTGGATGGTGACTATGGCCAGCTGTTGTTGTCCTTTTTGTTTCTTTGTTTTGCTTTTTTTAAACAAACACACCAAAGAGAGGGAAGATAATGGCCAAAATTTAGATTGACTTTAGGTCAGATTTTCTATTTTCGTTTTGCTTTTTTATTTTATTTGTTTACACCATTAGACATTAGGTAAGATTTGATTTTTTTCTTCTTCTTACGTGATTGAGTTTGTGCGTCACCTAAATTGATTAGGGTCAGGATGGATTGAACTAAAACTACCTCAAGATGGACTAGGGTCAAGAGAAATTAAAACTACTTTTTATTTTATTTTATTTTTATACAAGATAGAATTCTACTCTAGCCTAATCTAAGTGTATATGTATGTGAAATTCTCTTCTGGAGACTTGAACCCCGGACTTTGCCTCCCACATCTTATAAACACTTATACTTGTGGAGTGACCATCGCACCAAGAGTGTACGGTGGAAAGGAGTTACTACTTTTAAACACATATGATAGGAGTTTAGTTTAGATCAAAATTAAACCATAAGTTTACATTTTTCTATTAAAAATTAACGAGAAATTAATCAAAATTTTAAAAATATTTCAAAAATAAATATTTTTAGAGAATTCATTAATTTTTTCCATTTAAAAATGTTTTAAGGTGAAATATTATTCCAAAGAGGAGCATTCAAAGGAGTCTTCCAAACGAGCAAAATTTCTTTGAAGATAAGTGGATGGTGACTATGGCCAGCTGTTGTTGTCGTTTTTGTTTCTTTGTTTTGCTTTTTTTAAACAAACACACCAAAGAGAGGGAAGATAATGGCCAAAATTTAGATAGACTTTAGGTAAGATTCTTTATTTTCGTTTTGCTTTTTTATTTTATTTGTTTACACCATTAGACATTAGGTAAGATTTGATTTTTTTCTTCTTCTTACATGATTGAGTTTGTGCTTCACCTAAATTGATTAGGGTCAAGATGGATTGAATTAAAACTACCTCAAGATGGACTAGGGTCAAGATAAATTAAAACTACTTTTTATTTTATTTTATTTTTATACAAGATAGAATTCCACTCTAGCCTAATCTAAGTGTATATGTATGTGAAATTCTCTTCTGGAGACTTGAACCCTGGCCTTTACCTCCCACATCTTATAAACACTTATACTTGTGGAGTGACCATCGCACCAAGAGTGTACGGTGGAAAGGAGTTACTACTTTTAAACACATATGATAGGAGTTTAGTTTAGATCAAAATTAAACCATAAGTTTTCATTTTTCTATTAAAAATTATAGAGAAATTAATCAAAATTTTAAAAATATTTCAAAAATAAATAATTTTAGAGAATTCATTAATTTTTTCCATTTAAAAATGTTTTAAGGTGAAATATTATTCCAAAGAGGAGCATTCAAAGGAGTCTTCCAAACGAGCAAAATTTCTTTGAAGATAAGTGGATGGTGACTATGGCCAGCTGTTGTTGTCGTTTTTGTTTCTTTGTTTTGCTTTTTTTAAACAAACACACCAAAGAGAGGGAAGATAATGGCCAAAATTTAGATAGACTTTAGGTAAGATTTTTTATTTTCGTTTCGCTTTTTTATTTTATTTGTTTACACCATTAGACATTAGGTAAGATTTGATTTTTTCCTTCTTCTTACGTGATTGAGTTTGTGCTTCACCAAAATTGATTAGGGTCAAGATGGATTGAATTAAAACTACCTCAAGATGGATTAGGGTCAAGATAAATTAAAACTACGTTTTATTTTATTTTATTTTTATATAAGATAGAATTCTACTCTAGCCTAATCTAAGTGTATATGTATGTGAAATTCTCTTCTGGAGACTTGAACCCTGTCCTTTGCCTCCCACATCTTATAAACACTTATATTTGTGGAGTGACCATCGCACCAAGAGTGTACGGTGGAAAGGAGTTACTACTTTTAAACCCATATGATAGGAGTTTAGTTTAGATCAAAATTAAACCATAAGTTTTCATTTTTCTATTAAAAATTAAAGAGAAATTAATCAAAATTTTAAAAATATTTCATAAATAAATATTTTTAGAGAATTCATTATTTTTTTCCATTTAAAAATGTTTTAAGGTGAAAGATTATTTCAAAGAGGAGCATTCAAAGGAGTTTTCCAAACGAGCAAAATTTCTTTGAAGATAAGTGGATGGTGACTATGGCCAGCTGTTGTTGTCCTTTTTGTTTCTTTGTTTTGCTTTTTTTAAACAAACACACCAAAGAGAGGGAAGATAATGGCCAAAATTTAGATAGACTTTAGGTAAGATTTTTTATTTTCGTTCTGCTTTTTTATTTTATTTGTTTACACCATTAGACATTAGGTAAGATTTGATTTTTTTCTTCTTCTGACGTGATTGAGTTTGTGCTTCACCCAAATTGATTAGGGTCAAGATGGATTGAATTAAAACTACCTCAAGATGGATTAGGGTCAAGAGAAATTAAAACTACTTTTTATTTTATTTTATTTTTATACAAGATAGAATTCTACTCTAGCCTAATCGAAGTGTATATGTATGTGAAATTCTCTTCTGGAGACTTGAACCATGTCCTTTGCCTCCCACATCTTATAAACACTTATACTTGTGGAGTGACCATCGCACCAAGAGTGTACGGTGGAAAGGAGTTACTACTTTTAAACACATATGATAGGAGTTTAGTTTAGATCAAAATTAAACCATAAGTTTTCATTTTTCTATTAAAAATTAAAGAGAAATTAATCAAAATTTTAAAAATATTTCATAAATAAATATTTTTAGAGAATTCATTATTTTTTTCCATTTAAAAATGTTTTAAGGTGAAAGATTATTTCAAAGAGGAGCATTCAAAGGAGTTTTCCAAACGAGCAAAATTTCTTTGAAGATAAGTGGATGGTGACTATGGCCAGCTGTTGTTGTCCTTTTTGTTTCTTTGTTTTGCTTTTTTTAAACAAACACACCAAAGAGAGGGAAGATAATGGCCAAAATTTAGATAGACTTTAGGTAAGATTCTTTATTTTCGTTTTGCTTTTTTATTTTATTTGTTTACACCATTAGACATTAGGTAAGATTTGATTTTTTTCTTCTTCTTACATGATTGAGTTTGTGCTTCACCTAAATTGATTAGGGTCAAGATGGATTGAATTAAAACTACCTCAAGATGGATTAGGGTCAAGAGAAATTAAAACTACTTTTTATTTCATTTTATTTTTATACAAGATAGAATTCTACACTAGCCTAATCTAAGTGTATTTGTATGTGAAATTCTCTTCTGGAGACTTGAACCCTGGCCTTTGCCTCCCACATCTTATAAACACTTATACTTGTGGAGTGACCATCGCACGAAGAGTGTACGGTGGAAAGGAGTTACTACTTTTAAACACATATGATAGGAGTTTAGTTTAGATCAAAATTAAACCATAAGTTTTCATTTTTCTATTAAAAATTAAAGAGAAATTAATCAAAATTTAAAAAATATTTCATAAATAAATATTTTTAGAGAATTCATTAATTTTTTCCATTTGAAAATGTTTTAAGGTTAAATATTATTCCAAAGAGGAGCATTCAAAGGAGTCTTCCAAACGAGCAAAATTTCTTTGAAGATAAGTGGATGGTGACTATGGCCAGCTGTTGTTGTCGTTTTTGTTTCTTTGTTTTGCTTTTTTTAAACAAACACACCAAAGAGAGGAAAGGTAATGGCCAAAATTTAGATAGACTTTAGGTAAGATTTTTTATTTTCGTTTCGCTTTTTTATGTTATTTGTTTACACCATTAGACATTAGGTAAGAGTTGATTTTTTTCTTCTTCTTTGGTGATTGAGTTTGTGCTTCACCAAAATTGATTAGGGTCAAGATGGACTGAATTAAAACTACCTCAAGATGGATTAGGGTCAAGATAAATTAAAACTACTTTTTATTTCATTTTATTTTTATACAAGATAGAATTCTACACTAGCCTAATCTAAGTGTATTTGTATGTGAAATTCTCTTCTGGAGACTTGAACCCTGGTCTTTGCCTCCCACATCTTATAAACACTTATACTTGTGGAGTGACCATCGCACGAAGAGTGTACGGTGGAAAGGAGTTACGACTTTTAAACACATATGATAGGAGTTTAGTTTAGATCAAAATTAAACCATAAGTTTTCATTTTTCTATTAAAAATTAAAGAGAAATTAATCAATATTTTAAAAATATTTCAAAAATAAATATTTTTAGAGAATTCATTAATTTTTTCCATTTAAAAATGTTTTAAGGTGAAATATTATTCCAAAGAGGAGCATTCAAAGGAGTCTACCAAACGAGCAAAATTTCTTTGAGGATAAGTGGATGGTGACTATGGACAGCTGTTGTTGTCGTTTTTGTTTCTTTGTTTTGCTTTTTTTAAACAAACACACCAAAGAGAGGAAAGGTAATGGCCAAAATTTAGATAGACTTTAGGTAAGATTTTTTATTTTCGTTTCGCTTTTTTATGTTATTTGTTTACACCATTAGACATTAGGTAAGAGTTGATTTTTTTCTTCTTCTTAGGTGATTGAGTTTGTGCTTCACCAAAATTGATTAGGGTCAAGATGGACTGAATTAAAACTACCTCAAGATGGATTAGGGTCAAGATAAATTAAAACTACTTTTTATTTTATTTTATTTTTATACAAGATAGAATTCTACACTAGCCTAATCTAAGTGTATTTATATGTGAAATTCTCTTCTGGAGACTTGAACCCTGGCCTTTGCCTCCCACATCTTATAAACACTTATACTTGTGGAGTGACCATCGCACGAAGAGTGTACGGTGGAAAGGAGTTACTACTTTTAAACACATATGATAGGAGTTTAGTTTAGATCAAAATTAAACCATAAGTTTTCATTTTTCTATTAAAAATTAAAGAGAAATTAATCAAAATTTAAAAAATATTTCATAAATAAATATTTTTAGAGAATTCATTAATTTTTTCCATTTGAAAATGTTTTAAGGTTAAATATTATTCCAAAGAGGAGCATTCAAAGGAGTCTTCCAAACGAGCAAAATTTCTTTGAAGATAAGTGGATGGTGACTATGGCCAGCTGTTGTTGTCGTTTTTGTTTCTTTGTTTTGCTTTTTTTAAACAAACACACCAAAGAGAGGGAAGATAATGGCCAAAATTTAGATAGACTTTAGGTAAGATTTTTTATTTTCGTTTCACTTTTTTATTTTATTTGTTTACACCATTAGACATTAGGTAAGATTTGATTTTTTCCTTCTTCTTACGTGATTGAGTTTGTGCTTCACCAAAATTGATTAGGGTCAAGATGGATTGAATTAAAACTACCTCAAGATGGATTAGGGTCAAGATAAATTAAAACTACGTTTTATTTTATTTTATTTTTATACAAGATAGAATTCTACTCTAGCCTAATCTAAGTGTATATGTATGTGAAATTCTCTTCTGGAGACTTGAACCCTGTCCTTTGCCTCCCACATCTTATAAACACTTATACTTGTGGAGTGACCATCGCACCAAGAGTGTACGGTGGAAAGGAGTTACTACTTTTAAACCCATATGATAGGAGTTTAGTTTAGATCAAAATTAAACCATAAGTTTTCATTTTTCTATTAAAAATTAAAGAGAAATTAATCAAAATTTTAAAAATATTTCATAAATAAATATTTTTAGAGAATTCATTATTTTTTTCCATTTAAAAATGTTTTAAGGTGAAAGATTATTTCAAAGAGGAGCATTCAAAGGAGTTTTCCAAACGAGCAAAATTTCTTTGAAGATAAGTGGATGGTGACTATGGCCAGCTGTTGTTGTCGTTTTTGTTTCTTTGTTTTGCTTTTTTTAAACAAACACACCAAAGAGAGGGAAGATAATGGCCAAAATTTAGATAGACTTTAGGTAAGATTTTTTATTTTCGTTCTGCTTTTTTATTTTATTTGTTTACACCATTAGACATTAGGTAAGATTTGATTTTTTTCTTCTTCTGACGTGATTGAGTTTGTGCATCACCTAAATTGATTAGGGTCAAGATGGATTGAGTTAAAACTACCTCAAGATGGATTAGGGTCAAGAGAAATTAAAACTACTTTTTATTTTATTTTATTTTTATACAAGATAGAATTCTACTCTAGCCTAATCGAAGTGTATATGTATGTGAAATTCTCTTCTGGAGACTTGAACCCTGTCCTTTGCCTCGCACATCTTATAAACACTTATACTTGTGGAGTGACCATCGCACCAAGAGTGTACGGTGGAAAGGAGTTACTACTTTTAAACACATATGATAGGAGTTTAGTTTAGATCAAAATTAAACCATAAGTTTTCATCTTTCTATTAAAAATTAAAGAGAAATTAATCAAAATTTTAAAAATATTTCAAAAATAAATATTTTTAGAGAATTCATTAATTTTTTCCATTTGAAAATGTTTTAAGGTGAAATATTATTCCAAAGAGGAGCATTCAAAGGAGTCTTCCAAACGAGCAAAATTTCTTTGAAGATAAGTGGATGCTGACAATGGCCAACTGTTGTTGTCGTTTTTGTTTCTTTGTTTTGCTTTTTTTAAACAAATACACCAAAGAGAGGGAAGATAATGGCCAAAATTTAGGTAGACTTTAGGTAAGATTTTTTATTTTCGTTTAGCTTTTTTATTTTCTTTGTTTACACCATTAGACATTAGGTAAGATTTGATTTTTTTCTTCTTCTTACGTGATTGAGTTTGTGCTTCACCTAAATTGATTAGGGTCAAGATGGATTGAATTAAAACTACCTCAAGATGGATTAGGGTCAAGAGAAATTAAAACAACTTTTTATTTTATTTTATTTTTATACAAGATAGAATTCTACTCTAGCCTAATCTAAGTGTATATGTATGTGAAATTCTCTTCTGGAGACTTGAACCCTGGCCTTTGCCTCCCACATCTTATAAACACTTATACTTGTGGAGTGACCATTGCACCAAGAGTGTACGGTGGAAAGGAGTTACGACTTTTAAACACATATGATAGGAGTTTAGTTTAGATTAAAATTAAACCATAAGTTTTCATTTTTCTATTAAAAATTAAAGAGAAATTAATCAATATTTCAAAAATAAATATTTTTAGAGAATTCATTAATTTTTTCCATTTAAAAATGTTTTAAGGTGAAATATTATTCCAAAGAGGAGCATTCAAAGGAGTCTACCAAACGAGCAAAATTTCTTTGAGGATAAGTGGATGGTGACTATGGACAGCTGTTGTTGTCGTTTTTGTTTCTTTGTTTTGCTTTTTTTGAACAAACACACCAAAGAGAGGAAAGGTAATGGCCAAAATTTAGATAGACTTTAGGTAAGATTTTTTATTTTCGTTTCGCTTTTTTATGTTATTTGTTTACACCATTAGACATTAGGTAAGAGTTGATTTTTTTCTTCTTCTTAGGTGATTGAGTTTGTGCTTCACCAAAATTGATTAGGGTCAAGATGGACTGAATTAAAACAACCTCAAGATGGATTAGGGTCAAGATAAATTAAAACTACTTTTTATTTTATTTTATTTTTATACAAGATAGAATTCTACACTAGCCTAATCTAAGTGTATTTGTATGTGAAATTCTCTTCTGGAGACTTGAACCCTGACCTTTGCCTCCCACATCTTATAAACACTTATACTTGTGGAGTGACCATCGCACGAAGAGTGTACGGTGGAAAGGAGTTACTACTTTTAAACACATATGATAGGAGTTTAGTTTAGATCAAAATTAAACCATATGTTTTCATTTTTCTATTAAAAATTAAAGAGAAATTAATCAAAATTTAAAAAATATTTCATAAATAAATATTTTTAGAGAATTCATTAATTTTTTCCATTTGAAAATGTTTTAAGGTTAATTATTATTCCAAAGAGGAGCATTCAAAGGAGTCTTCCAAACGAGCAAAATTTCTTTGAAGATAAGTGGATGGTGACTATGGCCAGCTGTTGTTGTCGTTTTTGTTTCTTTGTTTTGCTTTTTTTAAACAAACACACCAAAGAGAGGGAAGATAATGGCCAAAATTTAGATAGACTTTAGGTAAGATTTTTTATTTTCGTTTCGCTTTTTTATTTTATTTGTTTACACCATTAGACATTAGGTAAGATTTGATTTTTTCCTTCTTCTTACGTGATTGAGTTTGTGCTTCACCAAAATTGATTAGGGTCAAGATGGATTGAATTAAAACTACCTCAAGATGGATTAGGGTCAAGATAAATTAAAACTACGTTTTATTTTATTTTATTTTTATACAAGATAGAATTCTACTCTAGCCTAATCTAAGTGTATATGTATGTGAAATTCTCTTCTGGAGACTTGAACCCTGTCCTTTGCCTCCCACATCTTATAAACACTTATACTTGTGGAGTGACCATCGCACGAAGAGTGTACGGTGGAAAGGAGTTACTACTTTTAAACACATATGATAGGAGTTTAGTTTAGATCAAAATTAAACCATAAGTTTTCATTTTTCTATTAAAAATTAAAGAGAAATTAATCAAAATTTAAAAAATATTTAATAAATAAATATTTTTAGAGAATTCATTAATTTTTTCCATTTGAAAATGTTTTAAGGTTAATTATTATTCCAAAGAGGAGCATTCAAAGGAGTCTTCCAAACGAGCAAAATTTCTTTGAAGATAAGTGGATGGTGACTATGGCCAGCTGTTGTTGTCGTTTTTGTTTCTTTGTTTTGCTTTTTTTAAACAAACACACCAAAGAGAGGGAAGATAATGGCCAAAATTTAGATAGACTTTAGGTAAGATTTTTTATTTTCGTTTCGCTTTTTTATTTTATTTGTTTACACCATTAGACATTAGGTAAGATTTGATTTTTTCCTTCTTCCTACGTGATTGAGTTTGTGCTTCACCAAAATTGATTAGGGCCAAGATGGATTGAATTAAAACTACCTCAAGATGGATTAGGGTCAAGATAAATTAAAACTACGTTTTATTTTATTTTATTTTTATACAAGATAGAATTCTACTCTAGCCTAATCTAAGTGTATATGTATGTGAAATTCTCTTCTGGAGACTTGAACCCTGTCCTTTGCCTCCCACATCTTATAAACACTTATACTTGTGGAGTGACCATCGCACCAAGAGTGTACGGTGGAAAGGAGTTACTACTTTTAAACCCATATGATAGGAGTTTAGTTTAGATCAAAATTAAACCATAAGTTTTCATTTTTCTATTAAAAATTAAAGAGAAATTAATCAAAATTTTAAAAATATTTCATAAATAAATATTTTTAGAGAATTCATTATTTTTTTCCATTTAAAAATGTTTTAAGGTGAAAGATTATTTCAAAGAGGAGCATTCAAAGGAGTTTTCCAAACGAGCAAAATTTCTTTGAAGATAAGTGGATGGTGACTATGGCCAGCTGTTGTTGTCGTTTTTGTTTCTTTGTTTTGCTTTTTTTAAACAAACACACCAAAGAGAGGGAAGATAATGGCCAAAATTTAGATAGACTTTAGGTAAGATTTTTTATTTTCGTTCTGCTTTTTTATTTTATTTGTTTACACCATTAGACATTAGGTAAGATTTGATTTTTTTCTTCTTCTGACGTGATTGAGTTTGTGCATCACCTAAATTGATTAGGGTCAAGATGGATTGAATTAAAACTACCTCAAGATGGATTAGGGTCAAGAGAAATTAAAACTACTTTTTATTTTATTTTATTTTTATACAAGATAGAATTCTACTCTAGCCTAATCGAAGTGTATATGTATGTGAAATTCTCTTCTGGAGACTTGAACCCTGTCCTTTGCCTCGCACATCTTATAAACACTTATACTTGTGGAGTGACCATCGCACCAAGAGTGTACGGTGGAAAGGAGTTACTACTTTTAAACACATATGATAGGAGTTTAGTTTAGATCAAAATTAAACCATAAGTTTTCATTTTTCTATTAAAAATTAAAGAGAAATTAATCAAAATTTTAAAAATATTTCAAAAATAAATATTTTTAGAGAATTCATTAATTTTTTCCATTTGAAAATGTTTTAAGGTGAAATATTATTCCAAAGAGGAGCATTCAAAGGAGTCTTCCAAACGAGCAAAATTTCTTTGAAGATAAGTGGATGGTGACAATGGCCAACTGTTGTTGTCGTTTTTGTTTCTTTGTTTTGCTTTTTTTAAACAAACACACCAAAGAGAGGGAAGATAATGGCCAAAATTTAGGTAGACTTTAGGTAAGATTTTTTATTTTCGTTTAGCTTTTTTATTTTTTTGTTTACACCATTAGACATTAGGTAAGATTTGATTTTTTTCTTCTTCTTACGTGATTGAGTTTGTGCTTCACCTAAATTGATTAGGGTCAAGATGGATTGAATTAAAACTACCTCAAGATGGATTAGGGTCAAGAGAAATTAAAACTACTTTTTATTTTATTTTATTTTTATACAAGATAGAATTCTACTCTAGCCTAATCTAAGTGTATATGTATGTGAAATTCTCTTCTGGAGACTTGAACCCTGGCCTTTGCCTCCCACATCTTATAAACACTTATACTTGTGGAGTGACCATTGCACCAAGAGTGTACGGTGGAAAGGAGTTACTACTTTTAAACACATATGATAGGAGTTTAGTTTAGATCAAAATTAAACCATAAGTTTTCATTTTTCTATTAAAAATTAAAGAGAAATTAATCAATATTTTAAAAATATTACAAAAATAAATATTTTTAGAGAATTCATTAATTTTTTCCATTTAAAAATGTTTTAAGGTGAAATATTATTCCAAAGAGGAGCATTCAAAGGAGTCTTCCAAACGAGCAAAATTTCTTTGAGGATAAGTGGATGGTGACTATGGACAGCTGTTGTTGTCGTTTTTGTTGTTTTGTTTTGCTTTTTTTAAACAAACACACCAAAGAGAGGAAAGGTAATGGCCAAAATTTAGATAGACTTTAGGTAAGATTTTTTATTTTCGTTTCGCTTTTTTATGTTATTTGTTTACACCATTAGACATTAGGTAAGAGTTGATTTTTTTCTTCTTCTTAGGTGATTGAGTTTGTGCTTCACCAAAATTGATTAGGGTCAAGATGGACTGAATTAAAACTACCTCAAGATGGATTAGGGACAAGAGAAATTAAAACTACTTTTTATTTTATTTTATTTTTATACAAGATAGAATTCTACTCTAGCCTAATCTATGTGTATATGTATGTGAAATTCTCTTCTGGAGACTTGAACTCTGGCCTTTGCCTCCCACATCTTATAAACACTTATACTTGTGGAGTGACCATCGCACGAAGAATGTACGGTGGAAAGGAGTTACTACTTTTAAACACATATGATAGGAGTTTAGTTTAGATCAAAATTAAAACATAAGTTTTCATTTTTCTATTAAAAATTAAAGAGAAATTAATGAAAAATTTTAAAATATTTCAAAAATAAATATTTTTAGACAATTCGTTAATTTTTTCCATTTAAAAATGTTTGAAGGTGAAATATTATTCCAAAGAGGAGCATTTAGAGGAGTCTTCCAAACGAGCAAAATTTCTTTGAAGATAAGTGGATGGTCACTATGGCCAGCTGTTGTTGTCGTTTTTGTTTCTTTGTTTTGATTTTTTTAAATAAACACACCAAAGAGAGGGAAGATAATGGCCAAAATTTAGATAGACTTTAGGTAAGATTTTTTATTTTCGTTTTGCTTTTTTATTTTATTTGTTTACACCATTAGACATTAGGTAAGATTTGATTTTTTTCTTCTTCTGACGTGATTGAGTTTGTGCTTCACCTAAATTGATTAGGGTCAAGATGGATTGAATTAAAACTACCTCAAGATGGATTAGGGTCAAGATAAAGTAAAACTACTTTTTATTTTATTTTATTTTTATACAAGATAGAATTCTACACTATCATAATCTAAGTGTATATCTATGTGAAATTCTCTTCTGGAGACTTGAACCCTGGCCTTTGCCTCCCACATCTTATAAACACTTATACTTGTGGAGTGACCATCGCACGAAGAGTGTACGGTGGAAAGGAGTTACTACTTTTAAACACATATGATAGGAGTTTAGTTTAGATCAAAATTAAACCATAAGTTTTCATTTTTCTATTAAAAATTAGAAAGAAATTAATCAAAATTTTAAATATATTTCAAAAATAAATATTTTTAGAGAATTCATTAATTTTTTCCATATAAAAATGTTTTAAGGTGAAATATTATTCCAAAGAGGAGCATTTAGAGGAGTCTTCCAAACGAGCAAAATTTCTTTGAAGATAAGTGGATGGTGACTATGGCCAGCTGTTGTTGTCGTTTTTGTTTCTTTGTTTTGCTTTTTTTAAACAAACACACCAAAGAGAGGGAAGATAATGGCCAAAATTTAGATAGACTTTAGGTAAGATTTTTTATTTTCGTTTCGCTTTTTTATTTTCTTTGTTTACACCATTAGACATTAGGTAAGATTTGATTTTTTTCTTCTTCTTACGTGATTGAGTTTGTGCGTCACCTAAATTGATTAGGGTCAAGATGGATTGAATTAAAACTACCTCAAGATGGATTAGGGTCAAGAGAAATTAAAACTACTTTTTATTTTATTTTATTTTTATACAAGATAGAATTCTACTCTAGCCTAATCTAAGTGTATATGTATGGGAAATTCTCTTTTGGAGACTTATACCCTGGCCTTTGCCTCCCACATCTTATAAACACTTATACTTGTGGAGTGACCATCGCACCAAGAGGGGACGGTGGAAAGGAGTTACTACTTTTAAACACATATGATAGGAGTTTAGTTTAGATCAAAATTAAACCATAAGTTTCCATTTTTCTATTAAAAATTAAAGAGAAATTAATCAAAATTTTAAAAATATTTCAAAAATAAATATTTTTAGAGAATTCATTAATTTTTTCCATTTAAAAATGTTTTAAGGTGAAATATTATTCCAAAGAGGAGCATTCAAAGGAGTCTTCCAAACGAGCAAAATTTCTTTAAAGATAAGTGGTTGGTGACTATGGCCAGCTGTTGTTGTCGTTTTTGTTTCTTTGTTTTGCTTTTTTTAAACAAACACACCAAAGAGAGGGAAGATAATGGCCAAAATTTAGATAGACTTTAGGTAAGATTCTTTATTTTCGTTTTGCTTTTTTATTTTATTTGTTTACACCATTAGACATTAGGTAAGATTTGATTTTTTTCTTCTTCTTACATGATTGAGTTTGTGCTTCACCTAAATTGATTAGGGTCAAGATGGATTGAATTAAAACTACCTCAAGATGGACTAGGGTCAAGATAAATTAAAACTACTTTTTATTTTATTTTATTTTTATACAAGATAGAATTCTACTCTAGCCTAATCTAAGTGTATATGTATGTGAAATTCTCTTTTGGAGACTTGAACCCTGTCCTTTGCCTCCCACATCTTATAAACACTTATACTTGTGGAGTGACCATCGCACGAAGAGTGTACGGTGGAAATGAGTTACTACTTTTAAACACATATGATAGGAGTTTAGTTTAGATCAAAATTAAACCATAAGTTTTTATTTTTCTATTAAAAATTAAAGAGAAATTAATCAATATTTTAAAAATATTTCAAAAATAAATATTTTTAGAGAATTCATTAATTTTTTCCATTTAAAAATGTTTTAAGGTGAAATATTATTCCAAAGAGGAGCATTCAAAGGAGTCTACCAAACGAGCAAAATTTCTTTGAAGATAAGTGGATGGTGACTATGACCAGCTGTTGTTGTCGTTTTTGTTTCTTTGTTTTGCTTTTTTTAAACAAACACACCAAAGAGAGGAAAGGTAATGGCCAAAATTTAGATAGACTTTAGGTAAGATTTTTTATTTTCGTTTCGCTTTTTTATGTTATTTGTTTACACCATTAGACATTAGGTAAGAGTTGATTTTTTTCTTCTTCTTAGGTGATTGAGTTTGTGCTTCACCAAAATTGATTGGGGTCAAGATGGACTGAATTAAAACTACCTCAAGATGGATTAGGGTCAAGATAAATTAAAACTACTTTTTATTTTATTTTATTTTTATACAAGATAGAATTCTACTCTAGCCTAATCTAAGTGTATATGAATGTGAAATTCCCTTCTGGAGACTTGAACCCTGGCCTTTGCCTCCCACATCTTATAAACACTTATACTTGATGAGTGACCATCGCACCAAGAGTGTACGGTGGAAAGGAGTTACTACTTTTAAACACATATGATAGGAGTTTAGTTTAGACCAAAATTAAACCATAAGTTTTCATTTTTCTATTAAAAATTAAAGAGAAATAAATCAAAATTTTAAAAATATTTCAAAAATAAATATTTTTAGAGAATTCATTAATTTTTTTCATTTAAAAATGTTTTAAGGTGAAATATTATTCCAAAGAGGAGCATTCAGAGGAGTCTTCCAAACGAGCAAAATTTCTTTGAAGATCAGTGGATGGTGACTATGGCCAGCTGTTGTTGTCGTTTTTGTTTCTTTGTTTTGCTTTTTTTAAACAAACACACCAAAGAGAGGGAAGATAATGGCCAAAATTTAGATAGACTTTAGGTAAGATTTTTTATTTTCGTTTTGCTTTTTTATTTTATTTGTTTACATCATTAGACATTAGGTAAGATTTGATTTTTTTCTTCTTCTGACGTGATTGAGTTTGTGCTTCACCTAAATTGATTAGGGTCAAGATGGATTGAATTAAAACTACCTCAAGATGGATTAGGGTCAAGAGAAATTAAAACTACTTTTTATTTTATTTTATTTTTATACAAGATAGAATTCTACTCGAGCCTAATTGAAGTGTATTTGTATGTGAAATTCTCTTCTGGAGACTTGAACCCTGTCCTTTGCCTCCCACATCTTATAAACACTTATACTTGTGGAGTGACCATTGCACCAAGAGTGTACGGTGGAAAGGAGTTACTACTTTTAAACCCATATTATAGGAGTTTAGTTTAGATCAAAATTAAACCATAAGTTTTCATTTTTCTATTAAAATTAAAGAGAAATTAATCAAAATTTTAAAAATATTTCATAAATAAATATTTTTAGAGAATTCATTATTTTTTTCCATTTAAAAATGTTTTAAGGTGAAATATTATTTCAAAGAAGAGCATTCAAAGGAGTCTTCCAAACGAGCAAAATTTCTTTGAAGATAAGTGGATGGTGACTATGGCCAGCTGTTGTTGTCGTTTTTGTTTCTTTCTTTTGCTTTTTTTAAACAAACACACCAAAGAGAGGGAAGATAATGGCCAAAATTTAGATAGACTTCAGGTAAGATTTTTTATTTTCGTTTTGCTTTTTTATTTTATTTGTTTACACCATTAGACATTAGGTAAGATTTGATTTTTTTCTTCTTCTGACGTGATTGAGTTTGTGCTTCACCTAAATTGATTAGGGTCAAGATGGATTGAATTAAAACTACCTCAAGATGGATTAGGGTCAAGATAAATTAAAACTACTTTTTATTTTGTTTTATTTTTATACAGGATAGAATTCTACTCTAGCCTAATCTAAGTGTATATGTATGTGAAATTCTCTTCTGGAGACTTGAACCCTGGCCTTTGCCTCCCACATCTTATAAACACTTGTACTTGTGGAGTGACCATCGCACGAAGAGTGTACGTTGGAAAGGAGTTACTACTTTTAAACACATATGATAGGAGTTTAGTTTAGATGAAAATTAAACCATAAGTTTTCATTTTTCTATTAAAAATTAAAGAGAAATTAATCAAAATTTTAAAAATATTTCAAAAATAAATATTTTTAGAGAATTCATTAATTTTTTCCATATAAAATTGTTTTAAGGTGAAATATTATTCCAAAGAGGAGCATTCAAAGCAGTCTGCCAAACGAGCAAAATTTCTTTGAAGATAAGTGGATGGTGACTATGGCCAGCTGTTGTTGTCGTTTTTGTTTCTTTGTTTTGCGTTTTTTAAACAAACACACCAAAGAGAGGGAAGATAATGGCCAAAATTTAGATAGACTTTAGGAAAGATTTTTTATTTTCGTTTTGCTTTTATATTTTATTTGTTTACACCGTTGGACATTAGGTAAGATTTGATTTTTTTCTTCTTCTTACGTGATTGAGTTTGTGCTTCACCTAAACTGATTAGGGACAAGATGGATTGAATTAAAACTACCTCAAGATGGATTAGGGTCAAGAGAAATTAAAACTACTTTTTATTTTATTTTATTTTTATACAAGATGGAATTCTACTCTAGCCTAATCGAAGTGTATATGTATGTGAAATTCTCTTCTGGAGACTTGAACCCTGTCCTTTGCCTCCCACATCTTATAAACACTTATACTTGTGGAGTGACCATCGCACCAAGAGTGTACGGTGGAAAGGAGTTACTACTTTTAAACACATATGATAGGAGTTTAGTTTAGATCAAAATTAAACCATAAGTTTACATTTTTCTGTTAAAAATTAAAGAGAAATTAATCAAAATTTTAAAAATATTTCAAAAATAAATATTTTTTGAGAATTCATTAATTTTTTCCATTTAAAAATGTTTTAAGGTGAAATATTATTCCAAAGAGGAGCATTCAGAGGAGTCTTCCAAACGGGCAAAATTTATTTGAAGATAAGTGGATGGTGACTACGGCCAGCTGTTGTTGTCTTTTTTGTTTCTTTGTTTTGCTTTTTTTAAACAAACCCACCAAAGAGAGGGAAGATAATGGCCAAAATTTAGATAGACTTTAGGTAAGATTTTTTATTTTCGTTTTGCTTTTTTATTTTATTTATTTACACCATTGGACATTAGGTAAGATTTGATTTTTTTCTTCTTCTTACGTGATTGAGTTTGTGCTTCACCTAAATTGATTAGGGTCAAGATGGATTGAATTAAAACTACCTCAAGATGGATTAGGGTCAAGATAAATTAAAACTACTTTTTATTTTATTTTATTTTTATACAAGATAGAATTCTACTCTAGCCTAATCTAAGTGTATATGTATGTGAAATTCACTTCTGGAGACTTGAACCCTGGCCTTTGCCTCCCACATCTTATAAACACTTATACTAGTGGAGTGACCATCGCACGAAGAGTGTACGGTGGAAAGGAGTTACTACTTTTAAACACATATGATAGGAGTTTAGTTTAGATCAAAATTAAACCATAAGTTTTCATTTTTCTATTAAAAATTAAAGAGAAATTAATCAATATTATAAAAATATTTCAAAAATAAATATTTTTAGAGAATTCATTAATTTTTTCCATTTAAAAATGTTTTAAGGTGAAATATTATTCCAAAGAGGAGCATTCAAAGGAGTCTTCCAAACGAGCAAAATTTCTTTGAAGATAAGTGGATGGTGACTATGACCAGCTGTTGTTGTCTTTTTTGTTTCTTTGTTTTGCTTTTTTTAAACAAACACACCAAAGAGAGGAAAGGTAATGGCCAAAATTTAGATAGACTTTAGGTAAGATTTTTTATTTTCGTTTCGCTTTTTTATGTTACTTGTTTACGCCATTAGACATTAGGTAAGAGTTGATTTTTTTCTTCTTCTTAGGTGATTGATTTGTGCTTCACCAAAATTGATTGGGGTCAAGATGGACTGAATTCAAACTACCTCAAGATGGATTAGGGTCAAGATAAATTAAAACTACTTTTTATTTTATTTTATTTTTATACAAGATAGAATTCTACACTAGCCTAATCTAAGTGTATTTGTATGTGAAATTCTCTTCTGGAGACTTGAACCCTGGCCTTTGCCTCCCACATTTTATAAACACTTATACTTGTGGAGTGACCATCGCACCAAGAGTGTACGGTGGAAAGGTGTTACTACTTTTAAACACATATGATAGGAGTTTAGTTTAGATCAAAATTAAACCATAAGTTTGCATTTTTCTATTAAAAATTAAAGAGTAATTAATCAAAATTTTAAAAATATTTCAAAAATAAATATTTTTAGAGAATTCATTAATTTTTTCCATTTAAAAATGTTTTAAGGTGAAATATTATTCCAAAGAGGAGCATTCAAAGGAGTCTTCCAAAAGAGCAAAATTTCTTTGAAGATAAGTGGATGGTGACTACGGCCAGCTGTTGTTGTCGTTTTTGTTTCTTTGTTTTGCTTTTTTTAAACAAACACTCCAAAGAGAGGGAAGATAATGGCCAAAATTTAGATAGACTTTAGGTAAGATTTCTTATTTTCGTTTTGCTTTTTTATTTTATTTGTTTACACCATTAGACATTAGGTAAGATTTGATTTTTTTCTTCTTCTTACGTGATTGATTTTGTGCTTCACCAAAATTGATTAGGGTCAAGATGGATTGAATTAAAACTACCTCAAGATGGATTAGGGTCAAGAGAAATTAAAACTACTTTTTATTTTATTTTATTTTTATACAGGATAGAATTCTACTCTAGCCTAATCGAAGTGTATATGTATGTGAAATTCTCTTCTGGAGACTTGAACCCTGTCCTTTGCCTCCCACATCTTATAAACACTTATACTTGTGGAGTGACCATCGCACCAAGAGTGTACGGTGGAAAGGAGTTACTACTTTTAAACACATATGATAGGAGTTTAGTTTAGATCTAAATTAAACCATAAGTTTACATTTTTCTATTAAAAATTAAAGAGAAATTAATCAAAATTTTAAAAATATTTCAAAAATAAATATTTTTAGAGAATTCATTAATTTTTTCCATTTAAAAATGTTTTAAGGTGAAATATTATTCCAAAGAGGAGCATTCAGAGGAGTCTTCCAAACGGGCAAAGTTTATTTGAAGATAAGTGGATGGTGACTATGGCCAGCTGTTGTTGTCATTTTGGTTTCTTTGTTTTGCTTTTTTTAAACAAACACACCAAAGAGAGGGAAGATAATGGCCAAAATTTAGATAGACTTTAGGTAAGATTTTTTATTTTCGTTTTGCTTTTTTATTTTATTTGTTTATACCATTAGACATTAGGTAAGATTTGATTTTTTTCTTCTTCTTACGTGATTGAGTTTGTGCTTCACCTAAATTGATTAGGGTCAAGATGGATTGAATTAAAACTACCTCAAGATGGATTAGGGTCAAGAGAAATTAAAACTACTTTTTATTTTATTTTATTTTTAGACAAGATAGAATTCTACTCTAGCCTAATCTAAATGTATATGTATGTGAAATTCTCTTCTGGAGACTTGAACCCTGGCCTTTGCCTCCCACATCTTATAAACACTTATATTTGTGTAGTGACCATCGCACCAAGAGTGTACGGTGGAAAGGAGTTACTACTTTTAAACACATATGATAGGAGTTTAGTTTAGATCAAAATTAAACCATAAGTTTTCATTTTTCAATTAAAAATTAAAGAGAAATTAATCAAAATTTTAAAAATATTTCAAAAATAAATATTTTTAGAGAATTCATTAATTTTTTCCATTTAAAAATGTTTTAAGGTGAAATATTATTCCAAAGAGGAGCATTCAAAGGTGTCTTCCAAACGAGCAAAATTTCATTGAAGATAAGTGGATGGTGACTATGGCCAGCTGTTGTTGTCTTTTTTGTTTCTTTGTTTTGCTTTTTTTAAACAAACACACCAAGGAGAGGGAAGATAATGGCCAAAATTTAGATAGACTGTAGGTAAGATTTTTTATTTTCGTTTCGCTTTTTTATTTTATTTGTTTACACCATTAGACATTAGGTAAGATTTGATTTTTTTCTTCTTCTTAGGTGATTGAGTTTGTGCTTCACCAAAATTGATTAGGGTCAAGATGGATTGAATTAAAACTACCTCAAGATGGATTAGGGTCAAGATAAATTAAAACTACTTTTTATTTTATTTTGTTTTTATACAAGATAGAATACTACTCTAGCCTAATCTAAGTGTATACGTATGTGAAATTCTCTTCTTGAGACTTGAACCCTGGCCTTTGCCTCCCACATCTTATAAACACTTATACTTGTGTAGTGACCATCGCACCAAGACTGTACGGTGGAAAGGAGTTACTACTTTTAAACACATATGATAGGAGTTTAGTTTAGATCAAAATTAAACCATAAGTTTTCATTTTTCTATTTAAAATTAAAGAGAAATTAATCAAAATTTTAAAAATATTTCAAAAATAAATATTTTTAGAGAATTCATTAATTTTTTCCATTTAAAAATGTTTTAAGGTGAAATATTATTCCAAAGAGGTGCATTCAAAGGAGTCTTCCAAACGAGCAAAATTTCTTTGAAGATAAGTGGATGGTGACTATGGCCAGCTGTTGTTGTCGTTTTTGTTTCTTTGTTTTGCTTTTTTTAAACAAACACATCAAAGAGAGGGAAGATAATGGCCAAAATTTTGATAGACTTTAGGTCATATTTTTTATTTTCGTTTTGCATTTTTATTTTATTTGTTTACACCATTAGACATTAGGGAAGATTTGATTTTTTTCTTCTTCTTACGTGATTGAGTTTGTGCTTCACCTAAATTGATTAGGGTCAGGATGGATTGAATTAAAACTACCTCAAGATGGATTAGGGTCAAGATAAATTAAAACTACTTTTTATTTTATTTTATTTTTATACAAGATAGAATTCTACTCTTGCCTAATCTAAGTGTATATGTATGTGAAATTCTCTTCTGGAGACTTGAACACTGTCCTTTGCCTCCCACATCTTATAAACACTTATACTTGTGGAGTGACCATCGCACGAAGAGTGTACGGTGGAAAGGAGTTACTATTTTTAAACACATAAGATAGGAGTTTAGTTTAGATCAAAATTAAACCATAAGTTTTCATTTTTCTATTAAAAATTAAAGAGAAATTAATCAAAATTTTAAAAATATTTCAAAAATAAATATTTTTAGAGAACTCATTAATTTTTTCCATTTAAAAATGTTTTAAGGTGAAATATTATTCCAAAGAGGTGCATTCAAAGGAGTCTTCCAAACGAGCAAAATTTCTTTGAAGATAAGAGGATGGTGACTGAGGCCAGCTGTTGTTGTCGTTTTTGTTTCTTTGTTTTGCTTTTTTTGAACAAACACACCAAAGAGAGGGAAGATAATGGCCAAAATTTTGATAGACTTTAGGTCAGATTTTTTATTTTCGTTTTGCTTTTTTATTTTATTTGTTTACACCATTAGACATTAGGTAAGATTTGATTTTTTTCTTCTTCTTACGTGATTGAGTTTGTGCTTCATCTAAATTGATTAGGGTCAAGATGGATTGAATTAAAACTACTTCAAGATGGATTAGGGTCAAGATAAATTAAAACTACTTTTTATTTTATTTTATTTTTATACAAGATAGAATTCTACTCTAGCCTAATCTAAGTGTGTATGTATGTGAAATTCTCTTCTAGAGACTTGAACCCTCACCTTTGCCTCCCACATCTTATAAACACTTATACTTGTGGAGTGACCATCGCACGAAGAGTGTACGGTGGAAAGGAGTTACTACTTTTAAACACATATGATAGGAGTTTAGTTTAGATTAAAATTAAACCATAAGTTTTCATTTTTCTATTAAAAATTAAGGAGAAATTAATCAAAATTTTAAAAATATTTCAAAAATAAATATTTTTAGAGAATTCATTAATTTTTTCCACTTAAAAATGTTTTAAGGTGAAATATTATTCCAAAGAGGAGCATTCAGAGGAGTCTTCCAAACGAGCAAAATTTCTTTGAAGATAAGTGGATGGTGACTATGGCCAGCTGTTGTTGTCTTTTTTGTTTCTTTGTTTTGCTTTTTTTAAACAAACACACCAAAGAGAGGGAGATAATGGCCAAAATTTAGATAGACTTTAGGTAAGATTTTTTATTTTCGTTTTGCTTTTTTATTTTATTTGTTTACACCATTAGACATTAGGTAAGATTTGATTTTTTTCTTCTTCTTACGTGATTGAGTTTGTGCTTCACCTAAATTGATTAGGGTTAAGATGGATTGAATTAAAACTACCTCAAGATGGATTAGTGTCAAGATAAATTAAAACTACTTTTTATTTTATTTTATTTTTGTACAAGATAGAATTCTACTCTAGCCTAATCTAAGTGTATATGTATGTGAAATTCTCTTCTGGAGACTTGAACCCTGGCCTTTGCCTCCCACATCTTATAAACACTTATACTTGTGGAGTGACCATCGCACCAAGAGTGTACGGTGGAATGGAGTTAGTACTTTTAAGCACATATGATAGGACTTTAGTTTAGATCAAAATTAAACCATAAGTTTTCATTTTTCTATTAAAAATTAAAGAGAAATTAATCAAAATTTTAAAAATATTTCAAAAATAAATAATTTTAGAGAATTCATTAATTTTTTCCATTTAAAAATGTTTTAAGGTGAAATATTATTCCAAAGAGGAGCATTCAGAGGAGTCTTCCAAACGAGCAAAATTTCTTTGAAGATAAGTGGATGGTGACTATGGCCAGCTGTTGTTGTCGTTTTTGTTTCTTTGTTTTGCTTTTTTTAAACAAACACACCAAAGAGAGGGAAGATAATGGCCAAAATTTAGATAGACTTTAGGTAAGATTTTTTATTTTCGTTTTGCTTTTTTATTTTATTTGTTTACACCATTGGACATTAGGTAAGATTTGATTTTTTTCTTCTTCTTACGTGATTGAGTTTGTGCTTCACCTAAATTGATTAGGGTCAAGATGGATTGAATTAAAACTACCTCAAGATGGATTAGGGTCAAGAGAAATTAAAGCTACTTTTTATTTTATTTTATTTTTATACAAGATTGAATTCTACTCTAGCCTAATCGAAGTGTATATGTATGTGAAATTCTCTTCTGGAGTCTTGAACCCTGGCCTTTGCCTCCCACATCTTATAAACACTTATACTTGTGGAGTGACCATCGCACCAAGACTGTACGGTGGAAAGGAGTTACTACTTTTAAACACATATGATAGGAGTTTAGTTTAGATCAAAATTAAACCATAAGTTTTCATTTTTCTATTAAAAATTAAAGAGAAATTAATCAAAATTTTAAAAATACTTCAAAAATAAATATTTTTAGAGAATTCATTAATTTTTTCCTTTTATAAATGTTTTAAGGTGAAATATTATTCCAATGTGGAGCATTCAGAGGAGTCTTCCAAATGAGCAAAATTTCTTTGAAGATAAGTGGATGGTGACTATGGCCAGCTGTTGTTGTCGTTTTTGTTTCTTTGTTTTGCTTTTTTTAAACAAACACACCAAAGAGAGGGAAGATAATGGCCAAAATTTAGATAGACTTTAGGTCAGATTTTTTATTTTTGTTTTGCTTTTTTATTTTATTTGTTTACACCATTAGACATTAGGTAAAATTTGATTTTGTTCTTCTTCTTACGTGATTGAGTTTGTGCTTCACCTAAATTGATTAGGGTCAAGATGGATTGAATTAAAACTACCTCAAGATGGATTAGGTCAAGATAAATTAAAACTACTTTTTATTTTATTTTATTTTTATACAAGATAGAATTATGCTCTAGCCTAATCTAAGTGTATATGTATGTGAAATTCTCTTCTGGAGACTTGAACCCTGGCCTTTGCCTCCCACATCTTATAAACACTTATACTTGTGGAGTGACCATCGCACCAAGAGTGTACGGTGGAAAGGAGTTACTACTTTTAAACACATATCATAGGAGTTTAGTTTAGATCAAAATTAAACCATAAGTTTTCATTTTTCTATTAAAAATTAAAGAGAAATTAATCAAAATTTTAAAAATATTTCAAAAATAAATATTTTTAGAGAATTCATTAATTTTTTCCATTTAAAAATGTTTTAAGGTGAAATATTATTCCAAAGAGGAGCTTTCATAGGAGTCTTCCAAACGAGCAAAATTTCTTTGATGATAAGTGGATGGTGACTATGGCCAGCTGTTGTTGTCGTTTTTGTTTTTTTGTTTTGCTTTTTTTAAACAAACACACCAAAGAGAGGGAAGATAATGACCAAAATTTAGATAGACTTTAGGTAAGATTTTTTATTTTCGTTTTGCTTTTTTATTTTATTTGTTTACACCATTAGACATTAGGTAAGATTTGATTTTTTTCTTCTTCTTACGTGATTGAGTTTGTGCTTCACCTAAATTTATTAGGGTCAAGATGGATTGAATTAAAACTACCTCAAGATGGATTAGGGTCAAGAGAAATTAAAACTACTTTTTATTTTTTTTTATTTTTATACAAGATAGAATTCTATTGTAGCCTAATCTAAGTGTATATGTATGTGAAATTCTCTTCTGGAGACTTGAACCTTGGCCTTTAATTCTCTTCTCATTAATTCATATTTGTCAAATTTATATTTGTCATGAATTTGATCTTTAAAAATTAGAAGTTAACGAGTGCTGGTCCTGTTTGTTCAAGCCTGGGCCCCATCTTGAAAGACACAACACAACCCATCTTCTTTGTTATCGTCACAGTCTATTATTACCTTCCCCCTCTCTCTCTCACTCTCTCTCTTACTATTCCTGACCTCCATTATTGACTGCATCTTCCTATGGCATTGACTTGCTTTAAAAGTTTGTTGCAGAAATGTCGTGCTACAATAATTGAGTGACTCAACGGATTATAATTCATAAAACTTAAAGACCAAAATAATTGTTTACCAAAAAAGAACAGACCAAAATAATTTGATTAATGAAATGTCAGTTTTGGACCTTTATTCATATATCAATGTCATTTTTACAACCAAAGGAGAGACCACCTGATTTACCCCTAGTAAGAATCAAAATATGCCTAACAAAACGAAGTTTTCAATTATTAGTTTCATTTATTAACATCCACTTAAATTTCTAGCAAAAAATGAAAAAGAAAAAGAGTTTTTTGATTCAGCGTATAATTTCTCGGTTGGTTGAGTCTGGACATGTAGCAATCTCTTCAATAATTCCAAGGTTCAAATCTAACCAACAACTTGGGGACATCACTTTGGTCCTATCACATCCCAGCTACACCTTGTTCACGTGATCTGGTCTGATCTGCTGCTGAATTTGACAAGTCCATTCAGATTAGGGATGACAATTTTGCCCCGTCCTGCTTAACCCGTCCCTTCCTACTTCGTCCCGTGCGGGTTTTTTCCGCCCCGCAAAGGTGATGGGGCGAGGATGGGGTGAGATTTTAGACCCGCACCACGGGGCGGGGCGGGATAGGGATGGGTTTACACTTTTTAGATCTGCCCCGTCCCATCCCCGCCCCGCATTAATAAGGATTAAATTATAATTTTTTCATACCCTAAAACCCTACTATTTAAATAAAAATATCATCAACTTATTTTATTCTACCTAATGTGGCTCTACCTTTTTTTTCTCTCTAGCAAAGTTGGAAATAAGGTACAAATTTTAACGCTTTCTTTTATCTTTATTAGAAACAAATTTATATACTATTGAATTATTGATTTCATTCATGATTCATACGTCTTTCTCAACTTATTTTTCATCATGAACATAATATAATTTTTTTTTTTTTTAATGAGGTATTGGTTTGAGGCTCTAAATATTTGTTTGTGTCATTGTTTTTGTAATTTTGTGTGAGCATTTGGCTGTTAATATAAGGTACGTCATCACAGACTGTCACCCAGTTACACACACCCCTATTTTCTCTTAACACTTGGAATTCCTATTGGGATTTCACTTTGCTTAACAACACTGCTTCTTTATGCTTGTCAAAATCTATATCTATTTTATGAGTTGGGTTTTTGTTTTTGAATTTTCATGTTAGAAATATGAGGTGGTGAATGGAGAACAAGATGATGAGAAATATGTTTCCCTATTGGTTTGATTGCCAATATGATGGCATCAATCATGTATTAGCTCTAGCTGATCATTCTCCTCCACACAAAAATTATATACAATTTAATTTTGTTTTCTATATTTTTATTAAAAAAATATAAGGTACATGTTTGAGACTTTGTCCCATTTGCTAAAAATTACTTTGATTTGATAGGATAAATTTATTTATAATTTAAAGTATATTTTTATTATTGAAATATGTCATTTTATTTGAAAAAATGGTAATAGTTGTAGGGAAAATTTATAAGAAATAAAGTTTTACGAGGTAGGGCGGGGCTTCGCGGGTCTTCGTGAGGCTTTAAGGGGCGGGGATGGGGCAAGAAATTTTCCCCGTCATGCGGGGCAGGGTGGGGATGGGGATGGGGCAAGAAAAATCCATGCGGGGCGGGGGCGAAGATCCCATCCTTCGGCCCTGCCCCGCCCCATTGCCATCCCTAATTCAGATCTCGAAGCTCACTTTTCAGACAACAAAAGGTTAAGGCAAATTTTTTGATAATCAAAAGGTTAAGGCAAATTAATTAATTGTATTAACAAATCGGAGTTAAAACAACTCTTCTGTTCTGTCTGCTTCTAGAAGGAAATTCTAGTGCTGTGGGTATAAAATTTTTGCAACAAATTATACTTAGTTGGATATTATTGATGGTTATGAATGAAAAATAATAATTTAAGCAGTGAATTCGAACTAGAAAAATTAAACTCTTAGTTCTTTTTTTCAACATTTGTTATCCTTCTGTATGGTTCAAACCTTTAACAATCATTAATACAAAAAATAAAAAATAGAAGACTTTCTTATTCTTTTTCAAATGAAGTTTGACACATAAAAAAAACAATAATCTATTAATTATGATATAAATAAAAATAATAGTTGCATAGATAATTCCTAAAAATGAAGGAAAATTAAAAAAAAAAAAACTTTATAAGATGGTTAAAGTGGCGTGTGTGGGGGGACAAATTTATTATAAACTTTACATTTGTGATAATATAAACTCTTTCTGGGTGAGTTGGTTGGGAAAAACCGAAAAACCAAAGAATCTCATGAGGCTTTTTAAAACAAAGAAGGGCCATGGTAATTAGTTGGAACTCTTCTAAAATTTCCAAGATAAGAACCAAATTAACCTTTGAATTAATTTATAAATGTGTCCTGAAAGTAGAGATTATGTAAATGCATAGTATTTGAGTCATGAGTGATGAATTCATTAGAGATAAAAGTAAAATAATAGAGACTGTTAAAAAAAACATGTTTAATATAGTGTTTTAAACATATTTGTTGTACTGAATACTTTAAATACATATTTTTTACTATACTTTTTAAATTATAATTTTCACATCTTTTTAATTAAAGCTGTATTTAAAGGGTCTGCGGCTAATGCTTTCCGTGCTTTTACAAACACACCCTATGTCTTTTTCTTCTCTTCCTCTCTATTCTTCTCTTAGACTATTTCTATTTCCTTCTCTCTCTTTTTTTGATCAGCTCCTTCTCTCTTTTTCTCGCTCTTCCTGACGTCCAGTGACTGCATCTACCTTTTGCTAGCTACTACAGTAAGTGCACCCTCACATGTCTTTCATGCTATTCAATTTTATTATTATTTTAAATTGGCTGAATATATAGTTTTACTAATCATTAATCATTTCAATTCATATATTAAATCGGAAAAAAAAAAATCAAATCTACTTTATTCAAGTGATTTAAACTAGAAGATAAAATCCAAATCTTTATTATTATTTTTTTGAGGTAAATTGCATATATCCGGTATATTCTTAATATATGCAACTATTACGTGGTTCATTTTTTATGACACTTACGGACTTATCTCTTATATGATTTTTTTTTGGTTAAACGTCTCTCTTGCTATTTGTTTCATGAGATATTCGGACCATTTTTATGTAAGTCATGTTCATTTGTTTTGATGGAAAGAATAGTGTAAATATAATTTTTTATATTTTAGTATAAGAAAAAATAATTCAAAGAAAAATTATTTGGGGTCAACAGAAAAAATATAGCTTATTTTTATAAATAATTTTCAATTAAATGTTTTTAGAAAACAGTTCTATCTTACGGCAAGCTACATAAAAGAAGTTTGGAGGTTATTTTTCAACTTATTTAAGGATACTATCAACGTTAAAAAATGAGATAATTTTATAAAAAAATACTTTTTGAAAAACAACTAATTTTCTAGAAAATATTATCACCAAAACTCGAAACAAACAGAACGAATTGAAATTAAAAAACCTCGAATCTAAACTTGCTTTTTAATATATCAACCTTGTTCAATCAAGAGCAAGACTAGCGGTGAAGCCAAAGCGACTCTCATATGCATGCACATGCATACGAGGACTTGAGTCTAATCTAAATAAATAAATAAATAAAAATTCATACGTATTTATTTGTTTGAGGGTTTTATTTTTTATTTTAATGAATGTGTTACACATGAATAATTTATTTTGTTTTTTTCTTTTAAAAAAAATTTCCACTTTTCTTATGAAAGGAATTTTAGAAACTTGACATATCTCATATAAAACTTGTGTCAATTCTGAAATTTTGGTTAATATACTCATAGAATGATTACGTTGCAATAATTTAACAACTAATGTGAATATATATACTTGAAACATAATAGTCGACTTCAAAAAAATATTAAAATTTTGACCACTCTTATAATTCTTATTTGTACTCAAATTTATGTGAAAAAAGAATAAATTATTAGATGAATTTGTGTTTTTTTTAAGTCATCGCTCTCAAAAGTTAATAATAAATTTCTTTTTTTCTTTTCTTTTTTTTTTTTAAATTATAATTTTAGTTCTTTTTTCAACTTTTTTTTGGCTTGGTTTAAACCTTTAACAATCTTTATTAAAATAAAAAAGAATTATTATTCTTTTTCAAATGAAAGTTGACACTTTAAGAAACAGTAATCTATTAATTATGATATAAATAAAAAAGAATTTCATATATAATCCATAAAAAATGAAGTAAAACTAATAATAATAATAATAAAACTGCAAGATGGGTAGAGTGTGGGGGGAGGAGGGGGACGAATTTATTATAAACTTTATATTTGTGATAATATAAACTCATTCCGGGTGATGATTGATGAGTTGGTTGGGGGAAAAACCAAGAATCTCATTCCTTAAAATAAATAAATAAATAAATAATGAAGAAGAGAATCTCATGAGGCTTTTTGAAACAGAGCTGATGCTTCCAGTAGTGTTTTGACCCATAGAAGTAAACATCTGTTATGTTTGTGCTGTAATTCCCATTTTGGGTGGCAGTGGCAGATGATCATACTCGTAGAGGCTTATGGTAACAAGAGTCTTAATTTGCAGGCTGACATAGACATAGTAATCATAACCCGACACATCGAATCCAAAATCATCTTCTTTCGGCAGTGTTAGTCCTACCACTTGTTCTAATCGTTTGAGTCTTTCCGCGAGTGGTATAAACACGTTATAATAAATTGCTATAAGATTACTTTTTTTTCTTCATTCTACTTTAGAGTAAGTGCACTAGTGCAGAGTAAGGCAGTAGACAAAATGAGATGAAAAGTTTTTATGTTTTCTGATGTCTTTCATGCTATGGATTTTATATTTTCTTGGCTAAATATTACAGTTTATTAACGCAGTAAACAAAATAAGATGAAAAGTTTGATGGAAGTGTTTCAAGGATTAGACTTATTGATCTTGATATTGCTATTTGTAGAAAGGTTCCTAAAAATACACGAAGCTTATCTAGCCATTAGAGGGCTTAGCGAAAAACTACTTGAAGGTGATTTTGATAGACATAAAATAATTATATAATATTTTTAAAGAAATATAACTAGCTTATTTTTATTATTCTATAGATCTATATTATTTAAATTAATTTTATTACCCTACAGATCCATTTTTACTATCATTTTTTTTATATTCTAATATTAAACTCTTTATATATCTGTTGGAAGGGAAAAGAAATATGGTTCGAAAGAAAGATCGATTTTGGGAGCATGTTGAAAAACAAGATAATGGTCGTTTCAAATGTAAGTTTTGTGAAAGTATTTTTGCTGGGGGTGCTACAAGGATTAAATATCACTTGGCTGGAGTTAAAGGTCACGATATTAATATTTGTACAAAAGTGACTAAAGAGGTCCAAGAGGAAGCTTCTCTAACAATTGGTGAACCTAACAAAAAATTTAAGGGTGCATCAACTTCAAACAAGGATAAGGAGAGGGAAATCAGCTCAACTTCAATATCAAAGGATGACATGTTAATCAAAGTGTTTGAAAAGGTGAGTAAAGATTTAAATATTTTATATTTAGATTATATTTCATCATAATTTTAGCGGTGAACTTGTGATAGCATTTTCAGTTATTGATTTCAATTGTTTGAATCAAGTAATTAAAACATTATAATAAATTTCTATACTTTTTATTTATTTATATAATTTGATAGTTATAACATAGGGAAGAGGGGATAAGTGTGTTTATTTATGAAATTTAAGGGGGGAAAAGGAGAGAGAGAGAGAGAGAGAGAGAGAGAGAGAGAGAGAGAGAGAATAATGTGGAACACAAAAAATGGGACAAAAGATTTATATTCAATATTAATCTATACAATATTTAAAAGTTAAAGTGTAACATTTATTATTGTTACGTTTTTTTTGAACCATGTCGGCGGCCAAGTCTTCATTTTCTTTCCATCATTTTTTCAAAAAATATGTATATAAATATTAATGTATGCGCTAATACATTATGCCTTTACTCAATTTCAAAACTAATTATAACTTATCAATCATAATATGACCATCACTTTACATATTCTTGAACTTAAATGTAACTTATAATAGAAAATACATGCAATACAAATATCTTGGGTGGAGACATCATTTATTTATTTTTAGTTTAAACTCACTTGAAAAAAATCTCAGTCCACCACTGTCTCGCCCCCCCCCCCCCCCTTTCTTTTTCTTTTTGTATAAAGCATTACATGTAAGTGGTTTTTTTTTTTTTTTTTGTTGGTGTATATAGTACCGAATTTAATTTGAATAAAACTTTCACTAGGCACGTAGAATCACAAGTGTATGCATAATAATTCAATTAAAAAATTAATGTGATAACAAATTTTATTGATATTACTTTTAATACAAACCACTTCCATCACATTGAAATACATTACTTATCACGGATAATGGTTTTACATCACTTTATTATTATAATTATTTTTAATTTTTTGAGTTATGTTTACTAATTACGATTTGGCATTCGGTCCATTGCAGTCCAATTTGATCTATTACCATCCAGTTTGGTCCAATTCAGTTCTACTTACCTAACAATAGGGAAAAAAAAAAAGGTTTGGGTTGGGAGTACTATATTGCTACCAATTATTTGAGTAATATTCATTGTAACTATATGATCGGTTTTAATTATCATGACAATCTTCTTAAGAGAATAAAAAATTTGAATAATATATTTGAAACTTAAAAATTTTAGTTATACAAAAAAAAAAAGGAAAATATAATGCATAATAAAAATAGTTAGAAAAATATGGACAACTTAAAAAAAATAATATCAATCTAAAACACCATAAATGATAAAATTATATATTTGTAAAAATAGAGAAATATAAATTACTTTTAGAGTTTATTTAATTTTTGGGGAGAACAAATTATCTACAATAAAATTTAGATAATAAGTTATATATTATACCACATTTAAAAATAATTATATATCTCCATGTATCGCGTGTGTTTGCGACTAATTATTATAAAACTCCGAAAGAAAAAAAAATTATTATTGTATAAAAATTAAGACAGTAAAAATCGTATTATAAATTTTTATATTTCCAATATATAAATATATTTGGACCCACCTTGTTTATTTTTAATAGAATTGTACTCTACACTCCACAAGCATTTTCATACTATTGTCTCTTATGCAGAGTAAGGCAGAACACAAAGCTGAAATTTTACTTGGTGTTTTTGTTGAGGGACTTCTAGCTAAGTTGAGATCAATTGTTATAGAGCAACATCTTAGTTTTGAGTTGGGTTTCAAGGAAGGGCTAATAGACCTTCTTATCTTGTTAACCCAAATACAACTTGTGTTAAATGATGCTGAGAAAAGACAAGCAAGTGATGATTTTGTGAAGAGTTGGTTAGCAGAGCTTAGACGTGTTGCTTATGACATTGATGATGTGCTAGACGAGTTTGGCTATAACATTCTTCAGCAAAAGGTACTAAACTACTCTTCACCTTCTAATGTCATTATCAATATGGCAAACAAAATTAAGACCATCAATGAATCATTAAATAGACTTAAAGGTGACATTGCTAGTTATGATCTTCGAGCGGAGCTTGAGAATTCAATCCCTGATATTAGCTTTAACATGGAGATAGACTCCTTCCTTGATGATTCAAAAGTTAATCAAAATGTTGGAAATAACATTGTTGAAGCAACCTATTGTGATAGTGTGATAGAAATCGCAAAGACTCTTCCCCAATATGAATTAACAGAATATGATTATTGGTCCATATTCAAGAAAAGAGCAACTGCAAATGAAAGATTTCTAACTCTAGATTTGGAGAAAATTGGAAAGGAGATTGTTAAAAAATGTAAAAGGTTTCCATGGGCTGCAAGATTTTTAGGGGGAATAATGTACTTTATACATGATAAAGGTGAATGGCTATCGATTCTAAATAATAAAAATTGGGATTTACTAGATGATGATAATAATGGAGTGTTTCACATATTAAAGTTAGGCTATGATCATCTTCGAATACCATCTTTGAAACAATGCTTCGCATACTGTGCAATTTTCCCTAAAGATTGTAACATGAAAAAGGACGAAGTAATTCAGCATTGGATGGCTGAAGGGTTCCTTGAACCATCTAAAGAAGGTAATACGGTGATGGAAGATATTGGTAACATGTATTTCAATATTTTGTTGGCTACTTCCTTTTTCCAAAATGCTAGAAAGGATGTCTGTGGTGATATTATTAGTTGCAAAATGCATAATTTGGTGCATGATTTTGCCATTTCAATTTCAAAATCTGAAATTCTAATTTTGGAGGGAGATTTTGTGGATAATGTTCATATAGTACAACCTTTATTTGTCCGATCTGATGGCAAAACAACACCAAGAACTTCATTTAGTGGAGATAGTTTCATAAAAATGCGCACATTAATTTCAGAAAATCTAGACTTTGATGACATGTTATCAAATTTTAAATGCTTACGTGTTTTAAAATTATCCGGGCATAATATAATAAGGTTGCCAAATTCAATTGAGCAGTTGATACATTTGAGACTTCTTCACATCTTGCACACTAAAATTAAGGAATTACCAAAATCCATTACCAAACTCTACAATTTGCAAACTTTAAGAATTGAAGAATGCCCTAAACTCATGGAGCTTCCGGAAGACATAAGCAATTTGATTAACTTGAGACATATTAATATTAATGCTGGTTTCTGGACAAGGATGCGTTACAACTATTTTTTACTCAAAAATATGGGACGGTTGACTTGCCTTCAAACATTGAATTTTTTTACCGTGTGTCAAGATGAAGGCTATCGGATTAAAGAAATGGGACCCTTAAAGAATCTTAGAGGAGAAATAAACATATACAATTTAGAGAAGGTGAAAGATGAGGAAGAAGCCAAAAGTGCAAAATTAAAAGAAAAGGAAATATTTAAGTTGGGATTATTTTGGAGTTATTTTAATGGAGAATTGGACAGGTATGATAGAGATGAAAAGGTGTTGGAAGGCCTCCATCCTCACCCAAATTTGAAAAGCTTAACAATCGAATGGTATATAGGAAAGAAATTCCCATCTTGGGTTAATGATTTGTCGCTATTTCACAATCTGATTTGTATCAAATTGAATTATTGTACAGAATGTGAAGGTGTTCCCACTCTAGGGCATTTACCCTGTCTTAGGGTTCTTGAAATAGAACATATGAAAAATGTAAGAATTATAGGAAGTGAGTTTTACAGTTACAATGATGGGAGTTACAGAAATACTACATTATTTCCGGCATTGAGAATACTTGTATTGAATGGTATGGGTAGCTTAGAAGAGTGGAAGGATGCAAAGGAGTTGACAAGCGTAGGTGAGATGTTGTTGGTGTTTCCTTGCCTTGAGGAGTTGAGTATTAAATGGTGTAAGAAACTGAGGTATTTGCCAGGTGTCCCGTCAAGTATTCAACACTTGGAGATAATAGGGTGTGGCATTGATGAACTACACAGTGGGCTACAATTCTGTACATCTCTTCAATATTTGGTGATTGGGCACTGCACGAATTTGAAATCAATTCCAGAATCACTGCAGACCTGCGTTTCCCTTCAAAAGTTCATAGTATTCTATTGTCCTGAATTGAGGTATTTGCCAGGTGTCCCGTCAGGTATTCAACACTTGGAGATAAGAGAGTGTGGCATTGATGAACTACCCAGTGGGCTACAATTCTGTACATCTCTTCAATATTTGGAGATTGGGGACTGTACGAATTTGAAATCAATTCCAGAATCACTGCATACCTGTGTTTCCCTTCAGAAATTTTTAATACAAGATTGTCCTCACCTGAGTTCTTTGCCAGATATCCCGTTAGTTATTCATCACTGCACATCTCTTCAATATTTGCAGATTAAGGACTGTCTGAATCTGAAATCAATTCCAGATTTAGGAGAACTATTTCACTCTCTTATTAATTTAAAAATTAGCAACTGTCCTGATCTAAGACTGAAGCTTCTGCGAGAAGACCGCTTAAAGACTTTGGTAATCGGTGGGTTGGATGCTTTCCCGATTCTGCGTTATCCTTCCATTCAATACTCGCACGCGTCCCTCAAAAAGCTAAGATTGCGTGGGAGTCCTACACTCAACTCTCTCCCGGAAGAAATTCGACCCTTCACTGCCCTTGAAGAGCTGTGCATACAGAACTTTGACAGAATGGAAGCTTTGCCGGATTGGTTGGGCATTCCTTCTTCTCTTCAAAAGCTGTCTCTTTACAACTGCGAAAAGCTGATGTATCTTCCCATTCTACATCTCACTGATTTAAAACATCTGCACATTGCTTCTTGCCCCAATTTAGAGGAAATATATGAAGACGAGAGCAGTGAAGAGTGGGTTAAGATTGCCAATATTCCAAACGTCAAAATCAATGGAGATTTCATCAAATGGGGAGAGGATTCTGACGACTCTGAGGATTCTTACGACTCTGAAGACTCTGTCGACTCTAAAGACCGTGACGACTCTGAAGATGATTAGTAAGTGTACTTACGCCTGGCCTACAAGTATATTTCATTTCCTACTGGCCTCCAATTTATTTATGTGATTTTTTATTTTTGAAAGGGCTATTCTTAAATTTCATATCTCAACATTTTAGATTAATTATAAAAAATAAAAAAAATTTAGATTATTGCGTCTTGAATTAATTAATAGAAATTTAACTCACCAACCACTCTGATTACTAGAATGTTGCAAAAAATCTGATCTCAGCCAATGCTCATAAAATTTGTTAGATTAATCCATTCATTATAACATACATACTCATTCTGTTTCTCACTATTTCTTTTAATCTTCACTTATTGGTGTCAAATTGATTATGTACATTGATGAAAGCATACTCATTCTTTTCAATTTCATGAGCTGGAATTCTAATAATACATGGAGCAGTTCTTATTTTTAGGACTTTGTAAAAGTTGGAAATAGATTTTGTTAATTTGGGCTGCAGGGTCATAATTCCTATGTTTATTTGAGTGAATTTATTGTGAGAAAGTGGGGTTGGGTTGCACAAGAATGTGATGAGACATTGGGTGGGAGAAGGTCTTGTGGATTTTTGTTTTCATGTTTGGGCTGGAAGGTTAGTTTTACTGGTCCATGAAGTTATGTGATCCCCAGTTTTACTAGTGGAAGCAAAGCTTAACTTTCTTATAAAGTTTTAGACAGCACTGAAGGAAGGTGTTGATGATTCTAATATATTTATATATCATTTTTGACTTTTGAAGGTTGCTAACACATTAAAATTTTTTCAGCCGATTCATGAAGCATGCAAGAAGATTCTATCTTGGAAAATAACTAACTCGATGACAACTGATGCCAAGGTACTTTAGGTTTGCTTTCTATTTACCATTTCAGATACGTGTATATAACTTACTTCTTAATTGGTTCTTTGCGAGATCCAATTCAGTTTATATATATTTGTAAAGCCATTGGGTTCTGTACCCATTGCGTGCATAGCTACATAAACAAAATTGTTAGTCTATGTAAAGGTGTGCATGTCAACTCCACGTGTTCATATGTCACTAAAACAATGTATAGAGTTAGATTGAGTAGTCAGATCCCAGAATTATGGTTTGACAGTACTGGTTGACTTGAAAGTCATTCTGTGCGTCTGGTATTATTATAGCTTAACTTGAACAGATGTCCTCTGCTTTTCACTCTTTTAATTGCTAACATGATGTATACATTAAACTAATTGGAAGAAGCATGGGATGTTAAAAAACTAACAACACGTGGACAATAGGGACATCATATCTATTGTGTTCAGCCATCTCTTATGTTTGAATAAATAGATTACTAATTCAATCTAATAAGTGTCTCATTCATGCCAATTATCCCCTCTTCCCTCTCACTTTCCTACAACATTTTATAACTTGTTACTTAGCATCTATTCATCTTGATATTCTGATATATATATATATATATATAGTTTTCATGTGTTGATGTCATTGTATGAGTGTTGTAAGAGCCACCAGAAAATTTCTCATTTATCAGAGGATATTTTTTCCAATGTCAAGGATACTTCACATAGCACCCATTTCTGCCAGCTTTGAACCTATCTCTTTGTTAGGGAGGCATTAAATTTTGACGATGTTGGAGCCTTTGCAGAGGGTCTGTGGTAACTTTTCATTGTCTTAAGAACTGAAATTCTGGAACAAGAACTGCTACTACCTATTTGCATTGCAGGAGGTGTTCCCTTTCTATGGAAAGCTAGATGGAAGTATCCTGGAATGGTTGTCAAAGCTGGATGTTTTGTTGTTTTACTATTCGCTTTGCAAGGGATATGGAATCAGCAAGAGTGGTCCATTGGTAGAAGATTGTTCATAGTCCAAGAATCATAATGGAGGGAATTTAAAATTGGTTCCAATGAAATTGTTTCATCAAAATTTGTGAGTACTCTCATTCTCGTCTTCTTTACTTTTAATCTCTCTTCCCATAAAACCTATTAGGAATCCTTTCTTTCGGTTCTAACATTTAATTTTGCATAATATTTACTAAATTTGTTGTTTATATACTATTTATAGATTCTAGTAATTCTTCAATTAGTGGTCATGTACTACAGCATAAAATGGTCCAAGATTCGACCTGTTCCAAATATCCAGATAAACTTCTGATTCCTATTCTATGCTCAAAATAATCTGAAAATTGGTATTTTTTTTTCTCAAATGTCCTTTTCTCCAACATTTCAATTTTGTATTTCTTATTCACTTATTTTGTAGTGAAACCCCTTCAAATTTGTATTGCCATTTAGAGCAACATATTTTACTGCATAACATATGTAGACCCTCAAATTTTTGACTTGTCAATTTTCTAGTGATTAGGGCTTTTTATTTGTACTAAGTTTAAAAGATAATATCTCCTTCACTGTTAGGTGTATCTGAATCTTAAGGGAAAAAATGTTGAATTTATGACTATGATTTCTGTAAGCCATTGTTAGCAGCACTTGACAATTCTTTTGATGTTACTGCCACTGGTAATTTCTTTTTTATCAGCGGATACTTTTCCAATGTCAAGGATGCTTCACGATTGTTTGGTGCTGGGGTAATTTTTAATCTCTTCAAGAACTGAAGTTCAGAATAGGAGTGCTACTACCTACCAGCAAAGCAGGTGCACTCCCTTTCCATGGAAAGCTAAATGAAGAACTGAAGCTTGAATTGGTTCCAAATTTCTAGTCTAATTGTTTCATTGAAATTTGTGAGTTGTTGCATTCTCTTCTTCTTTTCATTTGATGTCTCTCTTCCAATGAAACCTAATATGATTCCTTTTGATTCTTTTTTCTTCTTTCAATTTCATATATTATTATTATTATTATTAAATTTTTTGTTCGTATACTATTTATAGATTTTGGCCACCCTTCTTATCCCTATTAGAAGTCATGCACTTCAGCACAGACTGGCCTTAGATTTGCCCTCTTCCAAATATCCAGATAAATATATATTCTAAGCTCAAAATAATCTTAATTCATATTTCCTCTTAAAGGTCCTTTTTTTCTAACATTTCATTTTGTAATAAGCTAGTTCTTTTCAGAATTAATTTACCATCTATCTTACTTATCAAAAAAAAAAAAAAATTACCATCTTTCTTATTCTCTTATTTTAAGGCTATTTCCCTTCAATTTTTGTGTCAAACTTGTATCTCTATGTACCCGCAACATATTCTTCTGCATAGCATATGTAAACCTCCAAGTTTTTGTTTCAAACAATTCCCTCAAATTTTTGTAGTTATTTTACATAGGAAATTCTGGTCTACTTGTTACTATTGCATTGTCTTTGCTATAATGTTTTGACTTATCAGTTTTCTAATAATAATGGCTCTTATCGAATATTAAGCAACAACATTTTGTATATGTTTTGGTCATAATCTAATTTCATTTTAAAAATGAAAAGCTAGAACCGTATGCTTTCTTAGTCTCTCTATATATCCACAATCTAGCGATCACATCTGCTGCATCTGTTTATTTGAGTACTTAATATGCCTGCTAATTGCAGCCAAGAAACAGCTATGAAGTTCATATATATAATTATGTGCACAAATTCTTGTATTCTAGAACCATGCAAGATCCCATAAGCCAATGCTTGTGCATCATTCATTTCTCTTAATTTTCTCTCTGTTATAAGAGATAAAAGAAGCAACAAAACCAACATATATGTGAAGGCATAAATACACTATAACAATGGCTCTACTTGACCATGCAAAGATATGGTGACAATACTAAAATTTCTACCTGCCCTCTTTGAAGCTTCTCCAAGGGAATTCCAACCATGCCATCTTGGTTTAAGCATCCTACATAAACTTGTGTCTTGGTCCTAGTGGTAGAGAGGCTTCTGGTACATGCTCTGACCATCACTTTTAAACCATATATAGCATTTTCAGCTTGGTATATTTGTTAAAGGTTTCATTTAATCTTGAATGAAAATTCCATGACTTGGACACACTTTTAATAAGGTTCAAAGTGGTTGGCCTACGTCCTCATCTCCTTCATTTGGAAAGGATCATGATCTAGAAGAAGGAACAAGTTCACCATTACAAGAAATGAGTTCCCACAAAATTGAAGGACAAGGTCAAGAATTTGAGACATACTCTCCGCATGAAGAAACATAATCAGGATGTTAGCACCACACCCCCATCTTGGGATGTCAGGTTGGATGATGATAAAGTTGAAGAAGATGCTGTTTTCTTTGGAGCCCCATGTAACATCATTACAACCTTATTTTTCTTAATACATATGTTCCCATGTTTTCTTTCATTATTCTTTTACTGCTTTTGTGAGTTAAAATGCAAACACTCCAACGTGGCTTCCTAATTCATAATGCCCCTTATCATTTGATTTTCAGCATTGAATCAAAGCTGGCTCCTGATGGGTTCAAGGAAAACCACCAGACATAATCCAAGAGCAATACATAAAAATTTCGGGAAGCATGTTTTGTCAATCACTATCATTCTTAGTGTTAAAAAGAAAAACAGATGCCTACAAGTCTTAGAGGACATTAACTGAAACTGCAACCGAAAAGTTGGCATCAGCTTTTGCTGTGGTATCAGAAATTCAGAGTGCTATTCACAAACTTATCATTTGCCAGACTCACTGCATACCGACGTTTTCCTTCAGAATTTGGTAGTAAAGGACTGTCCTGATCTGAGGTCTTTGCCAAGTGTCCTGTCCATAATAAGGTGTGGTATTGAAGAATCACCCAATGGGCTACAGTGTTATACCTATCTTCTTCAATATATGGAGAATGGGAATTGTGTGGGTTCTTCTTCCATTCAACGCTCCCACCCCTCCCTCCAAAAGCTCAAATTGTGTGGGTCGTCTGTACAGGCTACAGTCTACTCTCTCCTGGTCCTGGACCAAATTTGATACTTCATTGCCCTTAAAATTCTGTGGATGGAGAAATTTCATGAAATGGTAGCTTTGCTAGGGTGGTTGGGCAATCTTTCCTCTCTTCAAAAGCTGTATGTTGTGGATTGCGAGAAGCTGATGTATCTGCCCATCGAGCAAGCCATGCAACACCTAACTAAATTGGAAAAGCTGATGATTTATGATTGCCCCAAACTAAACAATGAGCAGTCCAAGATTAACCACATTCCACTGGTTCAAATCAATACTCAGTAAGTCTACTCATACTACTATTCTCCTATATTCGTAATGGGTGAGAGTGTTCCTGGTATGAATACTTAATTTGACATGACTAAGAAAATTTATAAATGCTACAATTTGGGTTAATGATTCTTGAAATAAATAGTAGAAATTAATATCACCAACTACTCTGGAAATACTTGAAATATTCAATTTATGAAATTACTATTTCTAATCGTTTGAAATAAGTCCCTAAAAGCAGAGCATAATTAAAATTTTTGTGATTGATGCCAATTGATAGGTACTATTCAAATTTTTGTTTCTGCGAATCGTCACGAGACTTAAAAAGGTGCTAAAAGTATTGTTTACTCGTACAATTTAGGTTGACCACATTCCAGTGGTTGAAATAGCTGAATCTGTTACCAATTTGTCTTGCTTCTATTCAATTTCAGTTTGCTAAGCTATTTTCTTTCTGTAATTTTTTCAAAATTGAAATTTTCTGGACATTGGGAAATTTGGAATATTGGATTCATCATTGGTGGAGCTTGTTTTATGTCCACAGCTCATTCTTTCTCTCGGCATTTCTGGTAAAACTTCACATTTTGATACTGTAATAGTTCATGGATCAGGTCTTTTTCTTAGGGCTGTCTAAAACTTGACAGTAGACTTTATTGATTTGGGTGGATCAAGATCTTGCTGATTTTTCTATTCATATTTGGGTGGGTGAAGTTCAGTGTTACTGTTAACTATCAATGAAATTATGTGATCCCCAGTTCTAGTTTTGCGTATGGTGCTATTATACCTTATCCTGAACGGTGTGATTGTCCTTTGTTTTGAGTCTTTTAATTGCTGACAACTATATAACAAACTAATTGCTAGGAGCATGGGATGTTAAAAAACTACCAAAACTAACAACACATGGATTCTTCATTATTCAAAGAACTAGAAGATTATTCAATCAGTTAAATATGTTGCCTCAATGTGCAGGCAATAGGGACAGCATATCTATTGTGTTTTGCCAGAGGAAAAATTAATTTGTAGAGTTTGAATTCGTTCCCAAGCCAATTAAGAGCTGCGTATTCGTCATTTCCCCAAATTAAAGGAAAAATGTGCGAAGTGGTCCAGGATTGCCCATATATCAAATAGCTGATCACTAAATGTCTCAAACAAAAGGCAGTTTGAAGATGACCAATAAGTTTTCTCCTTCCTCATCCTCCTTTCTTCTATTACCCTCTGACCTCTCCTTTAAAAAAACCTAGGAGTGATTTATTTATTTATTTAATAATTACTCCCAAATTCTTCCTTTCTTTCTTCAATTTCCCCCAATATTTTTGTCTATGGTTATTTCTTAAGAAGTTTTAATCTAACCACAAGCTAATGGAAGTTTATAAGAATTGGTAAGTTTTCTCAAATCTTCTCTAATCTTCAAATATATAAAGCACTAACTCAATCCAGTAAGTATACTATTCATGCCAATTAACCCATATTCCCTCTCGCTTTTACTACAACATTTTCTAACTTGTTAATTAGCATCTATTTCATCTTGATATTCCAGTATATATATGTTGTTTCAAGTGTTGATGTCATTGTATTAATGTGGCGCTTTATAATTCTTCTACTGTAAGAGTCACTAGAAAATTTTCTTTTCCAATGTCAAGGATGCTTCACACACCACCCATTTTTGGAACCTAATCTTCTTTTGGTTATCTTAGCTGTTCAGCCAACTTTGACACCTATATGTCCTTAGCTGGAGCCTCTGCAGAGGTGCTGCAGTAGTTTTCATCTTTTTAAGAACTGAAGTTCTGGAACATGAATTGCTAGTACTTACCAACAATGTAGGAGGTGTGCTCCCTTTCTATAGAAAGCTAAATGGAAGTTTTCTGGAGTAGTTGTCAAAGCTGGGTGTTTTGTATCTTACTGTTGCTTTGAAAGGGATACTGCAGCAAGAGTGGTCTATTGGTAGAAGATTCTTCATAGTCCAAGAATCACAGTGGAGGGAATTCTAAATTGGTTCCAATGAGATTGTTTCATTGAAATTTGTGAGTTCTCTCTTTCTCATAGTCTTCTCTTTTGATTTCTCTCTTCCAACAAAACCTATTATGAATCCTTTATTTTTGGTTCTTTTTCTACTTTCAGTTTTGTATATTGTTTCCTAAAGTTATTGTTAATGTACTATTTACAGATTTGTTATCCTTCATTTTCTAATTATTGGTCATGTACTTCAGCACTAAGTGGTCCAAGATTCACCATGTTTCAAATATCCAAATAAACTTTTGAGTCCTATTCTTTGCTCAAAATAATCTAAAATTGGTTTTTTCTCTCAAATCTCCTTTTCTCAAAATAAAACTAGTTGTTTTGTATTTTTTCACATGCTAGATATCTTGTTCACTTATTTTATAGCGATATCACTTCAATCTTTTTTAGAACTTGTATTCAATGTAGTCAACATATTTATCTGTGTAGTGAATGTAGATCTTCAATTTATTTTTTCTCAATCAATTCCCTTTATCTGTTTTTGTTTAGTTTTGTACACAAATTTTGGGTCTACTTGTTACTATTGCATTTACTTCACTATAAATTTTTGACTTGTCAATTTTTCTAAAAATTAGGGCTCTTTATTTGTACAAATTTTAAAAGTCATTTTTATGGTATCACGTCCACCCTTACTTTGTCAATGCCATGAATTTTTATTTTATTTGTACAAATTTTAAAAATATAACATTGCCTTCACTGTTAGGTGTATCTGAATCTTAAGAGAAAAAATGTTGAATTTATGAGTATGATTTTTGTAAGCCATAGTTAGCAGCACTTGACAATTCTTTTGATGTAACTGTCACCAGTAATTTCTTTTTTATCAGCGAATACTTTTCCAATGTCAAGGATGCTTCACGATTGTTTGGAGTTGGGGTAACTTTTTATCTCTTCAAGAATAGAAGTTCAGGAGCAAGAGTGCTACTACCTACCAGCAGAGCAGGTGGCGCACTCACTTTCCATGGAAAGCTAAATGAAGAACTGAAGCATGAATTTGTTCCAAATTTCCAATCTAATTGTTTCATTGTAATTTGTGAGTTGTCAAATTCTCTTCTTCATTTCATTTGATTTCTCTCTTCGATCAAAACCTAATATGATTCTTTTTTATTCTTTTTTCTACTTTCAATTTCATATATTATTATTATTATTAGGATTTTACTAATGTGTGCCCTAAGGGCACACATTAACAAATCCATTTTTGGAAAAGTTTTACTATTTATAGATTTTGGTCATCCTTCATATCCCAATTAGTAGTCATGCAATTCAGCACAGAGTGATCCTGGATTCGCCCTATTCCAAATATCCAGATAAATATATGATTTCTATTCTAAGCTCAAAATAATCTTAATTCATATTTCTTCTCAAATCGATTTTAAAGCAATTTCCCTTCAATTTTTGTGTCAAACTTGTATCTCTATGTACTGCAACATATTTTATTGCATATATAAACCTTCAACTTTTTGTTTCAAACATTTCCCTCAAATTTTTTGGATTTATTTTACCTAGGAAATTCTGGTCTACTTGTTACTATTGCATTGTTACTTCTTGTTACTATTTTACCTAGGAAATTCTGATCACTATAATGTTTTGACTTTTCAGTTTTCTAATAATAATGGCTTTTATCTAATATTAAGAAATACTAGCATTTTGTATATCCACCATCTACCTATCACATCTGCTGCATATGTTTATTTGAGGACTCAATATGCTTGCTAATTGCAGCCAGGAACAGCTATAAAGTTCATATATATGCTTATGTGCACAAATGCATGTATTCTAGAACCACGCAAGAATCCCATAAGCCAATTCTTGAGCATCGTTCATCTCTCTTAAATTTCTCTGTGTTCTAGGAGATAAAAGGAGCAACAAAACCAACATATATTTGATGGCGTAAATACATTATGAAAATGGCTCTACTTGACTGCATCCAAAGAAATGATGACAATACTAAAAGTCCTATGAGCACCTCTTTGAAGCTTCTCCAAGGTAATTGCAACCATGCCATTGTGGTTTAAGCACCTTACATAAACTTGTGTCTTGGTCTCGGTGGTAGAGAGGTTTCCACTACATACTCAGACCATCATTTTTAAACCATATATAGCATTTTCAGCTTGGTATATTTGTTAGAAGGCTTTATTAATCTTGAATGAAAATTCCATGATTTGAACACACTTTTTATAAGGTTCAAAGTGGTTGCCTACCTCCTCATCTCCTACATTTGGAAAGGATCATGACCCAGACGAAGGAACATGTTCATCATTACAAGAAATGAGTTCCCACCAAATTGAAGAAGGCCAAGAATTTGAGACATACTCTCTGCGTGAAGAAACATAATCAGGATGTTAGCACCACACCTTCTTGGGATGTCGGGTTGGATGATGATGAAGGTGAAGAAGATGCTGAATTCTTTGGAGCCCCAGGTTATATTTTTTACACCCTTATTTTGCTCAACGCATTTGTTCCCATGTTTTTTCTTTCTTTATTCTTTTACTGCTTTTGTGAGGTAAAATGGAAACACTCCAACATGGTTCCTAATTCTTAATGCCCCCTATCATTTGATTTTCAGCATTTGAATCAAAGCTGGCTTCTGAGGGGTACAAGGAAATCACCAAACATAATCCAAGAGCAATACATAAGAATTTCGGGAAGCATGTTTTGGAAAGAATTGTCAATCTTACTATTAAAAAGAAAAACCGATGCCTACAAGTCTTTAAAGGACATTAGCTGAAACTGTAACTGAAAATTTGGCATTAGCTTTTGCTATGGTATCAGAAATTCAGAGTGCTTTTCACAAACTTATTCTGTCTCTGTTGCTACCGAAAGGGGAAAGCAAGATAATAATGGTGAGCAAATATGGACAAGGTTGTTTCAGTGAAGGATTATCTAATGCATAAACTTGAGCCCAGGGAAGATGTGCTTTCTCCAGTGATATCCAAGGCAATGAGTCCAAAGAGAGCTCCCGGTGATATGAGGGATGCTGTGACTTGCTCCAACATGAGGAATTGTCCAAATACACAGCTATGAGTTCAGCTAGAAACCAAACATTGACCATGCCAATTTCCACCAATATGCATTCAGCTAAAGACTCGCCATCACACACTCAGATCTCAGCCAATGCTCATAGTTTTTTTTTTGTTTGTTTGTTGTGTGTGTGTGTGTGAATTTTGATCTTGAATGTATGTGGAGACATCTTAACGAGCTTCAATTAGTTTTTCACTCCAATGTACCGATACTAAAAACCATCACCATCAAAAATGTATGATCTAATGCTAATTATTCTTTTGAAGTTCCATTGTACAGTCTTTGGTAACCATGGGATGCATTTGATAAATGGTATGAAATCACTTGGTCAAATTTAAGTCGATATTTAGTTATCTGAACAAGGCCCTGACCATTTTATGGATTCCATGTGCCATGTTATGGATTTCATGTATATTTCTCGTCTGCAGTTTGTTGGAAAGAAAATCATTACATAATCCTCCAAGCCAACCGAGAGGGGAACCCAACTGTTGATAAAGAAACAAATTTCTGAGCTGGTTTTGACTTCCATGTTTCGATAGGTAGTTTATTTATGTATATAAAGATTTCCTTCCTTTGTTTGAAGTAGATTTTTATAGTTACCAATAAAATGTTTTTGCAGCATGTAAGTTGAAAAAAGTCCAAACCGATGCAACGAATGTGAATATCTCCCTTTATAATATAGGTCAAAGACATGATTGACTGCATTGATAGTACTAAATTACCAAGTCAGTTACTGTTATCAATCCTAGTTGGTTTAGCTTGTAACTAGTGCAATGGCCTAAGAGTGGTAAGATGATGATGGTTGTATTGTTTTAGGGTAATAGGTTTATGAGGTATGCATTTCTTTACCAAAAAAAAAAAAACTAATCATGCAATTTGAGGAAAAGGAGTCCATTTTAAAGCTAGGCCTGATTTGTTCATAGCCAACCAATAGCTGGGCCTAACACTAGGCCTGTAATGAACTATTTGGATTTCGAAGCTATCTTACTAATGATGCTATTTTTTGTATGTGGATGCTATTTTTACTAATGATGGTTAAACTTTGGTAAAAATAATTTGTTAAAAATTTGGAATATTTTGTTACTAATATTAATGGAAGGGGGTCAGTGTCATTTTTTTTCAAACCTTAAGGTAGGGAAGTATTTTTTTTCCTTTCAAGTTTGGGGATGAGAGTCATTCCCCCAAAGCTAGAGGGGAAAGAGTGTAATTTGTCCTTAGTTTTTTTGGCTAAACATGCTCGCTTGGTTTGAGTTTCTTAGAAAAGTATCAAATTTCATTCATGTAGTGAAATGTTAAAAAATTATTTATCTTTTGAACAGTACTCATGATTGTAGGATTAGCATATGAATGAAACCGCCTCTGGTAATTGTTAAATTTTAAATAAAATATTGAAGAAAAAGAGGATATGAGAATGAATGAACTAAAATAAACATTAGTTATTTTGTGACATACCATCAAATTTGATACAACACTATCTTTTTTTTCCCCCCTAATGTGAAAAAAAAGAAAAAAGAATAGAAAATTGACATAACACTTTATTTTTTAAATCTTAATATGATGTGAGATATGAGAAAATTACTGTTATGTATAACCTTATCGTTTTAGTAGATGTGCTTTATTTATTTATTTATTTTATTTTATGATATATATTCAATTTAACTACTCTCTAAATCAAATTCAACTACACACATACAACTATGCTTTAATCAAGAGGATGAGGTAATGGTATTATTTTTATATCCTACCATAATCCAGGTTCAAAAGATAGCAGATATATGTAAATACATATTTCATGAATACATGTCTTCTTTTTTGTTCATCAAAAAGCATGACTTTTTTCCTTTCATTTTATTATTATTTTTTAATTTTTTCGGGAGAGGGGGTGGGATTCCTCTTTACCTTTTTATGCTATATTATATTGTTGTAAGATCTACTGCACATTTCTTTCGTTTTTCAAACAATTTAAATTGTGTAGAAGAGATTATAAAAAGTAAAAAAAAAAAAAAAAAAAAAAAAATCTTACCCAATGTACTAAACTTCTACTTTTGTGTGGTCGAGGAAAGATCATGGTAAACAACTTTATCTACTTTAAGCACACTGAACAATCTAACATTTCATTCTATAAAGAAAATATTTTTGTTAAGTTAGACTTTTCCACAGTATTGCTTTGATTTTAAATGCTTCATAATCACTAGTCTTGAACAAAAACAATGAATTTCCACACATTTTCACCTTATCCAATTGATACAAGGAAAAGAGCTGGCTTTTTGTACCTTTGAAAAAAAAATTATATATAATAATTTAAAATTATATATTTGTCTACTCTTAAAAAAAGATTTGTGACCACTTTAAATTTTTTTAATGACAAAAAAAAACTCTATATATTAGGGCCATTCCAACAAAAAGAAAATACTAAAAAAAAAATTATGAACTAAAATTTGGAAAAAAAAAATTATAATAATAGCAAGCCCAAATGCCCAATAAAACCAAAAGAAGAAAAAAAAGAAAAAAAAAAAGAGAGGCCCAAAATCAATCCTCACTCATAGTCTGACTACTGACTTGTGTTGTGACTTTAGACTTAGGCGGGCTCTTATCTTTTGACAATATAAATTGGCTTTTCAGCTTTAGTCTTTTTGTGTAAGTGTATGTAAAATATAAAACTGTTGATTGGCTCTTGTCTCTTCCGTGGGGGGTAGATGGGGTCATGGCATTGAATATTTGAATTGGGTTAGTAAGTGAACACTGAACAAGACATTACAAAAAGACAAAAAAAAAAAAAAATTAAACCATGTTGGGCAGTGGGTTTAGCTGTGTTTGTTGGTTGTTGTTGTCGTCGGCAATATATGAATTTCTTAAGGGACCACCTTGGAAAAAAATTCTTGGAGGCATCTTCAATTTGTTTTCTACCTATCACAGTCAAACAATAAATTAAGGGCATTTTAATCAAATGTTGTATTAGCAATAAGAGTTTAAAAACATTTTGTTTACTTTTTAACTCCAAAATTTTACAATGGGTTTATAAATTAACAATTCAGAAATACTAAATTTACCACCGTCGTTACTGGTTTTAATCTGGATACATCACTAATATCACTTTTTTACCCAGCAATAACTTGCCAGTTAAGATTTGTTGTTTAGTAGTTATGAAAATCTTGTCGATATATCATTTTTCTTAACAATATACGTATTATACATGTAAAAACATTAAATTGAAATGAATGAGTATAAGGATATCAAACAAGTCACAATTGCTACACTATTACTTCTCTTCTTCATCCTACCTCTTCTTCTTAGACGTTGTTATCTCTTCTCTTTCTCTTGGTGTCCACTCGCTGCATCTACCTGTTTGTATACTAATCCAGTAAGTTCACTCTTAACATGCCTTTGATTTTATTTTGTAGGCTAAATAAGTAGTTTATTAAACACAACAATTAAAATAAGATGAAAATTTTAATTTGATATTTACCACTATCTAGAAAACAGACCAATTCGGAATGAGTATGGATCTATTATGTTTAAAGCGTGCTCTTAATTTCATTAAGTGAATAAAATAATTCTAAATTGTTTTAATATTATATTTTATTTTATTTGAAGTTTGAACTCTCTCTCACTCTCCATATATATATATAATGGGAGAGAGAGAGAAAAAAATAATTATGTGATTCTCAAAAAGAAAAATTATGTAATACTCCTTTATAGATCCTTGTTACTTTTTGCAAATAAATTTATATTTGATCTTGATATGATATTCTTTATGTATTTATTATAAGGAGAAATAAATATGGATACAAAGAAAGATCAATTTTGGAAACATGTTGAGAAATTAGATTGTTGTTTAAATGTTTTCAAATTAGATTTTTGTTTAAAATATAAGTTTTGTGAACATAAGTTTGATGGAGGTGTTTCAAGGATTAAATCACATCTGGCTGAAGTTATTGATCGTGATATTGTTATTTGTAAAAAAGCTACTAAAATTGTTCAAGAAGAAGCTTATCTTACCCTCAAAAAAAGAAAAAAAAAAAAAAAAAAAAAAAAAAAAAAGAAAAAAGAAAAAAGAAAAAAGAAAAGAAGAAACTTATCTAGCCTTTAAAATTTAGAGGGCGTACAAAAAGTTAAGGTGATTTTGATTTAATTATATTTATAGTATATGTATGTGCTATAGAGTATAGAGAGAAAAAGACATAACATAATTATATAATATGTTTTAAAAATTAGAAAAAGCTTATTTTTAAAATTCTATAGATCCATATCTTTTAAATTATTTTTGTTATTCTATAGATCCAAGTTTACTATCAATTTTCGAATCCTAATATTATATTCTTTATCTATTTATTGTAAGGCAAAAGAAATATGGTTCGAAAGAAAGATCGATTTTGGGAGTATGTTGAAGAACTAAATGGTCGTTTCAAATGTAAGTTCTGTGAATGTAATTTTGCTGGGGGTGCTACAAGGATTAAAGCACACTTAGCTGGAGTTAAAGGTCACGATATTGATATTTGTAGAAAAGTACCTAAAAAAGTCCAAGAAGAAGCTTCTCTAAATATTGGACAGCCTAACAAGAAACTTAAAGGTGCATCAACTTCAAGGGCTGAGGAGGGTAAAATCGGCTCAACTTCAATAATGAAGGATGACACATTAAGTGGACTCTTTAAAAAGGTGAGCGATGTTTGTAATCAATGATGTAAATATTTTTTTGTTAGTTTATATTTTGCCACAATTTTGGTTGAGATAACTAATTCAATTAGTGATTTTAAATGTTTGAATCAAGTAAAACATTATACTAAATTTCATTAATGAAATTTTTGTTATAAGAAGATATTGAGGGGGGGGGGGGGGGGGATGTCAAAAAGTCACGCTTGCACACACACTTTGACACAACTTAGACATGTGGTAAGCGGTGATTAGATTACTTTTCTCTAAGTTCCAATGGTGGACATATATGTAAGTGATATAATTTAATCACACGTTGACAAATGCGTAAGTTGTGTTAAAGTGTGTGAGCAATTGTGTGTCCCTAGAAGAACATTAAGTAGTCTAGCCAATTTTATAATCTTTGTACAACCAATTTTTTTGACTACTAATTTTTTACAATTTAATAGTTACAATAGGGGAGAGGAGATTTGAACCTTGGATATCTCAATTAGAAACATAGTTGATGTCAACCGGTTGATCAACAAGACTCTTGGCACTTAGTCACTAACTACTAATTATTCTATGAAAAATTTAGAAGGGAAAATTTGTCATATAAGTTTTTATCTAGCCCCACTTATATACTTTAATATCTAGACCTACCTATAAATGGTTGTTTATTTATAATATAATTGCACTCTACAATCTACAGTCTACAAATCTTTCTATTATATTTTCTCTTACGCAGAGAAAGGAAGAATACAGAGCTGAAATTATACTAAATGTTGTTGTGGAGGGACTTTTAGCCACGTTGAGATCAACTGTTATAGAGGACCATATCAGTTTAGAGCGGGGTTTCAAGGAGGGGCTAATGGACCTTCTTATCTTGTTAACCCAGATTCAACTCGTGTTAAATGATGTTGAGAAAAGACAAGTAAGTGATGAATTTTTGAGGAGCTGGTCAGGAAAGCTTAGAGATGTAGCTTATGACATTGATGATGTGCTGGATGAGTTTGGCTATAAGATTCTTCAACAGAAGGTACTAAGCTCCTATTTACTCTCCAATCGCATTGTATCCCCCCTCAATATGGCAGAAAATATTAAGACCATCAATGAATCATTAAATATACTTAAAGATGACATTGCTAGTTATGATCTTCGAGCGGAGTTTGTGAATTCGATCCCTGAGATTAGCTTTAACACGGAGATAGACTCCTTCCTTGATTCAAAAGTTAATCAAAATGTTGGAAATAACATTGTTGAAGCAACCTATTGTGATAGTGTGACAGAAACCACGGAGACTCTTCCCCAATATGAATTAACAGAATATGATTGTTGGTCCATATTCAAGAAAAGAGCATCTGCAAATGAAAGACTTTTAACTCTAGATTTGGAGAAAATTGGAAAGGAGATTGTTAAAAAATGTAAAAGGGTTCCATGGGCTGCAAGATTTTTAGGGGGAATAATGTACTTTATACATGATAAAGGCGAATGGCTATCGATTCAAAATAATAAAAATTGGGATTTACTGAACGATGATAATAATGGAGTGTTTCACATATTAAAGTTAGGATATGATCATCTTCGAACACCATCTTTGAAACGATGTTTCGCATACTGTGCAATTTTCCCTAAGGATTATGACATGAAAAAGGACGAAGTAATTCAGCATTGGATGGCTGAAGGGTTCCTTGGACCATCTAAAGAAGCTAATATGACGATGGAGGATATTGGTAACATGTATTTCAATATTTTGTTGGCTACTTCCTTTTTCCAAAATGCCACAAAGGATGCCTATGGTGAGATTATTAGTTGCAAAATGCATGATTTGGTGCATGATTTTGCCATCTCAATTTCAAAATCTGAAATTCTGATTTTGGAGGGAGATTCTGTGGATAATGTTAGTAAAGTACAACCTTTATTTGTCCGACTTGATGGTGAAACAACACTAGGAACTTCATTTAGTGGAGATGGTTTCATAAAAATGCGCACATTGATTTCAGAAAATTTAGACTTTGATGACATGTTATCAAATTTTAAGTGCTTACGTGTTTTAAAATTATTCGGGCATAGTGTAATAGGGTTGCCGAATTCAATTGAGCAGTTAATACATTTGAGGCTTCTTCACATCTCACATAGTAAAATTGAGGAATTACCAAAATCCATTACCAAACTCTACAATCTGCAAACTTTAAGAATTGAAGAATGTCCTAAACTCATGAAGCTTCCAGAAGACCTAAGCAATTTGATTAACTTGAGACATATTAATATTATTTGTTTGATGGGGTTATCGTACGTGTATAGATTACACAAAAATATGAGGCAGTTGACTTGCCTTCAAACATTGCCATTTTTTGGTGTGGGTCGAGATGAAGGTTATCGGATCAAAGAATTGGGACCATTGAAGAATCTCAGAGGAGAAATAGGCATTTACAATCTAGGGTACGTGGAAGATGAGGAAGAAGCCAAAAGTGCAAAATTAAAAGAAAAGGAAATATTCAAGTTGGGATTATACTGGGAATATTCAATAGCAGTGGACAGGTATGATAAAGATGAAAAGGTGTTGGAAGGCCTCCAACCTCACCCAAATTTGAAAAGCTTGAGAATCGAATTCTACGGAGGAAAGAAATTCCCATCATGGGTTGGTTTGTTGCTATATCACAATTTGATTCAGATCTATTTGAATCGGTGTACAGAATGTGAAGAAGTTCCCACTCTGGGGCATTTACCCAGTCTTAGGGTTCTTGAAATATTTGGAATGTGGAAGGTAAGAAGTATAGGAAGTGAGTTTTACAGTTACAGTGAAGGGAGTTATAGAAATACTACTGCATTTTTCCCGGCATTGAGAATACTCAAATTGCTTTTTATGAGTAGCTTAGAAGAGTGGAAGGATGCAGAGGAGTTGACAAGCGTAGGTGAGGTGTTGTTGGTGTTTCCTTGCCTTGAGGAGTTGATTATTAGAGGGTGTAATAAACTGAGAGATTTGCCAGACTCACTGGACACTTGTGCTTCCCTTCAGAAGTTGGTAGTACAGGATTGTCCTAACCTGAGGTCATTGCCAGGTGTCCCGTCCATAACAACACTACCCAGTGGGGTACAGTGTTATACATCGCCTGTTGAATATATGGAGAATGGGGATTGTCTGCCTTCTACTTCCTCCATTCACCCCTCCCTCCAAAAGCTCAAATTGTATGGGTCTGTCCTGTTCCTGGACCAAATTCAATACTTCATTGCCCTTAAAATTCTGTGGATACAGGAATTTGGTGAAATTGTAGCTTTACCAGAGTGGTTGGGCAACCTTTCCTCTCTTCAAGAGCTGTATATTGTGGATTGCAAGAACTTGGTGCATCTGCCCACCGAGGAAACCATGCGACGCCTCACCGAATTGAAAACGGTGATGATATATGGTTGCCTTAAATTAAGCAATCAGATTGACCACAATCCATTTATTCAATTTCCCAATTTGTAAGTTTACTTATACCTTATATCCTCTTTTGTTTGTAATGGGTGAGAGTATTAATACTTAATTGGACTCCACTAAGAAAATGTATAAATGCTACAATTTTGGTTAATGATTCTTGAAATAAATAGTAGATATTAATATTACCAACCACTCTGTTAATGCTTGAAAATTTCAATTTATGAAATTACTATTTGCAGTCATTTGTCTTGGTGCTATTCAAATTTTGGTTTTTGCAAATCATCACAAGACTTAAAAAGTTGCTAAAAGCATAGTTTACTTGTACAATTTAGGTCAACCACATTCCGGTTGTTGAAATAGCTGACTCTGTTACCAATTTGTCTTGCTGCGATTCAGTTTCTGTTTGCTAAGCTATTTTCTTTTTGCAATTTATTCAAAATCGAAATTTTCTGGAGATTAGGAAATTTGGAATATTGGATTTATCAATTTTTTCAAATTTAAAATTTTCTTTCTCTCAGCATTTCTTGTAACCTTCATATTTTGATACTATAAGAGTTCATGGATCAGTTCTTTTGCTTAGGGCTGTCTAAAACTTCACAGTCGATTTGGGCTAGGTCATAATTGCTCTGTTTATGAGGGTCAGTTTATGGTGGAGAAATAGGGTTTAGTTGCATAAGAATGAGAAATTGGGTGGGTGAGCGTCTTGCTGATTTTCTTTTCACGTTGGGTGGGTGAAGGTCAGTTTTACTGTTCACTGTTAATGAAATAATGTGATCCCCAGTTCTAGTAGTGCAAGCAAATTTTAACTTAAAAATTTCAGACAGCGCTGAAGGTGTTGACGGTTCTAATATATCTATATATGGTTTTTATCTTTTGAAGGTACCCACATTGCAAAGATTTTGAAGACTAACTCAGGAAGCTGGCAGACAGTTTGCATCTGGAAAATAATTAAGTTGATGACGACTGTTGCAAAGGCACTTTGGGTTTGCTTTCTCTTACCATTTGGGATATTGATACACAATTTACTTCATATATGGTAATTTACAAAACCAATGTGCATATCTACAATGTATAGAGTTATGTTGAGTGCAGTCAAATCACTGAATTTTGGTTTGACACTCTTTGACATGAAAATCATTCTGTGCTTTTGGTGTTATTATAGCTCAGCACCCTCAGCCTGAGCAGTTTGAAATGCCCTTTGCTGTGACTCTTTTAGTTGCTGACATGGATATAATAAAGTAATTGCTAGTCGTTTATTTGCCATTAGTCAGAAAAATTACAAATGCCTTTGTGTCCCTGTCACCTAATAACAGCAAATTCTGTCAATCATTTGGATAATTTGATTTGGAATTTACTTTTTTTCTTCTTTTTATTTTATAGTAGAAACTGAGGGTAATGAATTATATATATTCACAAATGAGCTTCTGTTAACAACTCAAACTGTTCTTTCTATAACATAACTTTTAACATATTTACCACAATAATCTTAAATCAAAGAGTAATAAAGTAATAAATGTAAAATTTTCATGGCAACAAAATAGACTTGCAAATTTTTTCCTTTACTTTCCCAGTCTTTTTGTACTTAAGAAACTTAGATTCAAACTGATTGTCAAACTCAGATTCAAACTGAATTATCAAACTGAATGCCTTTTCATTATAAGGGCCAGTACTCTTAATCAGATTTTGACGCTTAAACTTGTAACAATTATCTGTGCTGCTTTTTGTGTGTGGTGGGTGAAGATGACACGCCATTAGCAGCAGCTGAAGTGATTGAAATTGCATGTTGGGTTTTCTATGGTTTTCTACGCATTTTGCTATCAGACTCAGGCCTGGGTCACTGTAGCTTCACTCCTTGTATCACCTGTGAGGTTTCTTTGTAAATTATTCAGAATCCAAAAGCAAATAACTAAAGATAACAACAAACTTAAAAAAAAAAAAAAAAATGAAAGAAGAAAGAAATGAGATAGTGAATTACATATTTGCCACACTTTGACACCTTGAATAAATGACTATGAAACCTCCTTATTAAGTCCATTAATCCTCATAAAATTTATTAGAAATAAAAGAAAAAAACAAAAGTTTTGTGTTACTGAGTAAAGAAAGGGAGATCAGTTTTTCTAGCATAATTGCTCCAAGACTAAATACTTTGCTCTACTTCAATACTTTCTCCAAAATGAACCTCAAATTACTCTCAGGTTCCCATCCTTATTTAGCAGAATTAATAACACCTGGATCCGCATTACTAATAGGCCTAATATATTATTCAATTAGTTAAATATTATTCATCCGCATTACTAGGATGTCAACTAATAATCAGTTTTTTTTTTTTTTGGGGGGGGGGGGGTGGTGAGGGCCATGGGGGGACAACTTACTAGAAATCTAACTTTTTAGTTGCATTTTAAAATCCTAGCATTATATTTATAGTTGTTAGCTCATTCTTAGAAGTTAACAAAACTTAAGCTAAAATGAAATTGAAAATTAAGAATCACTAACTACCAAGAACTTAATTTGTCAGCCTTAATGCACCCTTTATCAATAACCACCATTACTTGCTCTTCTTGACCAATCCCAAGACAGGGGAAACAAAGAATATGATATTGCTGAAAATAAAGTATGGCTCAGAAAAATTTCTTCTTCCGATACTAATAACAAATTCCAAGACCTGCACAACATCATTGCATCTTTTCTATCTTGATATTCTTATATATGTATTTTTGAGTGTTGATGTCGTTGCATCATTGGACAAGATATCAAAATTTCTAATCCACAGGTCATGCTTGGCAATTCTTAAGGTATAAGAGCTAGCCACTTCTAGTTTCTGAATTAGAGGAATTTGATGGAATGGAAGCTTTTCCTGAATGTTTAGGACCTTACTACTGTTCAACTATAGAATCTTCACAATTGCAAGATCTAAATGTATCTTCCCACAGCACACGAGCCATGCAATGCCTCACCTTATTAGAAGAACTTATTTGTCATTGCCCCTAATTAAAGGGAAAATGTGCAAAGGGGAGCAGTGCAGAGTGGTCCAAGATTTGCCATAATCCAAATTTCTGCATCAATGAATGCATTAAACAAGCTGTTTGAAGATCATATACATTGTTAAGACAGATGTCCAGTAAGTTTTCTCCTAGCTCATCCTCTCTTCTTCTCTTATAGCTTACTTTATAGTTTATATCGACCTAGGAATATTTTCATAATTGCTCCCATTTTTTTTCTCTCTTCAGTTTCCCTAAATCTTTCTGTTTTTGTTTTTGGTTATTTTCTATTTAATGAGTTCAATATGTTGCCTTAATGTGCAGATACTAGGGACGGCGTATCTATTGTGTTCAGCTGGAGAAAAATTAATTACATTATGGATTTTAATATACTCCCAAGCTAGAGGAAGTTTATAAGAGTTAGTAAGTTTACTCAGATCTTCTCCTCTCGTCTAAAATATGAATTATAAATTCAATCCAATAAGTATGTCATTCGTGGTAATTGTCCTCTCTTCCCTCTCACTTTTCCAGTTTTCCTACAAATCCTTTGAACCTGTTACTTATTATATTTACCATCTTGATATTCTGATAGATGTAGTTTTCTAAGTGTTGATGTCATTGTATCAATATTTGTAACCCACAGGTAGTACTTGACAATTTGACATATAAGAGCCAGAAGTAATTTCTGATGTATCAGAGAATTCTTTTCAAATCCCAAGGATACCTCATATACCATCCTGGAGCCTAACCCTCTTTTGGTGATCTAAGTTGTTGGGCCAACTTTGGCAGCTATATGTCCTTTGTTGGAGGCATTAAATTTGTGATGATGTTGGAGCCTTTCCAGAGGTGTTGGGGAAACTTTTCATCTCTTCAAAAACTGAAGTTCAGTTACAAGAACTGCTACTACCTACCAACAAAGCAAGAAGTGAGATCCCTTTCCATGTAATGTTGAATGAAAGTTTGCCGGATTGATTGAGGGTAAGAGATCTTATAGCGATATGAATCCTAGGAGTTCTGTACAGCTAGATGTTTTGTTTCCTACTGTTTTCTGTGAAATGGATATGGAGGTAGTGGGAGTGGCCCATCGGTAGAATATTGTTAATAGTCCAAGAATCACAATAGAGGGAATTCTAAATTGATTCCATTGCAATTATGTCATCAAAATTTGTGAGTTCCCTCATTTCTCGTCTACTTCTCTTTTGATTTCTCTCTTCCAACAAAACCTATCAATGTTCCTTTGTTCTTCTTTTTTCTACTTCCAATTTCCCATACTATTTGCTAAATTTGTTAGGCATATACAATTTACAAACATTTGTTATCCTTCATTTCCCAATTAGTGTTCATGTACTTCGGCACAGAGTGGTCCAAGAATGCCCTTGTAACATTACAATAAATTGTTGTGTTCTCTTGCATGTCCTTTTTTTTTCTTTTCTTTTTTCTCTGACACCATTTTCTAATAAATTGCTATTTCCAAATATCTAGTTAAATCATAGAGATATCCCTTCATTGTTTGTGGAAACTTCTATTTATATGTGGTGCATCATATTTTGCTGCATAGCAGTTGTAGACCTTCAAATTTTTGTTTCAATCAATTCCATTAATGTTGTTTTGTTTTTGTTTTGTATTTAAAAATTCTGGTCTACTTCTTACTATTGTATTGTCTTCAGAATAAATTTTTGACTTGTCAGTTTTCTAATAATTAGGGCTCTTTCTTTTTACATATTACAAAAGTCATTTTATTGTATCATGTTCACCCTTAGGTGTATGTGTAACTTATGGGAAGAAATGCTGAATGTATGACTGTGGCTTTCAACATTATCACTAAGTGAACCTGGAATTTTAAAGTCCGTTATATTTTGTTAATATCGTAAATTATTTTTAAGTTAATTTTCAATGTTGAGAAATAATCAATGTCATCTATTTATTTAGTTTGTCCTGATTAGAATTGTGCATGAACTTAAATTCCGATTTACTGTAACCCATAATCTCGAGATTCAACTCAAATTGAACTAGATCCTGATTGCATATTACTTGTAATTAGATTTCTTGAAGATTGCACTAAAACCATGTTGATTTTTTTGTCTTGTGTTTTCTCTTTCTCCCCTCAGAAATATCTAGTGGTCAGTCAACTTGAACCATATTGTACATTATTTACATGTTTTGATCAGTATATTATACATGACAACACCTCCAGCAAAGCAATAGGTGAGGCCATGGATTTTCCTGCGCATATGGAATAGTTGCTTCTATCAAATGACTTCAACAGCTTATTGGATTATGTGGTAGACATCTATAGTTAAGTCTTTTTACTTGTTGGTTGTCCTCATAAGCATTCCACTAAAAATCATTTGTATCTATCTCTATTAGGACATTTAAAAATACAAAATTCTATTAAGGTTTTTGATATGAGGCAAGATAATTGAAAGATAACTTAGACTACTTAGTCAATTTGAGGAGACTAAGCCCTTGAACTTGAGGAGAAAGGATTACTGGGATTAATTCTCTGCTTAAGTTCCATTCCTTTCTTCATAGTACATATATAATACTTATAGTGAGATAACTATCCTAACAAATTGGAACTAACTTCTATCAAATATAAATTTTAAACAATATCAACCTAATCTACTACTACTTATTTATCCTCATCTGCTGCTGCATAATTATCTGCCATGTGGCCTTGGGAGACAATAGTTTTCCATTTATTATGGTGTTTTCTTCTTGTAAGCTTACTCTATTTTCATACCCAACAGGTGACCATTCTGATTGCACTAGATCATGCTTGTTCGGAGGATAGATCCCACTCACTTACATATAAGGTGATTATTCGAAAAAATTTGTACAATTTGGTTTTGTACCTTAGAAATTGAAGTGAAAAGTTCTATAAGTTTTGGATCAGTACTGATATAAGTAGTTTAAGCCACCTCGGTGTTCATCCATTCTCATAATGATTTAGAAAAGGCTAGATGCGACGCATGCTTCGCTATCTTTGTTTCTTTTAACAGAGCTGATTAGTAGCAACTTGCCTTTGAAGTGCTTGGATGATATCTTTTTTGGGCAACACTAGACAGTTAATGACCAGCCATGCCCTGTAATGATCTCTCACTGTCTTTGGTGCCATTAATCATGGATGAAAGGAGCTTTGGACATTGAGGACTCTATTTGGGTCTTCTCAAGATTGTTTTGAGCATGCTTTTAAAACCGAATATCATACTTATATACTCATATTTCATTATTCCTCTATTCTGTTTTCCCAATACTAACTTTTTCTCTTTTTTCCTTGCTTTGTCACATGATTATATTGTTATCATGTGTAGGAAAATGCAATTGAGACAATGTCTATTGTTTTTAGCTGGAGGAACAATTTATTATAATTGCTAGCAGATGTACAAGGAAGAATCTGGAATGGGGGCAACTTTGAGTATGAATTCGATGAATTCAAGGCAATTGGAAGTTGGAACTAAGTGGAGGAGAGCTATGCATAACAAAAGGCAAACCCTAAGTGTATCCAAGATTTGTTAAAAATTCTGCTTTCTTGTTCCCTTTACAGTAGGAATAATTTAGCTGGAGCTGGGATATCAAGCTTGTGAGGGGCCACTAGTCTCTAACCATACCAGCATAAAACTTTGTTGAAGTAACAGTATCAGTAAAGTCATAGATGTATGGATGATCCTATAATAAAATTCGTTACTTTTCTTAATTAAAAAAGTGCTAGTTGAGCTATTAGGCTGTTGGCATGTTGGTGAATTGTTTGTTTTAGGTAGAAGTGGAATTAATTTATGACTGTGCTGATAATCTGGTTGATATGAACAAATTTGGGTGAAGAGTTGGTTGGGGAAAACCAAGAATCTCATGAGGACTAGACCAATTTTTAACTCTACCTTTCTTCCAACCTTTGGTCCATTGGTCATAATTTTTTTTTTTCCCCGTAATGTTATGTTTGCATTTTCCCCAACTAAAGTTTGACCACGTGAATCTATTACTATTGCCACTAAATCCTAGGCTAATAAGTCCTTGTTCATATATGAAAATATGAATTTTCTATTGGCATCACTATTAGTTCCACAAGGTCCACCAATTTGGAATCTTATGTAATTAATTTTTTGTGACAACTATTGTTTTTTTTCTTTTTTTGTTGAATTCTTTATATCGATCAGTTTGTAAAATGATTATATATGTGTAAGAGGCTATTTAACAATAGTACTTAAAATGTGACGGCAATTGTTTTGAACTCTTTCATTTTCAATCTAATATCAAAATCGACATTGATATGCTCAATTGCTTGTTGCTGAAATGTCATGCTATGACAATTTTTTGTGGCTAATCGATCATGATTCATGAACCTTGAATACTAGAAGATGGATGAAATGTCGGTTTTGGGCCGTTACTTCTATATCAATGTCATTTTCCAACCAAAGCTGAGTCCACTTGATTTACCCATAGCAGGGAATCAAAATATGCCTAACAAAACTAAAGTTATCAATTATTGATTTCATTTTGTTAACATCTACTTTAGTTTCTAGACCAAAAATTAGTTTGATTAAAAATTTTTCATCATGCCAGATTCTCCTTCTATGCAATCCTTAATCTTTCTCTATGGACCTGTACTTGAGTCTAGCCCTGGGACAATCTCTTCAATTTCATTAATAACTGGACTGGCTTTGTTTGGTTGGGTTGAAAATATTACTTTTCTATCCATCCTCCAACTTATTTCAGCAGCTCAATTGCATTGTCCTCTTCCTCTATTCAGCATTGTGCTGTTTTTTTTTTTTTTTTTGACAGACTTATTCACCACTGTGCTGTTGTTCTGCAAATGCAAATTTCAGCTGACTACCTTATTGAGAAAATGTTAGATTGGATTATGTTCTTTTCATTTCATACTTCAGATTTTGCTTGTATTTCCAATGGTCCTTCCAAAACGTTATAGGCCAATTCTGTTCATTTCATGTACAATTGCACACAATTTTGCTTTCTTAACATGTGCAATTTGAAATTGTTTTGAACTAAGTAAATGGGTTGAGCCCAGAAAAGGGGAAAAAGAGAGTAAGGGGGTGTTTGGTAGAGTAGTTTGAGAATTGTTGTTTGGAGTTTTTTAAAATACATGTGGGTGAAAAAGTGTGTGAAAATGTGTGTAATATTTTTTAAAATGTAAAAATGTGAGTTTGAACTCACTCACCAAACATGCCCTAAATGGGTTGAAAACCAAAAGTCATTGCTGAACCCACGTCTAAATAAAGGACCTAAGTGTGGGCTATCGGAAAGCATCTGTATAGGATTTTGGGATTTGGACTTAGTTCCACTGCGGCGGAATGAGACCATTCCATTACCACTTCTTTTGGGTGCTTTAGCCTTTTAGGTCTTGAGCCCATTTTTGGGCCTTCTGCTCCTTGATTAAGGTTTCCGGGCTGCACCCATTCTTGGGCTGTTGCCTCACTTTTTTAGGGCTTTCCCTCTTTTCTTTTCTGTTGGGCTCATAGCTCCTAGTTGTGGGCCATTTTGTCCAAGGGCTTCTTCTGTTGACCTGCGGGTCCTTTGTGCTTGTTCTAGCCCAAATTCACCTGGCTTGCGAAGTTTATTTTCTTCAAATTTTGCATGTTTACAAATATACTAATAATTATCATTGTGATATGTTCACCTTTTTTTAAGTTTTTGATTTAACTAATTTATTTACTCATTTTTTTTTTTTGGAAATGAAATAAATGGGTATATAAAATAAAGTAATATACTAATTACCATACCTTAACTTTATAAAAGCTCATTTTTAGTTTTTTTTTTTAATTTTATTTTTTAATTATTTTTTTTATAGAAGAAAACCTAAAGACTTAATTGAGAAGAAACGGCTATATTAACTGAAGTATGGAATAAAAAATGGATGGAACATCCTCTATCTAAACAACATAATTCGAGATATTAAGAAAATGTCTAGCTAGACCATGGGCAAGTTTATTACCTTCTCTCCTTGTATGAAAGCAAAGTAATTGATTGAATTTGATCTTTAACTCTCTCTCAAAAAAAAAAAAAAAAATGATCTTTAACTAATTAAATTTGGTAAATTATTTTTTTAATTATGTAATATAAGAAAAAAAAAATTAATTCTTATGTATTAGGGCAGGGAGGACTCTACATGTTAATCAAGGTGGTCATGACTTCAATTTTTTTTATATACCTTAACTAATTTAGTTACCTTTTTTTTTTTTTTTTTGAGATGAAAAAAATGGGTATATAAAATAATGTAATATATTAATTATGATACCTTAACTTTATTAAAGCTCATCTTTAGTATTTTTTTTTAGAAGAAAAGCTGAAAACTTTATTGAGAAGAAACGACTTTATTAACTGAAGTATGTGATAAAAAATAGATGGAACATTCTCCATCTGAACATTCTCCATTTGAGATATTAAGAAAATGCCTAGCTAGACCATGGGCAAGTTTATTACCTTCTCTCCTAGTATGAGAGCAAAGTAATTGACTAAATTTGATCTTTAACTAATTAAATTTGATAAATCATTTTTTTTAATTATGAAATATAAGAAAAAAAAATTAATTCTTATGTATCAACAATACCACCCTTTTTTGTGTTGCCATGGATGGGTGTCACTCACAATTTGCACTCTAAGATATAATGCTTGTTTCCAAATGCTTTGGAAAACCATAGGTAGTATCAATCTAAGATTAGGTGAAAAACATAGTTTATAAGTTCATCTATGTTACTAACTAGCATCCTAACCTTTTTACAAAGCCACTCAATCTCAGATTAACAAGGTGGGCGGCATAGTTTAAGAGTTGCCTTCTTTCAACTATCCCAACGGATCCCTATTTTCTACCTTTGACAAATCTTTTTATTTTTATATTTGTTTATTGAATATACCTTTGACAAGTTAAATTATGTGTTTTGTGACATAAGATAATATCATGAATCTAGTAATAATTAGTAATTATGATTTGCTACATTTTTCAATTACAAAAATACCTATTTAATTTAAGACAGAGACACAAGGAAGAACCAATGACCTATATGAAGACTAACTTGAATTTGCCATGTTATCCATGTAGTTATATAATGTTTTCAATTGGTAATAGACTAGTGATATTGTGTCATTCAGTTACTAATGTTGTTAAATAATCTAATTCATTGTGCATTTATTAATTTGTAGGATGGTGATGATGATTCGGCTGTGGATGTCCATTCTCCCAATGATCAACACTTATCATCCGATGACGGGCATTAGGCAACAATGACGTAAATTGCGGGCCTTATTTATTTATTTTGATAGGAGTAGGGCTTTTTTTTTTTTTGGAGAATCGAGTGGGCCTTATTTTGGAGTTACTAGTTTGACATTTTGATATTTATAATAAAGTTTCAAATTTTGATATATATATGTGTGTGTGTGTGTGTGCGTGTGTATGTCATAGTTGGAAACTTTATTATAACATTCTAGACAATTGGAATGTATTCTTTTGTGCGTAACATTCTACACAGTTGGAATGTATTATTTTGTTCATAATACTCTAAACATTTGGGATGTATTATTCTGTGCATAACATTCTAGACATTTGGGATGTATTATTTGGTATATATTTATTGATATGGTGTAATTAAATATATTTGGTTCGTTGGTTTAAAGTGGTATTGTATTTGGCATTTGGTATTGTATTTTTATTACATTACAGGTGCTTGGAAAATATGTATTACAAGTTTATTATAGGTGCTTGAAAGAAGAAAAAAAAAACCTATACTAGCGTTTTTTAAACCGTTGGAATAGGGTATTGTCTATTTCATTGGTTACCCTATAGGGGCGGTTTTGAAATTACTGGTGTAAGCAGGACGTATTATAGCGTTTTAAAAACGCTAGTATATGGCTCATTTTTATAATATTGAAATGACTTATACTGGAGGTTTTAAAAGCGCTAATATAGGCAGTACGTATTACAGCGGTTTAAAACCACTAGTATAGGATATATTTCTATTTCTCTAAATACCCTGTAGTGGCATTTCTGAAAGCGTTGATATAGGCAGGGCCTATTACGGCGTTTCTAAAACACTGGTATATGGCTTATTTCTATATCTAAAATGACCTATACTAGCGTTTTTTAAACCGTTGGAATTGGGTATTGTCTATTTCATTGGTTACCCTATAGGGGCGGTTTTGAAATTGCTGGTATAAGCAGGACCTATTACAGCGTTCTAAAAACACTAGTATAGGGCTCATTTTTATAATATTGAAATGACCTATATTGGAGGTTTTAAAAGCGCTAGTATAGGCAGTACGTATTACAGCGGTTTAAAATCGCTAATATAGGATATATTTTTATTTCTCTAAATACCCTGTAGTGGCGTTTCTGAAAGCGCTAATATAGGCAGGGCCTATTACGGCATTTCTAAAACACTAGTATAGGGCTTATTTCAATATCTGAAATGACCTATACTTACGGCTTTAAAAGCGCTAGCATAGTCAATATGTATTACAACGGTTTAAAACTGCTAGTATAGGCCGTATTTCTATTCCCCTAAATACCCTGTAGAGGCAGTTTTAAAACCGCTACATTAACTAAAGTATGGAATAAAAAATGGATAGAACATCCTCCATCTAAATGGCATAATCTGAGATATTAGGAAAATGCCTAGCTAGACCGTAGGCAAATTTATTACCTTCTCTCCTAGTATGAGAGCAAAGTAATTGGTTGAATTTGATCTTTAACTAATTAAATATGATCACTTTTTTTTTAATTATGTAATATAAGAAAAAAAAAATAATTCTTATGTATGAGGGAGGGAGGACTCTACATGTTAATCAAAGTGGTCATGACTTTAATTGTTTTTTATATACCTTAAAATTTTGAATTTTAAATTAATATGGGGTTGTTACGACCCTAAAAAAAATCTTGAACATCCTAAATAAAAAACTTGAGCCCATTAAAAATAAAATTTGATCCCTTCAAAATTTTAGTTCATTGAAGGTTAAACCAAAAAAATTGCGAGAAATATTATGTTCACAATATATTCACAACACTTTCACAAATAAATCCTAAGTGACAAGTATAGGTCAAAGCTATACTATACTAAACTTTTTTCAGGCCTTTTTTCTTGTAGTGAGTTGTAGGCCATGACATTATGGCATGTGGAGTTGTGTCTCAAAGTGTTCAAAAAGAAGCTTAGGAAACTCAAAAGTCTAACAAAAAGCTTGAAAGTGCATCCACCTCAAGCGGTGTTGAGAAGAGAAAAATCACCTTAGCTTCAACATTAAAAATTAAAGACAAAATTGTCAAACAGGTGTTGATTTAGTCCTAACTCTATACATAGCTGTTTATTTCTAACAAAACCATACCTTTTAACACTTTGCAAACCTTTCATACTAATTTCTCTTTTGTAAAGTGAGGAAGAATATATTGTTGAAATTATCCTCGATGATGTTGGGGATAGACTAGTCACCAATGTAATTTCACTTGTCATAGAGCATACCAATTTTTGGTGGGGTTTCAAGGATGAGGAGAAGGAGGTGAGGATCTAGTTAATAGAGTTTAGAGATGTAGTTTATGATGTTGATAATGTGCTAGATAAGTTCAACTATGAGATTTTTGGGCAAAAGGTATAGATTCAAAACCAAATGATGAATCAGGTACCTAGCATTTCATTCTGTAATTTTGATAAAGTTAAGACCATCAAACATATGTTGGATAAATTTGTGAATGAAGTAGATGGCTTGGGGCTTAAAATTGTGAATTCAAACCCCAAGATTAGCCTACACAATATAGACTCCTCCCTCAATGATTCAGAAGTTATAGTAAGAGAATACAGTGCCATAAAAATTTGGGATTTGTTGGGTGGTGATGATCTCTTTTGAAATTAACGTCAAGATTTGATAGTCTTACAATAACATCTTTAAAATGATGTTTTGCATATTGTGCAATCTTCCTAAGATTATGACATTACAAAGGATGAACTAATTTAGTATTGGATGGCTCAAGGGTTTCTTCAACCATCTGAAGAAATTATGGTGATGGAGGATATTGGTAACAAGTATTTAAAAATTTTGTTAGACAAATCCTTTTTACAAAATGCAAAAAAGGATGAGTATGGTAATATTATCAGGTGCAAAATGCATGATTTCGTATATGATTTTGTGCTCTCAATTTCAAAATCAAAATCTTCAATTTCAGATAATTTCAGCTAGGTATGAAGTTTATTTGTTGGATTTGATGGCCAAACAACACCAAGAATTTTATTTAAAGGTGATGGTTTCACAAAATTGTGCACACTAATTTCAGAGAATGCTGACTTTGGCAACATATTATTAGAATTTAAAAGCTTACGTGTTTTAAAGTTATATGTGTTGGAAAAATTAGTTTTGCATCTCATACAAAACCCGTAGCGGAAGCAACACAAGGATCTATTTCATTCACGAGAGGTAACATGTAACCTTGAATTCTAGAACAAAGAACAGAAAGCGTACCTTAATACAATAAAATTCAAAACAAGACTTGAGAATACCTTCAATCTTCATCCCAATTCCACATTGTGCCCAAGATGAGTGGTCTCTCAATCAGTTCTTAAGTACGTTGATTCTCCATAAGGAAGGTGTATTCAAAAGATACTTCAGAGAAAGACTATTTTCTCTTCTTTTAATCATATGTACATTTTTTTTTTTTTGATAAGAAAGCTGAAACTTCATTAAATTATTGAAAAGACATTACATCATGGATAAGAGCTTGTTTTATAAAAGAAAGGGACTCTTCAATCCAAATTGAGCTATCATCAATGCCTTTGGCATATTTTGCTAATAGATGGGTTGGGTTGTTTCCTTGCCGGCGCATGTGTGTAAATGCTATATGATGGAAATCTGCACAAGAAACTTTTATGCCCACAATGACAGCATCCACTAAAGGAGGAGGTGGAGCCAACTCATTCAAAGCACGCTGCATAATTAGGGAATCACCTTCCACCATGACATCCCTAATGCCCACATCCTTTGTAAATTGCACTCCCACTTCAACTGCCATGGCTTTTGCTTCTATCGGACCAAGTGGCAACTTTATTTTCTTGCTCAAAGCAACCTTAAATTTCCCTTCCTTGTCCCGTATGACCACTCCTATGCCCATTGCCTTTAGCTTTGTGAATACTGCCTCGTCCACGTTGACCTTGTACGTTTGGTCCTGAGGAGGTAGCCACTGGATTGGTTGGATGCTTGGAAGTTGTACATCAGTCTCAGTGGACGTAACAGCATAGTACTCTTCTAGATATTGAGTTGCCCAGCGAACCGTTTCCAATCCCAATTTCCGCTTTCCTTAAATGCGAATTTCATTTCGATTTCCCTATAACACCCAGGCACATGTCACCATCTTTGCTACCAGCTCCAGTGAACTGTCCACCTTTATACATAAGCTCCACAACAGGTCTTTAAAGGAACAATTCTGCTCAGCTGTAAATGGCATTACAAGCTTGGAGCTTTCCCACGACTCACAAGCTTGCTTACACGTCTAGAACAAGTGGCTTGAGTTTTCCGATGCCGCATTACACTCCTCACACTGATCATCCTGCAGCACTTTCCTTCGCATCAAATTACATTTTGTGGGAAGTAAATCACGACATGCCTTCCAAGTGAAATGCCTTATTTTGTGTGGAACTTGAATCTTCCAAATTTTTATCCATAACTGCCTGTTCCTTCCTTCATCTGAACCGAAACTGAAATTCCTAGGCCTTGACATCTCTCGAGCCACCCAATAGGCACTGCGCACCGTGAACAAACCATTAGGACTGCATGCCCATATTTGTTTATCAGTTGGTAGATGAGAGCTCAATGGAATCTTTTTAGTTTTCTCTACTTCATGTAGTAAGAACAGAGCATCAATTTTCTCAGTTTTCCAGCAAGCTTTCTCTCTATCTATTAAGTCACACACCAACGTTTCAGCTTGCAGAAACATTCTTGGAGAGGTCACTTGGTATGTAGATGGTGTTGGTAGCCACTTATCTCCCCAAACCTTTACCTTTTTGCCACTTCCAATTCTCCAACGTAGGTCATGTTTTACTATATCCTATGCTGCCATTAAGCTACGCCACATGAAGGATGGATTGTTTCCCAACATTGCCTGAGAAAAATCACAGTGAGGGAAATATTTGGATTTAAGCACATGGTGAGCAAGAGAAGTTTGCCTTTGTTGCAACCGCCACTCCTGTTTGGCTAGCATAGCCAAATTAAACTCCTTTAAGCTCTTGAAGCCCATCCCACCACAAGCTTTAGGAGCACACAGTTTCTTCCAACCCAGCCACGCCATTTTCTTTTCCTCCTGTCTTTGGCCCCACCAAAAGTTTTGAATCAAACTAGTCAAGTCTTCACAAAAAGAATCAGGCAATTTAAAGTAACCCATTGAGTATGTCGGGATTGCTTGGGCCACTGTCTTGATTAAAATTTCTTTCCCAGCCTTAGACAGTAATTTTTATTTCCACCTTGTTAACTTCTTCCTCAACTTATCCTTAATTTCATTGAAAGTGCTCCTTTTATTTTTACCCACTAGCGAAGGCAACCCTAAATACTTTTTATGCTGCTTAATCACTTGCACCCCAAATCTTCCCTTGATATCTTCTTGTATCTGCCTTGGAGTGTTACTACTAAAAAATAGTGAGGTCTTGGCACGGTTCAACTGTTGGCCTGAGGCATTCTCATAGATCTCCAGAATCCTTTGGAGAGTACTACATTCTTCAATGGAAGCTTTACAAAAAATCAGACTGTCATCAGCAAAAAACAGATAAAATAATCTTGGACCTCCTCGACCAACTGTTATTCCACTCAACTATCTCTCCCTCACCTCATTTTTTATTAAAGCAGAAAGGTCTTCTACACACAACAAAAAGAGGTATGGAGATAATGGGTCCCCTTGTCGAATCCTTCTACTTGGAACAATACAGCACCTTGGTTTACCATTTATTTTTATGGAGTAAGACACAGTAGTGACACATTTCATAATCAGAGCCCTCCACTTATCAGCAAACCCCATTTTCTGCATTATCTTCTCCAAGAAAACCCACCCAACCATATCATATGCCTTGCTCATGTCTAATTTTAATTCCATCTCCCCTACCTTTCCACTCTTCTTCTTATTAATGTGGTGCATAGCCTCAAAAGTTACCAAAATATTATCAGTGATTAACCTTCCGTGCACAAAAGCATTTTGGGTATCACTGATAATGGTAGGTAGAATCTTTTTTAACCTGTTAGCAATAGCTTTTGAAGCAATTTTATAAACCACATTACATAGACTAATTGGTCTATATTCTGTGATTTTTTTGGCTCCTTACACTTTAGCATAAGCACAATATGAGTTTCAGTAAATTTTGGAGGAGAGATACCTGAATTAAGGATGTCCAAGTGCATAGCCTCAAAAGTTACTAAAACATTATCAGTGATTAACCTTCCATGCACAAAAGCACTTTGGGTATCACTAATAATGGTAGGTAGAATCTTTTTTAACCTGTTAGCAATAGCTTTTGAAGCAATTTTATAAACCACATTACATAGACTAATTGGTCTATATTCTGTGATATTCTTTGGCTCCTTACAGTTTGGCATAAGCACAGTATGAGTTTCATTAAATTTTGGAGGAGAGATAACTGAATTAAGGAAGTCCAGGTGCATAGCCTCAAAAGTTACTAAAACATTATCAGTGATTAACCTTCTGTGCACAAAAGCACTTTGGGTATCACTGATAATGGTAGGTAGAATCTTTTTTAACCTGTTAGCAATAGCTTTTGAAGCAATTTTATAAACCACATTACATAGACTAATTGGTCTATATTTTGTGATATTCTTTGGCTCCTTACACTTTGGCATAAGCACAATATGAGTTTCATTAAATTTTGGAGGAGAGATACCTGAATTAAGGAAGTCCAAAACTGTTGCTGTCACTTCTTCACCAATCTTTGGCCAAAAATGCTGGAAAAACAATGGTGGCATTCCATCCGGGCCTAGAGCTTTCAATGGGTACATTTGTTTTAGTGCCATCTTGACTTCCATTGCAATGAAATCCCTAGTGAGGTTTTGATTCATGTCAGAGCTCACCTTATGCATGACTGCCTCCAAAATTGTTGTGAACTCTGAGGGGTCATTGGACTTGAATAGGCTATTATAATAATCAACCACAATTTCCTCTATTTTTCCTTCATCCTCCTGCCAAACTCCATCGGCATCCATCATACCCTCAATATAATTCTTCTTATACCTAGCTGAGGCTTTTTCGTGAAAGAATCTAGTATTTCTATCACCTGACTGCATCCAGTTAATATGAGACCTCTGCCTCCACATCTCATCCTCTTTCTCCAACCAACAATTTAAGTCAATTCGTGTGGTTTTCATCAAGTTACTAGATTCCAAAGAATATGGCTGTCTCTCCAACCATTCTAGCTTCTCTTGTAGTTCAACTATAGTTTGACTAACATGTCTGAATTCAAGCTTATTCCAAGCTTCAAGCTTTACTTGGCATCGGTCCAAGCAATTAGTAAGAATTGAATCTGCACCCAACAACTTGCCCTTATCCTAAGCTTCATGAACTATCTCCTCACACCTTGAGTCTTTTAACCATATTGATTCAAACCTAAATACCCTTCCCACCCTTCTTTTAGGAGGCCTTCTCACAAAATTTAAAGACAAAGGAGAGTGGTTTGATGCCGAAGAGGTAAGGTGAAAGAGTTTGGCTAATGGAAATAGATTCAACCACTCCACCGTTGCTAAAGCTCTATCCAATCTTTCCCTGATCTGAAGACCATCTCCCCTTTGATACAACCATGTGAATTTTGGACCAATAAATACCAAATCTTTAAGCCTACACCAATTAATAGTATCCACAAAATTCTCCAACTATTGTTGTGGCCTACAACTTCCCCCCTCCTTTTCATCTACACATGTAATCTCATTGAAGTCACCAATTATAAACCAAGGCAAATTTGAAGTTCTACTCATGTGTTTGAGTTTTTGCCATAATTCTGGTGTTTTAGATGTGTCGAGTTCCCCATAAAAACCCGTGAGATACCACCAACCCACTGTATTTCCACCTTTAACCCATGCATCGATTTGTGAAGATGAATATGTCTAGATATCTAATTTCACTTCCTCCTTCCAAAGCATAGCTAGACTCCCACTTTTTCCTTGACAAGGAACAACAAGGCCATTTTTGAACTTACACCAATCCTTTACTTTCATTATCCAATCTAGATAAGATTTTGTCTCCATGAGGAAGACAATTGCGGGATCTTCTTTATTAATGACCTTTTGCAAGGCCCGAACTGTCCGAATGTTCCAACTTAAGAGACTTATTGGTCTCGGCGGGGCTACGCCACAGCCTCTGCCGATAGACATTGATCAACCATATGTTCTCGTAAAACTTCCTCATCCAACCTAACCTTCTTTACAGACCCCGATGTATCTTCCTCAATTTGTGACTTCTCACACTTCTTCCTTTTCGGTCCCACCTCTACTAGCACGTTGCATGGATTTTGATTGGTTCGTGGTTGAATTCTAGTCCACGTACTCTTCTTCGGCCCTACCACTTGTGAACTAGATTCCTGAGCACGTACAACCTTTGCATGGGATTGTTTGTACTTACCATGTTTCTTATCTGCGCTTTTACTGCTTCCTGATCTCCCACTCATCTTATCCCTATCACTAGAAGTCCATCCCGCTTTAAACTCGCAACCCAAAATTGCCTCACCTTGGATTTTTGAACCCTTCCTATCCTTACTTGGATCACCTTTCAATTGCCCCAAATCTGCCACAAACATGGGAACATCCAATAGCATCCTCTCCTCATTATCCTCCGATATTTTATCCACATCCAGATTCGAATTTGAAATGCTTGTAAATGCATTGATGGACTTATCAATATCTCGAATTATCTCTTTAAAATCCGAATTAACGTGTTTGGCACTCGGATTTCTAATAACTGGCGCCTCGTCAGGCCCACTATGCGCCACTGTTGCTCCTCCCAGTAGCAGTTGGTTCAATTCATTGTTCATACCCCTTGCTGTATAATCCAACCGTGAATTCGTATTCTGCGAAACACCACTTGGTTGATTATTTGATTATGCATCGTACCTTCATATTCCTGAACCTCCACCACCATTTTCTTCGACTGGTTAAACTACGCCGCTCTAATCCACAGACCAAATTGTCTGTCTTCCACTGCCAAAAAGCCTTTGCTTTGTAACCAAAGTGTGCAATCCTTATCATCGTGGGATAGCTAACCACACTAGTAGCAAAGATTAGGTAACCGCTCATATTTGAATGACACCCACCCCTCGGACTCCAAACTCCATGAAACACATCTTCCTCTGCACAACGCTTTTGTAATGTCAATCGCCACCCTAACTCGCATAAAGTTGCTCCCTCTCATCTCTGACCTATCCTTAGGGATTGCCACGACACCAAGTGTTTCTCCAATACTGATCGCTACCCTTGTAGTTAAAAACGAGAATTGAAGATCGTGTATTTGAACCCAAAAGGAAGTTGTTCTGAAGTGCAACTTTCGTACTAACGTAGAACCATCGTAACATTCCAAAACAACCAAGTGTCTATTAAAGGTCCACGGTTCCCCCTTAAGGACTTTTTCAATGTCGACTTCAAGCTCGAAATCAAACAACACCATGTTATTACCAGCTTCATTTACCTCGAAATTTCCTCTTGTTCTCCAGAGTGGCTGGAAAGTACGAGCCACCGCCTTCATATTGATATTCCGATGCGTCAGAAACTTCACTGCCAAAACATGTTCCCCTGCCTTCTTCTTTAAAGAGAGATCAACCTTATTTCCTTCGTCCACTGACAATGTTAGCTTCTGCCAGCGTTGAGCAAGATTGTCCATCTTAACACCCAACTAAAACAATTCTCAAACACTCCACCAAAGCCCTAATAGTACACTAAGATACTATAAGGGACGTTACTTTTTCTCATAGGAAGGACTACCTATGCTACAGTACGGAGAAAGGTTGCTTTATGATAGTGGTTTCTTGGGGTTCTTGGTTTTATTAATCATACATACATATTAACTTTCTTGACAGTTACTTTATTTAATAACTTTTATTAAATAAATAACCGATTATCTAATTGGGTTAGCCTTCGAGCTAGCCCAATTGGGCTTAAGTGTGTGGCTTGGCATGGGACCAAAGGGATAATTGAGGCTTTAGCTCCAATGGGCCTCGGGCTTATTTGTCAACTCTTGACAAGCTCAAAGTTACTATTAATTATATAACAAGTACCACTATGGAAATATAATTGTACTCTAGGCCTTATTAATAAATTATATCCAAGACTCTAATATGATATCATTTGACCCTTTCATGAAATATCCATTGTGAACAAAGTCATAATAAACTGTTACTTTGTAAACAACTATTTTATACCTTGAGTCCACGATTTAATCTTTTAGTTGTTCGTATTTATGAAATTTAATTTCATTAAATATAAGCTTTAATAACTCCTTATTAAAGTGGCCGACCTTGAATAACCAGTTCCTATTAAATTTATCTCAACGAGATATTTCATGTCTCTATGAAAGACATTATGGATTCCATCTTGAGAATATGTGTTCCCTCAATACTACGTGCGGTTACTTAACATACTGAGGTTTTCACCGTTAAATTAAATCTCACTCCTGATATATCAAAGTAACATACATTTTATGATTGGATTCACTATCCTCTCAGGATTGAGAATCTATGAAATTAGAAGTCATGAGATTAATTATTCAGGTGACAGTTGTTAATTGTTATAATTAATCTCACAACGGTCTAGTTCAATATATTTTACACACTTAAGACATATCAACTACAAGTCTCCATTTCCATGATCAAGATAAAACATCTTAGTTGATGTGTTATAGTCTTTACAGATGAAATGCCCAATTTCATCACCGACTACGAACTACATTTTGAGTTTACAAGGAATTTGTGATTTATATTTTCTGTAACTAAATCATATAAATCACATATAATGCATCTCAAGGACTATGATAATGTACAATTAGTTCATATACAAATAGTTTCATATAATTAAATAATTTAATTATTATAACATGCCAATAAATTAGATTTAGGGCATAAACCCTACCAATATGGACATAAGTTGATAGAGATACTAGAAACAATTGGTGTGTTAATACATTTGAGGCTTCTTCACATCTTAGACACTGAAATTAATTATTTAACAAATTCAATCACTAAGCTTTTCAATTTGCAAACTTTAAGAATCGAATGCCCTGATCTCATCAAGCTTCCAGAAGACCTAAGCAATTTGATTAATTTGAGACATATTTGCATTTTGATTGTGAAAGTGCAGCAACACCTAAAAATGTGGGGCGGTTGACTTGCCTTCAAACGTTGCCAGATTTTTGTATGGGTCGAGATGAAGGTTATCATATCAATGAATTGGGATCTTTAGGGTCCGTTTGGTTGAAGGAGTGGAAAAGTGGAATGATAGAAAATGGTGGGAGGATGGAAAAATGGGAGAATATAAAAGATTTTAATTTCTCTCATTTTCGTTTAGTTTTTTTTTTTTTTTTTTGAGAATCTCATTTTTGTTTAGTTGGGAGTGGAAAAGTGGAGGGATGGGAAAAATGAGTTTGTATAAATTTAGTCATACACCCTTGTTAAAAAATAATGGCCAATTAATACAAAAAGTAACAAATAACCAAAAACAAAAAAAAAAGGCAATCACCCCATTTATTAAAAAATAAAAATCATGTCCCAAAAAAAAATCATGTCTAGTTAAACAAAAAAAAAAAAAAAAAAACCATTATCACACCCACAGTCCAAAAAAAAAGAAAGTAAAAAAGGCAACGTCCAAGGAAGAAAAGAAAAAAAAAAAGAAGACAACGTGCACACCACAACCCAGGAAATCAAAAAATGAAAAACAAGAAACAAAAAATGAAAAGGCAATGTCAGGAACGAAAACCCAGGAAATAAAAAAAAAAGAAAAGAAGCAACGTCAGGAAAGAATAGAAAAAAAAAAAACAAGAATCGGACATAGGCATTTTTGTTCAGCCACATTTTAGATCTTATAAAAAAAAAAAAAAATCACATTTTCTCCATTAAATTTTCTCCCTATTTTAAAGAGAAAACTTTTTAATAATCCAAGGAAAAAATTACCAAACACACCAATAATGTATTCATCCCCTTTTTATCCAAATTTTACATCCACCTGGTTAAAGAATTGGAGGAGAAATAAACATATACTGTCTAGAGAAGGTGGAAGATGAGGAAGAAGCCAAAAGTGCAAAATTAAAAGAAAAGGAAACATTCAACTTGGCATAGAGGGATTGTATCCATTCACCCCCTCTTCAAAAGCTCAAATTGTGTGAGTCAGCCTACTCTCTCCTGCTCCTGGACCAAATTCAATACTTCATTGCCCTTAAAATTCTGTGGATAGAGGGATTTATTGAGATGGTAGCTTTGCCAGAGTGGCTGGGCAATCTTTCCTCTCTTCAAAAGCTGTATATTGTGGATTGCAATCGCTTGCTGCATCTGCCCACCGAGGAAGCCATGCGACGCCTCACCCAATTGAAAACGCTGGAGATTTATGATTGCCCCAATTTGGAAGGCAATGACCATATTCTGAACTGTTGACACACAGGATAGTGCCATAGTGGGTAAATCATCACAAGACTTCAAAAGTTGCTAAAAGCATAGTTTCCTAGTACAATTTAGGTTGACCACATTCCGGTGGTTGAAATAGCTGACTCTGTTACCAATATGTCCACATACTCAATTCTTTCTCTCTGTATTTCTTGTAACCTTCACGTTAATATACGGTAAGAGTTTATATATGGATCAGTTCTTTTGCTTAGGGCTGTCTAAAACTTAACAGTAGATTTTTTTGATTTGGACTGGGTCATAATTGCCCTGTTTATGAGTATGAACTATTGTGGAAAAATGGAGTTTAGTTGCACAATAATGAGAAATTGGGTAGGTGAAGTTCTTGCTGATTTTTCATTTCATATTTGGGTTGGGGGTCAGTTTTACTTGGGGGACCATGAAATTATGCGATCCCCAGTCCTACTAGTAAATTAAAATTTCAGACAGCACTGAAGGTGTTGATGGTTCTAATATCTCTATATATGGTTTTTACATTTTGAAGGCGGCCAGATTGCCTTGATTTCGAAGACGAAGACTAACTTAGGAAGCTGGCTAGAAGTTTGCATTTGGGAAAATAATTAAGTTGATGACAACTGTTGCCAAGGCACTTCAAGTTTGCTTTCTCCTACTTTTTTGGATATTTATACATAATTTACTTCATAAATGGTGATTTACAAAACCAAATTTAGTTTATATATACAGCAAGTTCTGTCAATCGTTTAGATAGTTTGATTTGTAATTTACTGTTTTTCTTCTTTTTAATTTATAATGGAAACTGAGGTTAATGAATTATAAATGATAAAAAATGGGCTTCTGTTAACAACTCAAAGTGTTCTTTCTAATTCTATAACATAAATTTTAACATCTTTACTACAATAATCTTAAATCTAAGAGTGATAAAGTAATAAATGTAAAACTTTCATGGCAACAAAAGAAAATTGCGAGTTTATACCTTAGCTTTCCCAGCCTTTGTGCATTTGGGGTGAAAGGAATTGCTGCAAGGACAGAGAGTCCACTGCACCAAACTTCAAGTTTTTATTTCTGAAGACTCTTTATGAATGGGGATTGAAGTCCTCCACTCTCTCCACGTTTTCTTTGATGGATTTCCTAGATACTCTACCTTTGTGCCGTTAATTATATGGCTGGTTTCGTGTATTTTATTTTCTAGTCTTGTTTTGCTTTGCTGTTTTTCCTTATTTTGTATACAATTTTGTTTTTTAATATATTGCAATTACCTATAAAAAAAAAAAAAAAAAAAAAAAACTTTCCTAGTTTTTGTGCACTTAAGAACTTAGATTCAAAGTTCAAACAGATTGTCAAACTGAATGTGTTTTCATAATTAGGGCCAGTACTCTTAATCAGATCTTGGTGCTCAAAATTGTAACATTTATCTCTACTTTTTTTTTGTGTAGTGGGTGAAGATTACACACAATTAGCAGCAGCTGAAGTGGTTGAAATTGCATGCTGGCTTTTCTATGATTTTCCTGGCCTTTTGCTATCAATTTTAGGCCCAGCCACTCTAGCTTCACGCCTTGTCTATTACCTGCAAGGTTTCTCTGTAAATTATTCAGAATCCATAAGCAAATAACTAAAGATAACAAAAAACTTTAAAAATAAAAATAAATAAAAAATGAAAGAAGAGAGAAATGAGATAGTGAATACATATTTGCCACACTTTGACCCCTTGAATAAATGACTATGAAACCTCCTTAAGTCCATTAACCCTCATAAAATTTATAAAAATTAAAGGAAAAAACAAAAGTTTTGTATTACTGAGTAGAGAACGGGAGATTAGTCTTCCAAGATTATGTACTTGCTCTACTTCAATACTTTATGCAAAATAAACCTCAATTCTTCTCAGGTTCCCATCCTTATTTAGCAGAATTAATAAAACCTGGATCCACATTATTAATAGACCTAAAAGGTTATCCAATCAGTTAAGAATTTTTCCCTGATGTGCAGGCATGAGAGACAACATATCTGTTGTGTTCAGTTGGATGAAAAACTACATTATGAAGTTTTCATTCACTCCCATGCCAACAGAAGTTTTAGCTGGTTTGTTTTCTCAATTTTCTAATCTCTTCTAGTATATAATGTATTGATTCAGTCCAATAAGTGTATTATTCATGCCAATTGTCCTCTCCCTCCTCCCATTGTTCCAATAGCATTTTCTGAACTGTTACTTAGAAAATGAAAAAATTTGATAATCCATTATATTTTCAGGAAATTATTTTTGCATGATTGGTTTTGGTAGTAGCTTTTCAGTCAACTGAGGAAAGCCTTCTATGAAATTTTTTTTGCCTGATTTGTGTTGGTGTAGTAGCTTTTCAGTCAATTGAGGAAAGCCTTCATGAAATCTTCTGCTCATTTTCCAACATTTGAGACCATTTCATTATGAAAGTGGAAAAGCTTATTTGTTGGTTGCCAAACCAACAATCATGCCAAAAGAAATAAGGTTCCCTACACCAACCTCAAACCAAATATGCTGACTGACCAAACATCTCCCCACCCATGGATAGATTAATGCTTCTGAATTAATTAATAGAAAGTGATCTCACCAACCACACTAATTATTGGGAAATTGTGAATTATCTAAAACAATTATGAAAGTCATGATTCCAAATGAATTTTTTTCAAAATCAAAAATTTTATGGCAATTTGGAATCAATATTGAAATGGTTGCTATTGGAGCTTGCTTTTATGCCCATTAATAAAAACATACACATTCTTTGTTTAAACATCTCTTTTAAAGTTCACTTATAGGTTGGCCTTTTTAATTTCTTGAGCTGAAACTGCAACAGTACATAAATCATTTCTTGTGCTTAAAAGCTCTCTGACATTTGGCAATAGATTTTGTTGATTTGGGCTGGTTAATGATTGCTATGTTTATGTGTGAACTGGGTGGGAGAAGGTCTTGTTGATTTTTTTTTTTTTCATATTTGGGTTGGGAGGTCAGTTTAAGTGGATCATATGCAGGGGCTAGTGAGTTAAGTGATCCCCAGTTCAACTAGTGCAAGCAAAATTGAACTCACGTTCTTATAATTTCAGACAACACTGAAGTTGTTGATGGTTATACTTCTAATATATTAATATATGGTTTTCACCTTTTGAAGCTAACAAGAAGATTGCATCACAGAAAATAGCGAACTTGATGATAACTGATGCCAAGGCACTTCAGGTTTGCTCTCTTTACCATTTGGGATATGTATATATAATTTACTTTGTAATTTGTGCATTACAAGACCCTATTCAGTTTATGTATTTGCAGAGTCACTTTTTTATAGCCACTGTACATATCTACATAAACAAAACTTTTAGTCTATGTAAAGGTGTGCATGTCAACTCCACACATATGTTCATATATCGCCAAAACAACGTATATAGTTAGATTGAGTACAGCCAAATCACTGAATTGTGTTTTGACTCTTTTTGATATGAAAGTCATTTTGTGCATATGGTGTTATTGACCTTCTCAAGGTTTGCTATCATATATATATATATAGAGTTTAAATTATTCTGGCATGATTAAGGTATAGATATGAGTTGCTGGAGGAAGGACTCATTAAATCTAACACTAGTCATGTTCCAGCAATTTAGATCTTATGTAATAAGCAATATAATTTTTCTGTTTTGTCTCTATAAAATTGATGAACTTTTACCTATTGAATGTTCGGAACATGGCTAATAAAATTCATAATTTCAGATTGTTAAATCTGTATTAATGTTAAGAAGAGTTTAGCATTTTGGACGTGCAACGTGCTTGCCAATGTTTTGGGTATTTGTAAATATATCCTTAACTTTAAAATTTTGAAATGAACACCTTGATTTGGTGTTAACTTTCAATTTTTATCTTATAGTCTATGTTAGTGTAAAAATTAACAGTTTAGTGGGAAACAAAACACTCGGAAATAGCATTTAAATCCCTTTAAATTAGCAATATATGTAGTAAAAACAAGTCCTAGAAAACCCATAATAATCTATGTTGTAAACCCAAAGACCCCATATGATAAGAAAACAAGACTCTAGCCAATAATTTGTGAAATTTACAACACCTTGACAAAGTATGGCTACCAAATATAGTTAGACGCATCCATGGTTCAAGGAGCTCTTAAAAGCACTATGCTAGTAGTTGAAAGTATGTAATATACATTAGCATCCTAATGAGTTTGTTTATAGATAAAAACTTCAACTAAACAACTCTTAAGATTTCCTATCATTATGAACCATTTGATTTTAATGCACATCATCATCTTCCACTCTTGCAGAAAACTAAACCTTAGCACCAAGCCAAGGAAGGGTGCTTACACATCTGCTGTGAGAGGAACCTCCTTGATTCTACACTACCTCTTTGATATGCTTGTCGCATCAACTACTTTTCTACCTTTTCCAGCTCCTGAATTTTTTTAATCGTAGCAACAACCTCTAAGAAAATGGGAAAGTCAGAGAGTTGAAAGGTTAGGAGTACCCACACGTTTGATTAATTCAGAAGTCAAGCAAACACTTGACACCCATTCAAAAATTGATAAAACAAGAAATAACCTATTTTCTTTCTATAAATGATAAAAAGGAAGTCAAGCAAACACTTGACACCCATTCAAAAATTGATAAAACAAGAAATAACCTATTTTCTTTCTATAAATGATAAAAAGGCGAGATTAATCTCCATTACATTTGTAAAGAGGTAGAGTGCAATGAACAGTTTTTCAATTAAGACACAATATCCACTTTTAGCCTTTTGCAATACACAAGAATCTCAACAAAGAAAGGAAAACTTTTTAAAAAAATTACAGAATCAAAATGCATGGAAAACCTCATTTCTGACCATCTCACAATTCGCCTTTAGATAGTATAAGAAACTCGAGGGAGCCATCAATCTTTTCCACCTGCAATTTTTGTAAAGATGTCAGTGACTAATTATCCACACAACTAAAACTGAGAAGCATGGAAAGAGACACTCTTAACCCAACTAAATGTATCAATTAGGAGAGCTCTCTTAAATAGGGACTTGTAATAATATTGGACTATTGTCAGTAAACAACATTCCTCTAGCAGAATGCCAATATAAAATTTACATTTTCAAATTAACATTGGTTGGTGGGATCTCTAAAATGGTTTCAAGCTGCTGATTCTAGTATTTTTTTTTTTTTCCTAATTTATTTTGGCTGGGATGGTAAAAAAATAAAATAAAGGCACATTCAACTTTACTTAATTTTTTAAGAAATGTATAACCATTCCATAGAACCAAATAGTGAGAATATCTTGTACAGTAACTTGAGGACCTATCATTCATTAATGAGCTATACATTTGCAAGAAGTCGCAATATCTGCTTAGGGTGAAGTGGCTCATTGCGTGTCACTAAATTACAAATACTAGTGATCTTTGATTTTCCCAATCAGAGGTCATGTAGTTTAGCCCAAAAGGGTCTAAGATTGCCCATATTCTAGTTATTGAGATAAACCTTTGATACGTCCTATGTAATAAATAGGTCAAAATCATTTAAAAATGGTATGCTCTCTCTATTTCCTTCTGTTTAGTGTTTTGCTTTGAAGTTGACTAATTGTTCATGATTTGTTCTCTCCTCTTTGCTTTTTCTTCTTCTTCTTCTTCTTCTTCTTCTTCTTCTTTTTTTTTTTTTTTCAGCTGTATATATATTACCATATTCTTTGGTTAATGATATCCTAAGAGTTTTGTGACAAACCATTAATTCATATTTAACATATCTTACTGCATAGCATCTGTGTATCTTCTACTTTTAGCTCTATTTTATCGTGGTTCTTCCATGATGGTTGAATTTCTATTAGCACATCAAATATTTCTCAGAAAATTCAGAAAGTCTTTTGTTTTTTATTTTAAGGATTTCATTTGAATTATCACTTCTTATTTTTCCATATTTTCTAATAATATTCTACACTTATCTACTCTTTACAATTGTGCTTTCTTCATTGAAAAAATTGCAAAACTAAAGTTGCTGTGTATGAGAGAGAAGAAGAGTTCAGAAATTTTTTCTACAAAACCAACTACTTTCAAGCCAAAATTGGAAGGTCATTATAATTCCCGATTTCGATGAAGTTTCAGTAGATTTTTCCTAACAAACGGAGCCTAATGCATGTTGACTGATGTTGTTGCTTGAAGTTCCTCTACGTTTTCTCAAATGCTGGCCAGTTGGTGAGATCTTTTCTTATTGTTACTGTAAGTATCCACCTCAATGCATAGCGTTATGAATAACTTTTTGTAATTCAAGATTGATTTTTTTTTTCCTTGGTAATCTCTAGCTTTTGCTCTTGAGAATATTGTTGTAAACCCATTTTCTGGTTTTTCCCTTTTCATAGAAGGGTTTTCCATGTAAAAATTCGGGGTCTTGATTGTGGCTTGCTACTGAGATTTTTATATTTATATATTGGTTATTGTGCTTATCTAATTTATTTGAAATCCCATTTAATTTACACAAAGAGGGGAAAAGGAAATAAATTTGTTGTTTGTTATATTAATTGACTGTTTTTCCAACAAAGGCTGACCTTTGGATTAGGCAATGTTTGGTGTCTAACGCCAAACCTTTTTTTTTCTGGTTATACAAATTAGATCTCTTCATAGAGGTCATGCCATTCTTAGAACTAAATCAAGTGACAACTCTAATCTTTGTGCTAAGCTTGATTTAATAACATACTCATGTATCTATGTGTTGGATGGATGCATATCAGGCTTCTTCAATGCACCACATCACAATCACATACCTCAAAATATTGTCTTTTTTAAGAAGTTAATAACTACCATTTAAAAAAAAAATTTCCTTTCATTACTTAGGCTTTTCTTTACCTCTATTTCAAGGTCAATACATGTTTCATATGTTTTATTTAAGTTTAAATTAATAGGAATAGTTTAGAAAATTTATAGCCTTTTATTTTAAAACTAATGTATTAAATAATATCCCTTAAGAAGAACTTTTTGATTCCCTAAACAATTTTTAACCATATGCAATAGAGGAAATAATTTTTTAAATATGTTTAACTGCGTTCAAAGTCACCCCTCGATACCTTCATTTGAATTTAAGTTACCAGTTCGTATGTTTTTGAAAGATAGACTTATAAAAGGATTATTAAACCTTTTTGACTTCCACGATTTAGGCAACTGAATAAGGACTCCTCTGTTATCATATTGTATGCTTCTATAACTTGGTGAAAGGGTTTTGAAAGGATCTATAATTCATTCAAATGTGCGAAGGACCTTAACTAATTGCAAAGGACAATTACAATAAACAAAGCCTTAATCCCAATATTTTGGGGTCAGCTTAATTAATTGCAGTAATTAGAAAATGTGAACCCAAGTGGAATCATCATTTAATTCAATTTCCATCTGAATAAAATGGCATACTTTGACTTCATTTTCGTTCCCTTATTCTCTATCTTCCCTTATTCCTTATCACTAGCAGTTAAGAAATTTTGGGGCAAAACACATGTTATAGACTTATATAGTATAGTAGCATTTTTCATAGTAAATATAGAACAGCACAGATGGGAGAAGAGACTCTCTACCAAGTACCAATCCAACCCCTCTACAGAACCGAGTTGTTTATTGCCAAGTGCTAAAAATGCTATGGAGCTATTATGTTCAATGTCACCAAGCTTATGGCAACCCCTTGAGGACCAAAATGCTTTTCATTATTATTTCTCAAAAGCAAAAGAATGTTTTTTTAGAGTTAAGTTGACTCTGCAGAAACGTTGATGCTCCATAGTTGTTTGGGAAAAAAAAGTGGTTGTAGCACTCAATATGACCCTTGAAACAAAGGTTTATAACGCCCTTGTTAATAAATGTAAACACTCAAATTTGAGAAATAGTAACAAATAGACAAATGCCACCCTTGATGTTAGTCACTATGCATAGAAACATTCATACTATAAGCATGTGGCTCAAATCAAGACCCAATTCCGTGCCAAAACACTGTAATAATTATTTTAGCAGTCACAATTTTTTTTGTTTATTTGCCAATTATCTTCTTAATGTTTACACATATGGACAAGCATTCCTTATTGAAACAGCCCATAATATATTGAACCCTGAGAATTTACTTACCAAGTTACCATGGCTGTCAAGCAGCAATGGCTTTCACCATGGTAATGGGGAGAAACATTATATATGGTTACACAGAAAAAAGAAAAGAAAAAAAGTGTAAAATACATATGCTAAAGGAGGAAAAATGATCACTCCCGAGCAACTACAACTACTTGCTTTCCGACATTTTGGCCACTAAAAATTCCTACAAGAGCTGAAGGGCCATTTTCAAGGCCTTCGGCTGTGTCTTCAACATATGCTATCTTTCCTTCTCTAATGTAAGGCAGCACAAGGTCTAAGAAGTTGGGAAAGAGGTGGTAGTAATCATACACTGTAAATCCTTCTATACGAATCCTCTTATATACCAAAGATAATAAATTTCTTATGCCTTCGGGTTGATCAAGATTGTATTGTGAGATCATTCCAGCTACTGCAATGTGACCGTGGAATCTCATGTTAAGGAGAACTGCATCAAGCATTTTGCCTCCGACATTATCAAAGTAAATGTCAATGCCTTCAGGAAAACACCTAACATTATTACCAAAAAAAAAGTCAGTGCCTCTCAGTTTTTTATAAAGTTGCTCTTGCAGTTGTAAGTAACAATTAGGCGTTGATATTGCTGTTGAGATATAGTTTCTGCCAAAGTTTATTCTTTAACGTTATGCAATTTGCAGTCACCATGAATAAATTAGTGAACGCAGTGCAATTTTGCCTCACGGCTAATAATGAGAAATTTTGCCTCATTAATTTCTTTCAGATTATTTATAAGCAAATTTTCCACTGACCTTTTTAGAGCTGCATCCAAGTCATGCTCTTCCTTATAATTGAAAGCCTCGTCGAATCCGAACTTGCTCTTAAGTATATCAACCTTGTTCAGATAAAAGCAGGACAAGTGTTGAAATTTCATTATAAAAAAAGATCATGTTTCCATATCCCCTGCTTTAAAACAGAGATTAGCCATGCATAGCAGCTTAAAATTTTGGTCCAAATAATAAAATCATACAACAGGGTGAGGACTAGGAGAATTTGAATAAGATTTCAGAATATTATGCAAATTTGTGTTAAAATACTTTAAATGTCTAACTAGAGACAAATAAATAACAACTCATTCAAGCAGGAAAACAAAAAAGATCAAACCTGCAAAATCAGTTCGAATTAAGAACAAAATATATACTATTGTTTCAAATTCATTCAAAATGGATGTTAGAAAAAGGTGATGATATAATCAGAAGATCAACTTATGTGTACTTTATTGTTGTCACAAATATCTAATTGAATTATTGAATAAAAATGATATTGTTGGTAGCACCTGTCAGAGCAATGCATACCTAGTACTTTTCTACTTCAAATATTTTAAAGAAGATTCCAATTAAGGTTGATGGACCTTTTCTTTGCTTCCAGCACTTCCAACAACATAACAACCCATCAATTTGGCCAATTGCCCAACTAGTTGGCCAACTGCACCAAATGCTGATGAGACAAAAACATATTCTCCTTTCTTTGGTGAGCAAAGTTCATAGAAACCAGCATAAGTAGTCATACCAGGCATACCTATGTGCAAAAGTAAATCCAATTAGATGGAGCATTTACCATGTCAATGTTTTTTTTAAAAGAAAATATCTATAGTTGCTAGTATGCAGAGAAGGAGATGGTGTAGAGGACAGAAAAGTGTGACATGAACAAGAAAGATTATGTAGTATAATTACACTGCAAAGTATCAAATTCATCTTTAATCCAGAGTTCCATGAATTGTATATTCCAATCACATAAAAGATTATGAAGTAAAATCCTTTTTATTTTGTTTCTTTATTTTTCTTGAAAATCAAATCCATATTATAAACTTTTTTCCCAATTGATGAGCAAATTACTTACCAAGAAGTCCAGTATAGTAGGAAAGGGGCACATCAGTGTGCTGGATTTTAAAGAGGCTTCCAGTCATTGTGATGAGGCTGTATTCTTCCCATTTGGTTACCCCCCAAACGAGATCTCCTTTCTTGAAGTCCGGGTACCCAGATTCCAAAACTTTAGCCACTCCATACCCAACTATTGGCTACATGTTTCACCAAAAAAATAGGTTCATTTGTGAAAGCAAAAACTATGATAACAATTCTCTTTATTTCAAATTAAACCATTTCATGGTTATTAAATACAGCAAATTTAAAGGTGTATCCATTGCCACGGCAAGCAAGAGAGTTATACAGCATATATGTACGAGAAAGAGAGTGAGTCAGTGAGCTATGAGCATGAGCTTACTGGAAAAGGATGATTATGATAATATTATGATATTGCCAAAAAATGAGAATTTAGTAGATGCATGATTTGATACATGATCTTGCCAAAAAATGTAGAGGGGTCCCATTAGCTGCAAAATTCCTCAGAGGGATGATGTGTCGTAAAAAAGAGAAAAGTGAATGGTTAACACTTCTAAACAATGAAATTTTGAATTCTCCACATGGTAGCAATGAAATGTTACCAATATTAAAATTGAGCTTTGATCATCTTCCATTACCATCTCTTAAACAATGTTTTGCATATTGTTCAATTTTCCCTAAAGATTATGAGATTAACAAGGAAGAATTAATTCAACTTTGGATGGGTGAAGGTTTTCTTCAACCAAATCAAGGAAGTTGTTTGGTGATGGAGGATATTGGCAACATGTATTTTGATATCTTGTTGGCAAATTCCTTATTCCAAGATGAGGAAAAAGGATAATTATGACAATATTATCATTGCAAGATGCATGATTGGTACATGATCTTGCTCTCTTAGTTTCAAAATCAGAGATCCTAATTTTAAATGAGAATTTAGTAGATGGTATCAGCCTTGTACGACGTTTGGTGATCCAATTTGAAGGCAAAAGTATACCAAGGATTCCATTTATAAAAGATGGTGTTTGAAAATTGCGCACATTTATTTCAGAAAATGCTACACTTGGCAACACAGAATTCAATTTTAAATCCTTACGTGTTTTAAAATTATATGGAAACTTTATAAAAGAATTGCCAAGTTCAATTGCCCTATTAATCCATTTGAGACTTCTCAACATCACAAGTACCTACATCAAAGTATTACCAAAGGCCATCACCAAGCTTTACAATTTGCAAACTTTAAGAGTTGAATATTGTAATAATCTCAAAGAGCTTCTAGAAGATCTAAAAAATTTGATTAACTTGAGACATATTTATTTTGATGGTTATGAAATTGGGCGAGCACCTAAAGGCTTAGGGCAGTTGACTTGTTTGCAAACTTTGCAATGTTTCATTGTGGGTTAAGGCACAGGTTTTCAGATTGAAGAATTGGGATGCTTAAATCAACTAAAAGGAAAATTAGACATTCGTAGGCTAGAATATGTAAAGATAAAGAAGCCTCCAAAAGCACAAAATTAGCTGAAAAGAAGAAAGTATACAAGTTGGAATTTTACTAAAGTGAGGAAAGAGAAGGAAACCACAATAATGATGAAGAGGTGTTGAAAGGACTCCAACCTCACCGATATTTGAAGAGCTTAACAATTGATGGTTTTGGAGGGGAGAAATTCCCATCATGGATGTTGACAAGTCATGATGCAAGGGATGGCTTTTTGCTATATGGCAATTTGATCAATATCCAATTAATTGGTTGCAAGTAATGTGAGGTTCTTCCCACTCTTGGGCTTCTACCTTGTTTTAGGGATCTTTATATAAAAGGGATGGATAATGTAAGATCTATAGGAACCGAGTTTTACGGCAACTATAATGATGGTGGTTACGACAAAATATTGTTCCTGTGTTTGAAAAGTCTTCAATTGAGGTCGATGCGAAATCTAGTTGAGTGGACGGATGCGATGGAGCTAGGGGTGGCAAATGGGTGGGTTTGGGGTGGGCATAATTGGGTTGGGTATATAAAACCCATTTACCCATTAAAACCCATTTAACTAATTGCTTCTAACCTAAATTTAATCCAACCCAATTATTATGGGTAAACCCCAACCTACTCAATTACCCAATTATCAAAATTACCAAAATGCCACTAAAGTGAAAATAACCAAAGTACTCTAAAATCTTCAAAAAATAACCAAAATATCCTCGAAACCTAAAAATTACCAAAATACCCCCAAAACTCAACAAAATGACTAAAATACCCCCGAAACCCAAAAAATTACCAATATACCCCTAAAATCCAAAAAATCTCCAAAACCTGAAAATTACCAAAATACTCCCAAAATCCAAAAAATGACTAAAATATCCCCGAAACCCAAAAAATGACCAAAATACCCCCAAACCCAAAAAATAACCAAAATATCCTCGAAACCCAAAAAATGACCAAAATACCCCCCGAAACCTGAAAATGACCAAAATACCCCCCGAAACCTGAAAATGACCAAAATACCCCCGAAACCTAAAAATTATCAAAATATCCCCAAAACCCAAAAAATGACCTAAATACCCCCAAAACCCAAAAAATTACCAAAATACACATAGTTATTTATATATTACTTTTAAACATTATAACACTAAATCAAAAGAGTATTATTGCATGTGCAAAGCATGTGTGATGAGTCTAGTATGTGTGTATATATATATATATATATATATATCTACTAATTTTAGCAACAAACAAAATTACATTTTTCCCTTCTTAACAATATCATTAATTCTTTTTAGAGTAATGTTATAGCTATAGACTTATATACAACATTTTTACAAATTGCTGATGTACAAATTCTTACTGATTCATATCTGGGCTCATCACTTACATCACTTTTTTACTTACTAATAACCACTCAACATATCAACAATTTGTAAAAAAATTTGTAATTCTACCATTTTATTCATTTTAAAGGTTCGATAAAAAATTGATAGATCTAAAATTTAAAATAAAATATACAAGCTCAAAAAAATTAGGCGACAACGTTCCACTAAACTATCACATTGTGTCATTCTCGGCAACAACATTCCACTAAACTATCACATTGTGTCATTCTCATTAATTTCATTCTGATCCTTCTTTTTACGAAAAGCAAATTTGACTATCTGTTTGACATTGGGATGGAAAGGGGATAAAAACAAGAAGCCTGCATCACATGATAAATTTGAGCCTCTTTTTCACCATTTGTTCTTTCACGCTGCTACCCTTCTTGCATTGCACCAATTACACCATTATTGTTTTCACTTTTCCCAGTATTCAATTCTTACCTGTCACACATTCGAGCGTATTACACTACCTAGATAGATCAATAAAAGGTGCATGTATTACAATAGAAGTTAAGATGGTAGATGACAATGTCTTTTGCCCTTTGGTTTTTCTTATAAAGGGGAGAGTTAAGATGGACATAGGAGCCATGTATCTCACGGGTCATGGTATCCACATGGACCACATCAATGATAGCACATTTTGTACCTTAATAAATACTTGATAAATTAGGAACAGAGATATGTATTCAACAAAAGGGAGGTTGAGGTTAAGGCAGCTTTCAAAGCATAAACTTTACAGCTTAGATAATTTGTATCAAACCTAATTCATCAACTACAGTCAAATAGCCAAAGGAAATGCAGAAAAATAGTTGAAAACAAACAACTCTAGAGCTATGATTGAAATTAGATGACGGAAGTCAAAACATGAAGCAAAAGATGTCCTGCCATAATTCTTACATGTTCTGGATAATGTTGGAAACAAACACTCAGAAATGACCAAACTGTGGTTGGAATTTCAAGAAAGGCTCATGAAAATTCAATTGCACAAGTCCTTGATCGTCTAGATAGCATTAGCTGATCATGAACCTCCTTTTGCAGCCCTACACCTCCAGAGAACTTATCAAGTGAACAAGATGTGACCAACCTCTCCAAAATTAGAGCACTTACAAGCAAAAAGGTCACCACATGTAACTCTCCTTTAGTTCCACCAAATTTAAGACAGGTCAAATTACAAAACACAGGCAGATGAGCTAACAATTCCTCTGCAGCATAGCTGAGACCCTACGAACAGAAACATACACCTTTGGTACGAAAAATAATGAAAGGCAACAACTGCAAAAATAATGTAACCTAAATCACACATAATGGACAACACAAAAAGGAGGAGGAGAAATCTAATACCACAAAAAATTTATGTACAAATATAGCAACTCCCCCAAGTCATCAACATTGAACAAAGCCAAATTATCCAGCACCCAAACAAATCATCCAAGGTAAAATGCAATTTCAGAGGCATATCAGAATTGTAAAAGTTTTAATAATAACAATAACAATAAACAAAAAGAAAAAAAAAAGTTTTAGAATTCCATGATCCAACCATGTAAGAACTAGCAATCAAATGAGCAGAAGTAATTAATTGATCAAAGAAGCAAAACCCATTAAGTTTTGAGGTGACCCAGTTCCACAATTACAAAGAACAACACAATTCTGAGCATAGTTCTTCTAGCTAATCCAGAAATGATATAAAAATTAAGCAGAAGTAAACAAACTTGATCAAAGAAGCCAAACCCATAAAATTCTGAGGTGACCCATTTCCACAATTACAAAGAACAACATAATTCTGAGCATAAAATTCTTTTGGGTAATCCAGAAATGACATCAAAATTGAAACTTTCAAAAAAAAAAAAAAAAAACTCACCAAACCTCGAGAAAATCAAGATCGATTGCCGAGTTGATTGCAGAGAGAGAGAGAGAGAGAGCAAAGCTGGCATCTGATAATAAAACAATGCAAAGTCTTTCAGAGATTTAATACAAATTTGCTTGCAATATAAACAACGTGCTTAAACAAAGTAACACGCTAAAGAGACAGTAAAAGTGTTGTGACTCTGTTTGGGAGCGAAGAAAACAAGGGAAAATTTCAAAACTTGAAAAACCTAATGATTAGAAAACAAGGTTGGTATCGGAAATTGCAGTTCAGAGTGGCGAATCGATCATCAAGGACGAGAATTTGAGAGAGAGAGAGAGTTAGGGTTTACGAAAAGCTAGGGGGCGAAGAAATTGAGGTTTGAATTAGTGGGACTAAACTTTCCATGTTGAAGTAGTAAATTTCAATTTTGGGGTTTTGAGTTTTGAGAAAATTTCAACACTGAAGCTGTTGGGTTTCTGACTAAAACGTGATTGGAGGTCGAGAAAATGAGGGAAAGTTCTGGAGATGAACAGGGAAAGTTTTGGAAATTGACCAACATGATTGAAACCCTGAAACGGATCGTCCTTGCCAAATACCAATAAATATAAAAAAATTTAGTTAGTTGTCACGTTTCAAAACAATGTTGAAAACTAGCATCTTGAGTGTCTAAAACTTGAGTTCCAAGATAAAACTTGAGTTTTTAAGTCTCGATTTGTAATAGGATGGGTGTGATGTGGAAAAAAATCCACGTGAAAATCGAGTTTTAAAGACTCGATTTCCATAAATTGCAGAAAAACGCCACTATAGGGTTTTAAAACGCCACTATAGGGCTCCCAAACCTGATACTTATAAAAAAAATTTTGCAGGAAAATGCCGCTATAGGGCTTTAAAATATCACTGTAAGGCTTAAAAACGCAACTATAGGTGAAATTTTTTTTGCATAAAACTCGAGTCTTAAAGACTCGAGATCTATGTAGCATTTTCACATTCGCATAGCAAGTCTTTCGGACTCGAGTTTTAATATGGATCTCGAGTTTCTAAAACTCGAGATGCTATTTTCCATTATTCTTTCAAATGTTGCCTAACTTACTACATAGAAAAGTTACACAATGTTAGTTTGCTCATTCCCCCCCTCCCACCTGAAACGTCTAAGGCTGGGTTTTTATTTTTTATTTATTATTATTATTTTTTTTTGAGAAGGGCTTAGTTGAATTTGGGTATATTGTTTTTGGGTTAAATGGGGTTCAATGGGCTTTTAGTTAAAACCCAATAATTATTGGGTCTAATTGAGTTGATACCCATTTAATCCAACTAATAATTAGGTGGGTTTGGGTTTAATTAGAGTGGACGAATTTGGCCGGGCAAATGAGTTTGGACTTATTTTGCCCAATAAAAAAATTATGGGGTTTCTACACTTCTCTTCGGTCACTGTCAATATCATACTGTAAGAAATTGAGTTATTTGCCGGATGGACTGCACACCCTTCATTCCCTTGAGAATTTCGAGGTAAGAAATTGTCCTAATCTGAGGTCCTTTCCAAGTATAAAAGGTGTGGTGTTATTTCTTCGAACTCTAGCGATATCGTGTAGTGATGAAGTTTTGCCAACTGGGCTAGAATCATGTATATCTCTATCGTCATTGGCGATAAATGTGTGTCCTAATCTGATATCAATTCCAAATCTATAGGATTTGCATTCACTTTACTCTTTAACAATTACATCTTGTGAAAGATTGGTGGATTTGCCAGATGGGTTAGACTACCTCACCCGCTTGAAGTATTTGAGTATTGGTGGGTTTTGTGAGGAGTTAGATGCTTTCCCTAGTCTCAGTTCCATCCAACACGCATCCCTTCAAACACTAACATTGTATGGATGGGCTAAACTCAACTCTCTCCCAGACGATATTCAGCGATTTACTGCCCTAACAGAACTCTGGATACGTAATTTTGACCAGATGGAAGCTTTGCCTGAGTGGTTGGGCAACCTTTCTTCTATTTGAAACTTGTATCTTTATGAATGCAAGAACCTAATGTATCTGCCAATAGTGGGAGCCATGCAACACCTCACCGAATTAAATATTTGGCATTGCCCCAAATTAAAGGAAAGATGTGTGAAGGGAAGCGGTGCAGAGTGGCTCAAAATTGCCCATATTCGAAATATCTCTTTCAACTAAAAACGGATTAAAGGGAAGTTGTGCATATTGGTCCAAGACAGATCAGAATGGTAAGTTTTCTCATATTGAATTAATCAAACAGACAATTATCAAAGATTACGCATAGATTTTTTCTTTAATTTGATTTATTCCTTATTCTCTCACAGGAAGGAAAAAAAAAAAGAAAAAAAAAAGAGGAAAGTTCTCCTCTTCAAGAGCTGCAAACAGCCAAAATTTAGGGGCTGCTCATCAAATTAGAGAAGTTGAAGATATTTTTGGTCAAAGTAATACAAAAACAATGTGGTTAGTCCATCTCCTATTCTTCCTCTTCTATTTTATAGATAGATTTCGCTTTTTTCTGTCCCAGCATATTCTCACTTTCAAAAATTTAGGTTATTAGATGGTTGTTATCCAATTGGGGGGCGGAAATTTATTTATTTGACACACAAGTTCAGGTGTTTAAATTTCTCCTTTTTTCCGAGGCATTATTTCTTTTCCAACATAACAAAATGCTAGTGTAATTCTTTGTTTATAATTCTTAAATTCAAAAATTATTTGTTTCTAATACTTAAAATTAAATAATTAAAAAAAGTGAGTTTGTAAATCTTGGTAGCGTTGCATCTATTTTGTGTTCATTTTCTGATATATGTAGTGTATATTGTTCATAGCAATGAATCCAGACAATATTTCAAAATATTTAAGCTACTAGTGGTACTTAGCATTTCCTTGATATAAGAGTTAATGGTAGCTTCTGATTTGGCAGAGGATTCTTCGCCATTCTAGCCTTGGTTTTCAATCAGCCAAACTTTGACAGCTATGCACATTCTTAGTTGGAGTCGTCATATTTTGAGGATCTTTACGCTGCACATATGAGATGTCAATGGTAGCTTCTAATTTGGCACAGGTTTAACTTTTTCTCTCTTCAAGAACTGGATTTTGGGTACCAGTGTACAAGAATGCTGCTTTTAGGCAACAGAGGAAGAGGACCAATCCCTTACTAAAGAGATGCTCTCTGGAGTTCTTTCTAGTGGTCGATAGTTCAGTAGAAGTTATTGCCATGTTATGCTCACTTTACAGTAAAAGCTGAATATTTCTTGTTGGTTGCTGTCAGAATGGTTAATGATTGCACAATCTAATGGGGTTTGAATTCAATTACTATCTGAGTGAAGTTCATCAAAATTAGTGAGTTCCCCCAAAATCTCATCTTCTTTTCCTCTGATATCACCCTTTTAACAAAATCTACCCCTCTTGATTTCTTTAATTCATCTACTATTTACTGAATTTGTTGATATATTGACAGTAAAATTGCTAGAGTGGTTGGGAAACCTTTTCTCTCTTCAACATTTGGTACTTATTTGGATGAAAGTGTATGCCATGAATTGGCTCACCAATTTGCAACACCTATTCATTCAGTACTGCCTCAAGTTAAACAATAGAAGCATTGAGAGTATCAGTCAATTCTGGTCCAATGATAGGGAATGGATTTAAGAGGAATGATAGGCCAAGAATGTATTGACAACTAGTGATGAATTAACCAATTAATTAGCCAAGTTGATTAATTAATCAGATTAACATATGATATGCGTGGCAGCACAAACAAATCACCAAATAACTAGATATGCAGTGGAAAATAAATTGACACAGTGATTTGTTTATGAATGGGGAAAACCAACATGGAAAAAACCCCACCGAGTGATTTTAAGGTCACCACTATCGAGAATTCACTATTATCATAACAAACAGTTACAAGTAAAGGTATCACAATACCTTATACCAACCTACAGTTGAACCCTTATCTCAATACCCAATTGGACTTGTTCTATAGCGACAATCTCTCCTTTTGATGCACGGCTCCCAATACATTACTAACCAATAGATGTGCGGATCCCAGTACGCAACTTCATCACCAACTTGAGAAAGATGTTAGCTGCAAAGTTCTTCAGCTCATCTAGACGATGAAGATCAAGAAGCTCCTTGGTCATAAAACCCTATGGTGTACAAACATAGCAGCTTTTTCAAGGGAAAGATGAACTAGGGAAAATTCTGTCTTTAGTCACAATTTGCATGAACAAAACTTTGCTTCACACTTGCGCAACTTATGTAACCTTTTAAGGCCCTTAAAATAATCCTTATATATGTTTAGGGTTGTGAGAAAAGAAAGCCTAAACACATACTCATGAATTGGAGTGAAATCAGCTCTAAAAATTGAATTTCATAAACCTCGATAGATAGGGTATCTATCGAGCTAGCTGTCAAGTTTTAAAATCCAGCACTTCTTCACTTGTTTCTTGGACAGACTTGCATGGCTTAACACTTGATCTTGAAACCTTGTTCCATGAAACATTAAACACATTCTAGATCTACCCAATTACAAGTAAAGTGCATTTTGTCAAAGGATTAGCCAATTATATAAAATACTGATATATGTTCCTAATATGATTCACATATGTCCTAACAATGAAGCTGTTTGAAGTTCACACATATATTACCATAACAATGTGTGGTCAGTTATCTCAAACCTAATCCTTTTCTCTTCTCTAATACTCTATTTTAAATCAACTAATTACATTCATAATTTCTCTAATGTCTTCCTTCCTTTGCTTTCTTTCCTCTAATCTTTTGAATCTATTTCTTATCTATTACTTAAATATATTTCCTTGATGTGTAGGCCAAATTCTATTATATTCAGTTGGAAGAACAATTAATTAATTTTATGGAGTTTAATAGAAGTTTGTCAAAGGTGGTAAGTTTTTCTCACTTCTTCTCATTTATGAAGTATTTTTTTCAATCCAAATAATATACTATTCATTCTGAAGATCCTCTCTTCACTATCATTTTTTTTACAACATTCTCTAACTTTTTACTTAGAAAATGATGAAGAAAATTTTTTCCCAATATTCTTATGAAATTATTTTGGCATGACTAGTGTTAGTTGTATTCTATTAGTCAACTGGGCCCAAGAACTTATGAAATCTCATTTTGTTCATATCCCAACAATTGAGACCACCATTTTGTAATAATGCAATACAATTTAGTCGTAAAGGTAATAAAACTTAGCAAATCATCACCAACCTCATCTTTTTTTATTTGTTTTTTCTAACTAAAATTGTTGACATGTTTTGTCTCTCTTATGAATTTAGCAAAATTTTGTGTTCTTTGTTCAACCATTTAATCATTGACAACCAAGGGTGTGTATATACTTAGCTTTGCCCTCTAGAAAATTAAAAGTTTAGCTAATTAAATTGAGCATTTGAGATTTAAAAAAAAAAAAAAAAATCATCCTACCAAGACTTGACCCCTTAGCATTTGAGATTTCAATATCATATAAAATTTCCTTATTCATGATGGGTTCAAATTTTGAAGAACTTGAAGCTTTATAGCCTTCCATACATTATTACAATAAACTGGGCTAGGGATTTAGCTCAATAAAATAAATGCCAAAATATTGGATATTAATCCCTGGCCTTATACATTAATTAAAATAAACTAAGGAATCTTTTGTGCTTGGTTCATGTGCTACCACAATGTTTCATATGAGAAAGGTTATTTAGAATAATCATCATATATTATAATTGTTTTATTTACTGCTAGTGGCCCTAGGAGAAGATTCTATTGCACAAAACTAATGCATGTGCTCCCATACAATGCTGGTGGTAAGTCCATCCAAAACTGACTTTCTACTCTTTCTCTTCTCTAATTCTAGTATTTTTTTTTTCTTATTAGAATAAAAGATAGAATAAATTATTCGCTATGTCTTCTGTGACATATTTACTTTCTTCAAGTTTTTCACATAATTTGGGAATTATTTTTCTGTAGGAAGACGTGGTACTCGTATTTCAACTTAGGTCCTCTAATGTGTGAACAGGTTTGGGTACTTTAGCTATCTAATTCTCTTGTTTGTGAAAGTTTTGTTATTTTCTTTTTTCTTGCCCTTCCCCCCAACATTATATAATGCATAAAAATGGATTTTTGATTTTATTTTAAAAGTATTATAATAATGCTTGCATAAGTGTCATCGAGAAAGTTTTAATTCCCACAAAATTATTTTTATTTTCCCAATATTATATGTTCTTGAGCTTTAGCCAATTGTTAAGGTGTTCTTATATACTTTTAACATCTTGATCAATAATTGCTCTCTTTTCTGAAAAAGTTAGAATGCACTAAGCATAATGAACATAATGCTAGAATTTTGAAATAAAATTAAGGATCAGTAATTACCAAGCATCTATGTCATATTCAAAAATGAAAAATAGACACTTTACATCAATACTAGCCATAATTTGTTCTTCTTGATGAAAGCGCAAGCAGGGAAAAGATGGAATATGACATTTGTTGCTGAACTTAGTCAGGGTAGTCAGGATAGAAACAATTCATTTTCTTCACCTATTTATTATAAATTTTTACAAAATTTTATGGTGGGTGATGTAGAACAGATAACACAGACTTTCCTAGAGCTTGCTAGAAGTTAGTGTGCGGGAAATTCAAGAAGTAGAAAAGTACAAGTAGAAATCATCAGCAATAGCAATGGAATTGTGTGAAATTTTGTGACGTGAAGGGAAACAGTGTTGGGAGTAAAACTCATTTTGTTCATCCATGATCGAATCTTCTTTTCAGGTAAATTCTTTCGTTAAGCCCTTTAAATTTGTGTATCTGCCATTTTTAGTAATATCTATTTTCTTAATAACTTCTAGTTTAAATTCAGAATAAAGTCTCATCTATTTTGAGGTGTCTCTTAGAGATAGTAGTTCTAATCTCCGCAATTATCTCAATTTTTCATTTTTGGTAAAAATCACTATTTTGCTACCTAATTTTGTGATTAGCGTGAATTAGGATTTTCTAGGTGTTTTTCTAGTTGCCCTAGGTTTTCTTTTTACTATTTAAACGTATTGTTGCCTCCAAGGCAATTCAGTTTTCATATTTATAAAAATGCAAAATTTTTTCTATTGTTTCTCTTGGTGGATTCTAGAACCCTATGAATTCAAGAACCCCTTGTGGATTTGATGTTTTCATTCAGGAACTAATGTGGTTAATATTTTTCATTCAGAAAGAAACACGTTTGTTTTCTTGTAGCTTCCGCGACATTAGTGAGGCACCTTCATATCTCTTCAAGAATTGAAGCCCAAGAACAAGAATGTGCCCTACCTTCCAATAAAGAGAGGTATGATTCCTTCCTTTGGAAAGCTAAGTGGAAGATTTGGCCCAGTGATTGAGGATTTATTTTAACTTATAATCTTGTGAAGCCTTAGATTACAAACAAAAGATGGGTCATAATCTAGAAATCACAAAAAATGGACTTTCAAATTGATTCCAGTGCTCTTTTTTTTTTTTTTCTCTGTCTCACTAAGATTTATGAGTTCTCTTCTTCCCTTCTATTGTTTCTCTTCGAAAAAATTTTATTATCAATCCTTGTTTTTTCCTATTCTCAGCTTTGTATACTATTCACTAAATTTGTTATTCTTTTCAAATTCATTGTTTCTTTATATTTAAGTGGAAAATTAACTGCAATAGGGAGTGTTAGTGACCATGTTCGTGTTATATGGTATTCTTCAGAATGTACAAATTTCTTAATTTGCTATTTTCCATGTTTTTCATTTTGGAACTTTTTTCTTTTCCATTTCTAATGACATACATGGATTTATTCCTAGATTAAAGATTGTGAAATCTAAGTTTTCTCTATTACTAAAGATTGTCATAACCAGTCAATGGAAAACAAAAACTTCCCATATCCTCGTTAGACTCTGTTCAGGGTTTCATAAGTAAATGTGCTTAATACCGAATGCGTACTCATTATTAGTTTTTGATTTTTAGTTACAAACCCTACATTGTGGTGTTATCTGAATTTTGTAGAATAATCTGGATCCATATAAGAAATAAAAAATAGCTGTTGTATTCTTAGTGGAGCCTTTTTAATAATTTAAATTTTTTTAAAGGAAGTCCGACATATTAGACTACACACAAATCAAAGATTATGTGTGCCTAAGCTCAAGTTGTTGCCTCATCTACTTCAACAATCCCTAGTAAGATATTTTGAAATCAAAAAGAGAAAACAAGAGTGGATGACTTTCCACTATAGTTACAGAACCTTTAATTATTTGATGAAATGTTTATAAATAGTTGCAAGAAGCTAAGATATCTACTAGCAAGGGTGTGATACCCTACAGGATAACAAATGCTGCCATGCTAGTAATCCTTCATTTCCTAACTAGAGGTTGTGTACTTCAGCATCGATAGGTCAAGATTGCCCATGTTCCAAGTATATAGATAAACTTTTGATTCCTATGCTAAGCTCAAAGAATCAAAAATTGGTATTTTGCTCAAATGTATTTATGTTTAATATATCACTTTGAATGGACTAGCTTATGCACTTAATTATTAATTTCAATAATTTTTGTTCAAAATTGTGTGCTCATATACTGTATCATATTTTTTTGCATAGCATACTTAGATCTTTGAATTTTCCATCCAACAAAAAAAAAAATCAATTATTTTTGTTTGAACAATCAATTCTAAACTTCTTGAGATTATTTGCGTGTGTGTATTCTAGTCTACCAACAATGCATTGATTAGGGCTCTTTAGTTACTATTACATTGTCCTCATTGTTAAGTTTTCACTAACCAAATTTGGATTAATTAGTGCTCTTTCATTATTCATATTAAAGCTTCTCCAAAGTTTATTAATGTTATGAATTCATCTGAAATTAGTTTTAAACATGAGAAATGCTCAATGACAAATTATTTATTCTATTTTAAACAGATTTGTAGATGACCTTAAAATCCGGTTTGCTGTACAATGTGCACCATAAGGAAGTATAACTTGAGATTCAAATAAAATTAAATGAGAGGGTTAACAACTTTTTTTCTTTTGAGATCAAGTTATAATGTTGGGTAATCTGTATTACTCATCATTTGATTACTTCATAATTGCAGTTATATTTATTCTTAAGCTAAGCTAATTTTATTGTCTTCAGTTTTTCTTTCTTTTTATTTTTTCCTAAAAGACTTCTGGTTGTAGGTCAGCTGGAACCATAACTTGAATGTACCTACAAGTGTCAATTGGGTATATTAGGTATCACTTCGACAATGCATCAAGTAAGGCCTAGGCTTTCCCAGCATTTACACTTTTCACCATGTTCACTTCTATCTCCTATATATATAATATCAAAAATAACTCTTTTTTATTTGGAATATGCAAGATTCCTGACAATTTGTGCACTGTTCAAATCCTGTGTTATGCTTTCCTAGCTTTGTAGCAGTGACTTCAGTAGTTTTCTAGATTATGAGGTACACATATAGGATTAGCCTTACGTACTAATTATCATCATATAATAATCAATGTTCAAACTTTAGTAATAATCAATGGCATAAACTAGCAAGAAATTGAAGAGCCCAATTAAGAAGAGCAACTTGAAACTCAAATTTGATGCATGTTTTTTGTCTGTGATCAAGTTACGCTCTAAAATATACATCTGGTGACTTTCCATCTTGCACACTTGATTGATTGTTAAAATCATTTCACAGATAATCATTGCTACCAATCTCTGCAAATAGCATATAATAGTAAGCTTCAATTAATGGATTTTCAAATTTCTGTTACAGTCTTCTCTTATTGTCAGTCTTGTTGTCTTAACTAAGAGTCCAACCTGTTTGGGTGCTCCACTTCATACTACTATATAGAGGGTAATAGCCTACAGATTGTAGATAAGGCAATGGACATAAGTCTTTGTAAGCTGAATTTTGTTTGTAATTATTCAACGAATACAATATGTGTATTTCTCAGAAATATGACTGAAAACTTCTATCAATGAAATTTTCTATGACTAAGAATCTAAAATATCATAGTTGTGCTTTTATCTAATTTGAATTGTATTTCCTACACTTAAAGCCTCATTGTCAGTGATAAGTTGAAATAAGATACGCAGTTTTCTTGCCAAAGGTTAATGATTATTTTGTGAGAATTTGCAAACTGAGTTGAAAAAATTGAGGGAGGCATCACAAATTTAGGGAAAAAGTTAGACCATACAAGTATGAATGTTAAATCTTAAATGCTTACATAAATTATTTTTGTAGTCTACCCAGAAAAGAATCAGGGATATTAGCTAATTGCTAATCAAGGTTGAACAAATTTGTGCCAAGTCAATACTGTCTATCTTTAAGCTTTACTATCACTCACCGTAGTGCTTTTTCTTGTGACGCATATAACCCACTGGAAAATGTAATTCTATTCTTGTTGTGACTAAATTCATGTTGAATGTTTGTTTATGCAAGTTTGAAAAGTTGACAGATTTTTACTTAAATGGGTAAATTTGAAGTCCACTTCCAGACGGGAGTAGTTGGATACTCTCTCTTTAGTGCCATTCTAGTTTTCGATTTTGTGTGCTAGTATCAAGGAAAACATCAAAAGCTAATGCCAATTGCTTCAGAATGTGAAGTGTGGTGGTCAGTAGAGAAATCATTGCTACCTGTATATAAGACTCCAATCTTGATAATAGGTGACCTCATCTGCTGCAACAATAGAATGTCTTCTCTAAGAACTGACTTTATGGACTAAAGGTATACCTTTTATCATATTTACTTACAGTCTTGTCATAGTGACTAATAAAGAACTCCTAGTGAGTGTTATTTTAATTTCTTTTCTTTTGTCATTCAATTTAACCATTGTCATTGTAGGATATAAAGAAATCTCTTTTGTGTGTTTTTGTTTACCCTGTGTTGTAATCTGTAAAATAATTTGCTATATCTATAGAATAATATATCATGATTCATCACCATGAGTTAAACATTCCCTTTATATCCAGGAGTTTCCTTACAAAGTATAGTTCTTCAGTCTCTTGTTTAATTCTTATGCTACCTTATGTAGGCATTGAAATTTATTTTCGACCTAAAGCCGAAGCAAGGGAGATCTAGGAACATATGTCACTATTTTATGTAATTGGTTAATCCTTTGACAAAACGCACTTTACTTGTAATTGGATAGATCTAGGATGTGTTTAATGCTTCAAGAAACAAGGTTTCAAGTTTAAGTGTTAAAGCCATGCAAGTCTGTCCAAGAATCAAGTAATGAAGTGCTGGATTTTAAAGCTTGATAGATAGCTTGATAGCTATCATCTATCAAGGTTTAAAAGCTGCTGAAGCCCATGGCTCGACAGCTAGCTCGATAGATAGCTATTTATCAAGATTTATGAAGTTTAGTTTTTCACTCTTAATGTCACCCAATCCATGAATGTATGTTTGGACTTTCTTTTCTCACAACCTTAAACATATATAAGGATTATTTTAAGGGCCGTCACAGGTTACATAGTTGCACAAGAGCACAATTCTACAAGTGTGAAGAAAAGTGTGATTGGAAACCTAGTTTGCCCTAGTTCTTTTTTCTCTTGAAGAAGCTGCTGTGTTTGTACATCGTAGGGTTTTGTGACCAAGAAGTTTCTTGATTTTCATCGTGTGATGAACAGAAGAACTTCGCAGCCAACATCCTTCTCAAGTTGGTGATTAAGTCGCGTACTAGGATTTGCGCATCAATTGGTTAGTCACGTACTGGGAGCTGTGCAATGAGAAGGAGATATTGTCACTACAGAATAAGTCCAATTGGGTATTGGCGTAAGGGTTCAACTGTAGTTTGGTATAAGGTATTGGGATTCCTTTACTTGTAACCGCTTATTTTGATAATAGTGGATTCTCGAGAGTGGTGACGTTAAAATCACCCGGTGGGGTGTTTGCCATATAGGTTTTCCCCATTCGTAAACAAATCACCGTGTCAATTTAATTTCCACTGCATACTTAATTATTTGGTGATTTGTTTGTGCTACCACGTATATTGCATGTTAATTTGATTAATTAATAAACTTGGCCTATTAATATATTACAAGGGGTCAATACATTCTTGGCCTGTCAAGTGGTATCAGAGCAGACACACTCTAATTAAGTTTTAATCTTTATGTGTGATCCATTTACCCTTGTTTGTCATGGATAGAGGATAGTCTCTTATTATACCTCATTTATTTGATGGCACTAGCTATGCATACTGGAAAGTAAGCATGAGAGCTTTTTTGCAGTCATTAGATGAAAATGTGTGGCAAGCTGTGGAGATAGACTGGATCAAGCCTACAGAAGCACTGGCCGATTGGGATGATGCTAAGATCAAGGTGGAAAACTTCAACAGCAGGGCATTGAATGCTCTATTCAGTGCAATCACGAATGAGGAGTTCAAAAAGATATCCTCTACTGAAACTGCTAAGGAAGCATGGACTATTCTCTAGACAACTTATGAAGGAACCAAGGCTGTCAAAGATTCAAAGCTTCAAAAGCTCACTACAAGCTTTAAAAAGATCAAGATGGAGGAGGATGAGTCGTTTGATGAGTTCTATGCCAAGCTCAAGGACATAGTAAACTTAGCCTTTAGTCTTGGGAAAACCATTCCTGAACCCAAGATTGTGAGAAAGGTGCTCAGATTACCGTGATTGAGGAATCAAAGGATATTGACGAAATTCCTTTAACAGAGCTAGTTGGCAATCTATAGACCTATGAGTTGGTTTTGACAAGGATTGAGAAATCAAGTAAGAGCAAAAGCATGGCATTGAAGGCTAAGAGCAGTGACACTAATGAGTCTTTAGACGATGAAGATTCTAAAATGAAATCCTATATCACAAGGCAGTTTAAGAAGTTAATGAAGAATGCCAACACGAAAGGATTTGACAAGGACCGAAAGTAATCCAGTTCTTCTCAATTTTAGAGCCAAGACAAAGGAAAGAAAGATGCTAGGGATGACAGTCAGTACACTGTTCCCTCAGGACTAAAGTGCTTTGGGTATCAAGGCTTCGGTCATATGAAACAAGAGTGCCCTACATATCTCAAGAACATTGGAAAAAGCAAGGCACTTGCTGCTACCCTGAGCGACACTGAGCCTGAGGATGACTCCGATAATGAGGATGATGGAATCCGAAATTCCTTCACTGCCACCGTAAATCCTACTAAAGGGATTGTTGAAGATGTGGAGGAAGAAGAGGACTTGGTGGAGTCTAAATTTGAGAAGATGGATGAACAAAATGACATCCACACAGCTATGCAAAGTTATACAAGGTCTCTAAAAAGTATGAGAAGTTGTATAGGTTGGCCACCAAGAAGCTTAGTGATATGGAGCTTGAGCGAGAAGAAATCTCTACAAAGTTTGATGAAGTCAATCAGACTATTGGAGCACTAAGATTTGAGAATAATTTCTTGGCTGAGAAGACCAAGAAGCTTGACGCAGAATTGTTCCAAGTTAGAGCTCAGTTGGAAAGAACTTCAAGCACTAAGCTCGATAAGACGCTCAATCTTTAGAAATCTGCTTCTGATCGAACCGATTTAGAGTATGATTTCTCTTTTCCTAGTATTGCTTCTACTAGTACTTCTGTTTATGTTCCTCATGCTAATAATGTTGAAACTGAGAACAATGATGTTAAGAATGAATTAGCTAGTGAGAACATAGACAAGAGTAAATCTATCTTAGAAGCACCCTCGAAACTTGATAAGAAAGAGATTAAGAACCCTAAGGCTAAGAAGGGAAATACTCAAAAACCTAAACAGAAAAAGCAACATTTCTGTCATCACTTTGGCGCAGTTGGACATACTCGACCTAATTGCTATAAGTGGTTAGTCATTCAACAGAGCAACAACATGACCACGTCGGGAAACTAGAATCAGTTTCCATCATCCTTTGCTCCTTTTGGAGATCTTCTCAAGGCCCTCATGTTCCTTTCAAACTTGAACGGTTTAAATTCTTCCCCCTCACCGTTGGATCAAGGGTTTGCTAAACGGAAAAGGCTCTTCCAATGTGTGGAAAGAAAATGGCTCTAAGTGATTTTGCATCATCCTTTGCTCTCTCTCCCCTTCTTTTTTTGATTTTGCATTACTTGTGTGTGTTGCTTTTGTGTTTTGAGTCAGTCTAGTTTTATGCATTGTTTTGTTTGGTTATTTTTCAGTTTTGCTCTATTTTGTTTTTCATATAAAAATTAAAAAAAAAATTGAAAAATCAGAAAAATACAAAAACAGTGTGTGTTTGTGTACATTGGTACTTGTGTACCTTGGATGGCCATTGAAACAAATTTTTCTAAACTTTGTATCCCTTGTAGCTTAGATGAGCATCTCTATGCACAACTAATTAAGTGAGCTTTGTGGCTCTTTATTTGTGATGAGTAAGATTAAGTTATCTCTTGTACTTAACACTCGTATCACTCTTTTTGACGGGAAGAAATAAAAAATCCTAAGAGAAAGGCATGAATAACCATCTCACCACTGTTGCCCACCAATCATAAAATAACATTGGTATGCTTCGGCAAAGCAAAAGTGCAATGTCAAAAAGCTTAACATAATTGAGTATTTCTTTTCTCTCTCTTATACCCATGCATGATATGTTTAATAAAAGAAAAATATGCAAAGAAAAATTAAAGCAAAAGAAACAAAATACTTTAAAACATGATTGCAAGCGTATATTCTAGGAGATGTGGGAGTTATAGGATGTACCTCGAAGGTGATAGTCCCCATCAAGTAGTTATGATCGTGTGTGAGTTAAATTGATTTACTCATATCTCAAATCGTTATAACATAGAGACACTTATGTAATCTTGCGATGTTATCACAATCTTCATAGCTTCTCGTAGCTCCTCAATCCATTGAGAAAGATTTTGTCTCCTTGATCTATTGAGCCCTTTTTGCTGTGGACACCTCTGGATAGCTGCTCGATAGATGCATCTGTCAAAGTTTAAACCTTGACACCTCTCGATCTGTCGAGATTTAAGAGGTTATATATATAGGATTTGTGCGATTTTAGGTTCATTTCTTTCGATCTCTCTCGACTCTTGTTGACTCTTCACCTCCCAAAACCTCTTTCTCTCACTTCAAACTTCTTTCGCAAGAGTTGTTCGGCCTAAAAATCATCTTCTCTCATTTGGTATGATCCTTTTCACTCATTCTTCATGCATTTCATGCATTTGACCTAACTTTTTGGGATTTTTGAAAAATATTGGGTTTTTTTCAAAATTGATGGAGTTTTTGTGAAATTTTTGTGATGGGCTTTGTGAAAATGGTTCTAAATCATCGTGCATTGCATCTCATTTGCATTATAACAATGTTTCATGCATTTTAGATGTGTGTTTACTTTGTTGAAATGATTGTGTGCTGGTAAGATTGGATTGGGCTGAGCCCATGATGTTTTTACTATTGCATATCACATGCTCATGCATTTTCACGCATACGTACCTTAGATTCTCTATATTCTTATATATTGATTGTGATTGGTGCTTTTCTGTGTGTGTCTTTCTATCTCTCTTTCCCTTTCTTTCGGTTAGTTGCTTCATGGCACCTAAACGAAAATCTACTCTGTCCCGGAACCCTCTTTGTTCTAGGGCATCCTCTTCTTCTGATCCTACTCCCTTTCATATTTGATTCCGTGATGATAAAGCTTGACAAGACTTTTCGGAGAACTTTTCTAGACAAGGCATTCATTCGGAACGCCAAGTCATTTTGTTGGACTTTTCCAACATTGACCTACCCACTGTCATTCACAGTAGGGGTTAGGAGTCATTGCATGACGTCCTAGTCACTTGTCCATCCATGCTTATACAGGAGTTCTACTCCAACATGCATGGATTTGATTATTCAGTACCTCTCTTTGTCACTTGCGTTCGAGGTACACGCATTGTGGTCACTCCGGATATTGTATCTGATGTGCTTTATGTCCCTAGGGTAGCGCATCCTGACTACCTTGGTTGTGATCATCTTAAGACTGTGTCTAAAGACGAGCTTATGTCCTCTTTTTGTGAGCGTCCCTCTGATTGGGGTGATCATCAGTTCACTCATTGTTCGGCCTTTACTAAAGGTCCCAGGCTTATTAACATGGTTATGAATTTTGTTTTGCATCCTTTATCTCATTATAACTCCATTATAGAGCCCCGTGCTCGATTTTTGCTTTCCCTTTCAAATCATCTTACCATAGATTTTCCCTCTCATTTCATTCTTTCCCTCATAGAGGTGTATAGGGATACGGCGACTCGTGATAAGCTCATTTTCCCTTCGGCTATCACAAGGATTCAACGCCATTTTTTTGTCACCTTTCCCGTTTCCGACCACTTCCATGTCATGTGTGCCATAGACGCCGCTATTGTTAAACGGAGCGAGGTGCAGCTACGTTTGAGGCAGTCTCAGACGGCGATTCCTCCAACTTCTACAGCTCCATCCACATCTACTCCCTCTTCTTCTACAGGCGGTGTGACTCTCAAGGACATCATGGCACAGCTTGTGCGCATGGATGCTCGCCTCGACACTCTTAGTGATGAGTTATGTTAGGTGAACACTCGTGTTAGTTGTATTGCATGACGATAGGTTGTCATGGGTGGCTTCGTTGCTTCTCCTCCTCCTACTCCAGAGGCTTCTAAGGATGAGGACGATGATGCTATGCTGATGCTGATGAGGATGATGATTCCAGCTCTTCCAGTACTGATGAGATATTTACTTGATGTACTTACCCTTTGTCACTCGTGACAAAAAGGGAGAGTAGTTTTGGATATGAGAGTAGCCATACTTATAGGGGGAGGGTTACTATAGGAGATTTTTGTTAAGGGGAGTGTCCATATCTTGAGGGATGTAGTGAGGACTTTTATGTATCTTTTTCTTTTCTCTCTATTTTAGATACATTGTTCATGCACCTTAGATCTTGTGATCATGTTGTGATAGCAAATCTTGTACTTGTTGATATATATACATTTGAGGATGTTATTATAGTTTTTTCACCTATCTTTACATGTGTTGTTTCTTTTCTCTCTTTATGCACATACTTCTTATATAATGTATGTAATCTATTATTTCTATTTCACACTAAGATGTCTTGATGAGTTTTGTTTAAAGTTTTTTAGGAATATAGGTTGTCAAAGTCTTCTTGCCATGAACTCTCTTCTTGCATATTTTTTCAAGAGTTTGTGCTAGAATAGATTTTATTGTATTCAACAAGTGATTATAAGTTGAGTGATTTATGACTTCTCTTATATGTTCATTTGTTTGTTGTGGTTTTGTCACAGATTGCCGAAGGGAGAGATTGTTAGAACATATGTGATTCAATGTTAAAAACATATGTCACTATTTTATGTAATTGGTTAATCCTTTGACAAAACGCACTTTAGTTGTAATTGGGTAGATCTAGGATGTGTTTAATGCTTCAAGAACAAGGTTTCATGTTCAAATGTTAAAGCCATACAAGTCTGTCCAAGAATCAAGTAATGAAGTGCTGGATTTTAAGGCTCGACAGCTAGCATCTATCGAGGTTTAAAAGCTGTTGAAACCCGTGGCTCGAGAGCTAGCTCGATAGATGGCTATCTATCGAGATTTATGAAGTTTAGTTTTTCAGAGCTGATTTTCATCCAATCCGTGAATGTATGTTTGAGCTTTCTTTTCTCACAACCCTAAATATATATAAGGATTATTTTAAGGGCTATCACAGGTTGCATAGTTGCATAAGAGCACAATTCCACAAGTGTGAAGAAAAGTGTGACCGAAAACCTAGTTTGCCCTAGTTCTTCTTTCTCTTGAAGAAGTTGCTGTGTTAGTACACCGTAGGGTTTTGTGACCAAGGAGCTTCTTGATTTTCATCGTGTGATGAATAGAAGAACTTCGCAGTCAACATCCTTCATAAGTTGGTGATTAAGTCGCCTACTAGGATCTGCACATCAATTGGTTAGTCACTTACTGGGAGTCGTGTATTGAAAATGAGAGATTGTTACTACAGAACAAGTCCAATTGGGTATTGGAGTAAAGGCTCAACTGTAGGTTGGTATATGGTATTGGGATTCCTTTACTTGTAACCGCTTGTTTTGATAATAGTGGATTCTTAAGAGTGGTGACCTTAAAATAATCCGATAGGGTTTTTGCCTTGTAGGTTTTCCCCATTCGTAAACAAATCAATTTCCGTTGCATACTTAGTTATTTGGTGATTTTTTTGTGTTACCACATATATTGCATGTTAATTTGATTAATTAATAAACTTGGCTAATTAATCAATTAATATATCATAAGGGGTCAATACATTCTTGGCCTATCAAAATCTTATGTCGTTATCTTGGCCTCATAGAGCTCTTCGTTCCAGTGACCTGAACACTTGAACTACCACTATTTTTATAGATTCTAATAACTGTGCATTCCTTAATCTTTTGAAGGGGGTAAAGGCAAGATGCATAACAGTGTGGTAGAACTAAAAGGCATATTCTTACATCTTTTGACCTTCGTGGGTAGCTCTATATATGCATGACCATGCAGTCTTCTTTGAATTGAACTTCTGATAAATGGGTATGTTTTGATTATTGTGAATGAGTAGGACCAATTCTGACATTGATTATATAAAATGCTAACCAAAAATAGTATACACAGGTTCTATTTAGTGTTACATTGGCACATCAAACAATATATCCACTCCAAACACGTCCTGTAGTCTCATACTTTCATCTTCAGCATCATCAGCCATTGTTGAAACTTGCTCAGAACTATAGCTTGTCCTTAGCAAGAAAGAACTAGAGTTCTCAAGATTACATGCCAAGTATATGGGTCATGATCAAAAGCTTTTACAGTGTTTATCCCTTTTATTAATACTAGTTGCAGACCATGCGAAGCGTGGGAATATACAACTAATTTGTAACATGGTATAATGTATGATTTATTCTATAAAACATACTGGAGATATTATTTTTAAAATTATTTTTCATCTCTCCATCTCTTCAAATATATCATTCTATTATTTTGAGTTTTTTTTTTTTTTTGGTTGAAAAACTTAGGTGCATTTGATTGATATTATTCCATTATTTATTTTGAGATAAAAGATAGAAATACTATTCTTTTTTCAAGTGATCTATTTTTTTCAAACTTTTGTATAGTTTGGTATGGATTTTTTTTTTTTATTTTTTTTTTATTTTTTACAACTAAAATTTTTAAGTTCCAAAATGAATTATTTGAATTTCTCATTCTAAGAAGATTATCATGATAACCAAACCTCATTACAAATTTACAATTGATATTACTCAAATAATTTATAGAGACATTCAAATACATAATCATCTCACTTTTAAAATATCTAAAAATTAGCTCAATCCAAAACTATAAGAGGGATAGAGAGTACATGTGATAAATAACTCATAAAACACACCACCAAAGTGTATCATCCAAAAGTAGAGACACAAAGAAAAATTCATCAATCTAAAGTAAGAAAAATTCATCAATCTAAAATAGACTTGCAAGAAAGAATTAATAATAATAGAGAGAGAGAGAGAGAGAGAGAGAGAGAGAGAGAACAATCACCTTTATTGGAAGAGAATGTGAGACAAATAACAAAATTATATAAAAGAAGATGAGTAGAAGAATATTCAAAAGAAAATGTATAGTTGTAAACACCAAATTATCCAAGTCATGTTATGTAATAGAATAACATTAAATCATTCTGTAATATCATAGGATAACATGTAACAAACAAATAAAATTAAATTAAACAGATAAAAAATTAAAATATAACCAAATCATATCAACTTAAAGTAGAATTAAATATAAAAATTCATCAATCTAGAGAATTAAACATCCACCAAAAGAAAGAATATATATATATATATAGAGAGAGAGAGAGAGAGAGAGAGAGAGAATTCACCTTTTTGTGTGAGCAAAAAATGGATTTGATGGAAGAGAAAATAACAAACTTTTCTAGTAAAAAAAAGGGGAGAAGAAGGGTCAAAATAAAAGGAAGATGAAGGGGTGGAGAAATTGTAAGGTTAAGATATAGAGTAGTGGGGAGATAAAAAGGTAAAAGTAAGTAAATGTTAGAGAATGTGCAATTGTAAAGTGGCAAATTAATAAGGAGAAAAATAATTTAAAAAGAGAAAAAATATTGAAAATAGGTTGATAATGTGGTGCTGATGTGGCTTAATAGGTGCATAGCAATATTAAACTCTACGCTTTAGCTTTTAGATACATATAGATTGAGAAAATTGTCCTTAGATGCTCTAAGTTTTCATAGTAGCTCATTGTATATAAATAATGTTTATCAAGAATGCATTGTTTTGTACTTGTAAGTTGTAATCAATTTCAAGATGTAATTTCATTTTCAGATTATGTTTCCTGTTAGACTATAAAAGGGCTGATTAACTCTGGCTACCATATTTAGACTAATAAAAAAATACAAATGGATTTGTAGTTCGTTCCAATATTCAAAATACCTTAGCTGTTCCAATGTCAAGCCTTGTAAGGCACATTTGATGAGGCATCCTCTCCCCATTTTTGGGTAACCCAACACGAAATCATAATGCAAAATCTCTCAAACCACTGTGGCAACATTTGGAAAAATCAAGTTACTACGGAGCTTTGTTTTATGTGGCCTTGTGATTTACCCTAGTCTTTCTTTCGAAATTTTGGGAGGTCCAAATGTTATTAAACAGAAGAATGTCACTACTTTCATCAAACGATAAAAATTAGGATTGAACCTTACATCTGTAAAGTTGTGATTTACAACTATTTTATGTTGGCTTTAATTCCGTGTCAAATTTGATTGTAATTGTGTTCAATCTTATGTACCCTGTATTTTATGTGGGATTTCTTTGTAAGGGTTGTGTGTGTGAGAGAGAGTGTAAAGATTTAAGGCAAATTGAAGACCAAAGAAGTTTTCACAGGTAGTTCACGAGTAGCCTTCCCATGAAGTGAAGCATGTGCTTAGCACATGACTAGAATGCGAAGAGTCATGATAGATGGTGATAGCTGGTTTTCGCTATTGTCTTGCGGGTAAGGCTTTCTTGCGAGATACCTGCGAAACATTCTGTTTTGCTATTTTGTCATATCTATTATACCCTATCTCTACCCACACTATATATATTGTAAGGTTGAATTTATTCAATCATGTGTTGGCTTTATTCCGTGCCAAATTTACTTGTAATTTAGCAATTAGATACTCTGTATTTAGGTGGGATTTATGTAAGGGTAGTGTGTGTGAGAGTGTGAAGAAAACTAAAGATGTGTGCAATTCAAAGGAGTCTCGCGACTGGATCTCACGACTAGCAAGTCGCCATAATGGCACACGTGTGAAGCATGCAGGGGAGTTGAAGGGTCACGACAGCTGGAGCACTACAGGACAAAACTTCCAGTGTGGCCAGGCAGTTAGCTCACGACTTAGACTCGTAACTCGTTCCAGTTGTAAGGTTGAGTCGCCATAATGCCCTGTTTGATGAAAACTGTCTTTTCACATTCCTCATACACACTACTATAAATAACCTTATACCCATAAAATGTGGAGAGCTTCCAGAGAGAATTTTGAGAGAGAAACCCTAGAGAAAAACAAGATTGACTCATCCATAATTTTTATTATTTAATTCTCCAAATTCCTCTACTCTCACCCTCTCCATTGACATATCCTTGAGAGGTACATTTGCCAAATCCTTATCTCACTATACCCATATCAGTGAAGAAGTGTTTTGGTGCTTGGGAAGCAGTTCAGAGAGGACCAATTCATTTGGTTGATGCAATGGGCTTATTGCAGGATACGGTAAGCTAGAGAAGACAAGGTTCGGTGTAACCCTATTGGAGCAAGAAGCTTAGAGGGCTTAGGTGCACTAGGTAGATTAGGCTTGGAGGGTCTTTTGCTATTCATGTATCCTAACTTCATTCTCTAGTGGATTATTGTCCGCTTGGAGGGCGACGGAGAGGTTTTTCGCGGAGTACTTCGGTTTCCTCTTTGATAACACATCGGCGTGTTATCTTTGTGTTTGCATCTCTCTTTCCTTTCTCTGTACCTTTTAATTGCTGCTGTGTTTGTAATTAATTATGGTTTAGAGTGTGTTACTAATTTGGATATAGCTTATATTTCATATTCCACACATATATTGTTTGATTATAAGCTTGTGTTGGTAATTTTGTATTTGGGGGTCTAAACGTTCATTGGTGTTTTATATGCTATTTAAACTTTCAATTGGTATCATTGCTATGGTTTAATTACATAAGTGCGATCCTGGACCCCTTTTTAAGATGGATCGATCTCAATCTCTTAATGCTCTTCCATACTTTGATGGAAGCAACTATGCATTTTGGAAAGTTTGTATGAGAGCATTTTTATGTTCCATTGATGAAAGTGTTTGGGATACTGTAGATATAAGATGGACTAGACTGGAGGCTGCCAAATCCGAATGGGATAAGGCAGCCCTTACGGCAGCTAATGCTAATTGCAAGGCTTTAAATGCTATTTTCTGTGGTGTTTCTCCTAATGAGTTTCATAGGATTTCTCATGTTACAATTACCAAGGAGGCGTGGAAAATTTTGGAAACAACTTATGAGGAAACCAAAAAGGTGAAGGACACCAAGTTGCAAATGTTTACCACGCATTTCGAAAAGCTGAAAATGAGTGAAGATGAGTCATTCAACTTATTTTATGGGAAGCTAAATGAGGTTTGTTGGGAAATTTAGACCCCGGTTGATAGAATTAACAAGTTTTAAACCCAAGTTGTCAATTAGATTTATTAGGAATAAAACTTGTAAAAACAAACAAACATCAATATCATGTCAAAATCATGCAACAGAAAAAATAAATAAGACAAGATATGATGACCCAGGAAAACCAATGAAACAAACTAGTTTCACAGTAAAAAACCTGGGGGGAAACCTTCCCAAAAAGCAATCCACTATAGTAAAGAGAAATTTTCGATCTAGTGCAAAACCTTTGTCCCTAGACTCTACAATCCCCGTAGATGAACTTACAGCAGAAACCTTCTACTACTTCAGAACCTCTGAACTCTTCAATATATGAATGCCACCCTTTTTGTTGCACGGATCCCAGTATGTGACTAACTCACCAACTTGAAGAAGATTGTTGGTTGCAAAGTTCTTCACTTCATCAACAATGAAGATCAAGAAGCAATTGGTTACAAAACCCTGAGGCACAAAGATGCGGTAGCTTCTTTCAGAGAAAATAAGGCATCGGTCACCTTTTGCATATGTTCTCCTTGTATTCTCTTATGTGACGGCCTCTAAAATAAGCCTTATATAAGTCTAGGGTTGTGAGAAAAGAAATCCTACACAAATGCATAAGCTTGGCCCAAAAATCAGATCTGGAAATCTGAATTCCCGTAACCTCGATTGATCGGGAGGTGTTTAAGAGGTGTCGAGCTTTAAACCTCGATAGATATAGCTATCAAGAAGCTATCGAGGAGCTGTCGAGGAGACAGGAGCTTTCTCGATCGATCCACCAGTTATCGAGGGGTGTCGAGCTATCTGTCCGCAGGTGTCAAGAGGTGTTGAGTAGCTGTCGAGCTATCTGTCCGCAGGTATTGGGCTATCTTTCCAGCTTTAATAAACAACTTTTCTTCACTTGTTTCTTGGTCCAATCTTTATGCCTTTAATACTAGACTTAAACAACATGTTTCTTGAAGTATTAAACACATCCTAGATCTACCCAAATACAAGTAAAGTGCGTTTTGTCAAAGGATTAGCCAATTACATAAAAGAATGACATATGTTCTTAACAAGTGAAACACATATGTCCTAACAATCTTCCTCTTTGGCAATCCGTGACAAAATCACAACAAACAAATGAACATATGAGAGAAGTCATAAATCACTCAACACATATGCACTTGTTGAATACAATAAAATCTATCCTAACATAAACTCTTGAAAAACTTTGCAAGAAGAGAGTTTATGGCAAGTAGACTTTGATAACCTGTATTTCCGAAACACTTTAAACAAAACTCATCAAGGCATCTTAGTGTGAAACAGAAATAGTATATTGCATACAATATATAAGAAGCATGTGCATAAAGATAGAAAAGATAAGCACAATGTATGTAAACTTGGTCACAAGACCGGTGTACAAGAACAAGGAAGTAAGCATTCCCCCTAATAAGATGAAACACATCTCCCCCTTACAAAGGAATGTATTTCTCCCCCTAACATGTAGAATATTAAAAAAAACCACATATTCTCTACAATTTCTCCCCCTTTCTGTCATGATTGACAAAGGGTACAAGAAGTTAGAAAGCTTCACCTGAAAGACATAAAGATTATCAAGGATGATCAAGGGGGCACAAGAAATCCATATAAATGCATGAATGTAATGAAACAAGATGCAAAACATGTGAAAAACAAATCTCTCAACAAGAAAAAAAAAAGTTAAGCACATAGATCTCAAAACACACACACACACACACACACACACACACACGCACACACACACATACACACACTAAACAAGTCTAACCAATTTTATATTTAAAAAAACAAGTTAAGACAGTTTAGTAAGCATACATTAGCACATGTAAAACTTGTGATGGCCAAGTCACATTGTATCTGCACATATATCAAGAATAGCAAAGAATGCGTGTTGTGTGTGAAAAACATCGCAAGATTGCATAAATGTATACATGTTACGAAGATTTGAGATATGAGAAAGTCACTTTAACTCACACACAATCATAACTGCTTGATGGAGACTATCACCTTCAAGGTACATCTTATAACTCCCACATCTCCTAGAATACACGCTTGCAATCATATTTAAAAACATTTTTGATCTTTTTGCTTTTGATTTTTCTTTGCATATTTTTATTTAAGCAAAACATGCATGGACATATAAGAGATAGAAAAGAAATACCCATTTAAGTTAAACTTTTGACATTGCACTTTTGCTATGCCGAAGCATACAAATGTCATTGACACCGCACTTTTGCTATGCCAAAGCATATAGATGTCATATTATGATTGGCGGGCAACAGTGGTGAGATGGTTATTAATGTCTTTCTCTCAGGATTTTTTAGTTCTTCCCGTAAAAAAGAGTGATATGAGTGTTAAGTATAAAAGACAATTCAACTTTACTCATCACAAACAAGAGCCACAAAGCTCACTTGCTTAATTGTGCATGGAGATGCTCATCTAAGTTACAAAAGATACAAAGTTTAGAAAACTTTTTTTCAATGGCCATCCAAGGTACACAAGTACTAATGTACACATAACACACACTATTTTTGTATATTTCTGATTTTTCAAATTTTTTTTTTTTTTTTTATATATGAAAAACAAAACAAAGTAAAACTGAAAAATAACCAAACAAAAACAGACAACCACATGAAGGCAAAAAGAAAGATGCATCTGCATGAAGGCATGATAGAAAAATGCAGATGCATGAAAGCATGATTTCAAAAGTAGATAAGAAACCAAGAAAAGAGAGTCCTACTTTAGATAAAAAGAATTAAAGCAGAGGACAAATAGAAAGAAAATTAAGTCTTAGGCTCCTTTCTCACCCACACAGCACGAGTCTTTGGCCGTGAAGATGAATAGGCATGTGTCCTAGTATGTCTACTAAAGGACATAGAAGAATTAAGCTTCTCATGAAATTGAGTTAAAAAGCTTAAGGCTTTTAATAACTCTCCAAACAAAGGTGTAGGTCCTTGAGAGGAAACCTATGACCGTTTGGACAATTGCCTAAGAGGATACAACTTAAAGCAATTAAGACGAATGTGTCCAGAAGCACCACAATGGTGACAAACATGAGGTCTAACAAAGGATTTAGATTTCATACCTTTATTACCTTTCTTAGATTGGGGCACAAAGACAGTCATTGATCCATAAGCCATGGAAAAGAAGGGGCCGGAGGAAACAGCATATCCTAAGTCAGTCTTATCAGAACTAGGCTTTTGAGCACTCAAGACCTCATCAAGTTTTGCACTAGACATCCTCTCTATTTGAGTTCTAGCTTGGCTAAGCTCAACCTCAAGATTCTTGACTTTTTCTTCTAATGAGGTGTTCTCCACAACAAGAGTCTCAACCAACCTTGTAGTCTTATCTAGTTTGACTAACAGATCAGCTTTTTTTAGTTTTTACCTCATTAAGCTCTTTTCTACAAAGATGAGAAGTCTTTTCAGATTTTATAAATTCTATGCATAGCTTATCATAGGCTTCTTGAAGGGTTAACTTCTTGGGTACTTCATCATCAGAAGAATCCTCACTGTCGCTAGCACTCTCCATAATCACCTTATCGATTGAGGCAGCAAAGGCCATAACGTGACGACACTCATCCACAAACTCATTAGAAGAGTCATCCTCAGTGTCACTCCAAGTAGCAACCAACCCTTTATCTTCTGACTTCTTGGTCTTTTTCTTCATGAGGTAGTTTGGGCACTTTATCCTCATATGACCAAAACCTTTGCACTCATGGCATTGGATGAGGGCTTTCTCATTCTTGCCCTTCCTTGAGGATTTAGGTTTCCTAGGAGGTTTTCCCTTATCCTTTTTCCTAAACTGAAGAAGCTTGATAATCTCATCAGTTATGAAGGTTAGATCCTCATCCTCATCTTCACTTTCATCTTCATCTTTAGAGTCCTCAATCTCTTCCTCTATACCCTTAAAAGCCAAGTTTTTACTCTTTCCACCTTTTCCTATTGAGCCTAATCCCATCTCATAGGTTTGAAGATTCCCTACAAGCTCAGTTAAAGGAATTTGATCAATGTCCTTTACTTCTTTAATGACAGTGATCTTGGCATGGAATCTTTCAGGTAAGGACCTAAGGATTTTCCTAACAATTTTGGATTCTGCAATACATTCTCCAAGGTTGAAGGCAGAATTCACAATATCCTTGAGTTTGGCATAGAACTCATCAAAGGTCTCATCTTCCTCCATCCTTATTTCTTCAAAACTACTAGTGAGTCGTTGAATCTTCACAGTCTTTATTGCCTTCGTACCTTCATAGGTGGTCTCAAGAATGGTCCATGCTTCCTTGGCAACTTCTGTGGATGATATTTTCTTGAATTCCTCATTGGTTACCCCACAAAACAAAGCATTCAAGGCCCTACTATTGAAATTTTCCGCTATGATTGTTGTTTCATCCCAATCCACTGGTGCTTCCTTTGGCTTAATCCAGCCAACTTCAACAACTTGCCATACCTGTTCACCTAGAGCCTGCAAAAAAACTTTCATACGAACTTTCCAGTATGCATAATTAGTTCCATCAAATAAAGGAGGAATCAAAAGAGATTGTCCACGATCTATGACAACGGGGTCAAGGATCACACTCAGGAAATTAATCCAATCAAAGTGTACCCGCTCTGATACCACTTGTTAGGAAATTTAGACCCCGGTTGATAGAATTAACAAGTTTTAAACCCAAGTTGTTAATTAAATTTATTAGAAATAAAACTTGTAAAAACAAACAAACATTAATATCATGTCAAAATCATGCAGCGGAAAAAATAAATAAGACAAGATATGATGACCCAGGAAAACCAATGAAACAAACTAGTTTTACAGTTAAAAACCTGGGGGGAAACCTTCCCAAAAAGCAATCCACTATAGTAAAGAGAAATTTTCGATCTAGTACAAAACCTTTGTCCATAGACTCTACAATCCCCGTAGATGAACTTACAGCAGAAACCTTTTACTGCTTCAAAACCTCTAAACTCTTCAATATATGAATGCCACCCTTTTTGTTGCATGGATCCCAGTACTTGACCAACGCACCAACTTGAAGAAGATTGTTGGTTGTAAAGTTCTTCACTTTATCGACAATGAAGATCAAGAAGCACTTGGTTATAAAACCTTAAGGCGCAAAGACGCAGTAGCTTCTTTCAGAGAGAATAAGGCATCGGTCACCTTTTGCGTATGTTCTCCTTGTATTCTCTTATGTGACGGCCTCTAAAATAAGTCTTATATAAGTCTAGGGTTGTGAGAAAAGAAACCATACACAAATGCATAAGCTTGGCTCAAAAATTAGATCTGGAAATCTGAATTCCCGTAACCTCGATCGATCGGGAGGTGTCTGGGAGGTGTCGAGCTTTAAACCTCGATAGATATAGCTATCGAGAAGCTATCGAGGAGCTGTCGAGGAGATAGGAGCATTCTCGATCGATCCACCAGCTATCGAGAGGTGTCGAGCTATCTGTCCGCAGGTGCCAAGAGGTGTCGAGCAGCTGTCAAGCTATCTGTCCGCAAGTGTCGAGCTATCTGTCTAGCTTTAATGAACAACTTTTCTTCACTTGTTTCTTGGTCCAATCTTCATGACTTTAATACTAGACTTGAACAACATGTTTCTTGAAGTATTAAACACATCCTAGATCTACCCAAATACAAGTAAAGTGCGTTTTGTCAAAGGATTAGCCAATTATATAAAAGAATGACATATGTTCTTAACAAGTGAAACACATATGTCCTAACAAGTGAAACACATATGTCCTAACAAGGTTGTAATTTGGAAATTTAACTTGGGAGAAAAGACGGAGGACTCCAAGATTGTGAGAAAAATTCAACGGTCATTACCAGAGAGCTTCCATGCAAAGATTACTGCCATTGAAGAGAGTAAGGACCTTGATGAGATCAAAGTTCAAGAACTTATTGGCTCACTTCAAACCTATGAGCTATCTCTACCATCACAAAGGAAGTGCAAATCCCTTACTCTAAAGACAATCAATGAGAGAGTGGAAGCTCAAGACTTATCAGATGAGGATGAGGTCAAAAAGGATGTGGCGTATCTTGTTAAGAACTCCGAAAGTTCTTAAATTTCAAAAAGAATGGAAAGTTTACTAAGAAGGGAAAATTCCAAAATTCCTTGAAGGAGAAAAAGGATTTCAAGAAGAAAAATGGGAAGGATTCCTAATCCTCTCAAGGAATCGTGTGCTAAGAATGCAACGGTCATGGACATCTCAAGAAGGAGTGTCCCAACTATTTGAGAGGGAAGGGTAAAGTGTATGCCACTACTCTTAATGACTCAGACTCCTCTAATTCAGACTCGGAAGAAAGCTGTGACGGAGAGGGAAACTACTCCGCATTTATGACGATTGCTCTCGTACAATCTTTGGATGATTTGAGTGTGTTAGTGGAAGAGCTTGGTGAGCACACTGAAGTAGAGTCGATAGGGATAGTAGAGGAATCCGATGATGAGGAAGATGAAGGAACAGTGGGACTGCAAGAAACCTACAATTCCCTCATTGAGAAGATTGGTGAATATGCAAAAGTGGCTAAAGCAGCCATTAAGAAAATGAAGAGAGCAGAGTAGGATTACAAAAGTCCTTTAGTGCAGTACAAGGAGACTAAGTGTGAAGTTGAGACGTTGAATGGAGAGCTAACCGAAGCCTATTCAAAGATCAAATTTCTTAAGCATGAGGTGATTCAAGCTAATGCTAAAGTAGAGCAGGTTTCCTCCAAGAAACTTGACGAAGTGCTTGCTTATCAAAAACCTTTCTCCGACAAAAGTGGATTGGGATACACCGGAGAAAGCAATTTGAGTGCCAATATGTCCAAGGATATGAAGTTTGTGAAAGCTAAGGAACCAAAGGTAGCAATCACTATTGTTGAGAAAGTGAAGGCGGAGAAGAAGTGGAATGTGACTAACCAACGGTTTTTGACAAAGCATTCTAACCAATCAGTGGTCAAACCTAAGGCTAAAGGGAAATCACTTCCAAAGTCACAAAGAGGTCCGAGAACTTAACATTTCTGCCATCATTGTGGAATTCAAGGACATACTAGACCTAATTGTCATAAGCTTCAAGCATTAAAGAATGCAAGTGCTTAAAGTGATAGGTCACAAACTGAATGACCCTTTGTGATAGAAATTAATTAATTACCAATAAACTAATTACGCAGCGGAAAATAAATAACACGGTGATTTGTTTACGAATGGGGAAAAACCTAACGGCAAAAACCCCACCGGGTGATTTTCAGGTTACCACTCCCGAAACTCCACTATTATCATCACAAGCAGTTACAAGTAAAGGGATCCCAAGTACCTTACCAACCTACAGTTGAACCCTTATCCTAATACCCAATTGGACTTGTTCTGTAGTGACAGTTTCTCTTTCTGATGCACGGCTCCCAAGTACGTGACTAACAGTTGCTCGGATCTCAGTACGCGACTTCAATAACACCAATTAAGAAGATTATCGGCTGCAAAGTTCTTTAGTTCATCCACACGATGAAGATCAAGAAGATGCTTGGTCACAAAACCTTACGGTGTAAATACACAACAACTTCTTCAAGAGAAAGAGATGAACTAGGTCAAGAACCTTGTCTCCGGTCACAATTTGCTTGAACAGAGTTTGCTCAATGCTTGTGCAACTTATGTACCGTTTTACGGCTCTTAAAACAATCCTTTTATATGTCTAGGGTTAGGAGAAAAGAAGGCCCATAGACAGATTCACGGATCCTAAGAAAATCAGAGTTGAATTATGAAATTCTTAAACCTCGACAGTTTGGAAGTGTTGAGAAGCTATCGATCAGCTGTCGAGCTTTAATGAATTTGCACTCTTTGCTTGATTTCTTGAATAGACTTGAAGGCTTCAACACTTGATCTTGAAACGTGGTTTCTTGAATAATTTAAACACATCTTAAGTCTACCCAAATACAAGTAAAGTACGTTTTGTCAAAGGATAAGTCAATTACATAAAATCATGACATATGTTCTTAATATGTAAAACACATATGTCCTAACAATCTCTCCCTTTGGCAATTCGTGACAAAACCACAACAAACAAATGAACATATGAGAGAAGTCATAAATCACTCAACTCATATTCACTTGTTGAATACAATAAAATCTATCCTAACACAAACTCTTGAAAAACTTTGCAAGAAGAGAGTTTATGGCAAGTAGACTTTGACAACCTGTATTTCTAAAACACTTTTAAACAAAACTCATCAAGACATCTTTGTGTGAAACAGAAATAATAGATTGCATCAAATAATAAGAAGCATGTGTATAAAGAAAGAAAAAAAACAACACATGAAAGGGTAGGTGAAAGAGAAACATACATCAACAATATAGAAGAGAAAATAAGTACAATGTATGTCTATAAATGGTCACAAGACCTCATGTACAAGAACAATGTATCTAAGAAGGAAAGAAAAGAAAAGATACATAATATCCTCACTACATCCCTAAAAAAGAATAACAACACTCCCCCTAACACAATGATCCAAAAACAAACTCTCCCCCTAAGAGTGATTACTCTCATATCCAAAACTACTCCTCCTTTTTGTCACGAGTGACAAAGGGTAGCGTGTCAAGTAGACATCTCATCGGTAGAGCTAGCATCTCCATTATCATTTGAAGTGTCATCGTCATCACCATCATCATCATTATCATCCTCAGCATTAGAAGTAGAAGCCACTGGATGAGGTGGTGAAGGAGTAGGCTCAGGTGCAAAACCACCCATAGTCGCCTGCCGTCGTGCAATATGACCGACATGAATGTTCACCTGATACAACTCCGTAGAGAGTGTATCCAAGCGAGTATCCATGCGCTGTAGCTGTGCCATGACGTCTCCTAAAGACACATCACCTGAAGAAGAAGGAACATATGCAGACGGAGTAGAACGGGATGGTGCAGAATGAGAGGAAGGTGCTGTTGAATTCGACTGCCGCGACCGAAACTGAGCCTCACTATGTTTAACAGTAGCGTAATCTATGGCACATATGATTGTAAAATGGTTGGAAGAGGGAAAAGGAACGAAAAAAATGGCGTAGAATCCTCGTGATAGCGGAAGAAAAGATGAGCTTATTACAAGACGCCGAATCTAAATGAACATCTATAATAGACAAAATGAAGTGAGTAGGAAAATCTATAGTAAGATGCTCAAGAAGAGACAACAAAAATCGAGCACGAGGCTCTGTAATGGAGTTATAGTGAGAAAGTCGATGCAAAACAAAAGTCATCACCATATTCATGAATCTAGGACCTTTGGCAAAAGGTCGACATGGTGTAAACAGACGCTCACCCCAAGCAGTAGGGCGCTCACAAAAAGCAGACATGAGCTCATCCCTAGACACAGTCCTTTGACGCTTACAACCAGGATAGTCAAGAAACTCTATCCTAGGGACCCGAAGCACATCCGCAACCAGCTATGGTGTGACAAGAATGCGCGTACCTCGAACACGAGTGAATAAAAGAGGTACTGAATGATCAATCTCATGCATGTTGGAGTAGAACTCCTGGATAAGCACGAGAGGACATGTGACCGGGACGTCACACAGTGACTCCTATCCCCTATTGTGAATGACAGAGGGAAGGTCGGTGTCGGCAAAGTCCGACAGAATGACTTGGCGTTCCGAATGAATGCCTTGACTAGAGAAGTTCTCTGAAAATGCCTTAAAGTCATCATCATCATGGAACCGAACGTTAGAAGGTGAAGGATCAAAAGATGAAGAAGCACTGGAACGAAGAGGGTTCCGGGCAGGAGTGGATTTACATTTAGGTGCCATAGACACGACTAACGTAAACAGAATTAGAGGGAGAAAAAGAGAAGAACAATCAGAAAAGTACCAAGCAACATCAATAATATCAAATATATTGAAAAGAAGGTACGTATACATGGGAAATGCATGAACATATGACATGCAAAACAAAAGGCATCATGCGCTTAGCCCAATCCAAACCTATCAGCACACAAATAATTAGCACACATCTAAATGCATGTCAATACTGTTAAAATGCTAATGTGATACAATGTATAAGGTTTTAAATTCATTTAAGTGAAAACCCATCCCAAAATTTCAAAAATAACTCAACAATTTTGAAAAACCCCAAAATTTTCAAAAACCCCAAAACCTAGGTCTCAAAACATGAAATGCATGAAGAATGAGAGATTAGAACCTTATCAAGAGAAGAAAAACTTGAAAAATCTTGAAGAAACCTTTGAGGATTGAGATTGGAGTGAGATGAGAGAGTTTGGGAGTGAAAACAGAGAGCAATCAAGAGAGAGATCGAGTGAAACGAAGATCGGATCGCACGAGAAGGTTTAAATAGGACCTTTAGTAATGCTCGACAGATGAGGTATCGAGAGGTGTTGAGGAGGCTGTTGAGGTAGGTGTTGAGAAAGTACTTGTCGACAACTGAGGTATCGAGCAAGTATCAAGCAACAAGGAATTAAATCCAAGAACAGAAGCTCAATCGATTGACCAGGTGTCGAGAAGCTATTGAGGAGGCAGGAGCATTCTCGATCGATCCACCAGGTATTGAGGAGCTGTCGGGATTGCGTCAAGAAAAAGGCTTAAGAAGCTCGACAGATAGCAAGGTGTCGAGGAGGTATCAAGGAGGTGTTGAGCCACATTTTAAAAACAGTTTTTCAAGAGGAGAAAAACACAAACATGAATACAATCCAACATGTAACTCAACCAATGATCCAATCAACACAATAATCTCTTAAAATAGTCTCTCAATTTAAAATTTTGAGCACATGGATCTCCAAAAACACACACACACTAAACAAGTCTAACCAATTTTATATTTCAAAAACTAAGTTAAGATAGTTTAGTGAGCATACATTAACACATGTAAAACTTGTGATGGCCAAATCACATTGTATCTGCACATGTATCCAGAATAGCAAAGAATATTGCGTGTTGTGTGTGAAAAACATCGCAAGATTGCATAAATGTATACATGTTATGATGATTTGAGATATGAGAAAATCGCGTTAACTCACACACAATCATAACTGCTTGATGGGGACTATCACCTTCAAGGTACATCCTATAACTCTCACATCTCCTAGAATACATGCTTGCAATCATATGTAAAAGCATTTTTGATCTTTTTGCTTTTGATTTTTCTTTGCATATTTTTCTTTTAAACATATCATACATGGGCTTATTAGAGAGAGAAAAGAAATACCCAATGATATTTGACATTCCAATTTTGCTATGCCTAAGCACACAAATGTCATTGACATCACACTTTTGCTATGTTGAAACATACAGATATCATACATGATTGGCGGGCAATAGTGGTGAGATGGTTATTAATGCCTTTCTCTCAGGATTTTTAGTCATTCCCGTCAAAAAGAGTGATACGAGTGTTAAGTATAAGAGACACCTCAATCTTACTCATCACAAACAAGAGCCACAAAGCTCACTTGCTTAGTTGTGCATAGAAATACTCATCTAAGTTACAAGAGATACAAAGTTTAGAAAACTTTGTTTCAATGGCCATCCAAGGTACACAAGTACCAATGTACACATAACACACATTGTTTTTGTATTTTTCTGTTTCAAAAAAATTTTTAATTTTTATATCAAAAACAAAATAAACAAAAACTAAAAATAAACAAACAAAAACATGTTAAACAAAGCAAAGCATAAAACTAGACTGACTCAAAATAAAAACAAAAAGTACAAGTAATGCAACAAACAAAAATAAGAAGATAGAAGAAAGTGATAAAATCACTTAGAGTCTTTTTTCTTCCACATCTTGGAAGAACCTTTCCTTTGATTAAACCCTTGAACCGGTGGTGAGGGGGAAGAATTAAAACCGTTCAAGTTCAAAAGGAACGTGAGGGCCTTGAGAAGATCACCGAGAGGAGTGAGAGAAGATTGAAGCTGATTCTGGCTTCCAGATGCTATCATGCCGTTGCTCTGTTGAGTGGCTAACCACTTATAGCAATTTGGTCGAGTATGACCGGCAGCTCCACAATGATAACAGAGATGTTACTTCTTTTGTTTAGGCTTTCGAAAGTTAGTCTTCTTAGCCTTAGGATTTTTAACATCTTTCTTATCTAGTTTAAGGGGTACTCCTAAGATAGATTTACCCTTGTCTAAGTTCTCACTAGCTAGACTAATTTTAACATCAGTGTTCTCAATTTCAGTATTACTAGCAGGAGGAACAAAAACAGTAGTACTAGTAGAAGCAGTATTAGAGGAAGAAAGACCATACCCTAAACTTGTTCGATCTGAAGCAGATTTTTGAATACTGAGCATCTCGTCTAGCTTAGCGCTTGAAGTCCTCCCCAATTGAGCTCTGACTTGAGACAGCTCCGCCTCAAGCTTCTTGGCCTTCTTAGCCAAGAAATTGTTCTCAAACCTCAGTGCTCCAATAGTCTGATTAGCTTCATCAAACTTTTTGGAAAGCTCCTCATGATCAAGTTCCACATCATTAAGCTTCTTGGTGGCCAGCCTATAGAGTTTCTCATGCTTTTCAAAAACTTTGTACAATTTCTCATAGGCTGTATGGATGTCATCTTGATCATCCATCTTCTCAAATTTAGACTCCACCAATTCTTCTTCTTTGTCCACATCTTCAACAATCCCATCAGTAGGATTGACAGTGGCAGTGAAGGCATTCAAGATTCCATTATCCTCATTGTCGGAATTTTCCTTAGACTTAGTGTCACTCAAGGTAGCAGCAAGTGCCTTACTTTTCCCAATGCTCTTGAGATACGTAGGACACTCATGTTTCATGTGCCCGAAGCCTTGACACCCAAAACATTTAGGTCCTGCGGGAACAGTGTACTGACCACCTTCCTTCGCATCCTTTTTCCCTTTGTCTTGCCCTTTAAATTGAGAAGAACTGGATTGCCTGCGGTCCTTGTCGAAGTTCCTCCCATTGGCATTCTTCATAAACTTCTTGAACTGCCTTGTAATGTAGGACTTCATCTTGGAATCTTCATCATCGGAAGACTCATCTGTGTCACTGCTCTTTGCCTTCAAGGTCATGCTCTTGCCCTTACCCGACTTTCCAATCCTTGATAACCCTAGCTCGTAAGTTTGCAGATTACCAACCAGCTCTGTCAAAGGAATTTTGTCAATATCCTTTGATTCTTCTATCGCTGTAATCTTGGCATGAAATCTCTCAGGTAGAGATCTGAGCACTTTCCTTACAATCTTGGGTTCAGGAATGGTTTTCCCAAGATTGAAGGTTAAGTATACTATGTCCTTGAGCTTGGCATAGAACTCATCGAACGACTCATCCTCCTCCATCTTTATTTCTTCAAAGCTTGTAGTGAGCCTCTGAAGCTTAGCAGTTTCTATGGAGGATATCTTTTTAAACTCCTCATTGGTGACTACACTGAATAAGGCATTCAATGCTCTGCTGTTGAAGTTTGCTGCCTTCATCTTTGCTTCATCCCAATCAGCTGATGCTTCCTTTGGCTTGGTCCAGCCAATCTCTATAGCTTGCCACACCTTCTTATCTAAAGACTGCAAGAAAGCTTTTATGCGTACTTTCCAGTATGCATAGTTAGTGCCATCAAATAAAGGAGGTATGATTAATGATTGTCCTCTATCCATGACAAACAGGGGTCAATGAATCAACACAGCAAAGATAAAACCCTAATCAGAGTGTGCTTGCTCTGATATCACTTGATAGGCCACAAATTGAATGACCCCTTGTGATATAAATTAATTAATTAATTAGCCAAGTTATTAATTAATCAATTTATCATGCAAACGCGTGATAGCACAAACAAATCACCAATAAAATAATTATGCAGCGGAAAATAAATAACACGGTGATTTGTTTACGAATGGGGAAAAACCTAACGGCAAAAACCCCACCGGGTGATTTTCAGGTCACCACTCCCGAAACTCCACTATTATCATAATAAGCGGTTACAAGTAAAGGAATCCCAAGTACCTTACCAACCTACAGTTGAACCCTTACCCTAATACCTAATTGGACTTGTTCTGTAGTGACAGTTTCCCTGTCTGATGCACGGCTCCCAAGTACGTGACTAACAGTTGTGCGGATCCCAGTACGCGACTTCAATAACACCAACTGAGAAGATTGTCGACTGCAAAGTTCTTCAGTTCATCCACACAATGAAGATCAAGAAGATGCTTGGTCACAAAACCCTACGGTGCAAATACACAGCAACTTCTTCAAGAGAAAGAGATGAACTAGGTCAAGAACCTTGTCTCTAGTCACAATTTGCTTGAATAGAGTTTGCTCAATACTTGTGCAACTTGTGTACCATTTTACGGCTCTTAAAACAATCCTTTTATATGTCTAGGGTTAGGGGAAAAGAAGGCCCATAGACAAATTCACAGATCCTAAGAAAATCAGAGTTGAATTCTGAAATTCTTAAACCTCGACAGATAGGAGGTGTCGAGAAGCTATCGACTAGCTGTCGAGCTTTAATGAATTTGAACTCTTTGCTTGATTTCTTGAACAAACTTGAAGGTTTCAACACTTGATCTTGAAACGTGGTTTCTTGAAGTATTTCAACACATCCTAAGTCTACCCAAATACAAGTAAAGTGCGTTTTGTCAAAGGATAAGCCAATTACATAAAATCATGACATATGTTCTTAATATGTAAAACACATATGTCCTAACACAAAGGTCAAGAGGACCAAGAAGTGGCAAAGGGAATTGGACTGCTGAGCAATCAAAAAGTCAAGAAGGTGATCCCGAAGTGAGGGATGTGATGAAGATGAATAATGCCTTCACTACCTGGTTGGCAAGCTTCACTAGAAGGTTTGAAAGTCACAACAATAGTACCTAATCCTCTAGGGATATCACCCCAAACGCACATGTCGTGTGGGTGAAGAAGGGTACACATTAATACTTCCTATGTTTTGTGACATTGATTGGTTGTGTGCATATTGTTATCATTCTAGCATGTTTTTGAAAAATTTGGGTTTGTTTGTTATTTGCTTTGAATGTTTTTTTATTTTTTATTTTTTTATTTATTTTTTTAAATTTCTTAATCAATCTTTACTTGTTTTTGTGTCAAAAATCCTGTAAGAACCAGTTTTGACTCGAACCCAAAATAGGAATGGGCTCAGGCCCAAAAAGCCCGAACAATGAATTTGTAGAGAGTGGGAGAAAAAGCTAGTCTGAATATAGGGAAAAGATATTGGTTGATAGTGTTAAAGGGAAAGAATTACTCATGCACAGATACAAAAAGTATCCTTGGATATGCCCTGATAGTATGATCAATAATATGGAACTCTCTCTTTTTACTATTGTCTTTCTTCCATCTTTTTCTCTCTTTCTTTTTCTTTTTTCCATGTTATATACTATGGTTTTTGTACCCTTTTCTCCATCCACGTGTGAGTCAGATGTTGGGAATTTTTTTGTCCCCGTTCGCCCTTCCTTGAACCTTCTACTCTTAGCTGTAAGGCTGTTTGTTTATTGTTTAGGCATCACCTCCACATTAATGCGGCTAGAGGGTTAGCTGGGTAACATTTAATGCGGAAGTAGCAGTGCTTCTAGATATTTGTTATCCTTCATCCTTATCCTTTATCTGGTATTTCCTCATCCTCTTGTTGCAAAGCTCTTCCAATATGCTACATTAAGGGATTTGAGAAGGTTCCTGACCATCTTGGACAGAGGGTTCCGAGATGGTCATTATTCTCGGACACGGTTAAGTCCTTTATAAATATTCTTTACCTCTTCCTATAAAACAGTTTTCATTTCTTCCTTTGTTGATCGTCCTCGGATACGCTCTTATCCTCGAATTGGATATTGGGCCATAGGCCCAATCCTTTCCCACATGAATAGTACCTATGGGATCAATTGGCCCCCACAATAGCCCCTCAAAATCTTGCTTTTTGACTCCTTGGGAGAAAAGGAGGATTTTGATATCCTCGGCTTGTTCCCCTTATGGCTCTGCTTCGTTAGGTCGAATCATAACAATACGTGTCTGCCCTTCTGTGACTCGTCGTTGACGCTTCAGTAGCCAGGGCGTGCCTTCATTTAATTTTGGCAACTCCCTTGTCTCCCACGTTCAATGGTTGGATGAGAATCCAACGGTGGATAGGCTATCTTGGAATATGAGCGGACGAACTCCCGCTCATAATTTCTGCATCACTATAAATAATCTTTCAAATCGATTTCTTTTCACCTTAAACAATTGCGCTATTCTAGAACCCGTGTACTGAACCTGCTATTTCCTTTCTCTCTCTCACTCCTCTGCGCATCTAAAAATACCAAAACCTTGTCCGAGGACCATTTCTCACACCTGTAAGTCTTCCTGAACTATCTTCAACTTTTATTCCTTTTTTGCGAAATTTCCCTTATAGAACTTCTTAGAAAATGGGTAGATTTAAGGACTTAGTAGACACCGAGGAGGGGATGAGGAGTTTTAGGTCTAAATACAATATCCCCCCACACTTGGGCATTAAATACGCCGCACAGGGGGAGTGGTTTGACGAAAGGAAAACGAATGAGGTGGTCATCCCCATGATTGCCTTCATAGAAGGAGGTATGACCATTCCTATGGGTACCCTTACTAGGAATTACCTTAGGTATTTTAGGCTATCCCCTACATAGTGCGCACCGAATATGTTTAGGGTGTTAGGGAGTATAGAAGTCTTGAATGAGAGGATGAACCTAAACCTAACACACCACTATGTGAATTGGATTTACAACCTACAACATTTGAAAGGGCAGGGATATTATTTAAAATCTAGGCAATCTGAGGTTAGGTTGATTCAGTGCCTCCCTGTGTCTAATAAGGGACTAAAAAAGGACTTTTTAATCTTCTCTGGGCAATGGCATGATGGCTTACCTTGTCTAGTTAAAGAGGGTGAACCAGGTGGGAAACTAACCATTTAGTTTTATCAGTTATCTTTACACAACTTTTGTATTCCCATTGTTGTTTGCCATTACTGAAATGAATCCTCATTGCTTCTACTGACATTGCAGATCCCCGCACCACTATGCCTTCACTCCGTTTAGTTAACAAAGCGAGCTTGGACAAGGTTCTCCGAGCCGAGATTTACGTCAACGAATCAGGCGGTCAGCTAAGGGCGGCGCACCTCATCCTCAGATATAATCCCATATCACGTGCATTCCAAGTTCCGTCGTGCGTGATAAGGGCCAGGGATCCTTGGCTCCATAGGATCAGTGTTGCTTACGAGGGGTTCATAGTCCCATAAGGCATTCCTCTCCCAAGATACCGGCCCCTTGTTTTCCAAGTAGAGGAGGAAGAGGAAGCAGAACAAGAGGAAGAGGTTTTTGTGGACCTCACCTTGCCCACCGACGACTATGAAGTTTTTGATCAACTCTCACCACCCCAAAACGTGCCTGAAGATATGGGTATTCAGAGGAAACCCCAGCGTAGCCTTCAAGAATTGTTGGAAAGTCAGCCAGGAAGGGGAGAAGCTAGGAAGCCTGCTCAACCCAAACTTCCTCCTCCCCCACCTAAATCTCCTCATCGCGCTCCTCGGCCACCTCCACCCTCTAGGATTGAACAAGCTGACCCTAAGAGGAGAAGGGAACCAAAGGGCAAGGAGGCAATGGAACTTGAAAGACCTTGTTCTTCCATCGAAGAAGAGGCCCACAGGCCAACTAAGAAGCAGAGAACCAGTCATGCCCCTAGTCGAGGATCAGAAAGGGGCAACGTTCAACTGCCTGAGCCCCAAACATGGCTCCTAGCCCCTATACTTGGGGGTGAGCCCCTGACTGACGATGCATCAATCAGAGATTACAATGGGGGCATAGGTTGCCATGTTGCTTCAATGCGAGAGGAAACCCTCCTACTCCCCAAAGATATGGTGGAGTTACGAGGACTTAGGAGGAATGAAGTCTTCCTTCAAACTAAACGGTTTTTGGGCATGGTAAATATTTATCTTTTCACAGTCTTTTCTTTCTTTTTATTTGATATAACACTCATTCTTTCTCTTTTTCTTTTTTTTTTAAAAGGCTGTTCAAAGCACTTTTAGAATGGAGGAGATGTACCACTCCGTCTCACAGCAACTGGAGGAAGAGAGAAAACGAAAGGGTACTGCTGTGCAGACACTGACCATTGCTGAGAACAACAATGCTGACCTCAGGCAGAAGCTAAAGGCTGAGGAACATGCCAGGAAGAGCGCAGATGCTGCCTTAAAGGGTGCTGAGACGCAGGCCGAGAGCCAAAGGAAGCTAACGAATGAGGCTAAGGAACAGCTGGCTGCGTCGAAGGAGCAAGTGGCAGCTTTGAAGCAGCAACTAGAGGAGGCTAATAAACTTAAGGATCAGGCTGAAATAGGAAAAATGCAAGCTGAGGAGGACAAAGCTAAAGCCGAGAAGGAGAGGGATGAGGCTGAGCAGCACGGCTATGACGTCGGCGTAGCTGAGACCGAGGATGCTCTTCGAGCAAAGGTCCCCGCCGTGTGCCGTGCTTACTGTTCTCAGACCTGGGAAGAATCTCTCAATCAAGCTGTTGTTGAAACTTCTTCTGAACTGAGGAAACCTGAAAGCATCATCTTCCCTCCAGCCTTGCAACTCCCTAGCCAGAAAGAGGCAGCCCCTCCTGCTCCTCAGCCAGTCAAAGAAACCCAAGCTCAGCATCCTCCCTCCATTGGTCAACAAGGACAAGGCAAAGAATAGGAGATCTAGAAGGAACCTGCTTCGGATAAAGTGACTGAGGCTCCTCAACCTGGGGCGGCTTCTCAAGATTTTAAGAAGCAACTAGCCTCAGTTACTTTACCTGCAGAAGGATCTCTTAAGGAAAAGGAGAAAGAGGTCCCTCTTGAAGCAGTTGTCCAGGCTTCTAAATCCAAAGTTTAGATTAAGCTGAAGCCTTAACTTTTACATTTGTTTTTAGGATAAGGATAATGATTGTAATTTTCCCTTTTTCTTTTTCTTTACTTAAAGATTAATTTTGATAATTTATGAAACATTTTTCTTTGTTCCAAATAACATTTGTCTTTATTATTGTTTTACTTAGTTGTATGATCTTTACTCTGTCTTATCCCTTATCTGTTCTTCAACATAAGTATTAAGGAATATAAGGTGTTAACAACACATAACATTGAATCTTATTATCTCAACGATATATCCTCCTTTCTCCAAGTTCTTTAATAAGTTTCACTGTTTCCAGGAAACACCCCAACACTTATGTAACAGGCAGGATGTCAGGACACTAAAATACATTTACGCTTATTTAATACCCATGAGGCTTATCATGACTTATAGGACAGGCAAAAATTTAACTCAAAAAATAATAACTTATGCCCAAGATTGTGTTATGAAGACTTTAAAACAACTTATATCCCATTGAATATATTCCTTAATATGACTAGGACAGTTATTTTTACAGATAGTCTCCCATTTTACATCTTAAGTGATGACTTGGGGTATTAATTTCCATCAAGTTTGTCGTCTGAGGACCTGAAATAACTTAGTTTCAGTTTGACATTTCAATAGGTGCCACAGGATATTAATTTCCACTAAGTTAGTGGTCCGAGGACCTGACATAACTTAGTTTTTGTTTAATATTTCACTAGATGCCATAGGATATTAATTTCCATTAAGTTTGTGGTCCAAGGACCTGACATAACTTAGTTTCTGTTTAATATTTCACTAGATGCCATAGGATATTAATTTCCACTAAGTTTGTGGTCCGAGGACCTGACATAACTTAGTTTTTGTTTAATATTTCATTACATATCATATCATTCTCAACACTCAATTAAGATGAATGGAAGCGAAAAACATAGCATAACCTTTCTTATCAATAGTAATACCTGTCCAGGTTATTTACATTCCAAGGATGAAGTACAGTTCTTTCATCTAAATCTTCTAAGTAGTATGCACCTATTCCTGCCACTGAGATAATGCAATATGGTCCTTCCCAGTTAGGACCCAATTTTCCCCAAGCAGGGTTTTTAGTGTTTCCAACAACTTTCCTTAATACCAAGTCTCCTGGGGCCAATGGCCTTAGCTTCACACTCATATCGTAGCCTTGCTTAAGCTTGTGTTGATAATAGGCTAACTGCACTCTAGCATTTTCACGTCGTTCTTCAATCATATCCAAATTTTTTTTCAACAGTTCGTTATTTCCATTCGAGGTGAATGCGTTAGACCTCATAGTAGGGAAACCGTTCTCCAGAGGGATTATAGCTTCAGCCCCATATGTCATTGAGAAGGGGGTCTCTCCAGTGGACTTTTGAGGTGTTGTCCTATATGTCCAAAGGACGTGTGGCAACTCCTTAACCCATCTTCCTTTGGCGTCATCCAACCTCTTTTTAAGTCCATTCACGATGACCTTATTAACAGCCTCAGCCTGTCCATTTCCCTGCGGATAGGCTAGAGTGGAATATCTATTCTTTATACCTAGGTCTGAACAGTATTTCCTAAAAGATTTGCTATCAAATTGAAGACCATTATCTGAGATGAGCACGTTAGGAACCCCAAATCGTGTAACAATATTCTTCCAGATGAACCTTTTAACATCCACATCCCTGATATTAGCTAGAGGCTCAGCTTCGACCCACTTAGTGAAATAATCTGTGCAGACAAGGAGGTATTTTTTATTTCCCACTGCCTTGGGGAAAGGTCCCACGATGTCCAGGCCCTATTGAGCAAAAGGCCACGGATTAGAAAGAGGGTTGAAAACCCCTCAAGGCTGGTGAATATTAGGCGCAAACCTCTGACATTGATCGCATTTCTTGACATATTCTTGCGCCTCTTTTTGCATGTTTGGCCACCAATATCCTTGGGTAAGAGCCCTATGAGACAGGGATCTTCCTCCTGTATGACTTCCACAAATCCCTTCGTGCAGCTCCTTCAAAAGTGACTCCGATGCTTCAGGGTGCACACAAAGCAAGTAAGGACCAGAGAAAGAGCGTTTGTATAGTTTTCTATTCTCGGAGAGCCAGAACCGATGAGCTTTCCTTCGCATTTTATTAACCTCAGACTTTTCCTCAGGCAGTACATCCTTTTCCAGGAACAGTGATATAAAATCCATCTAGCTTGGACTCAGTTTGATTTGGTGGATCTGAGGAGCACCATGGTGTACTGAAGTATGCGTATACAGGACTTCAACCAATACTACTCGAGGCAAATCCTGCGCCGAGGATGTGGCAAGGGTGGCTAACGAATCCGCATGTGTGTTTCCACTTCTAGGAACATGAGACAAGTCAAAAACCTCAAACTTTTCTTGTATGCTCCTGATTTGACATAAATACTCCTGCATTCTCGAATCACGCGCCTTCAGATCACCTCTTACTTGTCCCACCACCAGCTTTGAATCTGAGAAAACCTTCACGGCCTTCCCTCCCATTCTTTGTACCATCATCATCCCCATCATCAAAGCTTCATACTCGGCTTCATTATTGGTAGCCGAGAAATTCAACCTTAAGGATTTCTCAATGGTAATCTTCTCAGGTGACACCAGAAGTAGCCCTACCCCTGATCCTCGTTGATTAGCTGCCCCATCAACATACAACTCCCAAGGCGGTGGGCATTGAACAGAGACCATGCCGATTAACCCCTCATCCGGTTTCTCACTCCCCCCCTTCCATCTTTTCAGGACATTTAGCAAATTTGGCCACTAGATCTGCGAGCACCTGCCCGTTTATAGAAGTACGAGGCATGTACTTTATATCAAAAGCCCCTAGGATCGTGCCCCATTTGGCTATTCTTCCAGTATAATCAGCGCTTTTGAGCACGGACTTGAGTGGGAGTTGAGTGAGTATGACCACAGTATGCGCTTGGAAGTAATGTGGAAGCTTTCTTGTGGCATGGACTACGGCCAATATCGCCTTTTCCAATGGCAAATAACGCACCTCGGCTTCATTAAGTGACTTACTCACATAATAAACTGGCCGCTGTATATCACTGTTCACCCGTATGAGCACAAGGCTTATGGCATATAGAGCAACTGCGATGTAAGCAAAAAGAACTTCGTCCACCACAGGGCTAGACGTTATGGGTGGATGGGATAGATATCGTTTAAGCTCTTGGAATGCCGTGACACACTCCTCGGACCATTGAAACTCTTTCCATTTATGTAACAGAAGGAAGAAAGGCCTACATCTTTCTACTGATTTGGATATAAACCGATTCAATGTAGCCATCATTCCAGTAAGCTTCTGCACCTCCTTTGAATTCCAAGGTGGTTGCAAGCTATTGATGGCTCTGATCTGATCTAGATTTACCTCAATCCCCCTATGAGTCACCATGTACCCCAGGAATTTTCCTGACCACACTCCAAAAGAGCATTTAGACGCATTCAAACGCAGCTTGTGTCTCCTTAGGATTTCAAAAATGTTCACAAGATCCGTTAAGTGTTCGGACACCAACTTGCTCTTTACAACCATATCGTCAATATAGACCTCAACACTTTTACCTAACTGCGGTTCAAACATTTTAGTCATCATTCGTTGATAGGTTGATCCTGCATTTTTCAGGCCAAAAGGCATTACTTTATAGTGGTAGTTCTCAACAGGAGTGACGAAAGCTGTTTTCTCCTGATCGTCTGTTGCCAATGGTATCTGATGATAACCTTGAAAGGCGTCCAAAAAACTCATCCGAGGATGGCCTACTGTTGTGTCCACTAACTGGTCAATCCTAGGCATTGGGAATGGGTCTTTAGGACAAGTCTTGTTGAGATCTGTAAAATCTACACACACATGCCATTTTCCTGTCTTCTTCTTGACCACTATGGTATTCGCCAACCATTGAGGGTAAAATACCTCTTTAATAGCCCCTGCCTGTTTAAGTTTAAACACTTCACTCTTGACTGCCTTTACATGTTCATTAGAAGGGCGTCGAAGTGGCTGCTTTCTTGGAGTAACTGAGGGGTTCACATTCAAATGATGACAAATGAATTTTGGATCTAGACTAGGGGCTTCATAGGCATCCCATGCAAACACATCTACGTTTCTTCTCTAAAGCTCAACCAACTGTTCCCTCTCCTGTAGGGGAAGTTGAGCCCCTACTTGAAAGAATCTCTTCGGTTTATCTCCAATGATCACCTTGTCAAGGTCTTCACACTTCACCTCGTCGGCTAGCCCATTGATCAGAGATGCCGGGGTTTCAAACTGCTATAAACCATTTTCCTCAGCGGCCGAGATGCCACTCTTTGGTCTGTGTTGAATTGCCGCAATTAAACACTGCCTAGCCATAGATTGGCTTCCCACTATCTCCAGCACTTGACCTCCCGAAAGGTATTTCACTTTCTGATGAAGGGTGGATGAAACAACACCCTAGGAATGCAGCCAAGGCCTGCCCATAATGGTTGTATATGGGGAAAAAGCATTTACCACAATGAAATCTACTTCAACCACATCTAACCTAGCTTGCATAGGCAATCTAATTTGTCCCTTAGGTACAACCATTTTACCTTTGAAACTCACCAAAGGTGAGCTATAGGTTGTCAAATCCTCAGGTTTTAAACCCAACTCCTTAAAGAGATCAGGATACATAATCTCCGCTGCACTTCCCTGGTCAACAATGACTCTCTTTACATCATACCCACCAATTCTAAGGGTAACCACCAGAGCGTCATCATGTGGCTGTATGGTTCCCTGTTTGTCCGCATTCGAAAAGCTTAACACTAGAGGAACATTCGTCTTGATCCTCTTCGGCACTGAAGTAGATTCATCATCAGAATAACAGGATACTGACATTATCCTGGAAGGGCATGATCCAGTCCTCCCAGGGGTAGCAAATATGACATTTATGGTGCCGAGAGGAGGCTTTGATGCAGCATTCCCTTGTAATGCTGAACCAATCTGGCCTCCTCGGCCACTAGAATGGTGCAAGAGATGTTTTAACCTCCCTTCTCAGACCAATTGTTCCAAATGATCCCACAGATTCCTGCAATCTTTAGTAGTATGATCGTGATCTTGAAGATAATGGCAGTACAGGTTCTGGTTGCGGTTCATTGGATCTCCAGCCATCTTGTTTGGCCATTTAAAGAATGGTTCATTCCTAACCTTCTCTAAAATTTTCTGCACTGGCTCTCGAAACACAACGTTGACCGCCTGAGGGTTGGTAGGTACGGTTGCCTTGAAAAGTCTCTCCGAGGTCGATTGTTCTGCGACCGATCCGACCTAGAATCCCTACTCTCCTGAGGGATCACCTTCGCTTTCCCTTTTCCCAGTAACTGATCCTCTTCAATCCTCCTGTACTTGTTGATCCTATTCATCAACAAACGTACACTGGTGACAGGTTTGCCAGTAAGGGATTTCCTCAAGTCATGATCGGCCGGTAATCCAGCCTTAAATGTACTGATAGCCACATCATCATAGCTCCCATCTATCTCATTGAACATTTCTCAGTATCTATCTGAGTAAGCCTTTAAAGGCTCTCCCTCTCGCATAGACATAGATAGCAAAGATCTTAAAGGTAATGGAACCCTGCTACATGTGATGAAGCGAGCGCCAAAGGCTTGAGTGAGTTTCTTGAAAGAGTCAATGGAGCTTGCCTTCAGGCCATTAAACCATCTCATCGCCATTGGACCTAAGCTGGACGGAAAGATCTTACACATTAAGGCCTCATCCTTAGAATGAACGGCCATTTTTTGATTAAAATGGCTAACATGCTCCACTGGATCTGTCTGACCATTATAAAGAGAGAAAGTTGGTTGATTAAATCGCCGAGGAAGGCTGGCACCCTCAATCCTACGTGTGAAAGGCAATTTAGCGACCTAGTTCAACGCTTCATTCATGGCCTTGTTTCCAAGGCCCTTGTGCAATGTACTTTTGCTCTTACGCCTATAGCTACTGTATTCCTCGTCACCGGAGAAAGCTTCACTGGGCGGAGTTCTGGATCGTTGCTTGTACATAACATCCTCTGTATCCCTAGAAGAAGACTCAGATCCAAATGATGATTGCCTTCGCCGTGCACGGCGTAACTTCTTCTTCAACTCGTCAATTTCACGTTGCATATCTTTCTCATTCTCTGCATGGTACACATGACTTTTCCCAAGCGACTGACTCCTATTAATGTGCATGGTTTGCCCACTTCTCTCACGATCTCCTCTTTGTTGAGGGTTTACCTCCGATTGGCTATGTTGTGAACCTCCTGATTTCGCCTGGTGCAGATTATCATTACCCTGATGTGGCTCGATCGTCGGTTGATGTGAACCTGACTCTTCCATTTTGAGCACTAAACCAAAATCTCCATCTGATCAGATCAAGCCTTTCCCACATATGGCGCCAATTGTAAGGACCAGTTTTGATTCGAACCCAAAACAGGAATGGGCTCAGGCCTAAAAAGCCCGAACAATGAATTTGTAGAGAGTGGGAGAAAAAGCTAGTCTGAATATAAGGAAAAGATATTGGTTGATAGTGTTAAAGGGAAAGAATTACTCATGCACAGATACAAAAAGTATCCTCGGATATGCCCTGATAGTATGATCAATAATATGGAACTCTCTCTTTTTACTGTTGTCTTTCTTCCACCTTTTTCTCTCTTTCTTTTTCTTTTTTCCGTGTTATATACTACGGTTTTTGTACCCTTTTCTCCATCCACGTGTGAGTCAGATGTTGGGAGTTTTTCTGTCCCCGTTCGCCCTTCCTTGAACCTTCTACTCTTAGCTGTAAGGCTGTTTGTTTACTGTTCAGGCATCACCTCCACATTAATGCGGCCAGAGGGTTAGTTGGGCAGCATTTAATGCGGAGGTAGCAGTGCTTCCAGATATTTGTTATCTCTCATCCTTATCCTTTATTTTAGTATTTCCTCATCCTCTTGTTGCAAAGCTCTTCCAATATGCTACATTAAGGGATTTAGAAGGTTCCTGACCACCTCGGACAGAGGTTCCGAGATGGTCATTATCCTCAGACACGGTTAAGTCCTTCATAAATATTCTTTACCTCTTCCTATAAAACAGTTTTCATTTCTTCCTTTGTTGATCATCCTCGAATACGCTCTTATCCTCGGACTGGATATTGGGCCATAGGCCCAATCCTTTCCCACACGAATAGTACCTATGGGATCAATTGGCCCCCACAAATCCAAAAACACATAAAAAGTAGAAAATCCAAAAAGTTTGATCAGCATTATTATGTTTTGTCACATGCATGTTTTGCCTTGTACCTTTGTACAAATGGCTTTGTGTATTTACGAGCGTAGCTTGTTCTTTATGCACTCATATTATTGTGGGAAAAATATTGATATCTATGTGACTGTTATAAATAGATCTTCAAACTTGTCATGAATTATTAGTCAATGGTTTTGTTGATCTTGTGACTTGCATAGACTTTTGACTATATATCTTCCCACTCTTTTATTTTCTTTGCTTAAAGAGCTCAACCAATGTAAATCTCAAAATGAAAAGAGATAACGAGTTGCAAAAGTCGTTGCACATACTAGTATTCAACTAGGAAAAAGGAAAAGCGACTTATATGAAAATGTATGATACCCAAAAAGCCAAAGGCTTGTTCATCAAATTGAAATATAAAAAATTTCAAGCATCGATCTCAAAATGAGATGTATTGATAAAAAATGATCAAATGTTATGATGTGTATAAAGCCAAATGAAAAGCTTCAAAAGTATGTAATCAAGTTTTGTGGGAGGTCATATATGCATGGTTCTATAATTAAGATTGGTCACTCTTCCTCGTGCTAATTGTGTATGTCTTGGTTGAATTGATCATTGAAACTTCACATTAGACTAAGGATTATCTCATCTTTGGTACCCACACACATCACACATGTCTATGTTCGATGAATGCCTTATTCATTTGTGTGATTGTACTTGTTTAAATGTGTTGCACTTATTCAATCATATGTTGATCAAACACAAAAAGATTTTTGAGTGTTTTAATTGTTTTTAGAGAGTGTTTTTGTTTTGAAAATTTTTAAAAATTTCAAAAACTGTGCAACTCTATTTTGGCAACTCTGCCTTGCGGGTCAAGCAAGTCGCGAGACCTTAGTCATGAGCTTACTTAGAAGCTTTCGCAACTCTCTGGCGAGTCAAGCCCCAAGTCGCAAAAAAGACTTAGAAAAATTTTAAAAATCTGAGTTTTTAGGATTTTTGCGACTTAATTTGGTGACTGGTTCGCGAGTGGAAGCTCTAGTTGCAAGGTTTACTCAGAATGCTTCACGACTTACTCACGAGTGGACCTTCTAGTCATGAAAAACACTTAGAAAAGTTTTTCAAAATTTGTCACACGGAATTTTGGCAACTTGACCTAGTGACTTGGTTGCAACTCATTCTAGTCACAAAAAACGCATGTTTTAAGCAATGAGGGTTATTTTTAGGGCAGTTTTAAAAAGCTTTTCATTTTTCCCTCGCATTTTGTGACTGTTCATTGCTGTTCATTATCTTGTTTGTCTCTCCTTCTTCCAAAGTCACTGTGTTCACTCACAAAACCTCTATTTTCTTCATCAATCTTCAAGAAAAGGTATGGGTTCTTTCTTTTCAAAGTATTTCTTGATTCTAGCCTTTGATTTCTTGGATTTTGTGTTTTTGTTGAGATTTGAAAATATGATGTTGAATATGTTTATGGATATTTTGTTTAGTTTGATGTTTGGGTTTTATTGGTTTTGGTAGTATGATGCCTATAATACATGCTCTTCATGTTTGTTTCTCATTTTTTAGTATTATTCCCTATCTGTGTTGTGTTGTGCATATCATACTCATGGTAAAATGTCTCATAGACATTTTCTTGTGTTTTTGAGGACTTCATGGAATACAATGTGCTTAGCCATGCCTGTACATGCTTCACATATGCACACCATATGCACCTTTGTTGCACACACTTGCACACATGTTATGCTTTTGCATCTCAAGCATGCTTGCTACAGGTATTACATAATTGGCTCATTTAACATGTTTGTGTGAAATTTCTTTATGTTTAGGATTGTGTGATTATTTCATGGACTAACTTGGATCTAATCAAGTTTATGTATGTGTCTTGTGTTTTGTCCACTTGTCTCTTTGCTATGCGTCTGTTGTCTTTGCAAATGTCTTGCTGTTCCTTTCGTGGTAAAGAACTTGTAATTGACCTTTCGTCATCCTCTGTTTCAAACGAACCCGACATTCATCCAATGAGTCCAACTGTGAGAGATTTAGGACTCCCCTAGATTCTCAGACCTTCTCCAACATTTTTGAAGATGCTCCTACTATGGTGGAATGGATTGTAAGGTTTGATACCCTGGGATCAACTTTTATTCTTGGGATTTTTGAGGATAAAGACTGGGCAAACCTACTCGGGAACTTCGAGGATCCGATTGATGAACTAATTATGGAGTTCTACTCGAATGCTAGATTCACCGGAGTTGAACTGCAGTGTTGGGTGCAAGGAAAGGAATTCATCATCACTCCAGATTAGATTGCAAAGGTCCTTCGAATCAATAGACCAGCAAATGTGGACATCTCTCCATATGATGATAGACTTCCTCAAGTGATAGATATTCTTAAAATTCTTAGACTTGATCATAAGATTTCAGCCAAGGCAAGTCCATTGGAACTACAGAGTTTGCACCAGAACTGAAAACCCTCACATTGATCATGTTCTCAAATCTCTATCCACTGCCTAGCATTGGCTTCATCAATCTTGGAAGAGCACAGTTCTTATGTGATCTCATCATAGGAGTTCTAATTGATATTTGTGCCCATATTTTCCAGACAATAGGGAAAACAGCAGCACGGACATGTCGTCCTTTTTATAGTCTCCTCATGAAAATCATGGAACTTAAAGGTTTTTGTCCACCAAGAAATGGAAAGATACTAGTTCTTCATCACCCAATATCCATGGTGTCTCTTCAAATGAGCAAAATTCACTCTTCCAAAGTACCAAAGAGTGAACCTTTTCCTCATTCAACTCCTTCCAGTCATGGCTCAGCTGCTCACACTATGCTTGGGCATACCAAGACTGCATTGCATCTCCTCACACTCCTGAGCTGCAGACGACTAGCACTCAGCTCGGACAATCTAGCTCTCAAGCTAACAGGTTGAATATTTTGATTGAGGGTTTGCATCAACGTATTTCAGGATTTTAAAATGTCATCTACTCCACCAACAACTAGGTTCAAATGCATCTCACAACCATTGAGACACAGTTAGATGCTATTCAACGCAAACTAGAGGAGAGCCTTTAGTTATTCATGCCAAAAAGGGGGAAAGCAACTCATTTGTATAACTTGGACGATAGCATATAGTAAGGGGGAGAGCAACACAAGAAGGGAAGTGTGCATATTGAAAGGGGAAGTGTGAGCTCAAAAGGAGAAAGATGATAGATACACACATACTTCTGGATAGTCTAACCATTGTTTGGCTAGTCTAGTTTACAGTTTATTTGTTTATAGCTTTATAACTCTTGGATATTTACATTGCTTTTGGTTAAAGCTTTTAGCACTTTGGTTTAAATCTTTCAATTCATATTCAGTACTTTTCTTTGTACCTTTGCTTTGTAGCTTAGTACTTTTAATTAATGTTATGCATTTTCTTTAGTACATCACTCTTGTGCCCTTGTTGGATTTTATATCCTTGATGCAATTACTTTGAGTTTTTGTAACGGTTGAGTATTGGACATGCAAATGATACTTTGCATTGAGCTTATTAGCTTGCATGTCCGGATGTTCAGTCATTGTGTGAATGATCATTGTGATCACTATTTATAGTGATTGTTCTTGTATGGTCAAGTCGTGCTTTATTGCTATATTCTTTACTACTTGATCGCATTGCGGTTGCTCCATATACATTTCAAGATTTCTGCTTACAATGATCGTCTTGTGTTATTGTTTTCAGGAAAAGTTTGTTCGTATAGTTTAAGAGTTTCACAGTTTCTAGAGTTAGGTGTGAGTGAGTTTTGACAATTGTTCCCAACTCACATGTTAAGTCTAGAGTCTATTTTAGGGTTTTGTCTCAGAATAGCCAAAGGGGGAGATTGTAAGGTTGAATTTATTCAATCATGTGTTGGCTTTATTCCGTGCCAAATTTGCTTGTAATTTAGCAATTAGATACCCTATATTTAGGTGGGATTTATGTAAAGGTAGTGTGTGAGAGAGTGTAAAGAAAACTTAAGATGTGTGCTATTCAAAGGAGGCTTGCGATTGGCTCGTGATTGGCAAGTCGCCAGAATGGCTCACGCGTGAAGCGTGCAGGGGAGCTGAAGGGTCACGACAGTTGGAGCATTATAGGACAAAACTTCTAGTCTGGCTAGGCAGTTAGCTCGCGACTCGTTCTAGTTGTGAAGTTGAGTCACCAAAATGCCCTATTTGATGAAAACTATCTTTTCACATTCCTCATACACACTACTATAAATACCCTTATACCCATGAAATGTAGAGAGCTTTCAGAGAGAATTTTGAGAGAGAAACCCTAAAGAAAACAAGTTGACTTATCCATAATTTTTATCATTCGATTCTCCAAATTCCTCTACTCTCACCCTCTCCATTGACATACCCTTGAGAGGTACATTTGTCAATTCATTTGGTTGATGCAATGGGCTTATTGCGTGATCCAGTAAGCTAGAGAAGACAAGGTTTGGCGTAAACCTGTTGGAGCAAGAAGCTTAGAGGGCTTTGGTGTACTGGGTAGATTAGACTTGAAGGGTCTTTTATTATTCATGTATCCCAACTTCATTCTCTAGTGGATTATAAGCTTGTGTTAGTAATTTTGTATTTGAGGGTCTAAACGTTCATTGGTGTTTTATACGCTATTTGAACTTTCATATACCCACATTACCCACATATTGAGAGGAGTGCTTTCAGAGAGAAAACCCTAGCCACAACCCTGGAGAGTTAGAGATTGTTATACTCACAATCCTCTACACAATCCATTGTGGTTTTCCTTAACTGCTACCTCTCCATTTCCAAATCCTTGAGAGATTGATAGCCCAAACACTTACCACACCTATTTTGAGTGTAAAGTGAGGTTTTGGTGCTGTCGGGAAGCATTGGAAGAAGCCATTTGTTTGGTGGATGCAATCAGGCTGAATTGTGTGATCTGGAGAGCTAGAGTAGACAAGGCTTGGCGAAGTCAGTTGGTAGCAAGAGCTTGTAGGGCTTGAGTACATGGGGTAGACTAGCTTGGAGGGTCTTTTGTTATTCGTGTACTCCAACTTATTCTCTAGTGGATCGATTTTTTGCTTGGAGCGCAGCAGAGAGGTTTTTCATCGAGTACTTCGGTTTCCTCTTCGATAATACATCGGCATGTTATCTTGTGATTGCATTCTTCTTCCCTACTCTTTTAGCTTTCATTTTATTACTGTGATTTGTTGAATATAGCTTAGAGTAGTTTTATTGTTTGTTTGCTCGCATTTACTTTATTTTGCACTTAGTTTAAGTTAGAGTAAAATCAACCGAGCCGTAAATTTTAATTTGGAGGTCTAAACAGCTCTTGTGTTTTTACACATATTCGAGCTTTCAATTGGTATCAGGGTGGGTACACTTGCTATGGTTTCATTACCTAAGTGTGATCCTAGACCCCTTGGCTTGCTATGGATAGTGCTATGGCAAAGGCCAACATGAAGCATAGTTCATGTGTTTATGATAATGACTCTATGAGCATCTTTGGAGATTGTCCCAGCAATGAGCTTTTAGAGTTATTCAAATCAAAGAAACATGCTAGAATTTTTGTACACATGCTAAAATCCTTAGAACATAGGAATCATGTTATTCATAATAGCTTGTGTGAGTTGAATTCCCTAATTGCTAAATACAAGAGAAGGAATAGACAATTGTGTGATAAACTTGATTGTTTAAAAAGAAAGCTTCACTCATATATGAATGAAGTAAAGGAAGATGAGTCCTATTTTGATGGTCAAGAATGCCTATCTCATGCTTGTCTTTTTGTTCATACCGCATTGAAAGTGTTTAATTCGTGTCTGTGGTATCTTGATAGTGGTTTTTCAAGGCATATGACAGGAGATAAATCACTGTTCAAAACTCTTAAGGAGAAGGAAGATGGCTATGTGACATTTAGAGATGGAAGTCACTCACAAGTTCTTGAAATAGAAGCCGCAGATATTCCGGGACTTCCCTTATTGACTGATGTCCTGTAGATCAAAGGATTAAAAGTGAACTTGCTAAGTATCACCCAAATATGCAATGAAGACTTCCTTATTCAATTTTCAAAGAAAGGTTGTCTAATCCTCAATGAAGAAGGTGTTCAAGTATTGAAGGGACTTAGGACCACTGACAATTACTATGGTGTTGTTCCTAAACCAAGCATAGCATGTCGGAGTGCTCGAGTGAACCTCTTGGAGTTATGGCATCAACGGTTTGGGCATGCAAATTACAAACAAGTGGCAAAAGTCTCAAATCTTGAAGTAGTGGTTGGTTTGCCAAAGTTTGGAAAAATTGAGAAGAATGTGTATAGTCCATGTCAATTGGGAAAACAAACAAAGTCAACCCATCCTAAAGTAAATGTAGTTGCTACGTCTCGTCCTTTGGAGCTACTTCATGTGGATCTAATGGGTCCAACAAGAATGGAAAGCATGGGTGGAAAATGCTATATCATGGTGGTTGTTGACGATTTCGCAAGGTACTTTTGAGTGGAATTTCTTAGAGAAAAGTCAAAAGCACGCGACAAGATGGAAAGGTTATGCAAGAGGCTCCAAAATGAAAAAGGAGTTCCCATAGTCAAAATCGGAAGTGATCATGGGAAGGAGTTTGAAAATGCAAAATTTGAGGCATTTTGTAATGAGCACAGTATCAAAAAGGAATTTTCAGCTCCAAAGACTCCACAACAAAATGGGGTGGTTGAAAGAAAGAACCAAGTAATTCAAGAGATGGCGAGAGTGATGCTTCTCAACAAAAACCTTCCACAGAAATTTTAAGCTAAAGCAGTGAACATTTCATGTCACATTGGGAATAGGAATTTCTATCAAGCAGGAACAAAGAAGACATCATATGAAATTTGGAGGGAAAAGGTGAAATACTTGCGAGTATTTGGAAGCAAATGCTACATTCTCAATGATAGGAAGAATCTTGGAAAATTTGATGCTAAGAGTGATGAAGGGATCTTCCTAGGATACACCACAAATAGATGAGCATATAAAGTGTGCAATAAGCGCACTAAGATGGTGATGGAATCGATAAATGTGGTCATAAATGACATCATCTTAGAAAAGGATGTTGATGAGGATGGCAAAGGACCAAGTCTTGAGAAGAATGAGGGTGATGACAACATGTCTCAAGGCGATGATGGTGAAAGAGAATCACTGGAAAAGGAGTCTACCCCTCCTACATCAAGAAGGGAGACTAGATCAACACAAGGATCTTTAAGTCCTCTCACCCCTCCGAAAGTACAACCTCCAATCTCACGTGATAAGGACCCTCAACTTCCAAGAAACTGTCATCAAGAGTAACTCTTAATCATCCCACAAGCAACATCATTGACGATTTAGATGAGGGACTTTGATTGAGAAAAGGACTGGGTTATAGTGTGAATCATGTGATATACAACTGTTATCTTGCTCAATTTGAACCAAAGAAAGTGAAAGAAGCTTTGAAAGATAAGAATTGGGTAGAGCCCATACACCAAGAGTTGCATCAATTTGTTAGAAACGATGTATTGGAGTTGGTACTAAGGCCCAAGGATACACATGTAATCGACACCAAGTGGATCTTCAAGAACAAGACCAATGAAGATGGTGAAGTTGTCCGAAGCAAGTCTAGATTGGTGGCTCAAGGATGTACTCAAGTTGAAGGCGTTGACTTTGATGAGTCATTTGCTCCGATAGCAAGACTAGAATCAATTCGAATCCTTCTCTTTATAGCGTGTATCATGAAGTTCAAGTTATACCAAATGGATGTGAAGAGTGCCTTCTTGAACAGAATTTTGAATGAAGAAATGTTCATTCCAAAGGGATTTCAAGACCCTCACTTTCTGGACCATGTGCTAAGATTGAAAAAGGCATTATATGGGTTGAAACAAGCACCAAGAGCTTGGTATGATCGACTCACCACATACCTTTTGGATCATGGTTTCAAGAAAGGTCAAGCTGATCGAACACTCTTTGTTAAAAGAGATGAGAAATCCCTCATTGTAGCTCAAGTATATGTGGATGACATTGTCTTTGGATCCACAATTGATCATCTTGCTCTAGAATTTTCGGAAGAGATGAAAAAGGAGTTTGAGATGAGCATGGTAGGGGAGCTAAACTACTTTCTAGGGCTTCAAGTGAAACAACGAAAAGATGGGATATTTATATCTCAAGAGAAGTATACCAAAAATCTTGTCAAGAGATTTGGCTTAGACTTCAAGAAGCATACTTCCACTCCTATGAGTTCCTCGATAAAACTAAGTCTTGATGTAGCCGGTGTGGAAGTAGATCCAACACTCTATCGAAGCATGATCGGCAGTCTTCTCTACCTTACTACGAGTAGACCAGATATCACCTTTAGTGTAGGGGTATGTTCACAATTTCAAGCAGCACCAAAAGAGTCCCACTTGATAGCAGTCAAACGAATTAGTCGTTATATCAATGGCACATCCGACTATGGAATTTGGTATTCAAGAGACTCGAATGAATGCTTAGCTGGATATTTGGATGTTGACTAGACCGGGTGTGTTGATGATAGAAAGAGCACCTCAAGTGGTTGTTTTTACCTTGGAAATAACTTGGTGTCATGGATGAGCAAAAAAAAAAAAAATTTAGTCTCTCTATCAACGGCTAAAGTTGAATACATTGTAGCGGGGAGTTGTTATGCACAAATTTTATGGATGAAAAAGCTCTTACATGATTATAGAATCACTTAAGACATTATGTGTGTGTTCTGTGATAACATAAGTGCCATAAACTTGTCGAAAAATCCAGTCCAACACTCGAAATCAAAACATATCGAGATTCAGTACCACTTCATTCGTGACTTGGTGGAGGAGAAGATTGTGTGTCTAGAGTTTATAAACACCGACAACTAAAAGGCAGACATATTTACCAAACCTCTTGATGGTCCACGGTTCGAGTCTTTGCGTAAGACCATTGGTGTTAGTACCTTCGTACTAATGGCGTAGTGCATTTTCGAGTTTAGCTAGTTATGTATGCACATAATCTTTGTGGGAAAAATCTTGAAATCTATGTGTAACTGTTGTAAATCGATCTTCAAGCTTGTCATGAATGATTGGTCAATGGTCTTGATAGTTTTGATAGTTTTGATACATGCATAGACTTGTGCCTATATATCTTCCCACACTTTTCATGCTTTTGCTTAAAGATCTCAACAAATGTAAATCTCAAAATGAAAAAAGATAATGAGCTGCAAAAGCCATTGCACATACTAGTATTTAACTAGGAAAAAGGGAAAGCGACTTGTATTGAAATGTATGGTGCCTAAAAAGCCAAAGGCTTATTCTCAAAAATGAAATATCAAAAATTTCAGGAACCGATCTCAAAATGAGATGTATTGTTTAGAAATGATCAAATGTTATAAACTGTAATGAAGACAAATGAAAAGTTTCAAAGATATGTAATCATTTTCTTGTGGGAGGTCATATATACTCATTTCTATAATTGAGATAAACCACTTGACGTAGTACTAGTTGTGTATGACTTGATTGAATTGATCATTGAAGCTTCACTCTGGACTAAGGACTATTCCTCACTTGATACTCACACACAACACGCAAGACTTTGTTCAATGAATGCTTATTTCATTTGTGTGATTCTATGTGTTCAAATGTGAGGTTTACACTCAATTGCTTGTTGATTAAACCCAAAAAGATTTTTAAGTGTTTTATATGTTTTTGAAAGTGTTTTTGTGCTTTCGTGTTTTGAGTTTTTGTTCAAATTGCATTTTTCATGTTTTTCATCAAAAACTCCTTCAGAGGCATTTTTGTGGGAAGCTCGCAACTAAGCTCTTCCTGTGAAAATGGGTTAAGGCAAAATAGTGAAAACAAAAAATTCAGACAAAAACTTTCTCGATTGTCTTGCGAGTAATGCTTACTTGCGAAAATTTTTGTGCTTTAGATGCATTTTTCGCGAGTAACTTCGCGAGATGGTAACCCGCGAAAAACGCGTGTTTTCAATTTTAAAGGGCAGATGTAGATAGCTTTTCAAACATTCACTATTCCCTTCATTTTGCCTCCCTCGAGCCTCTCTCAACCCCAAACTGATTTTCACTCAAAAATCCAATCAAAACTCAAGAGAAAACTTCTTCAAATCATATCTAAGGTATGTCTATACAATCTTTTCTATTTATTTCCTTAGATTATTCAGAAAATTTCTAGGTTTTTCTTGAATTGGGGTATTTTCAAAAAAGGGTTGCGAACTTTAATTTTTGTGAAATTTTTTTCAATTTCTTGATTGGGCTTTGTCCCATTTGATCTGTTTGTGTTTGTGTTGGCCCCTTTGTGGTAATTTTAACATGTATTTAGGCAAGTTCCACTCATGTTTATTGTGAAATTTTAAAGTACTCACAAGTGTATGAAACGTACCGAAGTATAGTTTGACAAGAACGAGATCGAACCTACAAGGACTTGAATGAACGTAGGAAAATTAATTAAACCTTAACCAAATTAATCCTAATTTAGTTTAATAAAAATTGGTTTTCTGAGATTAAATAAACTAAGCAAATAATAAAATTAAGCAAATAGTCAAACTAAGCAAAAGATATAAAACAATAAAAAAAAAAAATGTAAACAATCAAGAGAAAGGAATTAAGGTTTTGGAATCCGCCTTATAAGTCATGTAAGCATATACCTATGATCATTAATTTTTTCCAACCACTGCATGATAATCTAGAAATCAATCTTGCTATCATGGAAAATATCATCATTAAAACTTATGTTTAAAAATCTAAAGCATGTTCTTGTTCGCTTCCTAGGTATAAAATCAAATCATCAATTGTATCCATAGCCAAACAAATCACAAGATATATCCAATTCTAAAAATCAAATCATAAATTGTATCCATTGACAGACAAATCAAAAGTGATATCCAATTTTATAATCAAGAATTGATAAACCAAGCATTCAATTAATTAAGATAAATCATAAATCATGAGAAAAACATGATTGAACTCATATCTAGAATCTCATCTTAGTCAATTGATATGAAGCAAGAACAATTTAAATAATTAAAGAACAACTATAGTGGGAAAAATCAAATCACATAAATATTACTGATAATCCTTAACAAGGTTTCATCCCCAACCCTAATTTTAAATTTAGCTACTCATAGTAATTGAAAGAAAACACAAAAATAAAATACTAAACATTAAACTAGACAAAAAAATAAAACTAACTGTCATGGAAGAGGTAGCCGTAGCTCTCTATTCATTCAGCCCTCAGCCCTAGCACTGGCCTCCCTGAATTTTGCCCTAAAAAGCCTTTAAATAGGTCAAGGAATCCTATTACAAGTTGAATTCCCGTTTGGAGAAAATCTCAGATTTTTAGGCTTCACTTAACCATCGATTTTGGCCCATTTAATATCAGAATTAGGACTTTTGGTAAACTAAAAAGTTGTAGCCCTTTAAGTTAAGTTTCCAGCCCAACTTGAATAATCTCGATTGGATATTGGAGCAGAAAGTTATGCCAAAAATACTAAATGATGTGCAGGCTGAAATCCTAATCCAAATTGGACTTGGATTTGGTGCAAATTTCCTTTGATTCCTTGCTTCAATTGGACTTAAATTTAATTGGGTTGGCCTTCTTAAACTTCATCATGGCCCTTGTAAAAGTAAAGTCCATTAGTTTTCTTCTTTACGCAAATCCACTTATTTAATTCCATTCTCCTACAAAAGACAAATTCATGCAATAAGATTCAATTAAGCCCAAAATTGATTATTCAACATTATTCCAAAACCAAATATGAAATGCATGAATTAACTCAAAATAAGTATGATAATACTTTCTAACAATGATATAAATATGAAAAATTAAGATATTATCAATGCACATCAATGTTCATGCATTGCTTACATGTTAGTTTTATAGGTGCATATCAAGTGTTTGATAAAATGCCCAAATGGCATTTTTGTGTTGTTTTGGACTCCAATGAGTTCCAAACTTTGGGGATTACCATGATTGGACTTGTTTGTCATGTTTTGATCATTGGTTGTGTGTTTGACACACTTTGACCCAAATATGCTTTGCCATGCCTTGCACATGCATCACATAGGCACAACACATAAACACTTGATGCACACACTTGTTCACTTGTCATGTTTTTGCATTTAAATCATGCTAATCATATGTTGTTACATGTTTAGCACTTTTAACATGATTGTGACATTGTTTTATTCTTTTTAGGACTTTGTACTTATTGTTATGGACTAACTTGGATCTAATCAAGTTTGTGTTCTTGCTTTGTGTTTTTGCTCTTGTTCCTTTTACTTTATGTCTGTTTTTGCCGATGTATCGGCGTTCCTCTCGTGGTAAAGAACCCGTTATTGACCTTACATCATCCCCTATATCAAAAAGAACCTGGCATTCGTCGGAAGTCTCCAACAGGGAGAGATTCAAGACCCCCCTAGATTCTCAAACTTTCTCCAGCATTTTTAAGGATGCCCCCACTGCAGTGGAACGTATTGTCCAGTTTGACACCCTAGGATCCACTTTTTTCCCTAGGATCTTTGCGGATAAAGATTGGGCTAATCTATTCGGAAACTTCAAGGATCCGATTGATGAATTAGTTAAGGAGTTCTACTCGAATGCTAGATTCACTGGAGTTGAACTAAAGTGTTGGGTGCGAGGAAAGGAGTTCATCATCACTCTGGGCTACCTTGCAAAGATTCTTCGCATTACTCGACCAGAAAATGTGGACATCTCTCCATATAATGATAGACTTCCTCCAGTGACAGATATTCTTCAAATTCTTGGAGTTAATTAGGAGGTTTCAACCAATGGAACATTCATTGGAACTGCGAAGTTTGAACTTGAACTAAAGGCACTCACATTGATCATGTTCTCCAATCTCTATCCACTGTCTAACACGGGGTTCATCAATCTTGGAAGAGCATAGTTCTTGTGTGATCTCATCATAGGAGCTCTGATTGATATTTGCGCTCACATCTTCGAAACTATAGGGAAAATAGCAGCATAAATAGCAGCACAGATGTGTCTTCCTTTTTGCAGTCTTATCGTGAAAATCATGGTACTTAAAGGTGTTCGTCCACCAAGAGATGGAACAATCATATTTCGTCAAATCCCTATAACCTTGGTGTCCCTTCAAATGAGCAAAAGTCACTCTTCTGTTGAACGAGAAAAACAAAATCCGACCAAAACGCCAAAGAGTAAATCTGTTCCACATGTCACTCCTTTCGGTCATGGCTCAGTTGCTCACACTACCCTTGGACATACCGAGACTACATCTCCTCACATTCCTAAGCCACAGACTACGAGCACTCAGCCATGACAATCTAGCTCTCATGCTGACAGGTTGACTATTTTGGTTGAGGGTTTGCATGATTGTATTTCAAGACTTGCAAATGTCATCTACTCCACCAACAGCCAGGTTCAAATGCATCTCACAACCATTGAGACATAGCTAAATGTGATTCAACGCAAACTAGACAAGAGCCTTTAGCTATTCGTGCCAAAAATGGAGAGAGCAACTCACTGTATAGATTGAATGATAGCATATAGTAAGGGAGAAAACATCACAAGAAGGGAAGTGTGCATATTGAAAGGGGGAGTTTTGTGAGCTCAAAAGGAGAAAGCTGACACATACTCACATACTTTTGGATAGTCTAACCATTGTTTGGCTAGTCAAGTTTACAACTTATTACTTTTTACCTTTATAGTTTTTATAACTTGTGTATTTACATTGCTTTCTTTTAAAGCTTTAAGTACTTTGGTTTAATATCAGTTTAATATTCAATACTCTGTTTTTGTATCTTTTCTTTGTAGCATTTTTTTAGTACTTCTAGATTTTGTTGCATTATCTTGAGTACTACACACTTGTGCCCTTGTTGGATCTTGTATCCTTAATGCAAATACTTCTTGTATTTCGCATTGGTTGTGTGTTGGACATGCAATTGATTTTTGCATTGCTCTTAATTGCATTACATGTCTGAATGATCATCTACTAGTTAAATGATCATTGTAGTCATTCTTTAATGACTGTTCCTATTTGATCAAGTTATGCTTCATTGTTTATGTAGTGCTTATTGCCTTGATTGCATTTTACTTGCTTATATACGTTCCTTGTATTCAACTTGTCATAAGCTTAAAGAAAGTTTTGTTTGTGTGCGAGTGTTTCAGGATACATGTGTATACATGCAAGTGGTTCATAGCTTCTAGATTAGGTGTAAGTGAGTTTTACCACTGTTCCCAACTCACGTTTAAGTCTAGAATCTGTTTTAGGGGTTTTGTCACGGAATAGCCAAAGGGGGAGATTGTAAAGTTGTGATTTACAACTATTTTATGTTGGCTTTAATTTCATGCCAAATTTGATTGTAATTATGTTCAATCTTATGTACCTTGTATTTTATGTAGGATTTCTTTGTAAAGGTTGTGTGTGTGAGAGAGAGTGTGAAGATTCAAGGCAAATTGAAGACCAAAGAAGTTTTCATGGGTAGCTCGCGAGTAGCCTTCACGCAAAATGAAGCATGTGCTCAGCACATGGCTGGAATGCAAAGAGTCATGGCAGATGGTGACAGCTGGTTTTCACGAGTGCCTCGCAAGTAAGGCCTTCCCACGAGATACCCACAAAACATTCTGTTTTGCTATTTTGTCACATCTGATACACCCTATCTCTACCCACACTATATATACCCACATTACCTACATATTGAGAGGAGTGTTTTCAGAGAGAAACCTAACCACAACCCTTAAGAGTTAGAGATTGTTATGCCCACAATCCTCTACACAATCTATTGTGGTTTTCCTCAACTCCTACCTCTCCATTTCCAAATCCTTGAGAGGTTGATAGCTTAAACACTTACCACACCCATTCTAAGTATAAAGTGAGGTTTTGGTGCTGCTGGGAAGCATTGAAAGAAGCCATTTTGTTTGATGGATGCAATTAGGCTGAATTGCGTGATTCGGAGAGCTAGAGAAGACAAGGCTTGGCAAAGTCAGTTGGTAGCAAGAGTTTGGAGGGCTCGAGTACATGGGGTAGACTAGGCTTGGAGGGTTTTTTGTTATTCGTGTACTTTAACTTATTCTCTAGTGGATCGATTTACCGCTTGGAGCGCGGCGGAGAGGTTTTTCGTCGAGTACTTCAGTTTCTTCTTCGATAACACATCGGCATGTTATCTTGTGATTGCATTCTTCCTCCCTATTCTTTTAGCTTTCATTTTACTGCTGTGATTTGTTGAATATAGTTTAGAGTAGTTTTATTGTTTGATTGCTCGCATTTACTCTATTTCGCACTTAGTTTAAGTTAGAGTAAAATCAACCGAGCTGTAAATTTTAATTTGGGGGTCTAAACAGCTCTTGTGTTTTTACACATATTCAAGCTTTCAACATCCACCCTCCACTTTTGACACCAAGCTTGTATCCCATTTATAGGAAATTTTAAGCATATATAAAGATGGCAATTCAGAAGGACATGAGATATTATGAGAGAGAGATGCACTTGAACACTTTAGCATCAGTGGATGTCTTGAAATAAAATTAACACAAAAATTAAGTATAGCCAAAGATGCAATAGTTGAGAACATCTTTTCTCTGATCACATTTTTGTTTGGATAAGCAAGAAAAAGGGAGGGAATAAGAGATTCAAATGAGTGACATTTGTTTCATGCGGCGTAATTATTATTCTTTAGGTTACAAAATAGTGTGAATTTCAATCTCTATATGGCTCTTCCACTATAACTAGAATGGCATCACCCAAAGAATTAGTTTGGGAGTATAGTACATGATTTACTAATATTAAAAAATTAAAACAATAATTAGAAAAAATATGAATTGAAGATGTGAATTTAATTTGGTTTCAATTAAATTGTTGTTTAGAGGGCCATGTCCATTCTTTGTCTTTTTTATAATTAATCGATCTTTTAATATTCATAGTGTAATTTTTAGGATACTTCTCCTTTAAGAAAAAAAATATGCTTAAAATATTTTTTTTCTCAATTATTTTTTTGAATTATAGTAATTTTTAATATTCAATTAAAATTAATTGTACAATGATTTTGGATCACAATTTAAGTATAATAACCTGATGTACAATGCTACATCATTATATTTTTAAGGACTATATTTTAATTTTAGTTTTACTAAAAAAATGTTATGAAAATATTATAGACGTAACACTTCTCTTAAAATTAAGCTTTTTAATCTTCTGTCATAGTCTTTAAAACAATATTTTGGATATTGTCAAAGAGTCTCGCCCAGGTCCAACCAAGTCAGAGATCAACCCGAAAACTTAGTTCCAAGGTAAGGTGTAATGCTATCTAGCGGTTGTTTAATTTTCATATAGATTTATGTCATGAAAAAAGAATAACTAGTTCTACTTTGGATGACAAAGGGATTCCTTTAAGCATCTTAAGGAAGTGATCAATGATTAAGAATATTGGTATTAATTTTTTTAAGAGAATTATAAAAATTTTATTCATAAGATGAAATCAATACATCATGAGAAATAGCTTGCTCTATATAACTTGGATGGTCCTCCATCCATGTTACATAGTGTGAGATGTCTCTTGTGTCAACATGGAACCCTAACCAAAAAATCCATTATCAATAATAAATATGTCACATATACTCATTGACTGTCGGAAATATAAATTAAACCAAATCCTTAGCACATTGAAAGATGCTCTCACACCAACGCATAAGCCAAAACTTTGTTTTTTGTCCCTCACACATGCCAAATGCTACAATATCAAACCCTTAACCTTGCTTTTTAAGTCCCTCACACATACCAAATGCTACAACATCAAACCCTTGTAGTGCTGCTGCCTATATCTAATGAGTCCACTTACAAACACAACCATTTCTATACTTAATTTCAAAACTTATGAGTTGAGTGATTGTGAGCGATTTATGTAAAGTGATGGGTCGCATAAGGCAAAAAATGTATGTCCACCACTCACAATCGCATAACTTAGCAAATTATAAAATTGGACATATGATTGGCTATATCCCTACAATTATTGTTATATAATACTTTTGATACTTTTTGTGAGAATCAATACTTTTGATACTTAATACTTTAGATGAAACTAAGAATAACTTAATGGACAATTAATATGAAATAATAAGTCCACATAGGCAGACTCCACTCCCTTGGCACATGAGGGTGGATCTCTATTTGAAACTCATGATTTGGGCTCGCTCTTCACGTGAAAGGGGGATGAGCCTGTTGAGTGCCAATAATTTCTTGAGATGATGGCAAGAGAAAAGCAATAAGCCAATAAGTTCTATTTATGTGCACATTGTTTGGCCAACTTATTTAAAGGAGGGACAAAAAATTGATTTTAAGCAAATAAGATGAGTTATAAACAAGCTTAGTTAAGGGTCAATTTGGGATCCACTTATGTTGCTGAAACTGAAATTTTTTTGCTGAAAGTACTGTAGGTAAAGGTAAACGTTAACTGAAATAGTACAGTAAGACTTATAAATAGTACTAAAAAGTGCAGTAGAGTTTATGAATAGTAGCAAAAATGAGCTGAATAGTGAAATAAGCTAGCTTTTTTAATTTGGAGCCAAACATACATTTAAACTCGCAAGCATCAAGAGCCAATGTAGAAACTTTCATGTGAATTATCCAAAAAGAATATAAAATGTAAAGTGTTTATTAAACAGAGTAGGGCTTCCATCTTATGCACAAGAGACATGACTGGCACATAGCTATATTTATGCTAAGTGTTAGTCCTGTGTCATCTCTAATGTACAAAAAGACTAGAGGGAAGCCATACTCCATTGAATAAGATGATTTACAAACAAACATAAGAAAATCTAGAATCACAAAATTTTTTTTTTTAATCACAACTTTGATGTAGTAATTTGTGAATAGTGAAGAAAAAATAATGATCATCCATGTGGAAGTGATAAGCAACAACTCTCAATTTATCATATTAAAATTTTGGAAAAGTTGTGACCAAAAAAAAAAAAAAAAATTGTGGTCCTAAAACTGCTGAACATGTAGAGGCAAAATTAGGATCTTAATTAACTTGTGTAACTTCAAAAAAAGAGCTAAAAATACAAAATATCAACAAGAAAATTTCTCAAGCTACTACTAGTTTTACAAATGGTAAACTTTAGATACCATTACTTAAACGATACATATGGTTCTCCAATAAAATTCATATATATAGTTATATTAAAATTAATTGTCTTTGAAAAATATAACGATGTTTGTATTTTATTGGTTGATACTTGAATTTAATTGGAGAACATACTTAATTTTTGCTCTTTAATAAAAAAAAAAATTACAAATTGATATGGCAATAAACATGATTACTACCGCATCAATAATATAATAAATAAATTAAAAAAACCAAACCTACTTCCAACTTTATTACAAAATATTTACAAAATAATGTGATAATAAACATGATTGGCATTACATCAACAATATAATACTTTTTTTTTTATTATGTTTTACAAATTGATACATCTATTTTGTAAATCCTATATATTAAAATTTATAGTAGTTGTAGCATTATTCCAAATAAATTTCTCTGACCAATTAAAGAAAATACATCCCATAAAAATAATAAATAATTAAAAGTGTAGGGTCACAAATTGTAGCCCAAACCCAGATGGAATAGGATATGGGCCCAATGAGCCCAATACAATAAATTTATGAGAGTGGGTGAAAGAATTGGGCTAGTGATGGGTTTTATAACAGTTAATAGGGGTTATGAGTCTATCCGAGGAGGATAAAACACAATCAAATGCTGAAATCAAGTCCGAGGAACAATTTTTAGGATAAGTTGGCTATTTCAAATGATGTCTCAGGAGGAAGTTCTTAGACAAATTGGCTATTTCCATTGGTGTTCTTCTTAATGCTACAGTGTATATTCTTCAATGTTTTTCCTTCATATCTCTCCATCCCCTTTTTCTGGAGGCTTTACTCTATTATATAGTCATCCTCCATTCAATCCTACCGTCCACTTGTCTACTTTCTAACCCCGTACTCGAGTTTTTCTCTCCTTTCCCACTGCTTTTTGATTTTCTGGGAGTAAAAGTGGTTGTAAACACTGTTCAAAGGTCTTCTCCACATTAATGCGGCCAGGAAAGCTGCTGTACTGCATTTAATGCGGTGGTAGCAGCTTTTTCCTTAGATATTTCTGTGTTCTTATCCCTTCCCTGTACATTTGATGTCTATCTTCGTCGCTAGAGCTTCCTGGAAGGTTGTTTAGAGCAAGACAAAGCTCACTTTATTGATATATGTCAGATCCGAGGAGGATGACCCTCTCGGACCAACACCCTTGGATATTTATCTGCTCTATTATCTATTACGGGGCCTTTTCCCATGCTTTCTTCTCCTCTGACACATTATTATTAAAGAGTGGGGCTCAAGCCTAACGCAAAGGCTCAAGTTTTTGCCCCCCACAATAGCCTCTCAAAATTCTAATTTTTCCCTCTCATCCGAGGAGAAAAATTATAATTTTGATGTGTATCTGCAATTACAATTAAGTCTACAAGGGTATTTAAACCCAGGCACGCAGAAGGGTCATTTCTGCCATTTCACGAGAGTTTCGACGCTTGGGAACTCGCACATCATCATTAAACGCCTTGGACCGCGCTACACTCCAGACATCCAACGGTGGAACTCTAATCCAACGGTTCAGGTTTTACCTTCAATATTTGGGCAGGATTGCGTCTTCTTCATTTTTCGTCTCTACTATAAAAGCTTCCAAACGTTATTCTTTTCATTTTTCATCAGAGTTTGCGATTTCAGAGCGTTCATATCTCCGCATTCATCATACCTTCACAAAAGAGACTTCAAAGATCCTCCAGAGACAAGAAGATCAGTTCGCATCTTACTCCACGTAAGTTTCGTTCTTCGAACTTTCTCTACCTTCTCGACTAACCTCCTCGGCTAACCATTCTACACCTCGCAAGCTAAAAATGGGTAGATTTGAGCGTCTAGTAAAGACTCTGGCCTTGATAGAGTTGTTCAAAGAAAAGTACCACATTCCTCAGGAGGTGGTGGTACGACACTGCACCACAGAAGGGATGGAGTTTGACCGAAAAGTAGGGGAGGTCGTAATCCCTACGATTGCCTTCATAGAAGGAGGCATGACCGTCCCCATAGGTAGGATTACAAGGGATTACCTACGTGCCCATAGACTCTGCCCCCACTAATGTGCTCCCAATTTTTTTAGAGTCCTAGGATTAATTGATGCTTTGGACCGACATCTGGGGCTAGGATTGACTTGGTACGACGTCACTCATTTATATGAAGGCCATATAGAATCCCGGGCAGGGTTTTACCTTAAGTCCCGTTCCAGTGTGGTCAAGTTGGTCTCCTGCCTCCCCAAATCTAACAAAGGGATGAAAGATGACTACCTCATCCTGTCGGGCCCTTGGAGTGACGGCCTAGCCTGCCCAACCAAGCTAGGAAAGCCAGGTGGAGCAATTTAGATCTAGGGTTTCTAACATTAGATTTAAGGAATACTCGGCTTTACTTTACTGCACTTAGATATCATTTTAATACATTTACATTTATTTGTTTAGTTATTTTTTGTATTGCTGAGGCTCTTAACTATGTGATTTGTTTACTTGACAGATAAATTGTTTACCAACCCAAAGCTCAGCCTAATCAACGTTCCAGCACTTAACTACTTGTTCAGGTCAGAAATTTTTGTGAACGACAACGGGCAACTTCGTGCAGTTCATCTAATTTTGGACTTTGAGCCAATTTCTAGGTCATTTCTGGACGTCGGCAATTATATCCGAGCAGGCGACCACCGTTTAGCGCGTATAGATGTCTCTCGGCCAGACTTCCTTGCCCCATACGATCTTCCCCCTGTCGACCATCCTATCCCACAAGGGATACCTCTCGTTGCCCAACCGTTACAACAAGTACCACTTGGGGAGGCTATCATTAGAGAAGGCACAACTTCCTCTTCTTCCCTTGAATAAGAGATTGACAGATTCCAGTTTAAAGAAGAAACAATCCTTATATCGGAGGCCGAAGAGGGGGCAGACGAGCATTCATGTGTGCAGACTCCTGCTCAAGTGGTAACTTACATTGCCGACACATCAGACAAGGAGGAAACAATGGCCCCCAAGACCAGTCCAAGCTTGAAGGAATTAATGTAGAATAGGAATAAGGCGCCATCCCCTCAAGATAAAAATAAGTCCAAACCTCCTGCAAATCCCCCTCCTCCTCCACCTCAGATCCCTGCTGACCTTGGGTTGAAACCTAACCTTGACCTAAGGAGGAAAAGGCCAGTGGATACTGTCGAAGAGGGGGAGCTGGGCCCCTCTAAAGGAAATAAGCAGGCCAAACATATTCAGGATCGTAAGGGTAGGAGGTCCAACTCCGTGGACAATCGAGAGGAAGCCCTAGTGGCCCAAGTACGTCGGTCTCCACGTACTTGGTCACCCGTACTGGAGGTCGATGGTATGCCCATCGCGTTTGATGCCACGCTTAGGCATTATCGCGGGGGGCATGTCGACCTGATGGCTGAGGCTCTGCAACAGCCTCTCCTCCTTCCTCAGGACATGACTGCCTATAGGAGTTTTAATCATCCTGACCTCTTCCTTTCCCTAAAAAGGGACTTGGCCATGGTAAGCAATTCTACTCATTTTTCCTTCATTTTCGTTTACTTGCATTTTATAACACAAGCCACTTTATCATTACGCATACTAGGTCACGCAACAAGTTTATTTAGAAGACTTATTCAACCCAAATACAACTAATCCGAATGGTAACTTTAAATAGTAACAATAAATATAACTAATTCGACAAGTATCTTTAATAGTAACAATAAATATAACTAATCCGAATGGAAACTTTAAATAATGTGCTTAAACTTAAATTTAAATACTTAAAGAAACTTAGAACAAGTGTTAACGAACCCCAATCATCTAGTCCGAGGACTCCAGTCATGATTGGATTTAAGTTTAACCACTTAGTAGAACTGGGAAAAAGTATTAACTAACCCAAATCATCTGATCCGAGGACCCATGCGTGATTGGATTTAAGTTTAAACATTTCAAAGAACTGCAAGTGTTAACTAACCCAAACCATCTGGTCCAAGGACTCATGCATGATTGGATTTAAGTTTAAACACTTCGTAGAATCGCAAGTGTGCTAACTAACCCAAATCATCTGGTTCGAGGACTCATGCATGATTGGATTTAAGTTTAAACACTTCGTAGAACCACAAGTGTTAACTAACCCAAATCATCTGGTCCGAGGACTCATGCATGATTGGATTTAAGTTTAAGCACTTCGTAGAACCGCAAGAGTGTTAACTAATCCAAATCATCTGGTTCGAGGACTCATGCATGATTGGATTTAAGTTTAAACACTTCGTAGAACCGCAAGAGTGTTAACTAACCCAAATCATCTGGTCCAAGGACTCATGCATGATTGGATTTAAGTTTAAACATTTCGTAGAACCGCAAGAATGTTAACTAACCCAAATCATTTGGTCCAAGGACTCATACATGATTGGATTTAAGTTTAAACACTTCGTAGAATCAAGAGTGGCATACACATTTCACATAAAGAACAAATATTGATCAAATACACATTTATTAATAATAATACCTTTTTAAGTTATTGACATTCCAAGGGCAGGGTACTACAAGTCCGTCCAGGTCTTCTAAGAAGTATGCTCCAATGCCAGCGTTGGAAGTGATACGATATGGTCCTTCCCAATTCGGCCCCAATTTTCCCCACGCCGGATTTTTTGCCGAGCCCACAACTTTGTGTAGTACCAGGTCGCCAGGGGCCAAAGGTCTTGTCCTTACATGGGCATCATAACCTCGCTTCAGTTTCTGCTGATAATGGGCCAACTGAACCATCACGTTCTCTCTCTTTTCGTCGATCAGGTCTAGACCTCTTGCTAGGTGTTCATCGTTGTCTTTTGGATTGAATGAGCTGGTTCTCGTCGTCGGGAACCCAGACTCTAAAGGAATGACAGCTTCAGCTCCGTAAGTCATTGAAAAAGGGGTCTCTCCGGTAGACCTACGAGGCGTGGTTCTGTACATCCAGAGTACGTGTGGAAGTTCTTCCACCCATTTATCTTTTGCATCATCCAATCTTTTCTTCAATCCACTTAGTATGACTTTATTAATAGCTTCAGCTTGTCCATTCCCTTGATGGTAAGCCGGAGTAGAATACCTGTTAGTAATCCCCAGCTCGCCACAATAATTTCTGAACATCTTGCTATCAAACTAGAGTCCATTATTTGAGATGAGCACATGAGGAACGCCAAACCGAGTAACAATGTTTTTCCAGACGAATCTTTTTGCATCCACATCTCGGATATTGGCTAGAGGCTCCGCTTCAACCCACTTCGTAAAATAGTCTGTGCCGACTATGAGATATTTCTTGTTTCCCACAGCTTTAGGAAATGGTCCGACGATATCTAAGCCCCATTGAGCGAATGGCCATGGGCTAGATAGTGGATTGAGGATTCCCCCTGGTTGGTGTATACTCAGTGAGTACCGCTGGCACTGATCACACTTTTTAACGTATTCCAAAGCTTCTCTCTACATGTTTGGCCACCAATAACCTTGAGTAATGGCCCTATGTGCTAAGGATCTGCCTCCAGTATGTCTTCCACAGATTCCTTCATGCATCTCTTCCAAGAGTAATTCGGTTTGGTCAGGATGAACACATAGCAAATAAGGCCCCGAAAAGGAACACCTATATAGCTTGCTGTCCTCCGACAGCCAATAACTAGTAGCTTTCTTTCGTATTTTGTCAGTTTCGATTTTCTCCTCAAGCAAAATATCTTCCTTCAAGAATTGCGTGATAGAATCCATCCAACTTGGCCCCGCTCTCACTTGGTTGATTTGAACCATGTTCGCTGTTGCCGAGGGTCTGTGTAGGTCCTCAACAAGGATTACTCGAGGCAAGTTCTGTGTCGAGGAGGTTGCAAGCATGGCCAAAGAGTCCGCATGCGCATTGCCACTTCTTGGGATATGTAGTAAGCTAAAGGATTCAAATTTCGTCTACATAATCTTAACTTGACTAAGATATCCCCGCATCCTTTCGTCCTTGGCTTCGAATTCCCCTTTTACTTGACCGACAACCAGCCTTGAGTCCGAGAAGAGTTTTATGGACTTCCCTCCCATCCTTTGGACCATAGCCATTCCTTCCAATAGAGCTTCATACTCCGCTTTGTTATTCGTAGCTGGAAAGTCTAACCTCAGAGACTTCTCAACGATAACCATCTCGAAAGACGTCAGTACTAATCCAACCCCCGCACCTTTTTGGTTTGATGCTCCGTCTACATGTACTTCCTATGTTGGAGGGCAGTATTGGGAGATTGTATCCACCAATTTTTCATCCTTGTCTCTATCTGCTAGTAATTCATCCGCTTCAGGTTCGGTGAATTCTGCCACCAAGTCGGCGAGTACCTATCCCTTCACGGAGGTACGAGGCATGTACTTGATATCGAAAGCTCCCAGAATTGTACCCCACTTGGCTATCCTTCCCGTGTAATCAGCACTTCTGAGTATGGTTTTTAGTGGGAGCTGTGTAAGAACAACCACTGTATGCGCTTGGAAATAGTGAGGCAACTTGCGCGTGCCAAGCACCACTGCCAAGATAGCTTTTTCCAGTGGTAGATAATGCACTTCCGCTTCGTGCAACGACTTACTCACGTAGTACACTGGCCACTGTACACCGTTATCCACCCGTATCAACACCAAACTTACTGCATACGAGGCTACAGCAATATAGGCGAAAAGAACTTCATCTGGCTCAAGACTAGACATGATCGGTGGCCGAGCTAGGTAGTCTTTAAGTTGCTGAAAGGCTTCGGCACAATCCTTTGTCCATTCAAAGTTCTTCCATTTGTTGATCAATAGAAAGAAAGGTCGGCATCTATCTGCTGATCGAGATATGAATCTATTCAAAGCGGCAGCCATTCCAGTTAGCTTTTGCACTTCTTTTGGGTTCTGAGGAGTTCGCATATTGGTGGTGGCTTTAATCTGGTCGGGATTAACTTCGATTCCCCTGTGAGTAACCATGTAACCCAAGAATTTGCCTGATCCTACACCAAATGAGCATTTGGAAGCGTTTAGACGTAGTTTATAGCTTCTGAGAATTTCAAAGACAACTTAAAGGTCTCCAAGGTGTTACGACACCTTTTTGCTTTTCACCACCATATCATCTATATAAATCTTAATATTTTTTTCTAGTAATGATTCGAACATCCTTGTCATCATTCTCTGATAGGTAGAACCTGCATTCTTCAAGCCAAATGGCATCACTTTGTAATGGTAATTCCCAACTGGAGTAACAAAAGCAGCTTTTTATTGATCGTCTAGGGCCAAAGGTATCTGATGATAACCCTGAAACGCGTCCAAGAAGCTCATTCGAGGATGGCCGACAGTGGCGTCTACCAGCTGATCGATCTTGGGCATGGGGAATGGATCTTTAGGGCAAGCTTTATTCAAATCTGTGAAATCAACACACACTCGCCACTTCCCACTCTTTTTCTTGACCACTACCGTGTTTGCCAACCATTCGGGATAGAAGACCTCCTTGATAGCCCCAGTCTGTTTGAGTTTCGTCACTTCCTAACGGACTGCTTCTGCATGCTCTTTAGATGGACGACAAGGGAGCTGCTTTTTAGGAGTTGTTAACGGATTAACATTCAAATGGTAGCAAATGAAGTCTGGATCCACCCCTGGAGCCTCATAAGTATTCCAGGCAAAGACGTCGATGTTTCTTTTAAGGAATTCTACCAGTTCCTCCCTCTCTTGATGAGGTAGTTGTGATCCGACTTGAAAAAACTTCTCCGGATCTTCTCCTATGGTGATTTTCACAAAATCTTCACATTTCACCTCCTCAGATGCCCCATCAATAGGTGTCATTGGGGGTTTTAACTGCTATACCTCCACTCCGTGAGTCACAGATTCTTTTTCAGGTTTGTGTCGAATGGCTGCTATCATGCACTGTCGCGCCATCGTTTGATCACCCAATATTTCTTCTATTTTGCCTCCGGATGGGTATTTGATCTTCTGATGTAAGGTGGAGGAGACCACTCCTAAGGTATGAAGCGAAGGTCTGGCAACGATTGCTATATAAGGAGAATATGCATCTACTACGATAAAATCGACTTCCACTGTTTCCGAACCGGTTTGCACTGGTAGTCTAATCTATCCCTTCGGGATAATAACCTTCCCTTCAAAACTCACTAGAGGAGAATTGTAAGGAGTTAGATCTTCAGTTCTTAAATTCAGCCCCTTGAAAAGATTAGGATACATGATCTCGGCCGCACTACCTTGATCCACGATCACTCTCTTCACGTCATAACCTCCAATTCGGAGAACGATCACTATGGCATCGTCATGAGGCTAAATAGTTCCAATCTTGTCATTGTCTGAAAATCCCATGACCAGGGATCGATCTAATTTAGCTCTCTTCGGCTCATGTCTGCCATCCTCGGGAGACAGGTGAGCCACGGACATTACTCTTGAAGGCCACGACCCCGTTCTGCCAGGCGCCGCAAAAATAACGTTGATAGTTCCGAGAGAGGGTCGTGAAAGATTCTCCCTTTCCGACCGAGCATCGGTCTAACCACCCAAACCACTAAAGTGATGCAACAGCTGTTTCAATTTGCCTTCTCGAACAAGTTGGTCCAAGTGATCCCATAAACTTCTGCAGTCCTCGATAGTGTGACCGTGGTCTCGATGGTATTGACAATAGAGATTTCGGTTTCTCTTTTCAGGGTTTCCCATCATCTTATTGGGCCATTTGAAGAAGGGTTCGTTCTTAACCTTTTCCAAGATTTGATGAACAGGTTCTCGGAATACAGCTCCGACCACCTGATTGTTATTCGACGCCTGCTGCTCAGTATAATCCCTTCTCGGCCGGTTATTATTGTATCTGTCCGACCTAAATTCTCTCCTTTCTTGAGGGACAAACTTAGCTTTCCCTTTTCCCTGTTGTTGATCATCTTCTATCCTTTTATACTTGTCCACCCTATCCATTAGTTGTCGCAAACTGGTGACCGATTTACCTGTCAAGGATTTTCTTAAACCATGTTCGGAGGGAAGGCCGACCTTGAAAGTTCTAATAGCGACTTCATCGAAATCGCCATCAATCTCATTGAACGTCTCCCAGTACCTTTCAGCATATGACTTCACAGATCCTCCTTCCCTCATTGTCATAGACAGCAGAGAATCTAGGGGCTGAGGGACCCTACTGCATATAATAAACCGGGAACAGAATGATTGTGTAAGCTTCTTGAAGGAGCTGATGGAATTAGTCCTCAACCCATCGAACCATCTCATCGGCATCGGTCCTAGGCTGGAGGGGAACACTCTGCACAGCAAGGCTTCGTCCTGAGAGTGAACCGCCATCTTCTGTTTGAATTGGCTCACATGTTCTACAGGATCAGTACGTTCATTATACATGGGGAACGTAGGTTGGTGAAAACGTCTGGGAAGCTTCGCCTTTTCTATTCCCTGAGTAAAGGGGGACTTAGAAATTTGGCTCAGAGCCTTCTTCATGACCTTAGTTCCTACCCCCCTTCCAGACGAACTTTTTCTCCTCCTCTTGTGTGAGTGCTCCTCTTCATAAGAATAGGATTCACTGGGTGGAGTTTTTGAGCATTCCCTGTAACTGGCATCTCCTTCATCATTGGAAGAAACATCAGAGCTTGAAGGGGTTTGCTTTCGTTGTGCACGACAAAGTTTCTTTTTTAAGTCTTCAATTTCTCGTTGCAAATCCTTTTCATCAGCTTGTTTGTTTACTAAGTGACTCCTTTGTCAATAGCCACTTCTACCAGCATGTATCGTCTGCGAGCTGCCCTCTTGCTGGTTATCTACGTGATTTCCCTGTTCCAGGTTGTGGAGCTCGCCTTGTTGATGAACATTAACTGATTCTGCATGGGGTGGACTGATCTGCTGTGGTCCTGAACCCGCCATAACTGTTATAAACTTTACTGGCACTAATTCTTCCCACAGACGGCGCCAATTGTAGGGTCACAAATTGTAGCCCAAACCCAGATGGAATAGGATATGGGCCCAATGAGCCCAATACAATAAATTTATGAGAATGGGTGAAAGAATTGGGCTGGTGATGGGTTTTATAACAATTAATAGAGGTTATGAATCTATTCGAGGAGGATAAAACACAATCAAATGCTGAAATCAAGTCCAAGGAACAATTTTTAGGATAAGTTGGCTATTTCAGATGATGTCTAAGGAGGAAGGTCTTAGACAAATTGGCTATTTCCGTTGGTGTTCTTATTAATGCTACAGTGTATATTCTTCAATGTTTTTCCTTCATATCTCTCCATCCCTTTTTTCTGGAGGCTTTACTCTATTATATAGTCATCCTCCATTCAATCCTACCGTCCACTTGTTTACTTTCTAACCCCGTACTCGAGTTTTTCTCTCCTTTCCCACTGATTTTTGATTTTCTGGGAGTAAAAGTGGTTGTAAACACTGTTCAGAGGTCTTCTCCACATTAATGCAGCCAGGAAAGCTGCTGTACTGCATTTAATGCGATGGTAGCAGCTTTTTCCTTAGATATTTCTGTGTTCTTATCCCTTCCCTGTACATTTGAAGTCTATCTTCGTCGTTGGAGCTTCCTAGAAGGTTGTTTAGAGCAAGACGAAGCTCACTTTATTGATATATGTCAGATCCGAGGAGGATGACCCTCTCGGACCAACACCCTTGGATATTTATCTGCTCTATTATCTATTACAGGGCCTTTTCCCATGCTTTCTTCTCCTCGGACGCATTATTATTAAAGAGTGGGGCTCAAGCCTAACGCAAAGGCTCAAGTTTTCGGCCCCCACAAAAAGAAAACACACAAAATAACTTTGTGATCATTTGTATTTTTCTTTTGAAAAAGCCAAATACTATAGTTATATTTCCCGTAAATTACCAAACAAATAAAATTTCTATATATTATCTATTTATATATTTAATATTTTGGAATTAAAAAACTGATTAATATTACCAAGGATAAATAATTAAAAAAGTCAATTTTTTAACTTTGGATCACAAACAACTTAACAACAAAAGTCATTTGAATAAAGAAAAAAAAAAAACCGTTTCTAAAAATACCAATGGAAAAAAATAATAATAATTAAAAACAACACACCTTACTGGCATATTTGGTCTTACAGACAATCACATAAATGTGACGCCTAAATTTTTTTTTTTTTTTTTTATTGGGTTCTTTCACATAATTTTTGAATAGGAAATTCTTTAAACTCTTTTTATTTTATTTTTTATTTTATATGAATCATGAAAATTTAGTCGTTAGATTGCATGTTTTTTATGTTCTTAATATGCATATCAAATTTTGTTTTAATCGGGTTTTATTTATTATTTAATCAATAAACTTATTTTTTATGCATACTTTTTTACCACAAAAGCTTAAAATCTAAATATGACATTATTGACATAACTATTGATCTTTGACATTTTTGAAATTTTACAAGCAAAAAAAATATAACAAGCACATGTACTCTAACCATAAAGGCTATTTGATATTCGCTTTTAAACAACAGTTTTCAGTATTTAAATAATAATAACACTTTTTATACTTATTTCTATAACACTCAAACATGTATTTTCACAATACTGAAAACTAAATAACAATACTTAAACATTGCTATCAAACTGACAATATTTTCAAAATTCACATCTCACCCAAAAAAAATAATAATAATAAGAGATGGGTTTAAAAAAAAACTTATATATATATATATATATATATAATTTTTCAGGGGAATAACTTTATATTTTTGGGGAATATAAATAATACATCCTCCCTCGAAAATAAAGAAACAAGAAATTGAAGGGGGCCATGGGCCCAAGGCCCCTACGTGTAGCTGTGGGTCCGTCGCTGCAAACAAGCTTAGCCACAAGCGCATAGTTAGCAAGAGACAATGTAAACAAGTGCATGTAAAGTTCTTAAAAGAAGATAAAGTGAAAACTGTTTGATTGCATAATGCCAAAAATGGTCCAAAGTTACAATAATGCAAGACTGAAAAGTATTCAAAAGTAAAGGTAAAGTTGGGTCTGATTTTTTTTTTTTTTCGGGGGTCTGTCTTGGCTACATGATTGGATCAAATTAAAACTACCTGGATTAATTAAAAGGTGTCACAATTTCTAGCTTGGATCAACCCATGAGTTTTTCTCTCTTAAACATTAAGATAAATTAATGGATTAATCGATTAAAATATAAAAATTGATTAAAACAAAGATCCAATATAATTCTAAATATGGCATCCAGCTGGAGGAGTCTGCTAAAGCAGAAAATACACAGTGTACTATCAAGAGACAAAGAAATAAAGGAGCAAATTATTGCAAGATGACAATTGACAAGAGATAGATTAGAGCAGAAAGTGCCCATGCACGGTGTACTATCAAGACAGAACGAAATAAAGGAGCAAATTATTGGAAGATGACAAGAGATAGAGCAGAAAGTGTCACATGCATCTGATGTGAAGTAACAAGGAACACTACTACATGTCGATTGACCAAAGCCTGTCAAGTTGTTGACTCCGGATGTACCCAATCCAGAAGTTCTTGATGACTTATCTAACTATGAAAAAAATTGAGTTTTATGGAACTAACTTCTCCTAGCCATACAGTTTATTAGGCTCGGTACATCACTTTTGTGATGTTTAGAGTTTGAGTCATGGAATATTTTCAATTACTGTGATGAACTTTCATATGTATTCTAAAATGATGCTGTATTTTTTTCTCCAACTTTTTTGGATTTTGGCCTTTCTGCGTTTCATTCAATTATATTAGGTTTTTCCCTTTCTTTAACAGGTATCTGAAAGGGTGCTTATAAATGCCAGCCTAAAATATTTCCAAATAAAAAAAAGAGAGAAATGCATCTCTATTGTTGCACAAAGAGATACTAATTTCTTACTTACTTTTTTCCCATAGCAAAAATAGCTAAATAGCACATTTTTGCAAATTATGTTGTAATATACTACTGTTTCAAAAATATGTAAGGATGTATCACTTTTTGGGTACTCGAGTGTGGCAAAATTGAGTTTTCTATGGTACTCGAGTTTATGGAACACGAGTACCATAAAAAAATTTCAAAATTTTTCTAAGCACATTTTTTCAAAAACTCAAGTTTTTGGAACTCGAGTTTCACAGCAAATTCGAATTTCAAAAAAGATAGTACATTCCTACATATTTTCAAAACAATAGTATATTGCTAATTTTTTCGGAAAACAGTGGTAGTGAGCCATTTTTGCCGGTCCGGACTAGAGATCTTTTCTTGCAACAAATTGATAATAAAGTTTCCACTTTTACCCAAAAAAAAAAATCATTTTACTAAAAATTTGATATTCAAAAATTTTCCAAATGATACAATTTTTTTTTTTTTTTTGGTTAAGTTTCCAAATTAATGAAATGATACAAAATGCATAAATTGTTCAGTCTTTTTTTAATAACAAAAGATAGTTTCATTGCATATCCATTGTTTGTCATCTATATTTGATAGACTCTAGGTGAAGTGTACAATTGTTTAATATAAGTAAGAGTCTAAAAAGTATCAAGACCTAGAAAATGAAGGCATCTTTATTATTAATTATTGTTGTGCTTTGTCCTTAGTTTCTTATTAGAATCGTCAAAGTCCACGTAAACTTTGGAATGTGCTTTGTCTTTATATTATCTTATCATGTACTATGCATTCTGTCTTGTATTTATTTTCTATTTAATTAGGTAACATTGACTAACTTGTTTTGTCGTTAAAGTACACGTAAATTTTGGAATGTGCTTTGTCTTTATATTATCCTATCATATACTATGCATTTTGTCTTGTATTTATTTTCTATTCGAATTAGGTAACATTGATTAACTTGTTTTATATTACCATCGTATACTCTTAGTGCGATGGTCACTCTACAAGTGTAAGTATTTGTGAGGGCAAGGGTCGGGATTCAAGTCTCCATAAGGGAGTTTCACACACATATACACTTAGATTATGTAGAGTAGAAATTCTATCTTGTATAAAAAAAAAAAGCTCTTAAGACATTAGTTAATTAATGATTTTAAAAAAAATTTAATACCATTTTTATAGAAAATATAAAAAGCTATTAAATAAGTCAATTGCTTTTTTTTTTCATTAAAAGTTTTTAAAAATTATTAATTAACAAATAGCTTAGAGTATCTGTTATAATTTCTCTTTTATTAATTAGAAAAAGAGAGCAAAGTTAATAATATCAATAATACAACTTTATTTTTTATTTATATTTATTATTAAATCCATTTTCTTTCTCTTTTTTGGTCACCGCCGAGACCATTTAACGAGTTAAAAGTTGCTTGATTCATGGTGAAGGGTGGTTGGGACTTGGGATGGTCTTTAAATAAATGCTTTTGGTACATTGTGAAACGTGGAAGAAGTGGATTTGATAGAAAAAGAAAAGAAACAATAGGTGTATTCCACCATTTCCATTGTCATTGTCATTCCAATGCTAGACGGATTCAAACCGCGTTTAACTAGTGGCAGTATAATATTGGCAGAACATGCTAAGAAAACACTAGTTTCAACTTTCGGTTCAACTTTGGAAGAAGTGAATTTGATAGAAAAAGAAAAGAAACAATAGGTGTATTCCATTTCCATTGTCATTCCAATGCTAGACGGATTCAAGCCGCGTTTAACGAGTGGCACTATAATATTGGCAGAACATGCTAAGAAAACACTAGTTTCAACTTTCGGTTCAACTTTTTTCCATTTTTCTTCCTTCATTTTTGTTTTATATTCGCTACTTTCATCTCTCATGCCCAAATTGTCCAAATGATGTCTGCTTGGGTTTTCAAAATTGTTTTTTAATATATAAAACTATTCACCTCAAATCGGAATTCAGGGTGCGGGAATTGTTTAACAGTGAAAGTGAAATATACAGAGTTGAGACCAAAATCTAATTTTTTGGTGGGACCCAAAAAAAAAAAAAAAAAAACACGTAATGCCACTCATATACATTTTTGCCTTGTATACATTTTTGCGAAGGATTGATATGTCAATTTTTTTGCTAATTTTTATCTAAACTTACTGTTGGCATCAATTTTTTTGCTAATTTTTATCTAAACTTACCGTTGACATCATTTTTTTTTTTTAAATAATCATTCATCACATCAATAATTTATTTTAAAAAATTATAAAATAATTTTTAACTCCAGCATTCTTTTTAAAAGAAAACCTAAAACTTGAGTGGTTTTGCCACGTTGAGTCTTACCAACAAGTATGGAAGTCTGGTTGCCATTAAGAGCTTGCAAGAACAAGGTCTACCCAGCTAACGGAACTCAAACAAAAGAATGAAATCAAAGTTCAGTCATTTTAAATTCAAATAAAAAACTTTAAAGAATCAACTTGATTTTGACCCCTGTTTAATCTTTTTTTTTTTTTTTAATTTTTATAATTATATTGATTTGAAAGAAATGGTATTGGAGAGAAAAGAGCAACCATTAGGAATCCCATAAAATGAGGGAAACTTTTTTTTTTTTGCTCTCCAACATGCGTCAACACGGTATAAAAACAAGGGATAAAACCATTTTTCGTTCCTACATTTTCACACGATTCTCACTTTGGTCCCTAACTTTTTTTTTTCGCCACTTTTAATCCCTATCCTAAAAAACGCATCTCGTTTTAGTCCCTGACGTTACATCAGAGACGGAAATTGCATAGCTAGCAAATGAAAAAAATTAAAAATATTAAAATAATGCACCCTGTGTCCACGTGGCTTTCCACGTCAGCCTCTAAATTAAAAAAAATTAATTTATTAATTTTAACTAAATAAAAAAATTAAAAACAAAAATAAAAACCAAACCCAATAAAACAACAAATTTCAAACCCAGCAAATTTAAAACCCAGCAAGAACAAAATCAACAAAACACAAACCCAGCAAATTTAAAACCCAAAAAATTAAATTCAAACCTATATTCCGAAAATCTGGATTTGATTTTTGTGTTTGATGTTTTGTGTAAATTTTAATTAAATGAAAAAAAAAAAAGGGAAAAAACTGAAATAAAAATAAAAACCCAGAAAAGTAAGAAAATTCAAAGCCCCAGAAAATTCAAAACCCAAAAGGAGAAGGAGATCAAGAACAAACCCAGAAAATTCATACCACTGTCACTACCAAACCTCCATACCCAAACCACTGAGATTCATACCCAAACCCATTACTGAGCGACAAACAACCACTAAGATCCATACCCTTCAGTTTTCAGAGACCCACGCAAGACCTAAGATCCATAACCCTTCAGTTCTACCAAGCCACAAACCCAACAACCACCGAAGCCAACCCAGCCACCATCGAATCCACCCATGGCAACCCACGACCACCCCACCCACGACAAGCCACGACCACCTCACCCACGGCAACCCACGACTACCCATGAGATTCATACCCAAACCCATTGAGATTCATACCCAAACCCACTACCGAGCCACAAACAACCACTAAGATCCATACCCTTCAGTTTTCAGAGACCCGTAAGACCCAAGATCCATACCCTTCAGTTCTACCAAGCCACAAACTCACCAGCTAAACCAACCCAACAACCACCAAAGCCAACCCAGCCACCATCAAATCCAACCCAGCCAACCCATCAAATCCAATCGACCCACAGCTAGCCAAGACCACCCATGGCGAGCCGCGACCACCCCACTCACGGTGACCCACGACAAGCCACGACCACCTCACCCACGGCGAGCCACAACTACCCATGAGCAGACACCGGACCATGGCAATTTGAATCCCACCTACCCAAAGCCTCCACGCCGATCTGTGCCACGCCGATCTGAGGAAGAGAGGAGAGAGCGTGGGAGAAAGAGAGAGACTCTGAAAGTGAGAGGAAGAGAGAGAGTGAGATTAAAAAATAATCTCGGGGTTTTGAATTTTTTGTTCTTGTTCTTGTTCTTCTAGGTTTTTGAATTTTTTGGGTTTTTGAATTTTCTTACTTTTCTGGGTTTTTATTTTTATTTCAATTTTTCCCCCTTTTTTTTTCATTTAGTTAAAATTTACAAATTAATTTTTTGTTTTAAAAAAATGACGTGGCATTTGTGGGTATTATTTTAATATTTTAAATTTTTTCCGTTTGCCAGCTATGCAATTTTCGTCTCTGATGTAACGTCAAGGACTAAAACGAGACATGTTTTTCAGGATAGGGACTAAAAACAGTGAAAAAAAAAATTAAAAACCAAAGTGAGAATCGTGTGAAAATGTAAGGACGAAAAAAGGTTTTATCCCTAAAAACAATTAGAATGAAAACAATTATATTTTAGAATTACTTTTGATTAATATTTCTGAGTTTGGTCATGACACATGAAAGTGTATACAGAATTTAGCCATGGGTATGTACCTTGGGGAACGTAAATATTGTTTGAAGAGAGGACTGAGGGAGGTAGATCTGCTAATTAAAATTTTGTCAAGTAGGTGATATTTTATTCCTGACTAAAACAGATAAATTAAGGGATTTGTTGGTTAGCTGGATCGGTTAGGTAAATTTATGGATATCCTCAAACTTTCCGATGGTACAGACCGACCAAAAGATTAAGTAATTACCTTTGAATAAGAAATGCTTATCTTAGTGTTTCGTCATCGTTTTCTTTTGATCATTGTTTGCCAAGTTTGTAAAATGCTTATTAGTTTTCAGTTATGTCATTACTAATATTATTTTTTCATTTATTAATAATCATTTGTTAGTATCACTTAATTTTTTATACAATTTTTTATATTTTCTATAAAATAGTATTAAAACTTTCTTAAAATGGTCAATTAACAAATACCCTAAAATCATATGTTAATATGACCAAATAATTAATAATATGCTAAAATGCAAAATGCATCATCTATATTTCATCAAAATTCATTTAAATTCTTTAACTTTACTTTCATTCATTTTGATCATATAACTTTCAAGTTTATTCAATTAAGGCTTTTCTATCAACTTTGGGTTATATGTTGTAATTAATTTTCTAATTTTTTAAAATTTTCTTCAAAAAAATCATTAATTATTGAAAAATATTTTGTAGATTCTTTTCAACAAATTTTAACAAAAGTAAATAGAAAAGTCTTAATTGAATAAATCACTTAGATGTCTGAAATAAATGAAAACAAAAGTAGAGATCTAAATGAATTCTGGACAAACTTAAATGGTGAATTTTACAATTTTTAGCCTTAATAATATTATTATCATGAAAAGATAAGAATTTCTTACTCAAAAGCAATTATTTGCTTTTCCGGTTTGCTACCTATTATCAGTAAATAAAAGGTTGAATCTACAATTTTTTAATACTAATTTACAAAATTCTTGTTCTAGTCAAATTTGCCAGCTTGACTGTAATAAATTTATATATAATCAAATCAGCCTACCTCCCTCTTAAATCTTAATCTATGTTCACCAAGTATCTTTCAGTGTAGTCAGTTTCGTACCATACCGGCCGGTACGGCCGATATTTTCTGTACCGGTGCCTGGAACGGTACAAAAACGATCTCATTCTGTATCGGTTTAAATACCAGAGTACCGGGAGCGTTCCGGTTGTACCGGCCGAAATACCGGATTTCGGCCGAAAAATAAATACAGGCCTGAAAGAGAAACGCAGATTTCTTTGTAATTTTTCACTCCCCTAAGATAATTTCTCAACAAATTTCATGATCTGATGTATCTTTCATGTATCTCGGTCTCTTTTCTGCTTAGCTTTCCATTTTTCTTCGTGGTCTCTGCAATGTCCGTGTTCCTCTGATGTTCATCTTCTTCTTCTTCGTTTTTTAATCTCTACTGTTTCTCAAAGATTTTGAGTTTTCTTTTGGGTGCCCACGTGATCACGGACCAAAGTAAGGAGATGACTTGCTTTTTGAAATTTGAAATGGAATAAGACTCAGTAAAGGTAAACACGTGGAGGAGATAAAATCAAGATAAAAATAAAGAAAGATAAATTGCAAAATAAAAGACGATGAGTGGAGGTGAAAAGAAGGTGAGTTTATTAACAATGTAGTTGAATGTTGAGCCATGTGTACCAAAATAAAAATAAAAATGTTATATTTATAATATTTTAATAACATTTTCACAATAAATTTTAAATTTTAGAATGTTATTATTTTTTAAAAAATATTTAGTTTATATATATTAAATATATAAAATAGCGGTAAATTTAAAATGGTACACCGATATTAATCGGTACTGTAATATATCGTATTACTGACCAAATTGATACAGTCTCCGGTATGAGATTGACTCTCTTGATATTCTTTCTTTCATCGTAGCTAAATAAATTTCCATAAATAATGCTAAAGATACAAACTATTTTATAAAAAATTTTACAAACTGCTGCTGTAGTGAATGATTATTGGTAAAAAAAAAAAAAATACATTAATGGTAGACCTAGCTAAAAACCAATAAGAAATTTCCCACATCAATCTTTTATAAAAATATTATAAAATAATTTGTGGTTGTAACATTACTTAAAATTCAATTACCTTTTTCTTTTTTTATAAAAAATTTCTAAAAATATTTTCTAAATCATGTATAAATTAAAAGAGGGTATTAAGGTAATTTAACAAACCTTTCTTATAGGTTGTTACGTAGCATCATCGTTAATTATTCTCATAAAAGAACTGAAATTTCTTTATCATGGCTCATGAAAGAGTTTTCTTGCTGCCAAGAACAAAAGAAAATACAAAACTATCGTCTCCTTGTTGAGAGAGAGAAAGAGCTTACCTTCTCGTCGGTGCTGGTAAGTTTCATTGACATCTTGTGAATGATTCTTTTTTTTTTTGGCTGAATTACATCTTGTGAATGATTATTACTTCCTTGCTGTTATTTATTATTATTATTTTTTTTTTTTCATTTCTAGGTTTAGAATTTCTTAGATCAACTTGGACATCCACTGCTGATATTGTTAATCTGCCGATCGTGGTCTATTTCTTCTTAGACATCCACTGCTGCTATTGTCACGCTTCCAAACATCCATTGGCTGCATCTACCTATTTGCGAGCTCTTCTATCTCTCTGATAATATAGTAAGTGCTCTCTAATAATGTCTTCCACGCTTTTTATTTCTTTTTTATTTTTATTTTCCCTTGAATATTTATAGTTCACTGAGTTAGTTCTATCACGTTTAGGCTTAATCTAACCATAAGAGCCGCACTCACCTTAGTTTTACTAAAAGGGATCTCTCTTGGAATCTCCTTTGATTATTCTTATTCATGATGGATCGATAATCGATTAGAAACAGTTACTGAGAATTGATACAACGAGCGGGCGAGTAAGGTTATTGATAATTTTTTTAATGTTTTACATTACATACTACATATTATGTCGTTTCTAAAAATAAAGACATACATATATATTATGTCATTAGTTATACCCACGTAAAAGTTTTTGGATAAATCCATCGCATATGATGAATAGAAATATTAATCTATATCTATCTCATCTTCTATAAATTATTTATTTTGTTTTTATTTAAAAAAAATATATCATACATCAAATATTAGTTAATGATTCGAATAATATACTATATCCTATATATTGGCATAAAATTTCGTGTTTTTTTTTTTTTTCTAAATAAAAAAGAGACGTATAATCGCACACCAAATTATATATATATCTACTATATTAGTTAGACAGACTTGGACGTGTTGTTAGTAATAGTTAGTAGTCTTTGAAGTAGAACTTAGTTATTTAGTAATTAGTAGTCTTAGTTAATGAATGTTACAATTAGAAATAGAGCTTAGTAGTTAGTAATTAGTGCTGCTTACTTAGTAGTGTAGACATTGGATAGTAGATGCTTTAGACTTTAACTTTCTTTTGTATTTGTTTTCTTTTTCATTTAACTCATTTTTATTTATTTATTAATAAATAGGAGGCAAGCCACACAAGTTCATTGTGCCTTTTTTGATAATGTTATGCACCTAGGAGTAGTCTAGCACACCTTGCCATGTAGTTTTAAATATTTTTTATAGAAAAAAAAAAAAAGTTAAAAAATGGACTAACTGTGGGTTGGCCCATATTTAATCCAGGAAAAAAAATTGAGTTTGGGCCAGGCAAAATGGACGGGTTTGGGCTAGGCCAGAAAGTCTTTATATTTTATAAACTTAAAAACATATAAATATAAAAATATTAACCAACTTACCATTTGCTTGGGGTATTTTTCTTTGTTTGAACACGTGTCGTGCCATGTAGTTTTAAATATTTTTTATAGAAAAAAAAAAAGTTAAAAAATGGACTAACTGTGGGTTGGCCCATATTTAATCCAGGATAAAAAATCGAGTTTGGACCGGGCAAAATGGATGGGTTTGGGCTGGGCCAAAAAGTCTTTATTTTTTATAAACTTAAAAACATATAAAGTTTATTTTTTATAAACTTTAATACATTAGTAGTTAAGTTCAGATTCGATTGGGGTAGTCGAGTATGAAATGCATGCCAGTGTGTCACCCTTTGACCTTTACTTTTTCGTTGAACAATGGAATAATATAATTAATAAGTGAAGTAAAATAAATGATGGTGGGAAATGCCACTAACACCCTCGCATCTATTTAGAAATCCCATAATAAAAAAATTACTGTTTAGTTACTTTTAAACTAAAAATAACAATTAGTCCAATGAAAGTAATTAACCAAATTTCATTGTGCTAGCTAGCACTAGCTGTAAACCACTTGTTTTTATTATTATTTTTTAATGTGAATATTTCATTGAAGGAGCAAAAGATATACGTCTCTTTTCAAAGCCTTCATGATGGCAAGAGGAAGGGATACATATTTACAAAAATATGATATATTTGAGTACAAAACACAGATAAAAGGACTTTTTTATTTTAATGGAGATAAAAGGACAAAATTTAAATAACTCTTAAACAACGAGATAAAAAATGTTTAAATTTAAATTATAAAGATCAAATTGATAGCTAATATAAATTTGGAGGAAACAGTTTTAAATCAATAAGAAATAAAAACTACAAGTTAACGAGAACCAAAGCACAAAACTAAGGACTTGTTTTGTCATATTTTCTGAAAACAGTTTCTAAAATTATTGCTTTCTATGAGCGTTGGTCCTGCTTGTTCAAGCCTGGATCCCCCATCTTGAAAGACACAACCCATGGCCATCTTCTTTCGGCCAGTAGTGGTGGGTTGAAATTTTAGCACAATTCACATGCTCTTTAGCGTAAAATATTTGATCTTTTAGACGACTTGGACAGCCCTCAAAACTTCCCTTTTCACGCGAAGATTTGACCTTTGAAAAGAAATACATTAAGAAGAGATGAATTTTTTATATGAGTAGTTTCATTACACACTTACTGATACAAGCAGAAAATTTGAGTGCATTAGTGCATGGATCTTATTAATGTGTGCCCTTAGGGCACACATTAATTTCCATTTTTGGGAAAAATTTTCTCGAGAATTGAAAAAGTAATGACAGCTTTTTCAATTCTCGAGAAAATGTTTCTAAAAATAGAAAGCTTAATGTGTGCCCTAAGGGCACACATTAACCGGACCCTTAGTGCATTAGACCAAGAAAGTCAATACCATACTGAAAGCTGTACCGGTTTGGCAACTGGTACGAAATATTTTAGATATCAGCTAATACTGGTGTACCATTTCATTTACCGTTATTTTATATATTTAATACACACGCACACAAAATCTCTATGTACCATAAAACATTACCTCAAAAATCCCTATTTACCACAAAACATTACTTCAATTGTTCATTGCATACAAAGAAAAAAAAAAACACAATATAAAAAACAGAAAACTTAATTGTTCATTGCATACAAAGAAAATAAATAATACAAATAATTAAGTTAACACAAATTACATAGGATCATCTACTCCCATCCTTCGAAAGGATCTACATCAGGACCATAATATACATGAGTATTAGCATTTGTCAACACAATATCATTGTCACCATCATCCTCATCAAGAACAACAGCATCATTATCATCATTATCATCATCTTCCAAAGTCATTGTTGCTAATGGTTCTTCAATGCTAGCCCAATTCACATCTTCCTTAGTTAGTAATAGAAATTCAGATTTCTCAGCTACCTAATCCTCCATTAAATAAATATTATCAAGGCTTATAGGATCCAAGTAATCCTTTGTCCTTCTAATGTTCCTACCAAAATCAATATCATACATTAGTGACATTTTCTAATCATTCAAAATAAAAATTGAATATATTTAAAAACATACCTTTCTTGTAACAATAGATTATAACGAACATATACTAAGTCATTCAAATGTTTATGCTCAAGCCAATTTCTCCTCTTGGAATGGATAAACTCAAATGTGTGCAATAGTGTGTATTAGTGTATATGTAACTAGATTTTTCTTTTTGATATTATAGCCATTAGAGAAAGGATGGGAAATGTCTATTAGTCATACACACATGCATTTTAAACTCAAATTATAATTTTAGTTCAAAAAGAACCTCTTTTTTTTTTTTTTTTTTTTTTATCTCAACGGCCTAGTCAAAGTCAACAGTCAACCTTGAAAAGTCAACGGTCAAACACCTAGAGTCAAAGGATGATGTCAGCAGCTGACGCAAGCAAGTGACGTCAGCAACGGTGCAAGCAAGGGCTGACGTGGATGACGTCAGCAAGTGCGTGGAGGCACGTAAGAGCGTGTGGGGGGCGTAGGATGGCACATGACCTGAAGTAACTGCGCGTGATCAGCGGAACAGAACCTTTGCGCGGCGCGTCGGGGCGCGTGAAGTCTCCGACGGCGTCGAGGCTTTCACGAGTTTGTAGATCGGCGCAAGACGATCTCTGTGGTACCTTCAAAACTGTAATCGGAGCAATATTTGCAGCGGTGATGCAAACGGCAGTGGTCTGTGCAGTGTGAAACTCCTTAATGACGACGGCTGTAGGTCTGGAACCCAAGGACGACGGCTAGATAACGTCGGAGGTTCAACAGCGAAAGGCTGCGGCGATTGTTGTAATGGTGAAAGCGATATTGAAAAAGGAGTCAACTAATAAAGACAAGACTGCTAAGAAAAGGTTAGAGCATTAGCTCTGATACCATGTTAGAAATACTGGAAGATTGTATTGTATTTCTTCATGAGAGAATATACATCAGTGCCTTATATATGAGGTATAAGTGTGCGGTACAAGTAAAGTGTAGTACAAGTACAAGTGTGCTATACAAGTAATTGGGCCTAAAGCCCATGATATAATATACATTAACATTGAACACTCTAAAAAATAGAGAGTTATCGTTGTGAAGAAGTCTCCATGAGAGTTTTGCCTTCATTGAACATAGTGAGATCCTTGAAACCCATTCCTTCTCGATCTTTGTGGTTACACATCTCATCCCACCTCACCCAATGGACTTTCCTTCGGTCACCCCTTTGCACCCACCAAAATTTTCGAGCAAGGGTTTCAATCTCATGACACAAGGTCGTTGGCAATTTGAAGCAACTCATGGCATATGTAGGTATCGCCTAAATGACTGATTTAATGAGAACCTTTCTCCCTACTTGTGACAGCAGCTTCCTTTCCCACCCTTGTAGCCTCTTCCATACTCTCTGTTTCAATTGATCAATCCGTGCTCTCTTATTTCTCCTTACCAAAGCTGGTAAGCCCAAATAAGCCTCATACTGCTTCAATTCGGTTACTCTAAGCTTTTTCATGATCTCGGATTGCATGTTTATAGGGGTGGACTCGCTGAAAAATAACGCTATTTTCTCCTTATTTAATTTTTGGCTTGAGAATCTTTCATAGGTTGATAGAATTTCAAGAAGCTTTTGATAGTCATGCCTAGTGGCCCTGCAAAAAAGGAGGCTATCATTTGCAAAGAGTAAATGCATTAGTTTTAGACCATTCTAGCATATGGCTACACCTTTAATATCCCCATTATTGGTTGCGGTCTAAATGAGTCTATGGAGACCCTCTGAGCACAAAAGGAAGAGGTATGGGGAAAGGGGGTCTCCTCAGTGAATACCTCTGGTGGGTATAATATGTCCATGTGGTTCACCATTTATAAGCAAGGAGTATGAAACAGATGTGATGCACATTCCATGACAAGGGCCACCCATTTTTCATTGAAACCCATCTACAACATGACATCTTTTAGGAAAGACCATTCCACTCGGTCATAAGCTTTACTCATGTCTAGCTTAAGAGCCATAAAACCTGTATTTCCTGAATTATAATTTTTCATATAGTGCAGGGTCTCAAAAGCAACCAATATATTATCTGTGATCAATCTACCTTTTAGGAAAGCACTTTGATGCTCTGAAATAATAAGAGGTAAAACTCTTTTTAGTCTATTGGCTAGAACTTTCGAAAAAAATCTAGTAAAGCACATTGCAAAGACTAATTGGTTGGAATTTGGTTACTCTTTTTGGATTTTTTATTTTTGGGATCAAAGTAACAAAAGTATGATTTAGAGGCAAAGGAAAGAAATAGAATTTAAATATGTCAAAATAGTGGTTGTAATGTCACCTTTTACCAACTCCTAGTAATTTTGGACGAACAAAGGAGGCATTCCATCCGGTCCCGGTGCTTTGAGGGGCGCCATTTGTTTAAGAGCAACTTCCACTTCCAATGCTTGAAAATTATCAGTGAGGGAGTTCATATATCTTCGGTCACAAATTGTGGAATGGAGCTCGAGTCTGCCAGCATGCTTTCGGGGTTAGTTGAGGTGAACAACTCCTGATAGTAGTCCATAAAAACATCAGCAATCTGATCTGGCTGAGTGTGCACCACTCCTCTGACCGGTTTTTAATCCCTGCAATTGTGTTTCGACGTTCCTTAGAGTGGCTCGACAATGGATGAACAGTGTATTTCTATCCCCATCTTTTAGGTACAAAGATCTTGACCTCTGCCTCCACATGCATTCTTCTTTATCCATAAGAGAATTTATCTCTTTTTGGATAGCTATCAACTGAGTTGCACAGCCTCCTTGTAGTGCTAATCTCTCAACCCGTGTCAATTCCTTCCGCTTCTTTTCCAGTTCTTTATGGATATTGCCAAAACAATTCCGACTCCATCTAGTTAATTCTTTCCCACACGTTGCTATCTTCCTCAGCACTATAGTATCTTCGGCCCCACCCACACTAGCTTGCCACACTCCTTCTACTACTTCCCCACAGCCCTTATCTGCTAACCACATTTCCTCAAATCTAAATATATATATTTTTCTTTTGTTGATACTCTAAATCAGCTTGATCAATCCATAGCATGTTGTGGTCGGGAGTGGTACTGTCAACATGATGTACTCTTGTGCCGGGGAATTCCAAAAACCACTTTTGTGAGGCTACCACTCTATCTAATCTCTCCCAAACAGAGAGCCCGTTCTGCCAATGTTTGCTCCAAGTATAAGGAAATCCTTTGAAACCCAAATCCATGAAACCGCATTCGTCGAGAACGTCTCTAAACTGTTGCATTTGATTGTGAGGGTGTAGTCTACCACCTGACTTTTCTGATTGCCTGGTTATCTTGTTAAAGTCACTAGCACAAAGCCAAGGCAGAGAGCTTTGGCGATGTAATTGATGGAGGAGGTCCCAAGACTTGAATCTTTTGTGGGTTTCGGGCATAAAATCCTGTGAATTTCCATGGTTTTTCTGAGTTTTTATTGATTGTGGCATCAATATAGTTTAGGGAAGAAGACTCGATATCTACCTTAATTCCATTCTTCCAAAAGAGCACCAATCCCCCACCCTTGGTAATTCTTTCAACAAAAAGTTTCTGATCAAACTGAATGCGTTCCTTAACATAGTTTAGCATTGCTTTTTCCACCCATATTTTGACTAAGAACACGAGAGGGAGCTTTTGCCTACACCAAATCCGCAAGCTCTAAAACTACACATTGGTTCCCAAGCCTCCGGCAGTTCCAGACTATGCAACTCATTGCAACTGGCGGGACTGGAAACCGGTCTCTACCAAAACAGGGTAATTCTATCATTACTTGAAACCAACAACTTCTTGCATGGTAACTCGTATTGATCAACAACCATATCCACTGGACGTTTGATGCCAATAGAGTCATCTATTGTGGCATGGGAACTAACAGATAAGCGAGCCAGACGTTTCCATGTTGGATGTGAAGGCTTATCTGCAGCAACAGATATATTAGTAGCATTTGAAATATCATTAAGAGGTGAAGGATAAACCTGATGTGGGGCACGTGACTCTGAGTGAATTTCATCTAAAACACTCCTTGCTGCGTCTGAGTTGGCATGTATGGCCTTTTCCTTACGTGGATCAACAACTGGGTCTGAAATCAAGGGATTTTCATTAAACCCGAGATCCTTGTCTATTTCTGAATTTTTTGAGAGAAAAAATCTCCCTCGATCTCGTAATCCTGTGGATTTGGCTCTTTTTTTCTTTTTTAACACTGTGACTCAGCATCATTTAAATTAGTGAATTCCATAACATCCGTCCCCGTATCTGAAGTTTCCTTTTCTACTTGTATCTCCGGCTCCAGTGTTGAAACTGGTATTGGTTGTTGCTTCTCTGCCCTTCTCTGCCGTGTGGAAAGGTTTTCCTCCCTATCCTCGTAGAAGCCTGAAACCTGTATCACTTTATTTCTTGTGGACATATTAGGTGAGGCACGAAGCCACGAGCCATATTGCTGAGATGATAGTTGTAGGGTGCCCTTACTCTGAATCCAAAGATCACAATCCTTGTCACCATGATCGAAACAACCACACCAATAGCAAAAATATTTGGCAAGCGCTCGTATTTGAAGTTCACCCATATTTTTTCTCCCTTCTCAAGCTTAATGATTCTGCCTCTACATAAAGGTTGATAAACGTCAAGAGTAACTCTTACCCTCATAAAACTGCCACCCCCACCCTCTGAGGGTAAGAGTTACCCTGCCAAGAGTAACACTACTCAAGCTTTGATAAGTCGTTGGTGGTCATACAAAACGTCAAGAGTAACTCTTACCCTTGTCAAAGCTGAGTTCCTCGATTGAGGAGTTTTTGTCATACCTCTGTATGACCACCAACGACTTATCAAAGCTCCACGGTTCGTTTGATAGAATCCTGTCTACGTCCTCTTTGTTATCGAACACAAAGGATTTTATGATCGCCTTCTCTCTGGATTTCGAAACCATTTTTGGAGCGCCAAAGCGGCTTGAAGGTCCTAGCCACTGCTTCCGTATTCAAAGCCCTTCGTGTTAAGAACAATGCTGTAATAATATATTCCTGGGATCGTCGATCTTTCTTGATACAAAGATCGTCTCCTTCCCTTTCCGAAAGGGAGAGGCAATTCCAGTGCTTTGTAAGGTCGTCCATGACTTGGAGAAATCGAGAGTAAAGGAAGTATTGAAGAAAAGACTGTTTTCCCACCCCACGAAGAAAAAAAACCACTAGCCCTACACGTAACGTTGTTACTGAGGGAAGAAGAGCCTTACCAGAATGGACGACAATTCTATTGCCTAGGAAAAGTTGGAGGAAACTAGCTTTCCTAGTGACAAAGAAACTCGGCATATAAAAACATTTTAGATAAAAGGATCATATATATAGAACAAATCCAAACTATAAAGTACATAGAATTTTTTAAATTTGATCAATCAATGCAAAATTAATAAAGAATCTAAATTTTGAGGAACCAAATTATTGGGTTTTTTTTTTTTTAATATATATTTTATATATATATATATAAAAGAAATCGTAATATGCGCTAACAAAAAATAAAATTTAAAAATAAATAAAAATAATTACAAGTTAATTGGGAAACAAAGAATAAAATCATGGACTTAATTAATTTTGTTATGCTTGCCAAAAAATAAAAAAATAAAAAAAAATTCTTAGAATAAAAAGAAAATTAACAAAATGAGATGGTTTAATGTTTTTACCTTTTTCTTAAACTGGAACAAAATAAAAAATCAGTTTTGACTGAGCACCACTTGCTCTAAGTTTGAGATTGATTTAGGCTTTAAACATTTGCGATGTTGTTTAACATTTAATAGTAACAGTACTAACCCCATTGATAAATGGACAAAATTGAACAACTCTTAAACAACAAGATTGAAAATGTTTAAAATTAAACTATAAAGATCAAATTGATAACAAATTTAATTTTAGAGGAAACAATTGTGAATCAATAAGAAATAAAAACTACAAGTTAACGAAAACAAAAACACAAAACTAAGGACTTTTTTTCTAATTAAGAAGTACATACATAGACACGGATACATGTACAATATAATAAAATAAGCAATTCCAAAAAATTACAATATAAAATGACCAATAGAACACTAATATGACATGAATACAACACAAATACGGCACTTAAATAGAGTATACAAGTTCCTAACTTTTTTTGCCATGTTTTCAAAAAACAATTTCTAAAATACATGTGTTTTCTACGAGCGGTGGTCCTGCTTGTTCAAGGCTGAGCGGCTGGACCCCATCTTGAAAGACACAATCTATCTTCTTTCGGCGTAGTGATGGTCCTAATAGTTGTGCCCTTTTTTTTTTTTTTCGACAAGTGGGGATGGGTTGAAATTTTAGCACAATTCACATTAGCGACGGCTCTACCTTATGGCGAGGGTGGTCCCAGGACCACCTGACCTGGGAAAAAAAACTTTATATGTAATAATTTAAAATTTTATACTTATTTACATTTAAAAAAAAATTTGGGACCACCCTGACCTCAATTATTGACTGCATCTACCTATTTGCAAGCTACTATTGCTACAGTAAGTGCACTCTAACATCTACCTAGTCGTTACAACATGAAGGGATAAAAATTGTTGAGAACTGATACTAATACAGACAGTTTGCAAATATGATTATTATATTATATTATAAATTTTATCTGAACTAAATTATATCTGATTTTGATATTGTATTATTTATTTATTTATTGCAAGGAAAAATAAATATGGGTAGAGAGAAAGACCAATTTTGGGCATATGCTGTGAAAGTAGATGGTCGTTTCAAATGTAATTTTTGTAAACAAAATTTTTCTGGAGGTGCATCGAGGATTAAAGCACACTTGGCAAGAGTTCCAGGTAATGACATTAAGGCATGTAATGCTGTGCCTCTGGATGTTCAAAACAAAGCTGAAGCAACTCAAAAAAAAAGAGAAGCTCAAGCAACTCAAGGGACCAACAAAAAACTTAAAAGTGCATCAACCTCGGCTTCAAAATTGAAAAATAAGGTGATTATCTAGTCCTAACTCTGTGCATAACTATTTATCTCTATTAATATATATATATATATATATATATCTAAAAGTTAAAGCGTAGGATTTATTGTTACTACGTTCCTATTGAGCCACATCAGCAACCACATCATCTACCTATTTCTCATTTCTCTCCACTACTTCCAATCATAATTTCCCCTTTACCTTTTCATTTTTCCACTACTCTCAACCTTTATGTCACTCTTCATCTATCCCTTCCTCTTCTTTTTATTTTGGCTTTTCTTATCCTCATTTTATTACTATAAATATGTCATTCTTTTTTCCATTCTATACATATTTTCTCACATGAAAAAGGTTATTACTCTCTCTCTCTCTCTCTCTCTCTCTCTCTCTCTATATATATATATATATATATATATTATTTATTAATTTTTGCAACTTTGCTTAGGTTGATGAATCATTGTATTTATTTATTTATTTTATAATACTATTTTGGGTTAATAAGATTTGGTAGTGTGTTTGATTTTTTAAGTTTTTCATCACAAGTCTTCTCTTCCACTCTTCTAACTTTTGTTTGATTTTTTTTTTTTTTTTTTTTTGGGGACATAATATTTAGTTATTTTGGAAGTGGGATTTTTTGAATTTATATCAAAATACAATCTTAGCTATGTATTTAAATGTGTCTATCAACTATTAAAACCGCCCAAGATGAATATGTATAGACAATATTTCTGCTTTAATTTTTCATTAATTTATTATTTAATTATAACATTAAAATTAAAGTAAATGAATATGTAAAGATAAAACTGCCTAAGATGAATTTGTAAAGGCAATATAGTTATATATATTTAATATTGTCAAAGAATTAAAATTTAAAAATAAACAATAAAAAGAAAAATGATATGGCCAATGATGTGGTAGATGTGAAGGTTCAATAGGAGTGTAGCAACAAAAATACTATATGAAGATCAAGTTAAAGGAAATTAAATCTTAATAAATGAAAGTGTATGTAGTAAAAAAAAAAAAAAAAATTAGATCACATTCTCTTTATGTTGTTATACAAATTATTTTCTTTTATTTCGATAGGTAAAGTGTTCAATTTTAGACATAAAATCTACTTTTTTTCCTACGTATTATTTTAAATATTAAAATTATAATATGGTATAATCTCTTCGGAATGTTTAAGAAATATGCAGTTCCAATCTCTTGTATCTATATTAGCAAACAAAACCCAATCAATAGTTCGAAACTACTCCTACTATAAGAAAAATTATAAATATAATTATCTTTTTTTAAGTGAATGAAAATTTTGAATAATATATTTGAAACTCAAACAATTTAGTTGTACAAGAAAAATAAATTAGGAAAATATAACGCACAATAACATAAATTATCAAAATATGGACCACCTAAAAAATGAATAATATCAATAAAAAAAATCCAAATAATAAAATGATGATATATTTTTTGAGATAGATAAATGAGAAATATTTTTAGAAATTCTTTAATTTTTTGGGATAAAAAATTATTTTCTACAAAATTTAGAGAACAAATTAATTATATATTATACCATAACTAAAATATAATTATCTATTTCTCACGCATCGCATGGGTTTGCGAGTAGTATATGTAAAAGCTAAGGTGTAGTATTTATTGCTGTTGAGCTCCTGTTGCACCACCTCATTGCCAAGTCATTGGCCATATAATTATTATTTTTCTTATTTATTTTTTATTCCTACTTTTTTACAAAAAATATAAATAGATTATTAACTTTACACATTCATCTTGAGTAGTTTTAACGTTACATATAATTTTGCCTTTACATATTCATCTACTTTAATTTAGAATTTATTTTTTATTCATTTTCTTTAAGAAAAAATTAAAATAGATTATTAACTTTACACATTCATCTTGGGTGGTTTTAACAATACATATAATTTTTCCTTTACATATTCATCTATTTTAATTTAGATGCTTATAACTAAATAATGAAATCAATGAAAAATAAAAAAACCAAAAATAATGTCTACACATATCTAAACTATATATAATAATTAATGGAAGTTTTGTAATAAATTTTATAAAGTTCTTTATGCACTACATCTTTAACATCTTTTTTTTTTTTTTTTTGGAAATTCTTTCTTTGTTCAACCTTTCGTCTTCTTTAACCATTGTCTTTTTAGTTCAATCTTTAATCCCCTCCAATAATATATATATATATATATATATTAATTTTCATTTGATTTTCTTTAGATTTTTAAACTTTTCCCTTTATATCTTCTTAAATTCTACAGTTTCACTTTATTCAACTTTTCATCTATTTTCACCATTCCTCTTCCATCTTAATTTTCATATAAATTTCTTCTTACTTCATTTCCACCCCTCTCCCCTATTCCTTCCAAGTTATCCACAACAAAAAGGTCAATACTCTCTCTCTTTCTCCAATTGTTTCTCTTTTGATGGATTTTTTTATTGTTCCAACCACTGTTTTTCCCCTACTAATAGTTCTTTTTGTTTATGTTGATTTAATTGTCATATCACATTTGTTTATCTTTTTGGTATTTTTATTGACTTTTATGCATATTTAGGTAGATTGGTATTCCAATTTCCGATCACAAATTCCTTTTCTTGTGCCAACCAATGTGATTTAAAACCATATCTTGTTCCAACCGATCACAAATTCTTTTTCTTGTTCCAACCAATATGATTTATTAGAAACTACCATATTTAGCTAGTTTCTAATAAAACCAAGGCTTTTTAATTAACCCTTTGCAAACCTTTTCATACTATTTTCTCTTTCCAGGGTAAGGAAGAATATATGGCTGAAATTGTCCTCAATGATGTTGTGGATAGACTAATAGCCAATGCATTTTCACTAATTTCCATTGAGGATATCGGTTTTGAGTCAAGTTTCAAGGCGGAGTTGAAAAATCTTCTTGAAACATTATTCAAGATTAAATTCTTGTTAGATGATGCTCAAAAGAGACAATCAAGTGATAAGTCTATGAGGAATTGGCTAATGGAACTTAGAGATGTAGTTTATGATGCTGATAATGTGCTAGATGAGTTTAGCTATGAAAGGTTTTTGCAAGAGGTACAGACTCAAAATCTAACGGTGGATAGGGTGTGTAGGATTTCATTTTGCAATCCTGATAAAGTTAAGACCATCAAACATTTATTGGATAAAATTGATAAAATTGTGCATGACGCAGTTGGCTTTGGTCATAGAATGGAGTTGGTGAATTCAATCCCCAAAATTAGCTTGGACATGAAGATAGACCCCTTCCTCGATGATTCAGAAGTTGTAGGAAGAGAATACGATGTCACAAAAATAGTAAATGTACTTATTAGTTCAAGCAATCAACAAGTTATCTCTGTTCTCCCTATAGTGGGTATGGCAGGTCTTGGAAAGACAACTTTAGCAAAACTTGTTTATAACAATGAACTAATAAAGAAACATTTTGATATACTAGCATGGGTAAATGTTGGTAAGCATTTCGATGTTGAAGGGATTTTAAGAGAGATTCTTAAATTTCTTGAAGGATACTTGAGTGATTTAGAATATGATGATATACTTCAAAAATGTGCCGAAAAGTTGAGAGAAATAAAATATTTTCTCATACTTGATGACGTGCAAGATGAAGATCTTGAGAAATGGGATACTTTAAAGGGTTTCTTGTCAAAATTTAATTCAAGTACAGCAAATAATATTGTTGTTACAACCCGTAGTGACAATGTGGCTGAAATTATGGAGACACATCCCAAACATCAATTGGAAAAATTATCAAAAGATGATTGTTGGTCCATAATCAAGAAAAGAATATTCATAAATGGAAGAATTCCATTAACTTTAGATTTGGAGGCTATTGGTAGGGAAATTGCTAAAAGATGTGGAGGGATTCCATTGGTTGCAAGAGTTTTAGGGGGAATAATGTGCTTTAAATTTGACAAAAGCAAATGGCTAGAGATTCAAAATAATAAAATTTGGGATTTGTTGGATGAAGACCGTAGTGACATCTTTCCTGTGCTTAAGTTATGCTTTGATCATCTTCCAACACCATCTTTAAAACGATGTTTCTCATATTGTGCAATATTCCCTAAAGATTATGACATGAAAAAGGATGAAGTAATTCAGTATTGGATGGCTGAAGGGTTCTTTGAACTAGCTAAAGAAGCTAATATGGTGATGGAAGATATTGGTAACATGTATTTCAATATTTTGTTGGCCACTTCCTTTTTCCAAAATGCTAGAAAGGATGCCTACGGTAATATTATTAGTTGCAAAATGCATGATTTGATGCATGATTTTGCACTCTCAATTTCAAAATCTGAAACCCTAATTTTGGAGGGAGATTCAGTGGATAATGTTAGTAGCATACAACCTTTATTTGCCCGATTTGATGGCAAAACAACACTAGCAACTTCATTTAGTGGAGATGGTTTCATAAAATTGCGCACATTAATTTTAGAAAATTTCAACTTTGACATCATGTTATCAAATTTTAAATCCTTACGTGCTTTAAAATTATCAGGCCATGGGATGTCTGATTCAATTGAGCAATTAATACATTTGAGGCTTCTTCACATCTCTCAAACTGCAATTATGGGATTACCAGAATCCATCACCAAACTCTACAATTTGCAAACTTTAAGAATTGAAGGACATGAAGGAGATGGTTCTTTTAGACAGTTCTCTCTTCCAGAAGATCTAAGTAATTTGATTATGTTAAGACATATTCATATTAATAATTTCTTGCATTACAGGAAAACTCCTAAGAATATGGGGCGGTTGACATGCCTTCAAACATTGTCAATTTTTGTTGTGGGTCCAGAGGAAGGTTATCAGATTAGAAATTGGGAGCTTTAAAGAATCTCAAAGGAGAAATAAAAATAATGAATCTAGAGTACGTGAAAGATGAGGAAGAAGCAAAAAGTGCAAAATTAAAAGAAAAGGAAATACTTGAGTTGGGATTGTACTGGAATATTTTTTTTAATATAGCAGATGACAGGTATGATAAAGATGAAAAGGTGTTGGAAGGCCTCCAGCCTCACCCAAATTTGAAAAGCTTAAGAATTGAATGGTATGGAGGAAAGAAATTCCCATTATGGGTTGGTTTGTTGCTATATCAAAATTTGATTGAGATCAATTTGAGTTGTTGCACTAAATGTGAAGAAGTTCCCACTCTGGGGCTTTTGCCTTGTCTTAAGGTTCTTGAAATAGAATTTATGGTGACGATAAGAAGTATAGGAAGTAAATTTTACTGTCACAGTGAAGGGAGTTACAGAAATACTACATTATTTCCGGCATTGAGAATACTCAAATTGGAGCGCATGCATAGCTTAGTAGAGTGGAAGGATGCAAAGGAGTTGACAAGCACAGGTGAGGTGTTGTTGGTGTTTCCTTGCCTTGAGGAGTTGATTATTAGATGGTGTAATAAATTGAGAGATATACCAGACTCACTGCACACCTGCGTTTCCCTTCAGAAATTGGTAGTTGAGAGTTGTCTAGACCTGAGGTTTTTGCCAGGTGTCGCATCACGTATTCGATACTTAGAGATAATAGACTGTGGTATTGAAGAACTATCCAGTGAGCTACAATTCTGTACATTTCTTCAATATTTGAAGATTGAGCAATGTTGGAATTTGAAATCAATTCCAAACTCACTACACACATGCGTTTCTCTTCAAAAGTTGGTAGTAGTGAATTGTACTAACTTGAGGTATTTGCCAGATGTCCCATCAGATATTCTACACTTGGAGATAATAGACTGTGGTATTGAAAAACTATCCAGTGGGCTAAAATTATTTACGTTTCTTCAATATTTGAAGATTGAGCAATGTCGGAATTTGAAATGAATTCCAGACTCACTGCACACTTGCGTTTCCCTTCAGAAGTTCGTAGTATGCTGTTGTCCTGATCTGAGGTATTTGCCAGGTGTACCGTCAGTTATTCGACGCTTGGAGATAAAAGAGTGTGGTATTGATGAACTACCCAGTGGGCTACAATTCTGTACATCTCTTCAATATTTGGAGATTAAGGACTGTCCGAATCTGAAATCAATTCCAGATTTAGGAGAAGTATTTCATTCTCTTATTAATTTAAAAATTAGTAACTGTCCTGATCTAAGACTGAAGCTTTTACGAGAAGGCCGCTTAAAGACTTTGGTAATCGGTGGGTTTATTGAAGAGTTGGATGCTTTCCCGATTCTGCATTATCCTTCCATTCAATACTCAAATGCGTCCCTCAAAAAGCTAATATTGCTTGGGAGGCCTACACTCAACTCTCTCCCGAATGAAATTCAACACTTCACTGCCCTTGAAGAGCTGCAGATACAGAACTTTAACGGAATGGAAGCTTTGCCTGATTGGTTCAGCTATCTTTCTTCTCTTCAAAAGCTGTCTCTCTACTACTGCAAAAAGTTGGTGTATCTTCCCATTCTACACCTCAACAATTTAAAACATTTGCACATTGATGATTGCCGCAATTTAGAGAAAAGATGTGCAGACAGGAGCAGCGCAGAGTGGATCCAGATTGCCCATATTCCAAACATCAAAATCAATGGAAAATACATCCAAGGGAATGATTCGGAGGGCTTTCACAACTTTTTTGACTATGAAGAATTTGACATCTTTGACGACTTTGAAGATGATTAGTAAGTGTACTTATATCTGGACTAGAAGTATATTCCATTTCCGACTAGCCCCCAATTTATTTATATGTTCATAGATCAGTTTTATTGGTCCATGAAGTTATGTGATCCCCAGTTCTGCTAGTGGAAGCAAAGCTTAAATTTCTTATAAAGTTTCAGACAGCACTAAAAGTGTTGATGGTTCTAACATATTTATATATTGTATTTAGCTTTTGAAGGTTGCTAACACATTTAAATTTTTTTGGCTAACTCATGAAGCTTGCAAGAAGATTCCAGTTGGGAAAATTACCTACTTGATGATTTCTGGAGTTGACATACTTCGGGTTTGCTTTCTCTTTACCATTTCATATATGTGTATATAACTTACTTCTTAATTGGATCTTTGCGAGATCCAATTCAATTTATATATATATATATATATATATATTTGTACAGTCACTGGGTTCTATACCCATCGTGTGCATATCTACATAAAACAAATTGTTAGTCTATGTAAAGGTGTGCTTGTCAACTCCATATATGTGTTCATATGTCACCAAGACAATGTGTAGAGTTAGACTGAGTAGTCAGATCACGGAATTATGGTTTGACAATACTTGTTGACATGAAAGTCATTCTATGTGTCTGGTATTATTCTAGCTTAACTTGAACAGATGTCCTTTGCTTTTCACTCTTTTAATTGCTAACATGTATATATTAAACTAATTGCTAGGAGCATGGGATGTTAAAAAACTAACAAAACTAACAACATGCAGACAATAGGGACATCATAGCTAATTCAATCTGATAAGTACATCATGCATGCCAATTATCCCCTCATCCCTCTCACTTTCCTACAACATTTTATAACTTGTTACTTAGCATCTATTCATCTTGATATTCTGATATATATGTAGTTTTCATGTGTTGATGTCGTTGTATCTAGGATACTTCACAAAGCACCCATTTCTGCTAGCTTTGAAACCTACTTCTTTGTTGGGGAGGCATTAAATTTTGATGATGTTGGAGCCTTTGCAAAGGAACTATGGTAACTTTTCATTGTCTTAAGAATTGAAATTCTGGAACAAGAACTGCTACTACCTATTAGCAATGCAAGAGGTGTTCCCTTTCTATGGAAAGCTTGATGGAAGTATCCTGGAATGGTTGTCAAAGCTGGGTGTTCCCTTGAAGAGCTGCGGATAGAGAACTTTGACGGAATGGAAGCTTTGCCTGATTGGTTGGGCATTCCTTCTTCTCTTCAAAAGCTGTCTCTTTACTTCTGCCAAAAACTGATGTGTCTTCCCATTCTACGTTTCACCAATTTAAAACATCTGTACATTGCTTATTGCCCCAATTTAGAGAAAAGATGTGCAAATGGGAGCAATGCAGAGTGGTTAAAGATTGCCCATATTCCAAACATCAAAATCAATGGAAAATACATCCAAGGGGGAGAGGATTCTGACGACTCTGAAGACTTTGACGACCCTGACTCTGACGAATTTGACAACTCTGAAGATGAAGAAGACTCTGACGACTCTGAAGATGATTCTTACTACAAGTATATACCATTTCCTACTGGTCTCCAATTTATTTGTGTAATTTTTTATTTTTAAAAGGGCTATTCTTAAATTTCACATCTTAACATTTTAGATTAATTATAAATAAATAAATAAATATATATATATATATATATATATATATATTAGATTAATGCTTCTTGAATTAATTAATAGAAATTTAACTCACCAACCACTCTAATTACTGGAATGTTGCAAAAAATTTGATCTCAGTCAATGCTCATAAAATTTGTTAGATTAATCCATTCATGATAACATACATTCTCATTCTGTTTCTCAGCATTTCTTGTAACCTTCACTTATTGGTGTAAAATTGATTATGTCCATTGATGAAAGCATACTTTTCTTTTAATTTCATGAGCTGGAATTCTAATAATACATGGAGCACTTCTTGTTTTTAGGTCCTTGAAATAGTTGGAAATAGATTTTGTTAATTTGGGTTGTAGGGTCATAATTCCAATGTTTATTTAAGTGAATTTATTGTGGGAAAGTGGAGTTGGCTTGCATAAGAATGAGATTAGACATTGGGTGGGAGAAGGTCTTGCTTTTGTTTTCATGTTTGGGTTGGTAGGTCAATTTTACTAGTTCATGAAGTTATGTGATCCCCAGTTCTACTAGTGGAAGCAAAGCTTAAATTTCTTATAAAGTTTTAGATAGCACTGAAGGTGTTGATGGTTCTAATATATTTATATATCGGTTTTAGCTTTTGAAGGTTTCTAACACATTTTAATTTTTTTGGCTAAATCATGAAGCTAGCAAGAAGATTCCATCTCGGAAAATAACCAACTTGATGACAACTGATGCCAAGGTACTTCAAGTCTGCCTTCACTTTACCATTTCAGATACATGCATATAACTTCTTAATTAATTGGTGCTTTGCAAGATCCAATTCAGTTTATATATATTTGAACAGTGACTAGGTTCTGTACCCCTTGTGCCTATTTGCATAAACGTTGTAATGTTGAATTTATTCAATCATGTGTTGTCTTTATTCTGTGCCAAAATTGCTTGTAATTTAGCAATTTGATATCCTATATTTAGGTGGGAATCATGTAAGGGTAGTGTGAAGAAATCTCAAGAAGTGTGCAATTCAAGGGAGTCTCGCGATTCGCAAGTCGCCAGAATGGCACACATGAGAAGCATGCAGGGGGAGCTGAAGGGTCATGACAGCTGGAGCACTATAGGAAAAAACTTCTAGTCTGGCCAGGTAGTTAACTCACGACTCAAACTTGCAACTCATTCTAGTCACAAGATTGAGTTGCCAGAATGCCCTGTTTGTTGAAAATTGAACTTTCGCATTTCTCATACACTCTACTATAAATACCCTTATACCCACAAAATGTAGAGAGCTTCCAGAGAGAATTTTAAGAGAGAAACCTTAAAGAAAAACAAGATTGACTCATCCACAATCTTCATCCTTTGATTCTCCAAATTCCTCTACTCTCACCCTCTCCATTGACATATACTTGAGATGTACATTTAGTCAAATCCTTATCTCACCATATCCATATCAGTGAAAAGGTATTTTGGTGCTTGGGAAGCAGTTCAGAAGGGACCAATTCATTTTGGTTGGTGCAATGGGCTATTGCATGATCTGGTAAGGTAGAGAAGACAAGGTTCAGCATAACCCTATTAGAGCAACAAGCTTGGAGGGCTTAGGTGCACTAGGTAGATTAGGCTTGGAGGGTCTTCTACTATTCATGTATCCCAACTTTATTCTCTAATGGATTATTGACCGCTTGGATGGCGGCGGAGAGGTTTGTCGTTGAGTACTTCGGTTTCCTCTTCAATAACACATCGCCGTGTTATTTATGTATTTGCATCTCTCTTCCCTTATTCTTTGCCTTTTAATTACTACTGCGGTTGTGATTAATTTCGGTTTGGAGTGTGTTACCACTTTGGTTATAGCTTATATTTCATTTTCCGCACATATATTGTTTGGTTATAAGCTTGTGTTGGTGATTTTATATTTGGGGGTCTAAATGTTCATTGGTGTTTTGCACACTATTTGAACTTTCAAACATAATTGTTAGTCTATGTAAAGGTGTGCATGTCAACTTGATATATGTGTTCATGTCACCAAGACAATGTATAGAGTTAGATTGAGTAATCAGATCACAGAATTATGGTTTGACACTCTTTGACTTGAAAGTCATTCTGTGCATCAGGTATTATAATAGCTTAACCTGAACAAATGTCCTTTGCTTTCACTCTTTTAATTGCTAACATGTATATATTAAACTAATTGCTAGGAGCATGGGATGTTAAAAAGCTAACAACATGTGGACACTAGGGACAGCATATCTATTGTGTTCAGCCAGAGGAAAAATTAATTTACTTATGGCCTTTTTAATCTAGCCGCAAGCTAATGGAAGCTTATAAGATTTGGTAAGTTTTCTCAAATCATCTCTTATGTTTGAATAATTAGAGTACTAATTCAATCTGATAAGTATATCATTCGTGCCCAAAAAGTTTAACAATTTTCAGATCTTAATGGTCAAAAGTTTAAAATAATCTCCACTGTTTTGTGTGGTTGGTGAAGATGACACATCATTAGCACCAGCTGCAGTGGTTAATGTTGCGTGCTGCCTTTTCTATGATTTTCATGTCCCTTTACTGTTTAGTTTTACATATATATAAATTTCTGGTCTACTTTTTACTATTGCATTTTCCCTATAAAGTTTTGACTTGTCAGTTTTCTAATAACTAGTGGATGTCTTGTGCGATGCGCGTGTTCATTATTAATTATTTTATAATACTCATATGTGTTATAATATTTGGAAAATTAATTTTGATTATATATTATATGTTTCTAAAATAATGAATGGAAAAAAATTGTAACACAATATATCCATAAGCAGCTATAATTAATTAGTCTCTAAAAATGCCACTATATGCCCTTTTTGGTTTGATGAGGTGTACATATATATTTAGTTCTTACATATGACCATTTTCAATATAAAATTTTTTATTATTTCCTTTTCCTTTTTTTAGAAGTATTTCTTTTAAAAGAAAAAACATGAACTTTTGAAGGCTAAACATCTAAGATTTAAGGTTTATAATTTACAATTCGCAAAACTAAATATACATGCCAGGAGATTAAAAATAAAACAATAATTGAACAAGGAAATATAAACTTATACTATTTCATATCTTACATTTAATTTTACTTATATTTGAGTACCTTAATCACTTACAAAGATTTAAACACTTCCCAAAAATATAAATAAAGACAAAAAACACATTCCTTTTAGAAACCCCGTATGTTGTTAAAGCATTGTATCAAGCTTTGATAGTGTTGTTAAGAAGTTTAGATCATATGCACCTGAAACCAAAGCCAATTTCATACTCTTGTTGACACTAATTTCTCACTCTGTCTCTCTATCTCTCTAGTCCAATTTTTCTTTTGGCCTTTTGATATTTTGTGAAACTGGAATAAAAGAATATGAATACTAACATTGAATGGAAAAAACCTTTTATTTTTTAAATTAATGAAATTAAAAGTGGAAGAGTTCAAGAAGTTGGAAAAGGGAGTAGAACCAAATCTTTTAATTTTCTGCATTTATGGCTTAAACTAATCATTGATAAGAAGGTGGGAGGTGAAAGTAAAGAAAAAAGTACTCATACAAAGCGCCACATGGCAGAACCTCATGCACTTTCGCATGAGGTCTCTGCTTTTATATATACTAGCCGCTAAGCCACGCGTTGCGTGTGATAATTATTTTTATGGTGGTTTTATTAATTTTTTTTTACAATTTAAATTAATCTAATAATGAGTAATGTATTTTGTAATTATATTTTTATTTATTATAGGAACAATCATAAATGTAATATAGGAACAATCCAAAATACCCAAAAAACGTAAACTAAAAAATAATAATAAAACTTAACAGTGATTAATTGAACCAATATTAGGATAAAATTTTGTTTTTGATAATCTATTAAGGTTATTTTCTTTGTAGAAATTATAATTTCGGCCACCCAAAACGTATTATCAAATAAACAATTATTAGCAAAATCTAAAAATTAAATTTCTATACATGCATTGTTATAAAATAATAACAATTAAAATAAAATTGCAAAAGTTAAAATTTGTCACCTATCTGATTATTTTCGTTTGGTTAACCTTTGTTTTTCTTTAAATAAATGGCATTATAGAGTACTTCTAATACAACTATTAAGAGTACTTTCTCAACCACAAAGGATTAGAAAATAAACAAAAATTAGTAAAGTCTCATAGTTTAATATCTAAATTGAGAACTTTAAAAAATCATGCTATGTAATAGAATAAATACCAAATTATCCAAATTATGTTATATAATAGAATAATATTATATTTTTATATGCTATATTTAATTCTTTAGAACGCAATAGGATAACATTTAACAATCAAAGAGAAAAATAAAATAAAAAGAACAACAACAACAATTTAAAAAACAAAACTAAATCGCATTAACCCAAAATAGAGTTTTAAATAATATAAAAAATTATTAACCTAAAGTAGAGATGCAAGAAAAATAAAAAAATCCACCAAAAAATTTAGAGAGAGAAAGAGAGAGCCTTTTTTTTTTTTTTTTTGGTGAGGGAAGCTATACATAGAATAGAAGAGATAGTGACAAATTTATAGTAAGAGGGTGTGAATAAGAAGAGACAAAAATAAAGGAAGATGAAAGGAAAGAGGAAGAATGATATTAATATAGAGGGTAGTGGGGAGATGAAAAGGTAAGGGAGGGAGAAAGATTGAAGAAGTAGTGGGGAGATGAAATGGTAAGGGAGAGAGAAAGGTTGGAGAAGTGTAAATATTAATAAAAACAATTATAGGAAAATTGGGAAAAAAAAAAAAACCTAAAGCTTGAATGGCTTCAACGTTGTTGTTGTTGTTGTTTTTTTTTTTTTTTTTTTTTTTTTCCCTTTAAGTTGAAAAGGCTCACACAAAACCCTAAAACTGAACTAAAAAGGCTTTGGGTTGGATTTGATAGTAAAACTAAATAAATAAGAGGTGGGTTGAATTAATTATATAGATTTATTATAGGGTGATAGTGGAAGTAAATAAATAAGTAGTGGATTGCATTTATAGGGCTGAAAATTGTAAAATCTATTTTAAAATTGTAGGACAAATTATATTTAAAATAAATAAAATAAAATAAAATGACGTGGCAGCTGATATAGCGCAACATGAGAGTAGCAACATTAAACACTACGTTTCAGCTTTTAGTAATATATAAAATATAGATATATTCATTAAGGCGCTTTATTTGTACAAATTTCAAGTCATTTCTATAGTATCACTTTGACCCTTACTTTGTTAATGTCATTAATTTTTTTGATTTTTTTTTTTTCAAACTTTAGAATAATTGATTGCATCAATTATTTATTTTACCGTAATTAGAGTTGTGCGTGAACTTAAACGTCCCGTATATTGTACCCCATAAGGAAGCATCTCGAGACTCAATTTTAATTGAACCAGACCCTGATTGCATTTTTGTTTTTCTGAGATCAATTTATGACCATGGATACGACATAGTACCAGTAATTAGAATACTTGAAGATTGCACTGAAAATATATTGATTTTATTGTCTTGAGTTCTCTCTCTCTCTACCCTAAAAAAATTCTGGCATAGATCATATTGAACTATATCATATACTTGTTTTTAAGTTTTTACCAATATACATAGTTGACAACACTTTTGACAAAGCATTAGGTGAGGCCAAGGATTTTCTTGTACATAGGCCATAGTTTCATCCATTCTCTATATAACTAGCAATATATATTTTCCTTCCTTAATTTACGGATGCTTGATAATTCTTCTGCCTTTCAAATCCTATGTTATTTATTACGGTTTCCTAACATAAGGCTTTCATGCAAATGACTTCAACAACTTTCGGGATTATGAGTTAGAGATCTATAGATAGTCTTTTTACTTGTTGGTTGTCATTAAATTCATTTATACACATCTCTATTAGAAAATTTAAAAGTACCATATTCAGTTAAGGTTTTCCACTATTGTGTGGTTTTCTTCTTGTAACCTTGACAGATGGTCTTACCCAACAGGCAACAGGTGACCGTTCTGGTTGCTCTAGATCATGCAAATAGTTGTAGGATTGTTCTTGATCCCTTAGATATAAGATACTGGGCCTTTTCCCTATAAGCACTAAATGTCTGTTATTTAATAGTTTTAATACATTTTGGTTGAGAATTTGGTTTTGTACTACCTAGCAAAAAAGTTACTATTTTTACTACTAATATAAGTAGTTCAAGCTACCACAATATTGATACATTCTGATGACTTCCATAATGATTTAGAAAAGGAAAAATGCATCATATGCTCCAATATTGTTGTTTCTTGATCCTTTTTACACGGCAGATTAGTAAGGAAGTTGCCCCTGAAACTGGATAAATGCAGGACTCTGATAGTTTCTTAATTTTTTTGGATATGAACAAATGGGTAAGCTATGATTCTTATGAATGAGTTGGATGTCATTGATTGTTGAGGATGCTTGCCAAAAACAGATCACATAAGTTCTACATTTTTTTTATGGTTGATCACATAAGTTCTACTCACAACATGCGTAAAGCTTTTTGAGTAATTAGACAATTGATGACAAGCCTTGTCTTGCTATGACCTCTCATAATCTTTGCTGCTGTAAATTGCAGCTGAAACTTTTTGTCAATTGTCATTAATCCCTTGAAAGAGATGAGGAGCCTTTGGAGAATGAGGAGTCTTTTCGGATCTTCTCCAAATTGTTTTGAACACTCTTTCCACCCTACTTATAATTATACTGTTGTCATCTTTACGCACTTGAGACAATTTGTCGAAGTGTGTACATGTACAGATATATAAATGATAGCAGATGTTATCTAGCAAGTAGAAGTTGTAATTAGAGCTTTGAATATTTGTTCACTGTGATGCACTTGAACCTCTTCATCACACTTGAATTTCTCACCAACAACGCACAATTAAAATCTCTCACATGGGAGAAATTCTTTTGTAATTTAATGAAAAGTGAAAGAATCATTCTCATTAGTCAATATCATGTTGATAGTGAAAAATAGGCTGTTATAAATGTGGATGGACTAATCTTTTTTCTCCTCTTCATCTACTTGAACACGCTACACTAATGTATTTGAAAATCGCATAACCAAATAAGGAGAATATTTTTCGCAGTAAACTATACATTTAGGATAATCTGCAATATCTGCTTATGGTGTGAGTAGCTCATTGCATCACTAAATTAAAATATCAGTGATCTTTCATTGAGTCAGTTAGAGGTCATGTAGTTTAGCACAAACTGGACAAAGATTGCTCATTTTCCCGTTATTAAGATAAATATTTGATACATCCTGCTCTAAGGTCAAATAATTTAAAACTGGTATGTTCTCTCAAACCTCCTTCTGTTTGCTGTTTCACTTTGAAGTCGTCTAACTGCTCATGATTTGTTCTCTGCTATGCTTTCTCCTTTTTGCTTTAAAAATATTGCCATATTCTTTGGTTGATGATCTCGGAAGAGTTTTATGTCAAACTTATAATCCATATATGGGTTCATATATCACCAAAACAGTCAGATCAATGAATTGTAGTTTGACACTATTTAATATGAACGTCATTTCTGAGCATTATATTAGTTATTATACTCCATATATGTGTTATTATACTTAGCTTGAACAGTGTGAAATGTCCTTTTCTTTGGCACTTTTAGTTGCTGACGTGGATATAACGAAATAGGAGCCTGGGATGTTAAAAAGCTAACAAAACTAACAACACATGGATTCTCATTATTCAAAGAACTAAAAATTTATTATCAGTTAAATATGTTACCTCAATATGCAGGCATTGGCATATCTAATGTGTTCAGCTGGAGGAAACATTTATTCATGGAACTTTTAACCCACCTCAAATCCAACCGAAGAGCTAATATCCTGTCATTGCTCCAAATTAATTGAAAGATGTGCAAAGGGGCATGGTGCAGAGTAGTCTAGGATTTCCCACATTCCAGATATCTATTTTAATGAATGCATTAAACAAGAAGCTGTTTGAAGATCATGTACATTATTAAGATGGATGACCAGTAAGTTTCAGACAATTAAAATCTCTGACATGGTAGAAGTTCTTTTGTAATATAAAAGGAAATGGAAAAGAATCAGTCTTCTTTTTGGTCAATCATATGTCAATGGTGAAAATTAGGCTATTATATATGTGGATGGACTCTACCCTAACATATTTGAGAATGTCTTAGACAATAAGTGGAAAGCCACCTATTGTTCTTACATGAGCTGTACATTTGCAAGAAGCTGCAATATCTGCTTATGGTGTAACTGGCTCATTGCAATATCTGCTTATGGAGTAAGTGGCCATTGCATTACTAAATTACAAATACCCGTGATCTTTCATTATCCCAATTAGAGGTCATGTAGTTTAGCACAAAAGGTTCTAAGATTGCCCATGTTCCTGTGATTAAGAAAAACCTTTGATACATTCTACATTCCTATTCTAAGCTCGAAGTCATTTATAATTTCAATGTTCTCTTCTGTTTGCTGTGAAGTTGACTCACTGTTCATGATTTGTTCTATATATATATATATATATTACCATATTCTTGGGTTAACAACATCCAAATAATTTTATGTCAAACCATTAATTCATATTTATGTAACATATATTTATTGCATAATTTTTGTGTATCTTCAATTTTTAGCCCTATATCATTGTGGTTATTCCATGATGATTGGATTTCTTTTAGCACATCAAATATTTTTCAGAAATTAAGAATTTTTTTTTTTTAAAAAGTAATTCATTTGAATTATCACCACCCTTATGTTTTAATATTCTTTATTAATATTTAACTATGATTTCTATAAGCCATAGTTAGTAGCACTTGACAATTCTTTTGATGTAATTGTCACTAGTAATTTCTTTTTTATCAACGAATACTTTAATTTCTTGTGTCAAGGATGCTTCACGATTATTTGGGGTTGGGGTAACTTTTTAACTCTTCAAGAACTGAAGTTCAGGAGTAGGAGTGCTACTACCTACTAGCAAAGCAAGTGGCCCACTCACTTTCCATGAAAGCTAAATGAAGAACTGAAGCTTGAATTGGTTCCAAATTTCCAATCTAATTGTTTCTTTGAAATTTGTGAGTTGTCAAATTCTCTTCTTCATTTCATTTGTTTTCTCTCTTCCATCAAAACCTAATATGATTCCTTTTGATTCTTTCTTATTCTTTCAATTTCATATATTATTATTATTATTAAATTTTTTGTTTTATACAATTTATAGATTTTGGTCATGCTTCACATCCCAATTAGTACTTATGCACTTCAGCATAGAGTGGTCCTAGATTGGCCCTATTCCCAATATCTAGATAAATATATGATTCCTATTCTAAGCTCAAAATAATATTAAATCCATATTTCTTCTCAAAGGTCCTTTTTTCTAACATTTCATTTTGGAATAAACTAGTTCATTTTACAATTAATTTACCATATTTCTTATCCATTTATTAAAGCGATTTTCCTTCAATTTTTGTGTCAAACTTGTATATCGATGTACTGCAACATATTCTGTTGCATAGGATATGTATACCTTCAAATTTTTGTTTCAAACAAACCCCTCAATTTTTTTGGATTTATTTTACCTAGGAAATTCTTGTCTACTTGTTACCATTGCATTGTCTTCACTACAATGTTTTGACTTATCAGTTTTCTAATACTAATGGCTGTTATAGAATATTAAGAAATAGCATTTTGTATTTGCTTTGGTCATAATCTGATTTCATATTAAAAATGAAAAGCTAGAACAATTTGCTTTCTCAGTCTCTCTATATATCGATCATCTAGCTATTAGATCTGCTGCATATGTTCATTTGAGGACTCAATGTGCCTCCTAATTGCAGCCAGGAAACAACTATAAAGTTCATATATATGCTTACGTGCACAAATGCATGTATTCTAGAACCATGCAAGAATCCCATAAGCCAATTCTTGAGCATCATTCATCTCTCTTACATTTCTCTTTATTACAGGACATAAAAAGAGCAGCAAAGCCAACATATATATGAAGGCATAAATACACTCTGAAAATGGCTCTACTTGACTGCATGCAAAGAAATGGTGACAATACTAAAAGTCCTATCAGCCCCTCTTTGAAGCTTCTCCAAGGTAATTCCAACCATGCCATCGTGGTTTAAGCATCCTACATAAACTTGTGTCTTGGTCCTGGTGGTAGAGATGTTTCTAGTACATACTTAGACTGTCACGTTTAAACCATATATAGCATTTTCAGCTTGGTATATTTGTTAAAGGCTTCATTTAATCTTGAATGAAAATTCCATGACTTGTACACACTTTTTATAAGGTTCAAAGTGGTTGCCAACCTCCTCATCTTCTATATTTGGAAAGGATCTTGACCCAGAAGGAATTTGTTCATCATTACAAGAAATGAGTTTCCACCAAATTGAAGAAGGCCAAGAATTTGAGACATACTCTCATCATGAAGAAACATAATCAGGATGTTAGCACCACACCTTCTTGGGTTGTTAGGTTGGATGATGAAGATGAAGATTAAGAAGATCTTGAATTCTATGGAGCCCCAGGTTATATTTTTTACACCCTTACTTTGTGCAACACATTTATGCCCATGTTTTTTTCTTTCTTTATTATTTTACTGGTTTTGTGAGGTAAAATGGAAACACTCCAATATGGTTCCTAATTCTTAATGCCCCTTATCATTTGATTTTTAGCATTTGAATCAAGGCTGGCTCCTGAGAGGTACAAGGAAACCACTAGACATAATCCAAGAACAACACATAAGAATTTCGGGAAGCATGTTTTGGAAAGCACTGTCAATCTTACTTTTAAAAAGAAAAACAGATGCCTACAAGTCTTAAAAGGACATTAACTGAAACTGTAACTGAAAATTTGGCATCAGCTTTCGCTGTGTTATCAGAATTCAGAGTTCTTTCCACAAATTTATTCTGTCCCTGCTACTACTGAAAGAGGAAAGCAAGATAATAAGGGTGAGCAAATATGGATAAGGTTGTTTCAGCGAAGGAGTATCTAATGCATAAACTTGAACCCAAGGAAGTTGTGCTTTCTTCAGTGATATCCAAGGCAATGAGTCCAAAGAGAGCTCCTGGTGATATGGGTGTGGTATGAGGGATCCTGTGACTTGCTCCAACATGAGGAATTGTTCAAATACACAGCTTTGAGTTCAGTTAGAAACCAAACATTTCCCATGCCAATTTCCACCAGTTTGCATTCAGCTAAAGACTCGCCATCACACACTCAGATCTCAGCCAATGCTCATAATTTTTTTTTTTTTTTTTTGGTGTCAATTTTGATCTTGAATGTATATGGAGACATCTTAACAAGCTTCAATTAGTTTTTCACCCTAATGTACCAATACTAAAAACCATCACCATCAGAAATGCATTATCTGATGCTAATTATTCTTTTGAAGTTCCATTGTACAGTCTTTGGTAACCATGGGATGCATTTGATAAATGGTATGAAATCACCAGGTCAAATTTATATCGATATTTAGTTATCTAAACAAGGCCCTAACCATGTTATGGATTCCATGTGCTATGGTCTCTTTATGGTATATTATAATTCATATCTCATGTATATTTGTCGTCTACAGTTTGTTGGAAAGAAAATCATCGCATAATCCTCCAAGCCAATGGAGAGGGGAACCAACTGTTGATAAAGAAAAAACTTTCTGAGCTGTTTTGACTTCCATGTATCGATAAGTAGTTTATTTATGTATGTATGTTTTTAGAACCTTTAACACAAGTTGTCTAACCTAGTTATTTAGCCAAGTAATTACTTAGATAAATTATTCAGTTCTAGGTTAACACAATTAAAATCATATCATTTAAATAATGCGGAAATATATAGAACACAATGATATGATAACGCAGGAAAACCTAATTGGTAAAAAACATGGGAAGGATTTAACCTAGCTATCCTCAAGGTAAAACAGATCTATTATGAAAGAATTGAAATTTTTACAATAGAACTTAGACCACTAACATCCTATTGCTATCTTGTGTAGAAAACTTACTATCACAACCATGTGACAGCTCCGAGTCCACAGACTACTTCTTTCCTTGTTCTACAATAACCATAAGTTCTCCTACTTGTGACATTGAGACTCCACTCAAAGGTTTCAGATCTTCTTTAAACTTCTTTAAGCAGCAACTGAAGAGATCATCAAGTTCTTGATGCAAATCTTGATCTTGACAACTCAATGTGTGTGTATGAAGGTAAACACCTCTAGATCTCACAGAAGATTCAACACACAACTCTCCAAAGACTTCTAAAACGTAGTTAGGGTTTTTCCTTTTGTACTTGAAGTAAAACACTTAACCCTACACATCATATGGGCTTGGGCTAAATTGAAAATTTTGCAGAAAAATAAATCTGCACGAGTTTTGATCGATCGAGCCTTGCAAATTTTGTCCAATAACTTCTGCAATCACTCAATTCCAATTTTACAATAAATCACACTTTGAACAAGCCTAAACTTAGACTTTAACTTTTGATCATGGTTTGCCAACATATTACAAATTGAAGTTCTAATATATTAGTTCCTAAAGTCTTAGAACCTAACAAACTCCCTCTTTGGCAATCTGTGACAAAACACATTACAAAAATATGCTCAAAGTAAAACAGCCCATTCAATTAAAAATCCCTAATTACAATACAACATAAACCACTATCTATCAGTTGCTAAAGTAGACAGTAGCCACGACTGAATTAACCTATAAATTCTTGAAACACTCAACAAACACATAAACGCATGTGTGGAAAATACAAGTAAACAAAATTAATTTCTTAATTTCACAAAACATAAAAAAGACATATACCATGAATAATCTCATAATATAAATCAATAACCAATGTACCATATGTGAAACAAGAAACATAAGAAACATAAAAACACATAAACATAATGTCTCCCCCTAACATATACAACCCATCAAAATAAATACATCAAAGCCAAAATAACCAAAATACATATCAAGAAAACTCCTAGATACAATCTACAATCTCCCCCTATCTCCATGTGTACTCCCCCTTTTTGTGACGTATTGCCAAAGGGCAATTAAGACTCATCAGAGGGTGGAGCTGGTGGAGTAGAACCTCTAGCATGCGCCAAATCTGCTCGTAAGGCCGCAACCTCATTGAGCACATCCAATAAAATCTATCCATGCGTTGCCTGAACTGTCAAAATGTTATCCAACATAGCATGCAAGGAAGAGTCACTCGATGTTGATGGTGGACGATCCACAGCAGCTATGGGGTCTACATAAGCCTCAACAGTAGGATCACTAGATGGAGGAGCTTAAGATGCATGACTTGTGGAAGACTCGACTCTAAGGGGCTTAGAGCTTGCTTTCAACTGAGCAGCCCTTTGCCAAAGGAAGGTGGCACCTGTAAAAGCTATGACATGTATGGGCTCGGATGCAGGAAAGTCCTCTAATCCTAAGTCCAAAAAAATCCTATGAATAAAGACTAGAAAAAACAAGCCATGGGATATGGCACTACTCCTTCGAACCTCAACAAGTGAGCGAATGAAAAGAGTAGGAAAACTGATAGGAGCATTAGTGATGAGAGCGTACAAGAACGCGCATCTTTCAATAGGAATAGTATGAAGATGAGAGATAAGCCAAATACAATGACAAGAAATCCTAAAAAACAAATAATTGAGCTTAGTAAGCTCATGCGAGGTGATACGAGGATTAGTACCCCAACTAATGGAAGTACTGGTGATGAGAAACATGATGTCACCAAGGTGAGGAGACTCTATGTAAGGGTACACAAGCTGTTGTACCAAAGGTACACCAAGAGCAGAGGCTACTACCTTAGGAGTAATGACATACTCTTTACCCCTTATCCAACTCTTCACAAACTGAACGTTGGAGTCATCAGAGTGGACAGAGAGGTTTAAATAGAACTCTCTAATCAATGTAGCTGAAGGAGGATGCTCTACCTCTAAGAGTGGTAACCAGCCCCTACACTCAAAGTTCCTACATATTTCGAGATCAACCTCATCTAAGATAACCCTACGTTCAACCCATACCGGTCTAAACACATTAAGCTTCTCATAGGCTTCTTGGTTTTTCAAGGACCTAAACTTGTCACTCTGGAACTCAAGAGTAGATGGGGTAGGGGTTTTCTTTGCTCTAGTCTTCCTAGCCATGATGCTAAGAGGTTAAAGGAAAAGGAAAACAAAAACAAAATAGAAAACCAAGGGCAGACTGCATTAGAATGGGTTAGAGCATAAGAATATCAACAAATAACAATCTATATGATGCATGTCATGAATGCACATATGATGCATGCTTTAATGCATTAAAATTTGTTCAATTTCTCTTTATAAATCAACAATTGACTTGAACATAGAGTTTTAGTCCAAAAACATCAAATTTTGAAAATCCACAATTTCAAAAAATAAACCAAATTGAACAATTAACCATTATACTAGTTAGGAAACATCATATAATGAATTAATTTATCAATATCTCAAGCCAATTTCATCAAATTAAACTCAATTGAACAAAATTCCCAATTTCACAAAATTCCAAACCCTAGAATTTCCAATTGTTCTCAAACCAACAAATTAATCAAATTAATGCATAGGAATCATGTTTATAATATCTAAGAACAAAAACCCAATCAACAAAATGATTAAAAACAATTGAAAAATAAAAAATCCCTAATTTCCTATGTTTGAAATTTTCAAAGAAAAATGCATGAAACATGTAATTAAATTGAAAAAGAAAGGGTATAAAGGTCTTACCAATGCTTGAGGACAAAAACCTTGGAAAATTTTGAGGAAGAAAACAACAAAAATCCCTTAGATTGGATTGGTCGAAGAAAAGAAGAGAGAAAAAGTCTGAAGAGCTTTTGAAAATATGAAGAACACGTGATAGCAAAAGCCTTTTAAAAAGTCTATTTTCAAAATTCGATTGGTCAAAATTGGGGTTCGATCAATCAAAAAACAGATTCGATTGATCGAGCACCAATTGAGCCAGGCAAATTCAAACCTAAAATTTTAAAGCATTTTTTATCAGTAGAAAAACACACTCGATCGATCGAAAATCTAGAAAAATGAATTTTTGAAAAATAGAAGAAGTTTTATGTAGAAACACTCAAACCAACTTATTTCATGAATGAAATGCATGAGTATGAGTCTAAAAGTTTTTCAAAAACACTTGATTTCAACCCAGATCTTCCAAAAATAAGATTGTTACACTTTTTGTTCCCAAAAATCAATTAATGAACATAGTTTGCATCAAAATCAAGGAACATATAATCTTAGATGGCCATACCAAATTCACACATAATATCATGTACTAAGTTTAGTAAAGAATAACTTGTGTAGTGTGTGCAACTAGTAATAGCATGAGATACATTTGAGATGATATGTAGATAGTAATTAATCACAATTTCTACATTATTTATCACATAAGTTTGAAAGTGAGTATCACCTAAAGAGTTACATCATATAACTCTCACATCTCTTAGAAAACAAGCTAGCAATCATGTAATAGGTTCTTAATCTTATCAAGCAACATCATGTTTTCAGTCTTCACCTTATCAATCAAATTATTAGCATCAAGCAATTTCAGCAATAAGTTTTTCTTTTCAAGTTCAAGGGAGGCAATCTTCTTTAAACCTAAGTCTACATTCATTGCATCCTTTGCAGCAACCTTGCACAGCTTATTATAAGCTTCTTGCAAATCATCACACTCAGAGAGTTCCCATCAGAAGGGTTCTCTTCAACCACAACACTTTCATCAACTACAGTAGTAGCTGTGAATGCAATGTTGTTTCCATCTTCATCACTACCAGACTAGTGACTAGAAATTTCATCATCACTAAGGGTTACAGTCATAGCTTTACCATTTGACCTCAAGAATGTAGGACATTCAGATTTCCCATGACCATACCCTTGACAGCCAAAAAATTGTTGACCTAGAGAATTATTAGAAGTTTGACCAACTTTCTCTTTTGATTTATCAGTTTTATTAACTTTAGTTGATTCATTCTTTTTAAAATTCCTAGGTTCAGCATTGTTTTTACCTCTTACCCTTCTGTTATTGTTCCTAAGAAAGTTTCTAAAGTTTTTGGCAAGATAAGCAATCTCTGTAGAAGAGAGTTCATCATCAAATCTATTTTCATCAACATCATCAACTAACTTAAGAACCATTGATTTGGATTTGTTTGTCTTGGGTAGGTCTAGCTCATGGGATTAGAGAGATCCAACAAGCTCATCAACAAGAATGGAGTCCACATCCTTGCTTTTCAGTAATGACAATCACTTTAGATCTAAAGTCCTTAGTCAAGGATCTAAGAATCTTCTTAACAATCTTAGGTTGATCATAAATTTCATCCAAATTATAAGCAGAATTAACAATATCATTAAGTTTAGCATATAATTCATCAAAACACTCATCATCAGATATTCTAATGCCTTTCAAATCTAGTAGTTAACTGCTGCAACTTATTAATCTTAACTGCCTTTGTGTCTTCATGCATAGTTTGGAGAATATTCCATGCAGTATGAGCAACCTCAACATTTGAAATTCTTATGAATTCCTCCATAGAAACAGCATTAAAAATAGAATTCATGGCTTTGCTAGTAAAAGCGGCTGCCTCTTTTTGAGAAGTTGACCACTCACTAATAGGAGTAATCGGTTTCTCCCATCCATATTCAATGGAGTTTCACACTCTCTCATCAATAGATTTTAGGAATGCTTTCAATGGAGTTCCACACTCTCTCATCAATAGATTTTAGGTATAGTTGTTCCCAACAAAGTGAGGTGGGACCACAAAAGAGTGACCGTGTTCCATGACAACAAGGGTGGAGGATCAACTTTTAGATCAAAAGATCTAAAAACACAAGAGCTAACTTGCTCTGATACCACTTGTACGTTTTTAGACCCCTTAACACAAGTTGTTTAATCTACTTATTTAGCCAAGTGATTACTTAGATAAATTATTCAGTTCTAGGTTAACACAATTAAAATCATATCATGTAAATAATGCGGAAATGCAAAGAACACAACGATATGATAACCCAAGAAAACCTAACCGGTAAAAAACCTGGGAATGATTTAACCTACCTATCCTCAAGGTAAAACAAATCCACTATGAAAGAATTGAAATTTTTACAATAGAACTTAGACCACTAACATTTTTATTGCTGCCTCATGTAGAAAACCTACTACCACGACCACGTGACAACTCCGAGTTCAGAATTACTTTTTTCCTTGATCTGCAGCAACCACAAGTTCTCCTACTTGTGACTTTAAGACTCCACTCAAAGGTTTCAGATCTTCTTTAAAGTTCTTAAGCAGCAACTGGAAAGATCATCAAGTTCTTGACGCGAATCTTGATCTTGACAACTCTATGTGTATGTATGAAGGTAAACACCTCTAGATCTCATAGAAGATTCAACGCACAACTCTTCAAAGTCTTCTAAAACGTAGCTAGGGTTTTTCCTTTTATACTTGAAGTAAAACACTTAACCCTACACGTCATATGGGCTTGGGCTGAATTGAAAATTCTGCAGAAAAATAAATCTGCACGAGTTTCGATTGATCGAGCCTAATTTTCGATCGATCAAGCCTTGCAGATTTTGTCTAATAACTTCTACAATCACTCGATTCCAATTTTAAAATAAATCACACTTTGAACAAGCCTAAACCTAGACTCTATGTTTTGATCATGGTTTGCCAACATATTACAAATTGAAGTTCTAATACATTAACTCCTAAAGTCTTAGAACCTAACAATGTATATAAAGATTTCCTTCCTTTGTTTGAAGTAGATTTTTATAGTTACCAATAAAATGTTTTTGCAGCATGTAAGTTGAAAAAGTCCAAACCAATGCAACAAATGTGAATATCTCCCTTTATAATATAGGTCAAAGACCTGATTTAATGCATTGATAGTACTAAATTACTAAGTCAGTTACTGTTACAATCTCATAATAGCCAATCTTAGTTGGTTTAGCTTGTAACTAGTGTGATGGCCTAAGAGTGGTAATATGATGATGGTTGTATTGTGAAAGCTTGCAATGTGTGAAAACACAAGAGCTTGTTTAGACCCCCAATTTAAAGTTACGGCTTAGTTGATTTTACACTAACTTAATACTAAGTGCAGAATAGTGTAAACACAAGCATACAAGCAAGAGAGCTACTCTAATCCATATTTAAAGCTACACAATAGTAAAATGAAATGAACAAGAATAGGAAAGAAATATGCAAACATAGATAACACTGAGACGTGTTATCGAAGAGGAAACCGAAGAACTCGGCAAAAAACCTCTCCGTCGCCCTCTAAAAGGTAATTGATCCACTAGACAATCAGTTGGGATATATGGGTGATCATAAGACCCTCTAAGCCTAATCTATACTCTGTACCTAAGCCCTCCAAGCTCCTACTCTAACAAGGCTTCTTGGAACCCTGTCTTGTTTAGCACTCCGGATTCCGCAACAAACTCCATGTTGCATATGCCATCCTTGGCTTCTTCCAATGCTTCCCAGCAGCACCAAAACCTCACTTGACACTATCAAAGGGTGTGGTAAGTGTTTGTGCTATCAACCTCTCAATGGTATGGAAATGAAGACGTAGGAGATGAGGAAATTCCACAAACAAATGTGTAGAGAATTGTTGGCATAACAATTTCTAACTCTTAAGTGTTTTTGCTAGGATTTTCTCTCCGAAGCTCTCCTTTACATTTATGGGTAATGAGAGTATATATAGTGTGGGTTCAGAAAGTGTGTATCAGATAGTACAATCTGGCAAAACAGAAAGTTTTACGGGTGTTTTGCGGGAAGTCCTTACCCGCGAGCTAGTCGTGAAACACAGCTGTCTCCATCTGTACTGACTCTTCGCATTCCAGTCATGTGCAAGGCACATGCTTTCTTTCGTGGGATGCTTAGTCGCGAGATACCCTCGAAAACCCTCCTGGCTTCAATTGCTTGAGTCTTCACACTCTCTCTCACTATCACACAACCCTTACAATAAATTCCCACAACAAATACAGGGTACATAAGATTAAATAAAATTACAATCAAATTTGGCACGGAATAGAAGCCAACAAAATACATATTTGTAAGTCACAACTTTACATATTGTATTAGGTTAACAGGTTTAGGAGGCAAGACAAATAATCATAAATTTGAAGGGTAATGAACTAATCATGCATTTCTCCCAAAAAAAAAAACACTAGTCATGCAATTTGTGGAAAAGGGGACTGTTTTAAAGCTAGGCCTGATTTGTTCATACCCACCCAATAGCTGGGCCTAGCACTAGGCCTATAATGAACTATTTGGATCTCAAAGCAATCTTACTGGGTACCATTCATGATGAAATGATTCTATAGAATTGGCTATGTTGGTTGCTCTTCTTTTATATCATCTTTAATTAATTTAATTAATTCTCTTTTCCTATGTCCTTTTGCTTTTATCTCTAATTATTATTAAAATATTAGTTGTTAAGGTACGACTAAAAGCGACTAAAAAAATCCGCTTGAGCAACATGTTTTATAATATGTGCTCTTTTCATTTTTATTTTTTTATGTGAATGCTCTTTTTATTAATTTTGGTTAAACTTTAGTAAAAATAATTTGTTGAAAATTTGGAATATTCTGTTACTAATATTAATGAAAGGTGGGGGAGTGTCATTTTTTTTTCAAATCTTAAAGAATGGAAGTGTTTTTTCTTTTCAAGTTTGGAGTGAGAGTTATTTCTCCAAATCTAAAGAGGAGTGTAATTTGCCTCTTTTTTATTTCTTGACTAAACATACTCGCTTGGTTCAGGTTTTTCAAAAAAGTATTGAATTTCATCCACATAATGAAATGTTAAAAACTGATTTATCTTTTGAATAGTACTCATGATTGTTGCATACCATGATTTATCTTTTGAACATTACTCATGATTGTAGGATATGAGAATGAATGAACAAAAGTAAATACTCCTATTAGTTATTTTGTGACATAACACCAAATTTGATACAACACTATCTTTTTTTACCTTAATGTGAAAAAAAAAAAAAATTGATATAACCATTTATTTTTTTAACTCTTAATGTAACAGTTTCTCCACCAAAAAAAAAAAAAAAAAAAAAGTAATTTTGTCGTATCTCACATCACATTAAGAGTTCCTTTTTTTTTTTTTTCTTTTTAAAATGTCTCACTGCCTTCAATGTCACCTCTCCATGCCTCAGTTTGAATTTTGAGTTACCATTTTGTTTGCCTTTGAAAGATAAACTTATGAAATGATCAGTAGAACTTTTGGCTGCCATGATGTAGGCAACTGAACAAGGACTCTTGTGGTGTCAAAAATGTATTAGTCATAGTGAAAAGGTTTTGAAAGGATCTTAGTTCACTCAAATGTGCAAAGTACCTTAACTAATTTCAAAGCATGAAGGCAATAATTGAGAAAATGTGAACCTAGTGGGAACCATCATTTGGGACTTCGTTCAATTTCCATCTTAATAAAGACACATACTTTGCCCTCGCCTCATTCCATTTCTATGTGAAACTAGTGGGGCAAAACTTATGTTTGGTATTATACGTTTCTTCCTGGTGAATATAACACAACACAAAGGAGAAGAGACTCTGTACCAAGTACCAACCATATCCCTCTACATAATCGAATTGCATATTGCCATGTGCTAAATTTGTGGGGCTATTATGTTCAAACTCTTGATAGATGGAGGCCAAGTTTAACCATTGTAGATAAAAGGATCATATTGAACAAATCCAAACTAAAAGGTAGAAAATTTTAAATTTAAGCAATCAAAGCGAAATTAATAAAGAATATAAATTTTGAGGAACCAAATTATGAGTTTTTTTATAATCCAAATATGCGTTCACAAGCAACAAAAATTTTAAAATAAATAAAAATAATTAAAAGTGGGGAAACAAAGAATAAAATCAAGGAATTAATTTTGTTATGTTTGCAACAACCAAAAAAAATAAAATAAAATAAAAACCGTTTTCTTGGAATAAAAAGAAAAAAAAAAAATGAGACGCTTTAATGTTTTTTTTCTTAAGCTGGAACGAAAAATAAATAAATAAATAAAATTAAAGTCAGTTTTGACGCTGAGTACCACTTGCTCTAAGTTTGAGATTGATTTTGGCTTCAAAACATATGTGATGTTGTTTAACAGTACTAAGTAACGCCATTGATAAGAGGATAAAATTGAACAACTTTTTTTTTTTTTTTTGGATAGGCATAAAATTGAACAACTCTTAAACGACAAGGTCGAAAATGTTTAAATTTAAACAATAAAGATGAAATTTGATAACAAATTTAAATTTGTAGGAAAAAATTGTGAATTAATATGATAAAAAAAAAGAAGTTAACGAGACCAAAGCACAAAACAAATTAAGAAAATAGTTTCTAGAAACCAGTCCTTCTTGTTCAAACTAATTGAGCTGTATACGGACATGTTGAATCCAAAATCCATCTTCTTTCAGTGAGTGATGGTCCCATTTGTTGTTCTAAATAGCTGTGTTAATTGTTATAGGTAGGCAAAAAATTAATCTCATAAAAAAAAAAAATTTAAGTTGTACATTTAAATTAAAACTCCTATATAAAAAAAACAAATAATAATTACCATTTATAATTTGTTATGAAAATGGTGTAGAGGAAGCAACAATTTACACACTCTTAACTCTTTAGCCTTTGACCTTTTAAAAAAGAGAATTGCTATGTCCATAATATTTTTACCACAAATTATAAGTGGTTAGTTGTTATTAGTTCAAAATTTGAAATTTTACTACAAAAAAAAATGAAATTTTGTATCCACAATATTTTTACAATAAATGTAAGTGTTAGGTTGTTATTGGGTTTTATAAGTGAGAAAAAAAAAATTAAGTTGTAGATTTAAACTAAAACAAATAAAAATTTACTACTAAATTATTATTTGTTATGAAATATCACTTCTCTGATCACAATTCACATGCTTTCAACTCTTTAACATTTTCATCCAAAGATTTGACCGTTGAAAAGAAATACTTAAGACAGAGATGAATTTTTAAAAATATAGCCGTTATAGAAACGATTAAGTAAGAGATGAATTTTTAAAAATATAGCCGTTATGGAAACGATTTCTGAAAATATAATGATTAAAATTTAAGAGTAAAAGAGCTTTGTAAATTGCTAGACCGCTCTTCTCTTTCTCTTATTCTTTCACAGGCTAACCTTTTCTCTTATTCTCTCTCTCTCTCTCTCTAGCTCTTTTCACGGAGTTTTCGCTCTCGCTCTCTCTCTTGCTCTTCTTGACGTCCATTGACTGCATATCTACCTATTTGCTTGCAAGCTAATACTGAAGTAAGTTCACTCTTACATGTCTCTTATGCTGTATTGCTTTTTTCTTGCAAAATAAATAGTTTAATTAACACAACCAAGAAGTCATACTGCTCAATAGTAACTATAACATGAAGGAACGAATAGTAACAATTGTTGAGAACTGAAACTGATACAGATTACTATATCATATCATTAAGTGAAACCCCTCTCTCTCTCTCTCTAATATTTTTAAAGAAATAGGATAAACTTACTTTTATCTCTTATAAATATATTTTAATCATATTAATCTATTAATCTATATTTGGTTTTGAAATTTTATTCTTTTATGTCTTTATTGTTGGGTAAAAGGAAACATGGGTCGAAAAAGAGATCGATTTTGGGATTATGCTGTGGAACAAGGTAGTTCTTTCAAATGTAAATTTTGTGATCGTGTTTTTGCTGGAGGTGCAACAAGGATTAAAGCACACTTGGCTGGAGTTGTAGGCCATGACATTGCGGCATGTGTAGCCGTGTCTGAAGAAGTTCAAAAAGAAGCTTGGGCAACTCAAGAGTCTAACAAAAAGCTTAAAAGTGCATCCACCTCAAGTGATGCTGAGAAGAGAAAAATCACTTCAGCTTCAAAAATTGAGGACAGAATTGTCATATACGTGTTTTTTTAGTCCCAATTCTATACATAGTAGTTTATTTCTAGCAAAACCATACCATTTAACACTTTGCAAACCTTTCATACTAATCTCACTTTTGCCGAATGAGGAAGAATATGGTTGAAATTATCCTCGATGATGTTGTGGAAAGACTAGTCGCCAATGTAATTTCAATTGCCACTGAGAATATCAATTTTGAGTGGGGTTTCAAAGAAAAGAGGGATAATTCTGTGAGGATCTGGTTAATAGAGCTTAGAGATGTAGTTTCTGATGTTGATAATGTGCTAGATAAGTTCAGGTATGATATTTTTGGGCAAAAGATACAAATTCAAAACCAAATGAAGAATCAGGTACCTAGCATTTCATTTTGGAATTTTGATGAAGTTAAGACCATCAAACAAAAGTTGGATAAATATGTGAATGAAGTAAAAGGCTTGTGTCTTAAAATTGTGAACCCCAAGATTAGCCTACACAATATAGACTCCTCCCTCAATGATTCAGCAGTTATAGGAAGAGAATACGGTGCCATATCAATTTGGGATATCTTGGTTGATGATGCTCTCTTTCTGAAATTAAAGTCAACATTTGATAGTCTTACAATACCAACTTTAAAACGAGTTTTGCATATTGTGCAATCTTTCCCAAAGATTGTGACATTAAAAAGGATGAACTAATTCAGAATTGGATGCCTCAAGGGTTTCTTGAACCATCTGAAGAAAGTATGGTGATGGAGGATATTGGTGTCAAGTATTTTAAAATTTTGTTAGACAAATCCTTTTTACAACATGCAAAAAAGGATGAGTATGGTAATATTATCAGTTGCAAAATGCATGATTTTGTGCTCTCAATTTCAAAATCAAAATCTTCTATTTCAGATAATTTCAGCCATGTACAAAGTTTATTTGTTGGATTTGATGGCCAAACAACACTAGGAATTTCATTTTAAGGTGATGGTTTCACAAAACGGTGCACGTTAATTTTAGAGAATGCTGACTTTGGCAACATATTATTAGAATTTAAAGGCATACGTGTTTTTAAGTTATATGGATATACATCTGAGGCCTCTTCACATCTTGGGCACTGAAATTTACAAATTACCAAAATCAATCACTATGCTTTACAATTTGCAAAAAATAAGAATCGAAGAATGCTTTGAAATCATGGAGTTTCCAGAAGACCTAAGCAATTTGATTAACTTGAGACATTTTTGCATTATTGATTCTACAAGTGAACAACCTAAAAATGTGGGGCGGTTGACTTGCCTTCAAACATTGCTAGAGTTTTGGGTGCGTCGAGATGAAGGTTATCGGATCAAAGAATTGGGACCATTGATGTTGGGGAAAAATCCTAATCCTTTCAATGTCTTTGTGTAAATTAAAATTAATGACTACCAAGCAATAGCAATATTATAGAAACAAAAAAATTCTAGCAAGCACCACATAAACACAACCATACAAGAACACCAAATCTTACATGAAAAACCCTCCGGTGTAGAGGGAAAAACCATGGGGCAACTCCAAAAAATTCACAATAAATTGGATATATAATAAATAAATCTCAAAGAGTAAATACAATCTCACCACAAAGCCAGTAGCAAAATCTTCCTCTGAATACTCCAACTCTCCATAGTTGTAGCACTCAAAAATTCTATGAGAACTCCACCAATTTATCTTCCTTGTGTGTAACTTGAGCAAAGAAAAATGTCTCCTTTTTCTTTTTCACTCTCTCACACTCTCACTGTGTTTCTCCCTATCTCTTCAGATTGCACCTCCTAAATTTCGCACTTGTGTTTGTTTTCACAATGGCTGAATGGCTCTCTCTTGCTTTAGCTCTTCACGCAAGGCCGAATGGCCTTTGCTTCTTTCTTTTCTTTTCCTTCAGCGTGTCCAACATGCCTTGCATCACTTCTCAATAAAAGAAAGAGCTAGCTTTAAAGACTTTTGACAAAAGGTGTGTGCTGGAATCCAAGGGTGTCACGTGTACCTGTAAAGTTGTGATTTACAACTATTTTGTGTTGGCTTTAATTCCATGCCAAATTTTTTTGTAATTTTGTTCAATCTTTTGTACCCTGTATTTTAAGTGGGTTGATAGCCCAAACCCTTACCACACCCATTCTTGGTGTAAAGTGAGGTTTTGGTGCTACTGAGAAGTATTGGAAGAAGCCATTTGTTTAGTGGATGCAATCGGGCTGAGTTGCATGATCTAGAGAGATAGAAAAGACAAGGCTTGGCAAAGTTAGTTGGTAGCTCGAGCTTGGAGGGCTCGAGTACATGGGGTAGCCTAGGCTTGGAGAATCTTTTGTTGTTCGTGTACTCCAACTTATTCTCTAGTGGATCAATTTACCGCTTGGAGGGCGGCAGAGAGGTTTTTTGTCAAGTTCTTCGGTTTCCTCTTCGATAACACATCAGCGTGTTATCTTGTATTTGCATTCTTCTTCCCTACTTATTTAGCTTTTATTTTACTATTGTGATTTGATAAATATGGCTTAGAGTAGTTTTATTGTTTGTTCGCTCGCATTTACTCTATTCCACACTTAGTTTAAGTTAAAGTAAAATCAACCGAGCCGTTAGTTTTAATTTGAGGGTCTAAATAGCCCTTGTATTTTTCACACAATTTTGAGCTTTCAGCACCCAACAATCTCCCCCTCTAGCACACTACGGAGGAGATCTTCAACCTAAGTCTTCAGTTAGAATTCATGCCGACCAACCTAACACAAAGCTTTAGCTTTTCTCTAGACACAACCTTGGTCAACATGTTAGCTGGATTTTCATTTATGTGAATCTTCTCTAATTCAAATGACTGCTATTGAACAACTAGTCTCAACCAATGGTATCTCACCTCAATATGCTTCGAGTGTGAATGGTACATAGAATTCTTGCTCAAGTCTATATCACTTTGACTATCACAATTAACTACATACCCATCTTGCTTTAAATCCAATTCTTGGAGAAACTGTTTCAACCAAAGCATCTCTTTACCTGCTTCATTAGCTGCAATGTACTCAGTTTCAGTTGTAGATAAGGCAACACACTTCTGAAATCTTAACTGCCACGATACAGCTCCCCCTACAAAAGTAAATAAATACCTCGATGTAGATTTTCCTACCATCAAGGTCACCTGCCTAATTTGCATCTACATAACCCTCCAAAACTAGTTTAGAATCACCAAAAGTCAAGCACAATTTAGAGCTACCACTCAAATACCTGAAAATCCACTTCACTGCTTCCCAGTGATCTTTACCAGGATTAACCATGAACCTGCTGACAACACCAACTGCATGAGCAATATCATGTGCAAACCATAGAATACATCAAACTCCCAACTATTGAGGACTAAATAGTTGATGCTATGTCTTTTTTCTCTTTCTTGGATGAAGAACAAGATTTCTTTCTTAGCTTGAAGTGAGCACCAAGAGGTGCACTGATTGGCTTGGCATGCTCCATATTGAACCTTTCAAGAACCCGCTCAATATACTTCTCTTGTGATAATCATAGCTTTTTAGCTTTCCTGTCATGCAGAATCTACATACCCAAAATTTGTCTTGCTGGACCCAAGTCTTTCATATCAAATGACTTGAACAAGTCCTTCTTCACACAATGATCTGCATTTTTCCTTGTGAAATTTTATAACAAATTTACCATTGGGAAATTTTCTAACATACACACAATGATCTGCATTTGTCCTTGTGTACCCGTGATCCACCATGAATGAATCAAACTTCTTGTACCACTGTCTTGGAGCTTGCTCCAAGCCATACAAACTCTTTTTTAACTTGCAAACCATGTGTTCTTTCCCTTTCACTTTGAATCCCTTTGGTTAATCCATGTAGATTTCTTCTTTCAAATCACCATGAAAAAAAGCTGTCTTCACATCAAGTTCATCAAGCTCAAGATCCAAGCTAACTACTAATCCTAGAACTACCCGAATGGAACTCATCTTGACTATTGGAAAGAATATCTCATCAAAGTCAATCCCTTGTTTCTGACTGAAACCCTTGACCACCAATCAAGTTTTATACTTCTCTAACTGGTCACCATCTTTCTTTAACTTGAACACCCATTTGTTTTTCAATACCTTCTTGCCTTTAGGAAGTTCCACCAAGTCATAAGTCTTATTCTTGTTCAAAAAATTCATCTCTTCATGCATAGCGTTCAACTAGCTTTGCTTATCCTTATAAGACTGTACTTCCTGAAAACTTTCTGGCTCCCCCTCTTCAATAAACATAGTATACTTAGAAGTAGGGTATCTAGTCGATGGATGATACTCTCTAGTAGACCTTCTCACCTGAGGTTCTACCATCTCTAGTGGAAGAGGCTACTCCCCCTGCTCAACACCATCTATATCGATCACATCATCACTATCAACTCCTGTTGGCTCATTAGCATCAAATTCAGTTGATTCATCACCATAATTCTCATCTCGTACCTCTTCCCTATTTGTGGCATTATCTAAGGAAGAAGAGGTAGGTGTAAGACCAGGAACACCTCCAACTGTAGTTTTAGGCTTCTCAGTTTTCTTAAAGTTTGCCAAGTCTTCATTCTCATGAAAAACTACATCTCCACTTCTGATCATTTTCTTTTCCTTAGGATCCCATAACTTGTAGCCAAATTATGCATCTCCATATCCAACAAATATACAAGGAGTGGATTTGCTATCAAGCTTCGATCTCTGTTCCTTAGGCACATGTATAAATGCCTTACACCCAAACACCTTCAAGTGAGAGTAAGAAACATCTTTTCCTGTCCATACTCTTTCTGGAATATCAAAACCCAAAGGAACTGATGGAGATCTATTAATTAGGTAGCATGCAGTCACAACAGCTTCACCCCAGAATGACTTAGGCAGATTAGCCATTCTCAACATACATATGATTTTCTTAACAATAGTGCAATTCATCCTTTTTGCCACACCATTTTGCTGTGGGGTACCAGGAACTATCTTTTCATGTCTTATGCCTTTCTTAGAGCAGTAACTCTTGAATTCATTAGATGTGTATTCACCTCTGTTATCACTACGAAGACACTTCAAAGACTTCCCTTTCTCTATTTCCACCATGGTATGGAATTTCTTAAAGTGCTCAAATACCTAGTCTTTTGTTTTCAAAACATAAACCCACACCTTTCATGAAGCATCATCAATAAATGTAACAAAATATTTATTGCTACCTATAGTCTCAACATCAATAGGACCATATACATCAGAATAAACAAGATCTAATACATTGGGCTTTCTAATAGAGGGTATATTAAATGAAACTCTATGTTGTTTACCAAATAAACAAAAGTCATAAGGATTTAGTGACGTACCTTTGGCAAAGGGAATGAGAGACTTCTTTGCCAAAATCTGCAACCCTTTTTCACTCATATGAGCCAGCCGCCTATGCCACAAGTTAGGCGAAGAATCCTCTTGAGTTGCACTAACAACATCCTTGCACAACTTTACTTGTGTCTTGTAAAGTGTACAACAAATCTTCCTTTTAGCAAACACCAATGATCCTTTGCTAAGCCTCCATTTTCCATCACGGAAATAATTTCCATAACCTTCTTTATCAAGAACATTAGTGGAAATCAAATTTAGGCGAATATCCGAAACATGTCTCATAGCCTTCAAAATCAGGGTGTATCCAGTGTTAGCCTTAACACATATATCACCAATTCCCACAATGTCCACATAACTATCATTGCCCATCTTCACTCTCCTAAAGTTTCCCACTTTGTATGAAGTGAATAACTCCTTTCTTGGAGTGACTTGGCAGGAAGCAGCTGAATCAATTACCCATTCAACATAAGGATCTGAAACTGTACAACAATCATCTTGTTCTATGGCTAGGACCTTATCTTCCAACACTATAACAGCAGCATTGTTCTCATTATCCACCCTGTTCTGGTTTTTATCCTCTTTCTATTTGTTCTTCCAAGCATTGCAATTCCTTTTTATGTGACCTTCTTTATCATAGTAAAAGCACTTGAATTTTCCTTTTGATTCTGACCAACTTCTAGATTTACCTCACCTTTTAGAACTTCTACTCTTACTTCTCCCCCTATTTTTTGTGACAAGAGCCTGTGCAATATCCTTGCCCATATCCTTTCTTCTAGTTCCTTCATTAAACAAACTATCTTTAACCATGGCAAGTTGTAACACACCATTCGGAGTAGAATTACTAAGTGACACTACCAAAGTCTCCCAACAGTCAGGTAAGGAACTCAGAAGCAATAAAACTTGTAACTCATCATCTATTACTAGCTTCATTGTAACCATCTAATTAACCAAGTCTTAGAACTCACTAAGGTGCTTGGCAATGGACTTACCCTCCTTAAGCTTCAAATTCACAAGCTTTCTAGCAATAAAAGCTTTACTTTGAGCTATCTTTCTTTCATAAAGACTCCTTAATTTTTCCCAAAGATCCTCTGCATTTGTTTCCTGAGACACATGGTGAAAAACACGAACATCGATGCATTGTCTAATACACCCGATAGTTTTTCTATTTAATTTCTCCTAGTCTCTATCTGACATATCACTAGGCTTGGCATTATCACCCTCAATAGGGTCATGCAAATCCTTGCAATAAAGGACATCCTCCATCATCGGCTTCCATATCGAATAATTCGATGTCGAGAGTTTAACCATAGTATTCATACCTATATTCTCCATTTAATCCAATACAAGACAGTCAAACCCAAGCAACCAACAACTTTAATACCACTTGTTGGGGAAAAATCCTAATCCCTTCAATGTCTATGTGTGAATTAAAATTGTGGAAGATGAGGAAGAAGCCAAAAGTGCAAAATTAAAAGAAAAGGAAATATTCAAGTTGGGATTATACCGGAATGACAGTTCTAATAAAGATGAAAAAGTGTTGGAAGGCCTCCAGCCTCACCCAAATTTGAAAAGCTTGAGAATCGAATTCTACGAAGAAAAGAAATTCCATCATGGGTTGGTTTGTCACTATATCACAATTTGATTAAGATCAATTTGAATCAGTGTCCGGAATGTGAAGAGGTTCCCACTCTGAAGGCATTTACCCAATCTTAGGGTACTTAAAATTTTTGAAATGTGGAAGGTAAGAAGTATAGGAAGTGATTTTTTTAGTTATAGTGAAGGGAGTTACAGAAATACTACTACATTATTCCTCACATTGAGAATACTCAAATTGCTTTTTATGAGTAGCTTAGAATAGTGGAAGGATGCAAAGGAGTTGGCAAGCACAGGTGAGGTGTTGTGGGTGTTTCCTTGCCTTGAGTTGATTATTATAGGGTGTAGTAAACTGAGAGATTTGCTAGACTCCCTGCACACCTGCGTTTCCCTTCAAAAGTTGGTAGTACAGGATTGTCCTAAGCTGAGGTCATTGCCAGGTGTCCCATCCATAACAACACTACCCAGCGAGGTACAGTGTTATACGTCTCTGGCTGGGCAACCTTTCCTCTCTTCAAGAGCTGTATATGGTGGATTGCAAGAATTTGGTGCATCTGCCAACCGAGGAAACCATGCGACGCCTCACCGAATTGAAAACGCTGATGATATATAGTTGGCCCAAATTAAACAATCAGATTGACCACAATCCATTTATTCAATTTCCCAATTCGTAAGTTTACTCATACCTTATATTCTCTTCTATTTGTAATGGGTGAGAGTATTAATACTTAATTGGACACCACTAAGAAAATATATAAATGCTACAATTTTGGCTATTGATTCTTGAAATAAATAGTAGTTATTAATATTACCAACCACTCTGTTAATACTTGAAAATTTCAATTTATGAAATTACTATTTGTAGTCATTTGTCTTGGTGCTATTCAAATTTTGGTTTCTGCAAATCATCGCAAGACATAAAAAGTTGCTAAAAGCATAGTTTACTTGTACAATTTAGGTCAACCACATTCCGGTGGTTGAAATAGTTGACTCTGTTACCAATTTGTCTTGCTGTGATTCAATTTCTGTTTGCTAAGCCATTTTCTTCCTGCAATTTATTCTGAATCGAAATTTTCTGGAGATTGGGAAATTTGGAATATTGGATTTATCAATTTTTTCAAATTTGAAATTTTCTTTCTCTCAGCATTTCTTGTAACCTTCATATTTTGATACTATAAGAGTTCATGGATTAGTTGTTTTGCTTAGGGCTATCTAAAAGTTGACAGTAGATTTTGTTGATTTGGGCTAGGTCATAATTGCTCTGTTTATGAGGGTCAGTTTATTGTGGAAAAATAGAGTTTAGTTGGATAGGAACGAGAAATTGGGTGGGTGAGAATCTTGCTGATTTTCTTTTCACGTTGGGTGGGTGAAGGTCATTTTTACTGTTCACTGTTAATGAAATTATGTGATCCTTAGTTCTAGTGGTGCAAGCAAATTTTAACTTAAAAAATTTCAGACAACATTGATGGCTTGTTTGGATGGAGGGGGAAAGGACGAGGAGTAGAGGGGAGTAGAGTAGAGTTGGCTAAAAATAAACTAATTTTATGCTAAATCTACCCTACTCTACTCCCCCTACTTCTCCCTCAATCCAAACGGACCATTAGTCTATGTAAAGGTGTGCATGTCAACTCCACACATATGTTCATATATTGCCAAAACAACGTATATAGTTAGATTGAGTACAGCCAAATCACTGAATTGTGTTTTGACTCTTTTTGATATGAAAGTCATTTTGTGCATATGGTGTTATTGACCTTCTCAGGGTTTACCATCATATATATTTTTTAAATTATTTTGGCATGATTAAGGTATAGATATGAGTTTGCTGGAGAAAGGACTCATCAAATCTAACACTAGTCGTGTTCCAGCAATTTAGATCTTATGTAAGAAGCAATATAGTTTTTCTGTTTTGTCTCTATAAAATTGATGAACTTTTACCTATTGAATGTTTGGAACATGGCTAATAAAATTCATAATTCCATTTGTTGACATACAGGATAGTGCCATAGTGGGTAAGTGGTTTAGTTTATTCAAATTTTTGTTTCTGCAAATCATCACAAGACTTCAAAAGTTGCTAAAAGCATAGTTTCCTAGTACAATTTAGGTTGACCACATTCCAGTGGTTGAAATAGCTGACTCTGTTACCAATATGTCAATTTCTATTTGCTAAGCTATTTTCTTTCTTTAATTTTTTTCAAAATTGAAATTTTCTCGACATTGGGAAATTTGTAATATTGGATTTAGCATTATTAGAACCTGCTTTATGTCCACATACTCAATTCTTTCTCTCTGTATTCCTTGTAACCTTCACATTATTATATAGTAAGAGTTTATATATGGAATAGTTCTTTTGCTTAGGGCTGCCTAAAACTTAACATTTGGACTGGGTCATAATTGCTCTGTTTATGAGGGTGAACTATTGTGGAAAAATGGAGTTTATTTGCACAATAATGAGAAATTGAGTAGGTGAAGTTCTTGCTGATTTTTCATTTCATGTTTGGGTTGGGGGTCAGTTTTACTTGGGAGACCATGAAATTATGCGATCCCCAGTCCTACTAGTAAATTAAAATTTTAGACAGCACTGAAGGTGTTGATGGTTCTAATATATCTATATATGGTTTTTACCTTTTGAAGGCGGCCAGATTGCTCTGATTTCGAAGGCAAAGACTAACTCAGGAATCTGGCAAGAAGTTTGCATTTGGGAAAATAATTCAGTTGATGACAACCGTTGCCAAGGCACTTCAGCTTTGCTTTCTCCTACCATTTTGGATATTTATACATAATTTGCTTCATAAATGGTGATTTACAAAACCAAATTTAGTTTATATATAATTGTACAGTCACAGTGTCTGTAGCCAATATGCATATCTACAATGTATAGAGTTATGTTGAGTGCAGTCAAATCACTGAATTGTGGTTTCACACTTACATATAAAATGATGAACTCCTGAGTCTTTTATGCTTGTCAGGTATGTGAGCTGTTGCATTGTTTTCATATGAGATGGTTATACAGAATTGCCATTGCATTGTATAACACTTTGTTTATTGTTGTTAAAATTCTATTTAGCAGTTAAAAGTACTTTTATATGTTATTGATGGCCCTAATGATCTACTCTTGTAGAAGACTGGCAATTTTCTTCAAGAGCTGCATACAGTACTTATGATTGCAGAACTGATCCATTTGCTCCTACACATTGCCTCTCTTTCTTGTGAAGGCTTTTCCCCCACTTCCACCAACCTAGCATAATGCTTTAGAATTGTATTGTTTTCCATTTTTAATTCAAATGCTTGCTTAAGTGTGCTGGAAAAAGTTATACTATGCAACTGCTTGATATTTTAAAATTTACAAATATTATATTATTTTAGGGCATTCACTAATATTCTTTTTTTTTTTTTTGTGGGGGTGGGGGGGGGGGGGTGGACAACTAAATTGATAATTACTCAATTTTCTGGAAATATAACTTTTTAGTTGCATTTTAAAATCCTTGCATTATATTTATAGTTGTTAGCTCATTCTTAGAAGTTAACAAAGCCTAAGCTAAAATGAAATCGAAAATTAAGAATCACTAACTATCAAAAACCTATGTTGCTTTCTCAGTAACCACCATTACTAGCTCTTCTTGACCAATCACAAGATGGGGAAACAAAGAGTATGATATTGCTGAACATAAAGTAAGGCTAAGAAAAAACCTCTTCTTCTTTTCCCATACTAATAACAAATTCCAAGACCTGCACAATTATATGGTGAGTTTGTAATTAGTTTAGAAATCATTGTCTACATAAATTAATGCCACGTATACATTTAAAAATACCGAATAATTGTGACTTTTCATTTTTCAATAGGCACATTTTCATTCAATAAGCACCTTTTTGATTAATAGGCACATTTTCATTCAATAGACACCTTTTCAGTCACTAGGCACCTTATAATTACAAACTAATTTTTATGTAGCCAATGATTTCTAAACTAATTACAAACTCACCTTTTCTGTCATTGTCTTGCTGCTATTCAATTTCTGTTTGCTAAGCTATTTTCTTTCTGCAATTTTTTCAAAATTGAAATTTTCTGGACATTGGGAAATTTGGAATATTGGATTCATCACTGTTAGAGCCTGCTTTATGTCCACATACTCATTCTTTCTCTCTACATTTCTTGTAATCATCACATTTTGATACCGTAAGAGTTCATGGATCAGCTATTTTGCTTAGGGCTGTCTAAAACTTGACTGTATATTTTGTTGATTTGGACTGGATCATAATTGCTCTGTTTATGAGGGTGAATTTATTGTGGAAAATGGAATTTAGTTGCATAAGAAAAAGAAATTGGGTAGGTGAAGGTCTTGCTGATTTTTCATTTTATGTTTGGGTTGGGGGGTTAGTCTTACTGGGGGGGACCTTGAAATTATGTGATCCCCAGTCCTACTAGTGCAAGCAAAATTAAAATTAAAATTTCAGACAGCACTGAAGGTGTTGATGGTTCTAATATATCTATTAATGGTGTTTACCTTTTCAAGGTGGCCACGTTGTTCAGATTTTGAAGACTAACTCAGGAAGCTTGCAAGAAGTTTGCATCTAGGAAGTAATTTACTTGATGACAATTGATGCCAAGGCACTTCAGGTTTTCTTTCTCTTACCATCTGGGATATTTATACATAATTTACTTCATAATTGGTCATTTACATGACCCAATTCAGTTTATATATATTTTTAGAGCACTGTGTCTGTAGCCAATGTGCATATCAGCAATGTGCTTTTGATGTTATTACAGCTTAGCCTGAACAGTGTAAAATGTCCTTTGCTGTGACTCTTTTAATTGCTGACATGCATATAATGAAGTAATTGCCAGTCATTTATTTGCCATTAGTTGGAAAAATTATAAATGCCTTTGTGTCACCATTAATAACAGCAAGTTCTGTCAATCATATAGATAGTTTGATTTGTAATTTACTATTTTTCTTCTTTTTAATTTATCGTGGAAACTGTGGTTATGAATTATAAATGATCACAAATGGGCTTCTGTTAGCAACTCAAAGTGTTCTTTCTATAACATAACTTTTAACATCTTTACTACAATAATCTTGAATCTAAGAGTGATAAAGTAATAAATGTAAAATTTTCATGGCAACAAAAGAAAATTGTGAATTTATACCTTAGCTTTCCAATCATTTGTGCATTTGGGTGAAAGGATTGCTGCATTTTCAAGGACAAAGAGTCCACTGCACCAAACTTCAAGTCTTTATTTCTGAAGACTCTTTATGAATAGGGATTGAAGCCCTCCACTCTCTCCACGTTTTCTTTGATGGATTTCCTAGATACTCTACCTTTGTGCCGTTAATTATATGGCTAGTTTCATGTATTTTATTTTCTAGTCTTGTTTTGCTTTGCTGTTTTTCTTTATTTTGTATACCATTTTGATTTTTAATATATTGCAATTACCTACCAAAAAAAAAAACTTTCCTAGTCATTGTGCACTTAAGAACTTAGATTCAAATTTCAAACAGATAGTCAAACTGAATGTGTTTTCATAATTAGGGCCAGTACTCTTAATTAGATCTTGGTGCTCAAAATTGTAACATTTATCTCTACTTTTTTTGTGTGGTGGGTGAAGATGACACACAATTAGCAGTAGCTGAAGTGGTTGAAATTGCATGCTGGCTTTTCTATGATTTTCCTGGCCTTTTGCTATCAATTTTAGGCCCAGTCACTGTAGCTTCACTCCTTGTATATCACCTGCAAGGTTTCTCCGTAAATTATTCAGAATCCATAAGCAAATAACTAAAGATAACAACAAACTTTAAAAATAAAAATAAATAAAAAATGAAAGAAGAGAGAAATGAGATAGTGAATAAAATATTTGCCACACTTTGACCCCTTAAATAAATGACTATGAAACCTCCTTAAGTCCATTAACCCTCATAAAATTTATAAGAAATAAAAGAAAAAAAAGTTTTGTATTACTGAGTAGAGAATGGGAGATTAATCTTCCAAGATTATGTACTTGCTCTACTTCAGTGCTTTATGCAAAATAAACCTCAATTCTTCTCAGGTTCCCATCCTTATTTAGCAGAATTAATAAAACCTGGATCCACATTATTAATAGACCTAAAAGATTATTCAATCAGTTAAGAATTTTGCCTTGATGTGCAGGCACAAGGGACAACATGTCTGTTCTGTTCAGCTGGATGAAAAATTACATTATGAATTTTTCATCCACTCCCGAGCCAACAGAAGTTTTAGCTGGTTTGTTTTCTCAATTTTTTAATCCCTTCTAGTATATAAAGTATTGATTCGATCCAATGAGTGTATTATTCATGCCAATTGTCCCCTGCTTCCTCCCATTGTCCAACTGTTACTTAGAAAATGAAAAAAAAAATTTGATAATCCGTTATATTTTCAGGAAATTATTTTTGCATGATTGGTTTTGGTAGTAGCTTTTCAGTCAACTGAGGAAAGCCTTCTATGAAATTATTTTTGCCTGATTTGTGTTGGTGTAGTAGCTTTTTAGTCAATTGAGGAAAGCCTTCATGAAATCTTCTGCTCATTTTCCAACATTTGAGACCATTTCATTATGAAAGCGGAAAAGCTTATTTTAGTGGTTGGTTGCCACACCAGCAATCATGCCAAAAGGAATATGGTTCCCTACACCAACCTCAAACCAAATATGCTGACTAACCAAACGTCTCCCCACCCATGGATAGATTAATGCTTCTGAATTAATTAATAGAAAGTGATCTCACCAACCACACTGATTACTGGAAATTTGTGAATTATCTAAAACAATTATGAAAGTCGTGATTCCAAATGAATTTTTTCAAAATCAAAATTTTTATGGCAATTTGGAATCAATATTGAAATGGTTGCTATTAGAGCTTGCTTTGATGCCCACTAATAAAAACATACACATTCTTTGTCTCAACATCTCTTTTAAAGTTCACTTATAGGTTGGCCTTTTTAATTTCTTGAGCTGAAACTGCAACAGTACATAAATCAGTTCTTGTGCTTAAAAGCTCTCTGAAATGTGGCAATAGATTTTGTTGATTTGGGCTGGTTAATGATTGCTTTGTTTATGTGTGAATTGGGTGGGAGAAGGTCTTGTTGATTTTTGTTTTCATATTTAGGTTGGGAGGTCAGTTTAAGTGGATCATATGCAGGGGCTAGTGAGTTAAGTGAACCCCAGTTCAACTATTGCAATCAAAATTGAACTCACATTCTTATAAAGTTTCAGACAACACTGAAGTTGCTGATGGTTATACTCCCAAGATATTAATATATGGTTTTCACCTTTTGAAGCTAACAAGAAGATTGCATCTTAGAATATAGCGAACTTGATGACAACTGATGCCAAGGCACTTCAGGTTTGCTTTCTCTTTACCATCTGGGATATGTATATATAATTTACTTTGTAATTTGTGCATTACAAGACCCTACTCAGTTTATGTATTTGCAGAGTCACTGTTTTGTAGCCAATGTACATATCTACATAAACAAAACTTTTAGTCTATGCAAAGGTGTGCCTGTCAACTCCACACATATGTTCATATATCGCCAAAACAACATATATAGTTAGATTGAGTACAGCCAAATCACTGAATTGTGTTTTGACTCTTTTTGATATGAAAGTCATTTTGTGCATATGGTGTTATTGACCTTCTCAAGGTTTACTATCATATATATATATATATATTTTTTTTTTTTTAAAAATTATTCTGGCCTGATTAAGGCATAGATATGAGTTAGCTGGAGGAAGGACTCCTTAAATTTAACACTAGTCATGTTCCAGCAATTTAGATCTTATGTGATAAGCAATATAGTTTTTCTGTTTTGTCTCTATAAAATTGATGAACTTTTTACCTATGGAATGTTCGGAACATGGCTAATAAAATTCATAATTTCAGATTGTTAAATCTGTATTAATGTTAAGAAGAGATTAGCATTTTGGACATGCAACGTGCTGGCCAATGTATTGGGTATTTGGAAATATATCCTTAACTTTAAAATTTTGAAATGAGCACCTTGATTTGGTGTTAACTTTCAATTTTTATCTTATAGTATATGTTAATGTAAAAATTAACAGTTTAGTGGGAAACAAAACACTCCAAAATAGCATTTAAATCCCTTTAAATTAGCAATATATGTAGTAAAAACAAGTCCTAGAAAACCCATAATAATATATGTTGTAAACCTAGAGACCCCATATGATAAGAAAACAAGACTCTAGCCAATAATTTGTGAAATTTACAACACCTTGACAAAGTACAGCTACCAGATATAGTTAGACACATCCATGGTTCAAGGAGCTCTTAAAAGCACTATGCCAGTAGTTGATAGTATGTAATACACATTAGCAGCCTAATGAGTTTGTTTATAGATGAAAACTTCAACTAAACAACTCTTAAGATTTCCTATCCTTATGATCCACTTGATTTTAATGCACATCATCATCTTCCACTATTGTAGAAAACTAATAGCACCAAGCCAAGGAAGGGTGCTTACACATCTGTTGTGAGAGGAACCTCCTTGATTCTACACTACCTCTTTGATATGCATGTTGCATCAACCTCTTTTCTACCTGTTCCAGCTCCTGAATTGTTTTAATTGTAGCAACAACCTCTAAGAAAATGGAAAAGAATCAGAGAGTTGAAAGGTTAGGAGTACCCACACATTTGATTAATTCAGAAATCAAGCAAACACATGACACCCATTCAAAAATTGATGAAACAAGAAATAACCTATTTTCTTTCTATAAATGATAAAAAGGCTATATTAATCTCCATTACATTAGTAAAGAGGTAGAGTACAATGAACAGTTTTTCAATTAAGACACAATATCCACTTTTGGCCTTTTGCAATACACAAGAATCTCAACAAAGAAAGGAAAACTTTTTAAAGAAATTACAGAATCAAAATGCATGGAAAACCTCATTTCTGACCATCCCACAATTCGTCTTTAGATAGGATAAGAAACTCAAGGCAACCATCAATCTTTTCCACCTGCAATTTCTATAAAGATGTCAGTGACTAATTATCCACACAACTAAAACTGAGAAGCATGGAAAGAGGCACTCTTAACCCAACTAAATATATCAATTAGGAGAGCTCTCTTAAATAGGGACATGTAATAATATTGGACTATTGTTAGTAAACAACATTCCTCTAGTAGAATGCCAATATAAAATTTACATTTTCAAATTAACATTGGTTGGTGGGATCTCTAAAATGGTTTAAACAAGGGTTAAAAGCTGCTGATTCTAGTATTTTTTGTTTTTTTTTTTTCATAATTTCTTTTGGCTGGGATGGTAAAAAAAATAAATAAAGGCACATTCGACTTTACTTAATTCTTTAAAACATAAGAAATATATAACAATTCCATAGAACCAAATAGTGAGAATATATTGTACAGTAACTTGAGGACCTATCATTCATTAATGAGCTATACATTTGCAAGAAGTCGCAATATCTGCTTAGGGTGAAGTGGCTCATTACATCACTAAATTAACCAGTGATCTTTGATTGTCCCAATCAGAGTTCATGTAGTTTAGCCCAAAAGGGTCTAAGATTGCTCATATTCTAGTTATTGAGATAAACCTTTGATACATCCTATGTAATAAATAGGTCAAAATCATTTAAAAATGGTATGTTTTCTCTATTTCCTTCTGTTTAATGTTTTCTTTGAAGTTGACTAATGGTTCATGATTTGTTCTCCTCTCCGCTCTTTTTTTTTTTTTTTTTTGCTGTATATATATTACCATATTCTTTGGTTAATGATATCCTAAGAGTTTTGTGACAAACCATTAATTCATATTTAACATATCTTACTTTATAGCTTCTGTGTATCTTCTACTTTTAGCTCTATTTTATCGTGGTTCTTCCATGATGGTTGAACATCTATTAGCACATCAAATATTTCTCAGAAAATTCAGAAACTCTTTTGTTTTTTATTTTAAGGATTTCATTTGAATTATCACTTCTTATTTTTTCATATTTTCTAATAATATTCTACTCTTATCTACTCTTTACAGTTGTGCTATCTTCGTTGAAAAATTGCAAAACTAAAGTTGCTGTGTATAAGAGAGAGAAGAGGAGTTCAGAAATTTTTTCTACAAAACCAACTACTTTTAAGCCAAAATTGGAAGGTCATTTTAATTCCTGATTTCGATGAAGTTTCAGTATATTTTTCCTAACGAATGGAGCCTCATGTTGACTGGTGTTGTTGCTAGAAGTTCCTCTACGTTTTCTCAAATGCTGGCCAGTTGGTGAGATCTTTTCTTGTTGTTACTGTTAGTATCCACCTCAATGCATAGCGTTATGAATAATTGTTTGTAATTCAAGATTGATTTTTTTTTTCTTGGTAATCTCTAGCATTTGCTCTTGAGAATATTGTTGGAAACCCATTTTTCTATAGTGGAAGATTTTACTGGACTACTAGGTCCTCTAGTTTTTCCCTTTTCATTGAAGGGTTTTCCATGTAAAAATTCAGGGTCTTGATTGTGGCTTGCTACTAAGATTATTATATTTATATATTGGTTATTGTGCTTAGCTAATTTATTTGAAATACCCATTTAATTTTCACAAAGACAGGAAAAGGAAATAAATTTTTTGTTTGTTATATTAATTGACTGATTTTCCCAACAAAGGCTGACCTTTGGATTAGGCAAACTTTTTTTTTTTTTTTTTTTTTTTTTTTTTTTTTCTGGTTATACAAATTAGATCGCTTCATAGAGGCCAAGCCATTCTTAGAAATAAATCAAGTGACAACTCTAATCTTTGTGCTAAGCTTGATTTAATAACATACTCATGTATCTAAGTGTAAGATGGATGCATATTAGACTTCTTTAATGCACCGCATCACAATCACATATCTCAAAATATTGTATTTTTTAAGAAGTTAGTAAATACTTATTTTATTTTATTTTATTTATAATTTCTTTAATTACTTAGGCTTTTCTTTACCTCTATTTCAAGGTCAATACCAGTTTCATATGTTTTATTTAAGTTTAAATTAATAGGAATAGTTTAGAAATTTTTATAGCCTTTTATTTTAAAACTAATGTATTAAATAATATCCCTTAAGAACTTTTTGATTCCCTAAACAATTTTCAACCATATGCAATAGAGGAAATAATTTTTTAAATATGTTTAACTGCATGCAAAGTCCCCCCTCGATACCTTCATTTGAATTTAAGTTACCAGTTTGTATGTTTTCGAAAGATAGACTTATAATTATTAAACCTTTTTGACTTCCACGATTTAGGCAACTGGATAAGGACTCCTTTTTGACTTGCTGAAAGGGTTTTGAAAGGATCTATAATTCACTCAAATGTGCAAAGGACAAGTATAAGAAACAAAGCCTTAATCCCAATATTTTGGGGTCAGCTTAATTAATTGCAGTAATTAGAAAATGTGAACCCAAGTGGAATCATCATTTAATTCAATTTCCATCTGAATAAAATGGCATACTTTGACTTCATTTTCGTTCCCTTATTCCTTATTGCTAGCAGTATAGAAATGTTGGGGCAAAACACATGTTACAGTACAGTACCATTCTTCCCAGTACATATAGAACAACACAGAAGGGAGAAAAGAGTCCACCAAGTACCAATCCAATCACCGAGTTGTTTATTATGTTCAATGTCACCAAGCTTATGGCAGTCAAGGTAAAGAGGTTTAAATCCCTTGAGGACAAAAATGCTTTTCATTATTATTTCTCAAAAGCAAAAGAAATTTTTATTAGTGTTATGTTGACTCTGCAGAAATGTTGATGTTTCATAGTTGTTTGGAAAAAAAAGTGGTACTCAATATGACCCTTGAAACAAAGGTTTATAACGCCCTGTTGATTAATGTAAACACTTAAATTTGAGAAATAGTAACAAATAGACAAATACCACCCTTGTTGTTAGTCACTATGCATAGAAACATTCATACTATAAGCATGTGGCTCAAATCAAGACCCAATTCCTTGCCAAAACACTGTAATAATTATTTTAGCAGTAACAAAATTTTTTGTTTATTTGCCAATTAGACTATTATTTTCTTATGTGACGTTTGGTACGGGGTAATATTTTAGGATTTCTAGGAATGTTTAAAAATTCTCATATTTTGTTGCAAATTATGCCAGGGAATCAGATGCCAAGGAAATCTGAATTCCTCCCTTAAATCCCTCTCAGTAGGAATGTGATTCCCTTTAAAACAGGTGGGTATGTAGATTCCCAAGTTTAAAGGAAATCGTATTTTTTATAAATTGACAATTTTAACCCATTTTCCTTATCATTTAAGCAATTAAGATAAAATATAAAACAAATCATTAATATCTTTTCTCTTATCTTTATCTTTTCTCGTTAAAACAACATAAACATGATAGACAACTCTGTTAATATATTTTTTAACAAAGTTCTATTTAGATTTTATGTGTGGAAAAAAAGTTTGAAGAGAACCCTCCATTATTGCTAGGTATTCACTTTTACTCTTGGTTTTGTTTAGTTGCTAGAAATATAGATCCGGATTGGTGGCTTCATCTGGTTTTTTTTTTTTTTGTTTTTTTTTTTTATATATATTTATATTTTTTTATAGATTAATGGCTTTATTTCTAGATTCATATGTTAGACTACAGTTTTAATGAATGTGTTGCTAATTAATAGTTTATATTTTTTTCATTATTTATTTAAAGGAAGATTTTTTTTTAAAGGACTTGGTAGTTTACATTCAAATCTAAAGATAAAATGGGAAAAATAAATAATTCATTTAAGATTCCTGGGAATAAACCAAATATTATCATATTACATTTATAGAAATCTTAAGAGATTTCCAATGAAACCAAACATAGGAATAGCTACATTCCTAGGAATGTGATTCCTATGAATCACATTCCTATAGGAATCTAGATGCTAGGAGTCGCCACATTAATGTTTACATATATGGACAAGCATTCCTTATTGAAACAGCCCACAATATATTGAACCCTGAGAATTTACTTACCAAGTTACATGGCTGTCAAGCGGCAATGGCTTTCACCATGGTAATGGGGAGAAGCACTATATATGGTGCTGTGTAAGTTAACACAGAAAAAGGGAAAAAAAAAAAGTGTAAAATACATATGCAAAAGGAGGTAAAATGATCACTTCCGAGCAACTACAACTACTTGCTTTCCGACATTGTGACCACTAAAAATCCCTACAAGAGCTGCCGGGCCATGTTCAAGGCCTTCAGCTATGTCTTCAACATATGCTATCTTTCCTTCTCTAATGTAAGGCAGCACAAGGTCTAAGAAGTTGGGAAAGAGGTGATAGTAATCATACACTGTAAATCCTTCTATACGAATCCTCTTGTATACCAAAGATAATAAATTTCTTATGCCCTCAGGTTGATCAAGATTGTATTGTGAGATCATTCCAGCTACTGCAATGCGTCCGTGGAATCTCATGTTAAGGAGACCTGCATCAAGCATTTTGCCTCCGACATTATCAAAGTAAATGTCAATGCCTTCAGGAAAACACCTAACATCATTACCAAAAAAAAAAGTCAGTGCCTCTCAGTTTTTTATAAAAGTTGCTCTTGCAGTTGTAATTAACAATTAAGCCTTGATATTGCTGTTGAGATATTTATCAAACGTTAGTTTCTGCCAACGTTTATTCTTTAATGTTATGCAATTTGCAGTCACCATGAATAAATTAGTTAATGCAGTGCAATTTTGCCTCACAGCTAATAATGAGAAATTTTGCCTCATTAATTTCTTTTAGATTATTTATATGCAAATTTTCCACTGACCCTTTTAGAGCTGCATCGAAGTCATGCTCTTCCTTATAACTGAAGGCCTCATCGAATCCAAACTTGCTCTTTAGTATATCAACCTTGTTCAGATAAAAGCAGGACAAGTGTTGAAATATCATTTTAAAAAAAGAGCTTGTTTCTATATCCCCTGCTTTAAAACAGAGATTCAAGCATGCATCGCAGCTCAAAATTTGGGTCCAAATAAGTAAAATCATACAACAGGGTGAGGACTAGGAGAATTTGAAATTTAATGTTTCAGAATATAATGCAAATTTGTGTTAAAATACTTTAAATGTCTAACCAGAGGCAAAAATAACAACTCATTCAAGGAGGAAAATAAAAAGATCAAACCTGCAAAATCAGTTCGAATTAAGAACAAAATATATACTATTGCTTCAAATTCATTCAAAATGGATGTTAGTAAAAGGTGATGATATAATTTGAAGATCAAGTTATGTGTACTTTATTGTTGTCACAAATATCTAATTGAATTATGGAATAAAAACGATATTGTTGGTAGCACCTGTCAGAACAATGCATACCTAGTACTTTCCTTCTTCAAATATTTTACAGAAGATTCCAATTAAGGTTGATGTACCTTTTCTTTGCTTCCAGCACTTCCAACAACATAACAACCCATCAATTTGGCCAATTGCCCAACTAGTTGGCTAACTGCACCAAATGCTGATGAGACAAAAACATATTCTCCTTTCTTTGGTGAGCAAAGTTCATAGAAACCGGCATAAGCAGTCATACTAGGCATACCTATGTGCAAAAGTAAATCCAATTATAAGGAGCATTTAACACATTGTAACAAAAAAAAGTGACATAGGAAAGACACATATACTATGTCAATGTTTTCTTTAAAAGAAAATATCTATAGTTGCTAGTATGCAGAGGAGGAGATGGTGTGGGGGACAGAAAAGTGTGACATGAACAAGATAGATTATGTAGTATAAATGAATAATTACACTGCAAAATATCAAGTTCATCTTTAGTGCAGGGTCCATGAATTGTATATTCCAATCATATAAAAGATTATGAAGAAAAATCCTTTTTATTTTGTTTCTTTAATTTTCTTGAAAATCAAATCAATCTTATAAACTTTTTTCCCAATTGATGAGCAAATTACTTACCAAGAAGTCTAGTATAGTAGGAAAGGGGCACATTAGTGTGCTGGATTTTAAGGAGACTTTCAGTCATTGTGATGAGGCTGTATTCTTCCCATTTGGTTACCCCCCAAACGAGGTCTCCTTTCTTGAAGTCCGGGTGCCCGGATTCCAAAACTTTAGCCACTCCATACCCAACTATTGGTTACATGTTTCAACCAAAAAAAAAAGGTTTATTTGTGAATGCAAGTTAAACTATGATAAGAATTCTCTTTATTTCAAATTGAATCAAGTGTATCTAGTGTCACGTCAGGCAAGAGAGTTATATTATCGCTTACTCTCAAATCCATATAAAGTGAATAGGAAGGAAAGAAAACATATAAGCAAGAGAAAGAGAGAGAGAGAGCTATGAGCATGAGCTTACTGAATGAGGAGCAAAGGAATAAAAAAGGCGATCTGGGATTTTAGCCTTAATGCCTCGCATGTAAGGATCATACGACAAGTAAAGGTTCTTCACCAACACTTCTTTTGAACCCTCTAGCACCTTTAAGCTTATGCTACTTGTGTTAAAGTACATGTCCGTTTCTTTGGGATTGCCATCTATGTAGTCTCTAGCTAGCACCTGTTTGTTTCTCACTTCTTCACCATCACCTGCCATTGCTAAAACCTTTCCCTCTCTTTTTCTATAGCCTGTTGCACTGCAAATAATAAAAGAGGGAAACAATTTTTTATAGGCAAGATAGTGATCGTTATCAGGTTTGTATTGTAATGGGCTACAAATTTTACTACTATTCATCAAGAAAGAAACATAGATATAGTGACAATCATATATAGTTTAATAAGAATATTTGATGTCTAGTTCTAACTTCTACACATGATGTTCTTTTTGTACAAGACTCTCCAAATGGCATTAAATTGTTCAAAATTGACGGTTTGATAGTAAAACAAAATTTTCCAAGTGCTTTCGTGTCAAAGTGGGATGATAGAATTGTACGCAGTGTATAGAGATTCTAGGAACACAATAAGACTATAAGAGAAGGGAGGCGCCAGTTCATGGCCTTGAACCAAAGCCCACATTTTTTAATGGTTTTTTTTTTTTTTTTTAATGAAAATTTTAATGGCTTTACTCCTTTATATAAAGGCACAAAATTGTAGAATAATGCTAAAAATATTACAAATTTATGTATATAAAGCTCACAAATTAATGTGTCACCAAGTTCCCTTTACCATTTTTTGAAATTGCACAATAATAAGTGGTTTAGAAATAAAAATGGGTTGTGCTAATTTTTTTTCTCACCCCAAAGAGGTCTCCAAAAATTTAAACTAATAGAAGCAACACCCAATTTCAAATCATAACCTCTCTTTTTTTTTTCTTTTTTCTTTTTTTGTGGGGTTGGGGAGGAATCTATTGAGACTATAATTTTGTAAAGTAATATCCTACCTAGTAGATTGTGAACATTAATTACATGATTCCCCAATTTGGTAGATATCAACAAGTCTCTATCTGATTCTTAACACAAAAATCAAAATCTAATACTCCCTCTGTCCCACTTTGTTTGTTCTGTTTGAAAAGTCAAATTTTTTAAGGGAACATCATTTATTATCTTGTTTACCTTTTAAAAATGTATAAGTTTCCAAAACTACTCTTAAATAAATTTATAAAAAAATTGAATTAGTAAATTAATCGGGGTATAATAGAAATATTAGTAAATTAATGATTTTTATTTTTAAAAATAGAACAATATTTTGGGACATCCAAAAATGGAATAGAGGACAAACAAAGCAGGACGGATGGAGTATCGCCTAATCTAAGATTAAGTAAACCTAATTTTTAAAAGAATAATAATTTTTTAAAAGAATAATAATTTTTTAAAATTAAATTTAATGCTTAAACCGTTATTTTTTATTCTCTATATGAAATAAAATTTAATTTGGTTAGTATTAATTCATAAAATTAACCTTCATTTCATTAATATGAATTAAATTTGTGTAATTGATATTTAAATATAAATGACCCCATTTATATATATTGCCTTAACCCCAAATTATATGGTGCCGACCTTGGGGGAACTTGAAATCACCTAGCGATTATAGTTATGGAGCCATTGATGTTGGACAAACAAGGGCCATGCCCCACACCCCCCCCCCCCCCCCCCACCCCCCAATTATAAAATAAAGAAAAATTAATGGCATATAATTTTTTTTTTTATAATACAAGATTAAAATTCTACTCTAATCTAATCTAAATATATGTGTGTGAAATTTCCTCTTAAAAACTTGAACCCCAGCCCTTCCTCCCCACACCTTACAAACGTTTAAACTTGTGAGGTAACTATCGCACCAAGAATGTGTGGTGGTATGTTAAGAGAAGTGAGGTTGGTTCTTGGTGAGTCATTAATTAATTTTAGTGTTTTTTTTTTTTGTCTTTTTATTTAAGAAATAGCTTAAAACTTGAATTCTTTTCATCTACTTTTCTTATCTATTTCATTGAGTGATCCACTACCTTTTTAATTTTTTTTTGGATAGGTTTGTGATTTGTGTCTATGCATTGAGCACTATGGCTTTAGGCTTACTAACTTTATGTGAGCATTGAAAATTAAGTAAATAGCTTAGATTTTCTTGGCAATGTGGGTGTGGGTGGGGAAGTGGGGAGATTTTTAGGTACTTTCGGAATATGGAGAAATGATGCTCTCCTCCTCTTACATTCACAATGAACCTCATCATAAATATGAGAGGTAGGGATGAACTTAGGATTTTAAACTAGCTTGCCGTAGTATAAAGAATAAAAAAAACTCCAAATAAGTGTCCATATAGTATTAAAAAATTACAAATATATAAAATTGTTGTTTCTAAATATATTAAAACGGAATCATTTACCAATAAAAACAAAAACAAAAACAAGATATATTTTTTTAATACTAGACTAGCTACAATATTTTGCAACCGACCAAAATGTCCTGGAACCCAAAATTGAAAAAGCGTATTTTTTATCTCTAAATTATACATTGCCAGACGAATACGTTTTTCTCTTCTCTTCCTCTTTATTATTCTCAAGACTATTTCTATTTCCTTCTCTGTCTCTCTTTGATAAGCTCCTTCTCGATTTATCTTACTCTTTCGCATCTACCTATTTGCAAGCTACTACAGTAAGTGCACCCTCACATGTCTTTCATGCTATTCAATTTTATTATTATTTTAAATTGGCTGAATATATAGTTTTACTAATCATTAATCATTTTAATCCATATATTAAATAGGAAAAAAAATCAAATCTACTTTATTCAAAATTTTTAAACTAGAAGATAAAATCCAAATCTTTATTATTATTTTTTGGGGGTAAATTGCACATATCTGGTATATTCTTAAAATATGCCACTAATATATGATTTATTTTTGAGTTTAGTTTACTACTTTTTTTAATTGGATATTTTCTTTTGCTTTAAATATATTCGGCTTTTGTGATTTCGCCGGATTTCGGCCGAAATCTGGCCGGATCTCGTCAGATCTGGACGGATCTAACGAGATTTGGCCGATACTCCTTCGTATCTATAGAAATATGGCCGAGATCTAACAAGATTTGGCTGAGTTAGAGTCCAGCTTACCGGAGTTTGGCCCAGTTTGAGTATATCTGAGCTAGACTCGCCGGATTTAAGCAAATCTGAGTGAGGATTTGAGCGGATTGGAGCTGAGAAGCCCAAACGTCGCCGGATTTCGGCCTTCTTTTTGAGGTTTTGTCGAGCGGGTCGGGTAGATCGGGTTTTTGAGGACCAAACCCGTCACTCGACCCGCCGGAGTCGGGTTCTGAAGATTAGGACCCATCACCGACTAGTCGGAGGTGTCAGTCCGGCCGTGACGGATCGGTTCCGGTCGGGCTTATCGGTTCTGGCGGGTCTTCGGGTACTTGGACAGCCCTAATACTAAATAAGGGAAGCTTGAAGATTGTTTTTTACCTTTAAAAATTTAAAGTTGTTATCAATATTAAAAAAAATGAGATAATTATATAAAAAAATATTTTTAAAAAAATAACTTATTTTTTAAAAAATATTACTGTTGAAACTTGAACTGAATTAAAATTAGAAAACCTCGAATCTAAACTTGTTTTTTTAATATATCAACCTTGTTCAAACAAGAGCATGGTGAAGCCAAAGCGACTCTCATACTCATACACATGTATATGAGTAATTGAGTCTAATCTAAATAATAAAAAAAGCATTCATATCATATTTATTTGTTCGAGGATTTTATTTTTTATTTAAATGAATGTGTTACACATGAATAATTTATTTTGTTTTTTTCTTTTAAAGAAAATTTCCACTTCTCTCATGAAAGGAATTTTAGAAACTTGACATATCTCATATAAAACTTGTGTCAATTCTGAAATTTTGGTTAATATACTCATAGAATGATTAAGTTGCAATAATTTAACAACTAATGTGAATATATATACTTGAAACATAATAGTCAACTTCAAAAAAATATTAAAATTTTGACCACTCTTATAATTCTTATTTGTACACAAATTTATGTGAAAAAAGAATAAATTATTACATGAATTTGTGTTTTTTTTTATTTTTTATAAGTCATCGCTCTCAAAAGTTAATAATAAATTTCTTTTTTTCTTTTCTTTTTTTTAAAAAAAAATTATAATTTTAGTTCTTTTTTCAACTTTTTTTTGGCTTGGTTTAAACCTTTAACAATCTTTATTAAAATAAAAAAGAACTATTATTCTTTTTCAAATGAAAGTTGACACTTAAAGAAACGGTAATCTATTAATTATGATATAAATAAAAAAGAATTGCATATATAATCCATAAAAAATGAAGGAAAACTAATAATAATAACTAGCCTCATCACACACACGCGCCACGCTTGTGGTGAGGCTTTTTTTTTTTAGCAAAAAAAAAAATCATGTGTTTTTATTTTGAGAATCTAATTTATAAGTGTTTTTTTTTTTTTTTTTTGAAAAATGAATCTAATTTATAAGTGGATAAAGTAATTTGAGAAATGATAGGAGAGTAGTCCTATTTTTTAGGCAATGTTTTAGTGGGAGTCTACTTAAACATAAAGATGTAGGGGCATTTTTGAACTAAAAAAATGAGGAATCCAAACAGGAGAAGCCCCTTAAATAGTAGTATAGATAATAAAACTGCAAAATGGGTAAAGTGTGGGGGGTGGGGGAAGGGGGACAAATTTATTATAAACTTTATATTTGTGATAATATAAACTCATTCCGGGTGATGATTGATGAGTTGGTTGGGGGAAAAACCAAGAATCTCATTCCTTAAAAAAAACAAATAATAATAAATAAATAATGAAGAAGAGAATCTCATGAGGCTTTTTGAAACAAAGCTGATGCTTCCAGTGTTTTGACCCATAGAAGTAAACATCTATTATGTTTGTGCTGTAATTCCCATTTTTGGGTGGCAGTGGCAGTGGCAGATGATCATACTCGTAGAGGCTTATGGTAACAAGAGTCTTAATTTGCAGGCTGACATAGACATATTAATCATACCCGACACATCGAATCCAAAATCATCTTCTTTCGGCAGTGTTAGTCCTACCACTTGTTCTAATCGTTTGAGTCTTTCCGCGAGTGGTATAAACACGTTATAATAAATTGCTATAAGATTACTTTTTTTTCTTCATTCTATTGTTCTTAGACTTTGGAGTAAGATGAAAAGTTTTTATATTTTCTGACATGTCTTTCATGCTATGGATATTCTATTTTCTTGGCTAAATATTACAGTTTATTAACGCAGTAAACAAAATAAGATGAAAAGTTTGATGGAAGTGTTTCAAGGATTAGATTTATTGATCTTGATATTGCTATTTGTAGAAAGGTTCCTAAAAATACAAGCCATTAGAGGGCTTAGCGAAAAACTACTTGAAGGTGATTTTGATAGACATAAAATAATTATATAATATTTTTAAAGAAATATAACTAGCTTATTTTTATTATTCTATAGATCTATATTATTTAAATTAATTTTATTACTTTACAGATCCATTTTTACTATCATTTTTTTTATATTCTAATATTAAACTCTTTATATATCTGTTGTAAGGGAAAAGAAATATGGTTCGAAAGAAAGATCGATTTTGGGAGCATGTTGAAAAACAAAATAATGGTCGTTTCAAATGTAAGTTTTGTGGAAGTATTTTTGCTGGGGGTGCTACAAGGATTAAATATCACTTGGCTGGAGTTAAAGGTCACGATATTAATATTTGTACAAAAGTGACTAAAGAGGTCCAAGAGGAAGCTTCTCTAACAATTGGTGAACCTAACAAAAAACTTAAGGGTGCATCAACTTCAAACAAGGATAAGGAGAGGGAAATCAGCTCAACTTCAATATCAAAGGATGACATGTTAAGCAAAGTGTTTGAAATGGTGAGTAAAGTTGTAAATATTTTATATTTAGATTATATTTCATCATAATTTTAGCGGTGAACTTGTGATAGCATTTTCAGTTATTGATTTTAATTGTTTGAATCAAGTAATTAAAACATTATAATAAATTTCTATACTTTTTATTTATTTATATAATTTGATAGTTATAACATAGGGAAGAGGGGATAAGTGTGTTTGTTTATGAAATTTAAGGGGGAAAAGGGGGGGAGAGAGAGAGAGAGAAGGTGGAGAATAATGTGGAACACAAAAAATGGGACAAAAGATTTGTATTCAATACTAATCTATACAATATTTAAAAGTTAAAGTGTAGCATTTATTATTGTTACGTTTTTGTTGAACCATGTCGGCGGCCAAGTCTTCATTTTCTTTCCACCATTTTTTCAAAAAATATGTATATAAATATTAATGTGTGCGCTAATACATTATGCCTTTACTCAATTTCAAAACTAATTATAACTTATCAATCATAATATGACCATCACTTTACATATTCTTGAACCTAAATGTAATTTATAATAGAAAATACATGTAATACAAACATCTTGGGTGGAGACATCATTTATTTATTTTTAGTTTAAACTCACTTGAAAAAATCTTAGTCCACCACTGTCTCCCCCCTCCCCCCTTTCTTTTTCTTTTTCTTTTTGTATAAAGCATTACATGTAAGTGGTTTTTCTTTTTTCTTTTTTTTTTTTGATGGTGTATATTGTACCAAATTTAATTTGAATAAAACTTTCACTAGGCACATAGAATCACAAGTGCATGCATAATAATTCAATTAAAAAATTAATGTGATAACAAATTTTATTGATATTACTTTTAATACAAACCACTTCCATCACATTGGAATACATTACTTATCACGGATAATGGTTTTACATCACTTTATTATTATAATTATTTTTAATTTTTTGAGTTATGTTTACTAATTACGATTCGGCATTCGGTCCATTGCAGTCCAATTTGATCTATTACCGGCCAGTTTGGTCCAATTCATTCCAATTCAGTCCATAATGGTCCACTTCAGTCTATTTTGTTCTACTTACCTAACAATAGGGAAAAAAAAAAGGTTTGGGTTGGGAGTACTATATTGCTACCAATTATTTGAGTAATATTCATTGTAACTATATGATCAGTTTTAATTATCATGACAATCTTCTTAAGAGAATAAAAAATTTGAATAATATATTTGAAACTTAAAAATTTTAGTTAAAAAAAAAAAAAGAAAGGAAAATATAATGCATAATAAAAATAGTTAGAAAAATATGGACAACTTAAAAAAATAATATCAATCTAAAACACCATAAATGATAAAATTATATATTTGTAAAAATGGAGAAATATAAATTACTTTTAGAGTTTATTTAATTTTTGGGGAGAACAAATTATCTACAATAAAATTTAGATAATAAGTTATATATTATACCACATTTAAAAATAATTATATATTTCCATGTATCGCGTGTGTTTGCGACTAAATATTATAAAACTCCAAAAGAAAATAAAAATATTATTATTGTATAAAAATTAAGACAGTAAAAATCGTAATATAAATTTTTATATTTCCAATATATAAATATATTTGGACCCACCTTGTTTATTTTTAATAGAATTGTACTCTACACTCCACAAGCATTTTCATACTATTGTCTCTTATGCAGAGTAAGGCAGAATACAAAGCTGAAATTTTACTTGGTGTTTTTGTTGAGGGACTTCTAGCTAAATTGAGATCAATTGTTATAGAGCAACATCTTAGTTTTGAGTTGGGTTTCAAGGAAGGGCTAATAGACATTCTTATCTTGTTAACCCAAATACAACTTGTGTTAAATGGTGCTGAGAAAAGACAAGCAAGTGATGATTTTGTGAAGAGTTGGTTAGCTGAGCTTAGACGTGTTGCTTATGACATTGATGATGTGCTAGACGAGTTTGGCTATAACATTCTTCAGCAAAAGGTACTAAACTACTCTTCACCCTCTAATGACATTATCAAAATGGCAAACGAAATTAAGATCATCAACGAATCATTAAATAGACTTAAAGGTCTCATTGCTAGTTATGAACTTCGAGCGGAGTTTGTGAATTCGATCCCTGAGATTAGCTTTAACATGGAGATAGACTCCTTCCTTGATTCAAAAGTTAGTCAAAATGTTGGAAATAGCATTGTTGAAGCAACCTATTGTGATAGAGTGATAGAAATCACAGAGACTTTTACTCAATATGAATTAACAGAATATGATTGTTGGTTCATATTCAAGAAAAGAGCATCTGCAAATGAAAGACTTTTACCTCTAGATTTGGAGAAAATTGGAAAGGAGATTGTTAAGAAATGTAAAGGGGTTCCATGGGCTGCAGAATTTTTAGGGAGAATAATGTACTTTATTCATGATAAAGGTGAATGGCTATCGATTCAAAATAATAAAAATTGGGATTTATTGGATGATAGAAATAATGGACCATTTCACATATTAAAGTTAGGCTATGATCATCTTCGAACATCATCTTTGAAACGATGTTTCGCATACTGTGCAATTTTCCCTAAAGATTGTAACATGAAAAAGGACGAAGTAATTCAGCATTGGATGGCTGAAGGGTTCCTTGAACCATCTAAAGAAGGTAATATGGTGATGGAAGATATTGGTAACATGTATTTCAATATTTTGTTGGCTACTTCCTTTTTCCAAAATGCTAGAAAGGATGTTTGTGGTGATATTATTAGTTGCAAAATGCATAATTTGGTGCATGATTTTGCCATTTCAATTTCAAAATCTGAAATTCTAATTTTGGAGGGAGATTTTGTGGATAATGTTCATACAGTACAACCTTTATTTGTCCGATCTGATGGCAAAACGACACCAAGAACTTCATTTAGTGGAGATAGTTTCATAAAAATGCGCACGTTAATTTCAGAAAATCTAGACTTTGATGACATGTTATCAAATTTTAAATGCTTACGTGTTTTAAAATTATCCGGGCATAATATAATAAGGTTGCCAAATTCAATTGAGCAGTTGATACATTTGAGACTTCTTCACATCTTGCACACTGAAATTGAGGAATTACCAAAATCCATTACCAAACTCTACAATTTGCAAACTTTAAGAATTGAAGAATGCCCTAAACTCATGGAGCTTCCGGAAGACATAAGCAATTTGATTAACTTGAGACATATTAATATTAATGTTGGTTGCTGGACAAGCACAGATTACCAGAATTGTTTACTCAAAAATATGGGACGGTTGACTTGCCTTCAAACATTGAATTTTTTTACTGTGTGTCAAGATGAAGGCTATCGGATTAAAGAAATGGGACCCTTAAAGAATCTTAGAGGAGAAATAAACATATACGATTTAGAGAAGGTGAAAGATGAGGAAGAAGCCAAAAGTGCAAAATTAAAAGAAAAGGAAATATTCAAGTTGGGATTATTTTGGAGTTATTTTAATGGAGAATTGGACAGGTATGATAGAGATGAAAAGGTGTTGGAAGGCCTCCATCCTCAACCAAATTTGAAAAGCTTAACAATCGAATGGTATATAGGAAAGAAATTCCCATCTTGGGTTAATGATTTGTCGCTATTTCACAATCTGATTCATATCAAATTGAATTGTTGTACTGAATGTGAAGATGTTCCCACTCTGGGGCATTTACCCTGTCTTAGGGTTCTTGAAATAGAACATATGAATAATGTAATAATTATAGGAAGTGAGTTTTACAGTTACAGTGATGGGAGTTACAGAAATACTACATTATTTCCGGCATTGAGAATACTTGTATTGAATGGTATGGGTAGCTTAGAAGAGTGGAAGGATGCAAAGGAGTTGACAAGCATAGGTGAGGTGTTGTTGGTGTTTCCTTGCCTTGAGGAGTTGAGTATTAAAAGGTGTAATAAACTGAGAGATTTGCCAGGTGCCCCATCAGTTATTCGACACTTGGATATAATGGGGTGTGATATTGATGAACTACCCAGAGGGCTACAATTCTGTACATCTCTTCAATATTTGGAGATTGGGTGCTGTACGAATTTGAAATCAATTTCAGAATCACTGCAGACCTGCGTTTCCCTTCAGAAGTTCGTAGTATCCAGTTGTCCTGATTTGAGGTATTTGCCACGTGTCCCGTCAGGTATTCAACACTTGAAGATAATAGGGTGTGGCATTGATGAACTACCCAATGGGCTACAATTCTGTACATCTCTTCGATATTTGGAGATTGGGCACTGTAAGAATTTGAAATCAATTCCAGAATCACTGCAGACCTGCATTTCCCTTCAGAAGCTCGAAGTATTCGATTGCCCTGATTTGAGGTATTTGCCAAGTGTCCTGTCAGGTATTCAACACTTGAAGATAAGAGGGTGTGGCATTGATGAACTACCCAATGAGCTACAATTCTGTACATCTCTTCAATATTTGGAGATTGGGCACTGTAAGAATTTGAAATCAATTCGAGAATCACTGCAAACCTGCATTTCCCTTCAGAAGCTCGAAGTATTCGATTGCCCTGATTTGAGGTATTTGCCAAGTGTCCTGTTAGGTATTCAACACTTGAAGATAATAGGGTGTGGCATTGATAAACTACCCAATGGGCTACAATTCTGTACATCTCTTCAATATTTGGATATTGGGTACCGTAAGAATTTGAAATCAATTCCAAAATCACTGCAGACCTGCATTTCCCTTCAAAAGCTCGAAGTATTCGATTGTCCTAATTTGAGGTATTTGCCAGATGTCCCATCAGGTATTCAACACTTGGAGATAAGAGGGTGTGGCATTGATGAACTACCCAGTGGGCTACAATTCTGTACATCTCTTCAATATTTGGAGATTGATTATTGTACGAATTTGAAATCAATTCCAGAATCACTGCATACCTGTGTTTCTCTTCAAAAAATTTTAATACAAGATTGTCCTCACCTGATTTCTTTGCCAGATGTCCCGTTAGTTATTCGTCACTGCACATCTCTTCAATATTTGCGGATTAAGGACTATCCGAATCTGAAATCAATTCCAGATTTAGGAGAACTATTTCATTCTCTTATTATTTTAAAACTTAGCAACTGTCGACTGAAGCTTTTGCGAGAAGGCCGCTTACAGACTTTGGTAATCGATGGGTTGGATGCTTTTCCGATTCTGCGTTATCCTTCCATTCGATCCTCGGACGCGTCCCTCAAAAAGCTAATATTGAGTGGGAGTCCTACACTCAACTCTCTCCCGGAAGAAATTCGACTCTTCACTGCCCTTGAAGAGCTGTGCATACAGAACTTTGACGGAATGGAAGCTTTGCCGGATTGGTTGGGCATTCCTTCTTCTCTTCAAAAGCTGTCTCTTTCCTAATGCAAAAAGCTGATGTATCTTCCCATTCTACATCTCACCGATTTAAAACATCTGCACATTGCTTTTTGCCCCAATTTAGAGAAAAGATGTGAAGATGGGAGCGGCGAAGAGTGGTTTAAGATTGCCCATATTCCAAACATCAAAATCTATGGAGATTTCATCAAATGGGGAGAGGATTCTGACGACTCTGAAGATGATTAGTAAGTGTACTTATACCTGGCCTACAAGTATATTTCATTTCCTACTGGCCTCCAATTTATTTATGTGATTTTTTATTTTTGAAAGGGCTATTCTTAAATTTCATATCTCAACATTTTAGATTAATTATAAATAAAAAAAAATAGATTACTGCTTCTTGAATTAATTAATAGAAATTTAACTCACCAACCACTTTGATTACTGGAATGTTGCAAAAAATCTGATCTCAGCCAATGCTCGTAAAATTTGTTAGATTAATTCATTCATTATAACATACATACTCATTCTGTTTCTCAGTATTTCTTTTAATCTTCACTTATTGGTGTCAAATTCATTATGTCCATTGATGAAAGCGTACCCATTCTTTTCAATTTCATGAAATGGAATTCTAATAATACAAGGAGCAGTTCTTGTCTTTGGTCTTTGCAAAAGTTGGAAATAGATTTTGTTAATTTGGGCTGCAGGGTCATAATTCCAATGTTTATTTGAGTGAATTTATTGTGGGAAAGTGGAGTTGGGTTGCATAAGAATGAGACTAGACATTGGGTGGGAGAAGGTCTTGCAGATTTTTGTTTTCATGTTTGGGTTGGTAGGTCAGTTTTACTAGTCCATGAAGTTATGTGATCCCCAGTTCTACTAGTGGAAGCAAAGCTTAAATTTCTTATAAAGTTTTAGACAGCACTGAAGGTATTGATGGTTCTAATTTATTTTTATATCAGTTTTAGCTTTTGAAGGTTTCTAACACATTTTAATTTTTTTGGCTAAATCATGAAGCTTGCTAGAAAATTTCATCTTAGAATATTACTGACTCGATGAAAACCGGTGCCAAAATACTTCAAGTTTGGAAAATAACCAACTCGATGACAACTGATGCCAAGGTACTTCAGGTCTGCTTTCACTTTACCATTTCAAATACGTGCATATAGCTTACTTCTTAATTAATTGGTGTTTTGCGAGATCCAATTCAGTTTATATATATTTGTACAGTGACTGGGTTCTGTACCCATTGTGCCTATGTGCATAAACAGAATTGTTAGTCTATGTAAAGGTGTGCATGTCAACTCCATATATGTGTTCATATGTCACCATAACAATGTATAGAGTTAGATTGAGTAGTCAGATCACAGAATTTTGGTTTGACACTCTTTGACATGAAAGTCATTCTGTGCATCTGGTAGGAGCACGGGACAAATGTCCTTTGCTTTCTCTCTTTTAATTGCTAACATGTATATATTAAACTAATTGGTAGGAGTATGGGATGTTAAAAAACTAACAAAACTAAGAACACGTGGACACTAGGGACAACATATTTATTGTGTTCAGCCATCTCTTATGTTTGAATAAATAGAGTACTAATTCAATCTAATAAGTATATCATTCATTCCAATTATCCTCTCTTCCCTCACACTTTTCCTACAACATTTTATAACTTAAGCATCTATTCTTCTTGATATTCTGATATATGTTTAGTCTTCACATGTTGATGTCATTGTATCAGTGTTGTAAGCCACAGTAGTAGCACTGAACAATTCTTCCATTGCAAGAGCCACCAGAAAATTTCTCTTTTGTCAGAGGATATTTTTTCCAATGTCAAGGATACTTCACATAGATGATAGCACCCATTTTGGCCAGCTTTGACACCTATTTCTCCTCAGTTGGAAGCATTAAATTTTGATGATGTTGGAGCCTTTGCAGAGGAACTGTGGCAACTTTTCATTGTCTAAAGAGCTGAAATTCTGGAACAAGAACTGCTACTACCTATCAGCAATGCAGGAGGAGCTCCCTTTCTATGGAAAGTTAGATGGAAGTATCCTGGAATGGTTGTCAAAGCTGGATGTTTTGTTTCTTACTGTTCGCTTTGAAAGGGATATGGAATCAGCAAGAGTGGTCCATTGGTAGCTGATTGTTCATAGTCCAAGTCTCCAAGAATCACTATGGAGGGAATTTAAAATTGGTTCCAATGAAATTGTTTTATCGAAATTTGTGAGTTCTCTTATTCTCATCTTCTTTTCTTTTTATTTCTCTCTTCCAAGAAAACCTATTATGAATCCTTTCTTTATGGTTCTAACATTTATTTTCGCATACTATTTATAGATTTTGGTTATTCTTTAATTAGTGTTCATGTACTTCAGCACAGAAAGGTATTTTTCTCAAATGTCCTTTTCTCTAGCATTTCAATTTGGAATAAAGCATTTTTCCCACTTACCAGATTTTGCATTCACTTATTGTATAGTGATACCCCTTCAATTTTAGTTTCATATTTGTATTGCCATTTAGAGCTACATATTTTACTGCATAGCATATGTAGACCTTCGAATTTTTGACTTATCAGTTTTCAAATAATTAGTGCTCTTTATTTGTACAAAGTTTAAAATTTTAATATCCCTTCACTGTTAGGTGTATCTGAATCTTAAGGGGAAAAATGTTGAATTTATGACATTAATTTCTGTAAGCCATAGTTCGCAACACTTGGCAATTCTTTTGATGTAATTGCCACAGGTAACTTCTTTTTTATCAGCAGATACTTTTCCAATGTCAAGGATGCTTGTCGATTGTTTGGTGCTGGAGGGAGAGGGTGGGGGGGTTAACTTTTTATCTTTTCAAGAACTGAAGTTCAGGAACAAGAGTGCTACTACCTACCAGCGAAGCAGGTGGTGCACTGCTTTTCCATGGGAAGCTAAGTGAAGAACTGAAGCTTGAATTGGTTCCAAATTTCCAATCTAATTGTTTCATTGAAATTTGTGAGTTGTCGCATTCTCTTCTTCTTTTCATTTGATTTCTCTCTTCCAACGAAACCTAATATGATTCTTTTTGATTCGTTTTTATTCTTTCAATTTCATATATTATTATTATTATTATTATTAAATTTGTTGATCCTATACTATTTATAGACTTTGGTCATCATTCATATCCCAATTAGTAGTCATGCACTTCAGCACAGAGTGGTCTTAGATTTGCCCTATTCCAAATATCTATAGAAACATTTGATTCCTATATTAAGCGCAAAATAATCTTAAATTCGTATTTATTCTCATAGGTCCTTTTTGGAATAAACTAGTTCTTTTTATAATTAATTTACCATATTTCTTATCCACTAGTGTTTAAGCTATCTCCCTTCAATTTTTGTGTCAAACTTGTATCTCTAGGTACTGCAACATATTCTGTTGCCTAGCATATGTAAACTTTCAAATTTTTGTTTCAAACAATTCCCTCAAATTTTTTGGATTTATTTTACATAGGAAATTCTGGTCTACGATAATGGCTCTTATCGAATATTAAGAAACAGTATTTTGTATATGCTTTGTTCATAATCTGATTTCATTTTTAAAAATGAAAAGCTAGAAGCCTAGAACCATATGCTTTCTCAATCTCTCTCTATATATCCACCATCTAGCTATCACATCTGCTGTATATGTTTATTTGAGGACTCAATATGCCTGCTAATTGCAGCCAGGTAACAGCTACAAAGTTCACATATATACTTCTGTGCACAAATGCATGTATTCCAGAATCATGCAAGAATCCCATAAGCCAATGCTTGAGCATCATTCAACATCTCTCTTAAATTTCTCTCTGTTATAGGAGAAAAAAGAGCAACAAAACCAACATATATTTGAAGGCATATATACACTATGACAATGGCTCTACTTGACTGCATGTAAAGATATGGTGACAATACTAAATGTCCTACCAGCCCTGCTTTGAAGCTTCTCCAAGGTAATTCCAACCTTTACATCATGGTTTAAGCATCCTACATAAACTTGTGTCTTGGTCCTGGTGATAGAGAAATGGAGATCAGTCTTTCTAGCATAATTGTTCCAAGATTACGTACTTTGCTCTACTTCAATAATTTCTGCAAAATGAACCTGAATTCTTCTCAGGTTCCCATCCTTATTTAGCAGAATTAATAACACCTAGATCTGCATTATTAATAGACCTAAAAGATTATTCAATCAGTTAAATATGTTGCCTTGATGTACAGGCACTAGGGACAGCACATCTGTTGTATTCAGCTAGATGAAAATTTACATTATGAAGTTTTAACCCACTCCCAAGCCAGCAGAAGTTTTAGTTGGTGTGTTTTCTCAGTTTACTATTCTCTTCTAGAACATAAAGTCATTTGGTATGCAAGCACTGGGGATGGCATATTGATTCTGTTCAGCTGGAGGAAAAGTTAATTCATGGAGCTTTAATCCACTACCATGCCAGCAGAGAGGCTGAATATGCAACATTGCCCCAAATTAAAGGGAATATGTGCAAAATGGAGCGGTGCAGAGTGATCTAGGATTGTCCACATTTGAAATATCTTCGTTGGTGAATGTATTAGACAAGAAGCAGTTTGAAGATGATATACATCATGAATACAGATGACTAGTAAGTTTTCTCCTACCTCATCCTCTTCTCCTCTTATACTATCCTTTACATCGACCTAGGAGTATTTTCGGAATTGCTCTTAATTGCTTTCTTTTTCTTTTTGCTTTTGTTTTTGGATATTTCTTATTTATTCAGTTAAAGTATGTTGCCTTGATGTCCAGACACTAGGGACAGCATTTCTATTGTGTTCACCTTGAGGAAAAATTAATTAATTTATGGAGTTTTAATCTAGTCTTAAGCTAATGGATGTTTATAAGAGATGTAATTTTTTTTTTCAAATCTTCTCTTTTAATATATAAAGTATTAATTCAATCCAATAAATCTGTCATTCATGCCAATTGAAGAGGATAAAATATGAGATAAGGCTTGGCGAGCCCAATAGGCCCATGTCCACAAGCCCAAAGAAGGTAGAGCCCATCCTTTGTGTGGGCCCCTGACAGAACGAAGGCCCAAACTTGCCCACCACGTTTCAGAAAGCTTGCTCTACAAGGATGAAGCTTGCTCTGCAAGGATGAAGCTTGCTCTGCAAGGATGAGACTTGCTCCACAAGGAAAGGAGGCAGGACCTCACTACTATGAAAAGGCCCCAACATCCTCACAAAAGGTACGCGTAACTAACTCCTCTCTAGCACTCTAGAGTTGTAAAAACATTTATGACTTAACCTTCGGAGGGTGTTTGGCCGGCTCCGGTGTGAAGGTGTTTCTGTGTTGTTCTCTCTTTCAGGCAACGGCTACCGAGTGCAAAAGATCGTGCATCTCACTGGTGAACTTTTCGGCATCATCACCAATTATCCCTCTTTCCTCTCACTTTTCCTAAAAAATTTTCTAAATTGTTACTTAGCATTCTTTCCATCCTGATATCTTGATATATTAATTTTTCACGTCTTGATGTCCTTGATCAATTTCTGTAAGTCAGAGGTAGCAACACTTGACAATTCTTTTGATGTAACTGCCACAAGTAATTTCTTTTCTATCAGTGGATACATTTCAAATGTCAAAGATGCTTCACAATCCATTATGTTGTTTGGTACTAGGGTAACTTTTTATCTCTTCTAGAACTGAAGTTCAGGAACAAGAGTGCTACTACCCACCAGCAAAGCAGGTGGTGTGCTCCCTTTCTATGGAAGCTAAATGGAAGTTTTCTGGAGTGGTTGTCAAAGCTGTATCTGGAAGCTTGAATTGGTTCCAAACTTCCAATTTAATTGTTTCACTGAAATTTGTGAGTTTTCGCATTCTCTTCTTCTTCTCATTTGATTACTCTCTTCCAAAAGACCTAATTGATTCCTTTTTTTTTTTCCTTTTTTTAATTTCATATATTATTACTAAATTTGTTGTTAGTATAGATTTTGGTCATTCTTCATATCCTAGATTCGCTTTATTCCAAATATTCGGATAAACATATGATTCCTATTCTAAATTCCAAATAATCTTAAATTCCTATTTCCTCTCAAATGTCCTTTTTGCTAACATTTCACTTCGGAATAAACTAGTTTTTTTTATAATTAATTTACCATAGTTCTTATCCACGAATTTTAAAGCTATTTTTCTTGAATTTTTGTGTCAAATTGTGCTTCCATGTTCTGCAACATATTATGCTGCATAGCATATGTAAACATTCAAATTTTTGTTTCAAACATTTCCTGCAAAATTTTTGGATTAAGTTTACATATAATTCTGGTCTACTTGTTACTATCGCATTGTCTTCACTATAATGCTTTAACTTGTCGGTTTTCTAATAATTATGCTCTTTATTGAATATTAAGAAACAACATTTTGTATGTGCTTTTGTCATAATCTGATTTCATTTTAAAAATGAAAATCTAGAACCATATGCTTTCTTAGTCTCTCTATATATCCACTATCTAGCTATCACATCTGCAGCATATGTTTATTTGAGGACTCCATATGCCTACTTACTGCAGCCAGGAAATAGCTATAAAGTTCATATATATGCTTATGTGCACAAATGCATTTATTCCAAAACCAAGCAAGAATCCCATAAGCGAATTCTTGAGCATCATTCATCTCTCTTAAATTGCTCTCCATCACAGGAGATAAAAGGAGCAAAAAAACCAACATATATTTGAAGGCATAAATACACTACGACAGTGGCTCTACTTGACTGCATGCAAAGATATGGAGACAATACTGAATGTCCTACCAGCCCTTCTTTGAAGCTTCTCCAAGGTAATTCCAACCTTTACATCATGGTTTAAGCATTCTACATAAACTTGTGTCTTGGTCCTGGTGATAGGGAAGTTTCCAGTACATACTCAGACCATCACTTTTAAACCATACGTAGCATTTTCAGCATGGTATATTTGTTAAAGGTCTCATTTAATCTTGAATGAAAATTCCATGACTTGAACACACTTTTTATAAGGTTCAAAGGGGTTGGCCTAGCCTTCATTTGGAAAGGATCATGACCTAGAAGAAGGAACATGTTCACCATTACAAGAAATGAGTCCCCAAAAAATTAAAGGAGAAGCTCAAGAATTTGAGACATACTCTCAGCATGAAGAAACATAATCAGGATGTTAGCACCACACCCATCTTGGGATGTCAGGTTGGATGATGATGAAGTTGAAGAAGATGCTGATTTCTTTGGAGCCCCAAGTAATGTCATTACAAACTTATTTTTCTTAATACACTTGTTCCCATGTTTTGTCTTTCATTATTCTTTTACTGCTTTTGTGAGGTAAAATGCAAACGCTCCAACGAGGTTTCCTAATTCCTAATGCCCCTTATCATTTGATTTTCAGCATTGAATCAAAGCTGGCTCCTGAGGGATTCAATCAAAACCACCAGACATAATCCAAGAGCAATACATAAGAATTTTGGGAAGCATGTTTTGTCAAGCACAATCATTCTTAGTGTTAAAAAGAAAAACAGAAGCCTACAAGTCTTAAAAGGACATTAACTGTAACTGCAACTGAAAAGTTGGCATCAGCTTTTGGTGTGGTATCAGAAATTCAGAGTGCTTTCCACAAACTTATTCAACCGCAACCGTTCCACAAACTTATTCTGTCTCTGTTGCTACTGAAAGAGTAAAGCAAATTAATAATGGTGAGCAAATATGGATAAGGTTGTTTCAGTGAAGGGGAATCTAATGCATAAACTTGATCCCAGGGAAGGTGTGCTTTCTCTAGTGATATCCAAGGGAATGAGTCCAAAGAGAACTCCTGGTGATGTGTGGTATGAGGGATGCTGTGACTTTTCTCCAACATGAGGAATTGTCCAAATACACAGCTATGAGTTTAGTTAGAAACACAACATTTGGCTAAAGACTCGCCATCACACACTCGGATCTCAGCCGACTTGATGAGAACTGATGTCAAGGTACTTCTGGTCAGCAGCCAACCATTGGCTTTTTCTTTACCATTTGGGATATGTATATGTAATTTAATTTGTAATTGGTGCTATACAAGACCCAATCCAGTAACTTATAAAACAGAAGTGAAAAGTTCTGTAAGTTAAGTCACTTACAAACATCAAAATCAATGGAAAATACATCCAAGGGGAGGATTCTAAGGACTCTAAAGACTTTGACGAAGCTGAAGACATCTTTGACGACTTTGACTGTGAAGACTTTGACGGCTCTGAAGATGATAGAGATGATAGCCTACCAGCAAAGCAGGAGTGCTACTACCTACCAGCAAAGCAGGTGGCCCACTCACTTTTCATGGAAAGCTAAATGAAGAATTGAAGCTTGAATTGGTTCCAAATTTCCAATCTAATTGTTTCATTGAAATTTGTGAGTTGTCACATTCTCTTCTTCATTTCATTTGTCTCTTCAAAACCTAATATGATTCCTTTTGATTCTTTTTTCTTCTTTCAATTTCATATATTATTATTATTAAATTTGTTGTTTGTATGCTATTTATAGATTTTGGTCATCCTTCATATCCCAATTAGTAGTCATGCACTTCAGCACAGAGTGATCCTAGATTTGCCCTATTCCAAATATCCAGATAAAAATATGATTTCTATTCTAAGCTCAAAATAATCTTAAGTTCATATTTCTTCTCAAAGCAATTTTAAAGTGATTTCCTTTCAATTTTTGTGTGAATCTTGTATCTCTATGTACTGCAACATATTCTGTTGCATAGAATATGTAAACCTTCAAATTTTTGTTTCAAACATTTCCCTCAAAATTTTTGGATTTATTTTACCTAGGAAATTCGGCTTTACTTGTTACTATTGCATTGTCTTCACTATAATGTTTTGACTTGTCAGTTTTCTAATAATAATGGCTCTTATCAATTTCTCTCTGTTGTAGGAGATAAAAGGAGCAACAAAACCAACATATATTTGAAGGCATAAATACACTGTGAAAATGGCTCTGCTTGACTGCATGCAAAGAATTGGTGACAATACTAAAGTCCTATCGGCCCCTCTTTGAAGCTTCTCCAAGGTAATTCCAACCATGCCATCGTGGTTTGAGCATCCTACATAAACTTGTGTCTTGGTCCTGGTGGTAGAAAGGTTTCTGGTACATACTTAGACCGTCACTTTTAAACCATATGTAGCATTTTCAGCTTGGTATATTTGTTGAAGGCTTCATTTAATCTTGAATGAAAATTCCTTGACTTGAACACACTTTTTATAAGGTTCAAAGTGGTTGCCTACTTCCTCATCTCCTACATTTGGAAGGATCTTGACCCATAAGGAATATGTTCATCACTACAAGAAATGAGTTCTCACCAAATTAAAGACGGCCAAGAATTTGAGACTTACTCTCAACATGATGAAACATTATTGGGATGTTAGCACCACACCTTCTTGGGTTGGTAGGTTGGATGATGATGAAGGTCCTGAATTCTATGGAGCCCCAGGTTATATTTTTTACACCCTTACTTTGTGCTACACATTTATTCCCATGTTTTTTCTTCCTTTACTATTTTACTACTTTTGTGAGGTAAAATGGAAACACTCCAACATGGTTCCTAAATCTTTTTTTGATAAACACATGGTTCCTAATTCTTAATGCCCCTTATCATTTGATTTTCAGCATTTGAATCAAGGCTGGCTCTTGAGGGGTACAAGGAAACCACTATACATAATCCAAGAGCAATACATAAGAATTTCAGGAAGCATGTTTTGGAAAGCACTGTCAATCTTACTATTAAAAAGTAAAACAGATGCCTACAAGTCTTAAAAGGACATTAACTGAAACTGTAATTGAAAATTTGGCATCAGCCTTTGCTGCAATATCAGAAATTCAGAGTGTTATCCACAAATTTATTCTCACTGTTGCTACTGAAAGAGGAAAGCAAGATAATAAGGTTGAGCAAATATGGATAAGGTTGTTTCAGTGAAGGAGTATCTAATGCATAAACTTGAGCCCAGGGAAGATGTGCTTTCTCTAGTGACATCCAAGGCAATGAGTCCAAAGAGAGCTCCTGGTGATATGGGTGTGGTATGAGGGATGCTGTGACTTGCTCCAACATGAGGAATTGTCCAAATACACAGCTATGAGCTCAGCTAGAAACCGAACATTGCCCATGCCAATTTCCACCAATTCACATTCAACTGAAGACTCGTCATCACACACTCAGATCTCAGCCAATGCTCATAAATATATATATATATATATATATATATATATTTTTTTTTTTTTGTGTCAATTTTGATCATGAATGTATATGGAGACATCTTAACAAGCTTCAATTAGTTTTTCACTCCAATGTACCAATACTAAAAACCACCACCATCATAAATGCATGATCTGATGCTAATTATTCTTTTGGAGTTCCATTGTATAGTCTTTGGTAACCACGGGATGCATTTGATAATTGGTATGAAATCACTTGGTCAAATTTATGTTGATATTTAGTTATCTGAACAAGGCCCTGGCCATGTTATGGATTCCATATGCTATGGTGTAATTTCTCTTTTTGGTATATTATAATTCATGTCTGATGTATATTTCTCGTCTGCAGTTTGTTGGAAAGAAAATCATTGCATAATCCTCCAAGCCAACCGAGAGGGGAACCCAACTGTTGAAAAAGAAACAAATTTCTGAGCTGTTTTTGACTTCCATGTTTCGATAAGTAGTTTATTTATGTATCTAAAGATTTCCTTCCTTTGTTTGAAGAAGATTTTTATAGTTACCAATAAAATGTTTTTGCAGCATTAAGTTGAAAAAAGTCCAAACCGATGCAACAAATGTAAATATCTCCCTTTGTAATATAGGTCAAAGACATGATTTAATGCATTGATAGTACCAAATTACTAAGTCGGTTGGCTGCCATTTTGAATTTGTTATTGTATTTTTAAGTGTTATTGTTATCAATCTCATAATAGCCAATCTTAGTTGGTTTAGCTTATTAACTAGTGCGATGGCCTAAGAGTGGTAAGATGATGATGGTTGTATTGTGTTAGGGTAACAGGTTTATGAGGCAAGACAAGTAGTCATAAATTTGAAGGGTAATGAACTAATCATGCATTTCTTTAAAAAATAAAAATAAAAAATAAATAAAAAATAAAAAATCTAGTCATACAATTTAAGGAAAAGGAGTCCGTTTTAAAACTAGGCCTGATTTGTTCATACCCAACCAATAGCTAGGCCTACCATTCATGATGAAATGATTCTGTAGAATTGGCTATGTTGGTTGCTCTTCTTTTATGTCATCTTCAATTAATTTTATTTATTCTCTTTTCTTATGTCCTTTTTCTTTTATCTTTAATTATTATTATAATATCATTTGTTAAGGAGCAACTAATAGTGATTAAAAACTTGCTTGAGCAACATGTTTTCTAATATGCTCTTTTCATTTTTTTTATTTTATGTGAATGCTATTTTTACTGACGATAGTTAAACTTTGATAAAAAGAATCTGTTAAAATTTTTGAATATTCTATTACTAATATTAATGGAAGGGGGTGAGTGTAATTTTTTTCAAACCTTAAGGGAGGGAAGTATTTTTTTTTTTCCTTTTAGGTTTGGGGATGAGAGTCATTCCCCCTAACCTAAAGGGAAAAGAGTGTAATTTGTCCTTAATTTTTTTTTTTTGTGTGGCTAAACATGCTCTTTTGGTTTGGGTTTCTTAAAAAAGTATCAAATTTCATCCACATAGTGAAATGTTAAAAATTTATTTATCTTTTGAACAATACTTATGATTGTAGGATTAACATATAAATAAAATATCTAAGAAAAAGAGGATATGAGAATGAATGAACTAAAATAAATATTAGTTATTTTGTGACATACCATCAAATTTGATACAACACTATTTTTTTTACCCTAATGTGAAAAAAAAAGAAAAAAAGAATAGAAAATTGATATAACAATTTATTTTTTAACTCTTAATGTGATGTGAGATATGACAAAATTACTGTTATGTATGATAGTATAACCTTACCTTTTTAGTAGATGTATTTAATTTTTTATTATATATATATTCAAATTACTTTCTAAATCAAATTCAATTGCACACATACAACTACGCTTTAATCAAGAGGATGAAATAATGGTATTATTTTTATATCCTACCATAATCTAGGTTCAAAAGGTAGCAGATATGTATAAACACACATTTCATGAATACATGTCTTCTTTCCTTTCATTTTTATTTTTTTTTATTTATTTTTTGGGGAGAGGGGGTGGGAATACTCTTTACCATTTTATGCTATATTGTTGTAAGATTTATTGCACATTTATTTCGTTTTTCAAACAATTTAAATTGTGTAGAAGAGATTATTAAAAAAAAAAAAAAATCTTATCCAATGTACTAAACTTCTACTCTTGCGTGGTCTTGGAAAGGTCATGATAAACAACTTTTTCTACTTTAATCACGCTGAACAATCTAACATTTCATTTCATAAGAAAATATTTTTGTTAAGTTAGACTTTTCTACAGTATCTTATTTTAAATGCTTCATAATTGCCAGTCTTGAACAAAAACAATGAATTAGAGATCCATACAAATGCATCCACACATTTTCACCTTATCCAGTCAATACAAGGAAAAAAGTTGGCTTTTTGTACCTTTGAAAAAAAAAATTTATATAATAATTTAAAATTTTATATTTGTCTACTCTTAAAAAAAAGATTTGTGACCACCTAAGATTTTTTATACCCGATAAAATTAAACTTTGGTTCATAATTTAGTTCACTTAACAATATGTTAGTGTCTTTCAAACAAAATGAAACAGCTCAAATTTTTTTTTTAACTAAAATCTGAAAAAAAAAAATCTATATCTATATTCTATATCTGTATATATTAAGAGGATTCAGAAGGTTAGTTATTACTTTTTTTTTTCTGTCAAAAATACCCCTAAATTAATTAATCAACAATTTAAAAATGGGGTTAAAATAGTAAATTGGAAAAAGAAAGTTAGTTATTGTTTGTTTTATTGTCAAAAATATCGCTACCTAAAACTTGAAAATGGGGTTAAAATAGTAAATTGACAAAAAATAATAAATTCTTACGTCTACGTTGAAATGCCTTTCTGTTTCTAATAAACTCCTACTTTTATGTTAATTTAAATTCCTACTTCTACTCACTAACTCCTTACAAAATAGGATTACTCTTTTATTAATTTTAAAACTCCTATAATCTACAGAACTCACCCCACATATTTATTTTATTTTAATTTTATTTCATCACAATGTATTTGTTTCTTTTATCCTCTTTTTTTTTTCATTTTTTTTTTTTTGTGATTGGAAAAAGTAAAAAACCCAAATAATAATAAATCACAATTATTAATCTTTACCCAAAAAATAGAAGAGCCTCTGAGCACGCGCGTGAACGCGTGCTTAGAGGCTAGTATATATAAAAACAGAAGTCTCAAAGAGATGCTACCACGTTAGGAAAAAAGCCTACTTAAAAACCGACACCGATAGGGTTTTTCCTTTAAAAAAACCGTACGGTATGGTTGGAAGACTCACATTCAGACACCGCTTACCCCCAAAAAAAAAAAAAAAAAAAAAACGCAAGCCTTTATAAAAACCCCAGCCGCTTATCCAAAAAACAAAACCAAAAAAAAAAAAAAACGGCAAACCCTATAACCCAAATCATATTTCCCGATTAAAATTCAGACTCAAACTTGCGATTCTTCTGCACCTCCATATACACACAGATCGAAGTAGAGAGGCGATGAAAGAGAGAGAGAGGCGACGAGGAAACAGGGAAGGAAGCAGAGAAAGAGAAATAGAAATACGATACACAGAGATGGAAATAGAGGGAGGCGATGAGGCTTGGGACACGGAGAGAGAAACAGAGAAGAGAAAGAGGCAAAACACTATTACTGTCAGATTTTCCGCCGCCATCCATTCCCTCGCCAGACTCAGAACTCCGAAACCGCAGGCACACACAGGAATTGAGATTGAACGATAGCAAGAGAACTTCGGTCTGTCATAGATGGTGGAGAGAAAAATCTGAGAAGAAAGTCAGGCTTTGCTACCATCAGACCACCGTGCCCTCCACCGGTATGGTCTTTGTTTTTTTGTACCGAAGGTCAGCGTACTCCCTTCCTCTTCAAATATTGTTTTTGTAGTTTGAAAGATCAAAACTCCTCACCATTGCTTTTCCTATTCGAATTAGAATCTTAAATCTTCACTATTTCTATGTTTTTGAATTCAAAATCGGCAGTTCCCCTTACTTAATTTTCTAGGGTTTTTCTTTTACCCTTTTAAAAAAAAAAAAAAAAAAGGGCTGATTCTCTTTCTTTGGATGCTTCGGTTTCAAATTATCCCTCTATATTTTTTTTGGTGGTAGCATTAGGGATTTTGCCCTTGATTTACTGTGGTTAAAAGTCAAAATTCACCTTGGATTATTTAAAATCTGAATGTATTAGGCGAACAACTTAATATGCAATTTGTTTGATAAAATTACTGATCGGTCTTTTGTTTTACTCTAGGATTCTTAATCCACGTTGCCAATTAAATTGTGAAAGGTTGTTTCGTACGCATATCAAAACTCTAATTTTTTTTTTGGTTGAATGGATTTTGATTTGATTCGTTTTTGTTTTTTGTTTTTGGGTTTTCTATCAAAATGTTTGTTTCCTCAATTTTAAATATTAGCTTTTGTTTTTAAGATTACAGAAATCACTAAGTCATTGAGATTAAATAAGTGTAAGATTGAAATCATTGGGTATTTCCGTTTCTAACATTTATTTTCCTTCTTCAATCTTATTTTAGGATTTTCCTACCGGAACAGCACGCACCAGATAGAGTCCGTAAGGCATACAGAGATAAGCGTATACTGTAACCGGTAAAGTTATTGTTTTTTTTTTTTTTTTTTTTCTCTTTTCGTTTTCAAATTTGGGGATTGAATATGATTTAGGTTTGAATTTCTTGGTTGGATTGATTTATATTTAGGTATTTGGGCTACATTAGGTTCTGATTTGTATAAGATTAAAGAATAACCTTGCAAGTATTCTCTATGCTGTCGCCCCTTTTAAGCTCTCTCTCTCTCTCTCTCTCTATATATATATATATATATATATTTTTTTTTTTTGAGAGAGAGAGAGGGAGGCAAAGATGGAGGAGTACGAGGAGCTTGACATGGTTAACATAGAAAACACCAACAACGCCAATAGAGCAGTAATGCGTTTTCCTTTTCTTTTATTCGATTCATTCATACCCCTTAACATCAAGCTTTTTGTTGTTTTAACTAATGCAATCTGATCAAAATTACCCAATCAAACAAAAAGACAGTATTTTGGGATACCCATTCCAAACCAAATTGGTGTATGTTTTCATAAAAATGATTTTAGAGAATAAAAATGGTTTATCCGTCTTATTTCACCAATGTTGGTATTGGCATGTTGGTACTGAGACAGTATTTTAGATTGGTCTATTATTGTTGTTAACCATCAAAATTTTGTTCATGTGGTTGTTTAGATTTGTTGGTTGTAATAGTTGTAATACATGCATTTTTTTTTTTTGTTCACGTGACACCATCCTCCATGAAACCAAGTGTTGTTGTTTCTCTTACACATACATGCATTTTTTTTTTTTTTTGGTTATTCTAGAAGTCATAATACATGGAGATTGATAAGAAAGAAGATAAGTAAGGAATGTGATGCTATGTTATTGATTTAATCAAGGCAAGATGTATTTGTTGCCCTTCTTTTCTCAATGTCATTTTTTGTGGGATGTAAAAACATGACTGGCTAGGTTGCTTATGCCTCTAGGCAATTAAAGAATTTTGAACAAAAATTACCCGAATCATGATTTGGAATTGGCTGCTGTAATTTTTGTTTTGGATCTGAAGGTAAAGTGTTGAGTGTTAATAATAGGCCTTTGGTTACAAAATTGTACACTTTCAATTTACTTTTGGCTAATTGTGAAAATAAAAATGGTTAAAGCAGGAGGGAGTGGATGTGGATGACATAAAGAAACGGTTGAAGGAAATGGAGGAAGAAGCGGCTGCACTGCGTGAGATGCGAGCCAAGGTCGAATCCCATATGGTTCTGCAAGGTTTTTTCTTCTTCTGTTTTTTTGGGTTTAATTTCACAATGTCAGAGATTATGATTTTTTTTCCATCAATTTAATTTTTATTGAAATTGATTACAAATATAGAAAATGTTAAAGGTTGAAGTAATATTATTATATGGTTTGGGGCATATGCCTCAGATTGGTGTAATGGTTTCAATTTGAATATGGTTGGAAAGAATTTTAGGAAATAATCATGGGTTTTGAGGGTGATAGTCTTTTGGAGTCCCAAAATTCCTATAAAAAAATTTAAGGACTATCAATTTTAATTGTCTGAGATAATTCTTTATCCAAAATAATATATATATATAGGACAACACCTTTAAGAGGTGTGCTATGGTGAGTGCCTTTCACCCAAGCGATATGTTTTTGCAATCACATCTGCTAAACCCAGCAAAAGTGGCTTATGCATTGGGTATGAATTTTATGTTTGATACTCTTAGCCTAAGTTTAGTGTATTTGGTCATAAAGTTAGGGGAATTTTTTTTTTTTTTTTTTTTTGTTTAATGAAAAAAAAATTGTGGATGACTCACATTATGAGGATAAGCTAAGAGACTTGGCACCTCATTTTAGAGGAAAAAAATGGACCACTGTTATAATGGTAATTTACGCATCCCTCCACCTATAAGGCTATAACTTATAAGGGAAGAAAATGTCAATTGAGATTGAGGCATTGAGCTCATTGGTGTAAATGGATGGCTGTATCACTTTATATCAATGATGATTATGATTACATTCACACATATCTTGCATTCCATTCTTGAAAATTAATTGAGAATTTGTTTGGTAGTAAGAAAAAAAAAATGAAACAATTGTTTAAGGAATTGCAACCAGTTCTGAAGGCTCTTTTTTTTTTTTAGATTACATTTGTTAGCTTACTTTGCTAATCTATGAATTGTGGATTACTTCTGATATTTAAATACCATAAAATTTCAGCAAGTTGAGGTGACAAGTAGAGAATCTGATATGCAATCATATGAGAAAATTCAGTAATTCAAGGCTTTATGCGGTACTTAACTCAATTGAGATGATTTATTTTCAATTTGCGAATGATGAAAGTTTATGATTTACCTAAATTATAGTGTAATATACCAAGTTATTTCAGACATTTTTCTTAATCCTCTCATACTTTTAAGGTCTATTTTGGAAGAGAATGATGGGTGGCAAAAACTTATAAATTAAGAGCTCACACACTAAAGAAGCCACAATATCAGGTTATATGTCTTTAGAAAACGTTGATACTTGGTCTTACTATAGTTTGATAGTACTACAATTTGATGGTGGGCATGATATTCTATGTTTATTTCAGACTTTTGGTTGTGCTATAAAGCAATATGTTCTCCTTTAGTGCTTCTTTTAGGTACTATTTATCTATTTTATTATGTTATTTACCTCATTCGATGCCTTTTATGTTGTAACGTATCATAAAAAATATTCCATAGTTATTACTTGAATACCAAAACAAAATTACAGTTGTATGGTTTTTAGTAATTTTGTTTAGCAAGTCAATGTCATTAAGTTTTGTGATAGGTTATTTGCAAGATTAGCAAACTTACAATACTATATGTAATTCACAACTTAAATCACAAAAGGTATCCATTCATGATTATAGAATAACTACCAGAGGCACAATTGCAATTTGATTCTACACACCAACTTGGAGTCTCATTAAGTGTCTCATTTAGAACCCACAGTTTATCATTATATAAGCATTACAAAAAATGTATACACGCACACACTCTCAAAGAGATGTCATCATTGTCAAAAACATCAGAACAATTCTCTTTGCACCCTCTCAAAATAAAAGTAATACTTATTTAAGTTCTGAAGAATAAATCTATTGAAATGGTGTTAATGGTTACCCTGGATGGATTTTTTGGGAAAATTTCATTGATAATTGAAAAGTTGTTTCTAATGCATATATGTATAATACAATTGGTTAGGTAGATTAGGTAATAATCATTATGAGTTATCTAAAAATGACCATAATGATCATTATTGCTTAGAAGTTAATCAATATCTAATATACATTTTAGTTGATTTAGCAATCATCAAGATCAATTATTGCTTAAATTCTATGAATTTTTTATGCTTTTAGATAGTGCCGTTTGTATGGTGCCGTTTGTATGGATGCTTGACTTTTATACCAATCTTCAATGCCTACATTATAATGATTCTTAGTTATTTAAGTTGAGTACCTCTATTTATCCTAGCCAAGGACTGGTGATTTATTATTTATGGAGAGCAACATATTGGTATTTTATTCAAAAATTGGCATGCATGATTTACATTAATTAAACAAGTGTTAGATTTAACAGATGACTTGGTCAATTAGGAATAATAACACCAAAGCTCTAGATGGAGTAAGAGTTGTTACTCACACTAGGTGAATATCGATTATAATTCAAATTATTCTTATGTTTGTGTGTTACATTGGTATCTCAACATTTTATAGTAGTAACATGCTTATAACAGAGTTATTTTTCGGTTTGATTTACTTAAATGATATGTAACTATAAATCTCTCTCTTAGAAAAAGAAGGATTTCAAATGGGGTGTTATGCATGTGGCTGAATGAGCAAAGATACAAGAAGGAAAGCTTTTTTAGACAAACAGCTCAAATTCAACAACAAAAATAAGATGGAATCCAGAATCTCGCCTTTTGTTTAGAGTACTTATGATATATATATTTTTCTTTAACATTCATTCTTTTTTCATGAAGTCCTTATCTCTCTCATTCTCTTTAGTGAATGATGTGAATGTGATGTACTTTTGTTAAGATTGAATGTTGGTATTCTCTTTTGGAATGTTTGGAATTATTATGTTGGACATTGAGGTGATTTTGATTGAATTCTCCCAATATCGTTTTTAAAGTATTTTTCAAATTCCACTTGCTTCTTCCCAACAATCCTACTTCTCCTTCTTCTTCTTCTTTTTTCCTTTTGAGTAGAACCAAGGTTGTTTGTATATTTGATGTTTTGACCCTATATGTTAAATTTCTCATAAATCTACCATATGTTATTTCAAGAAAACCAAGCAATCTAATTTTATAAAGTGAATATATCCAATCTCATTCCATTTGATCACTACATAATCAATTCTTAATTATTTTAAATTTTAAACACTATTTTTTTTAAAATCTTAATCAATATATTAATAATATTATAATAATTGATAACTATACAAAAAATGAAAAAAAAAAAAGAAAAAAAAAAAAGAACAACAAAAAACAAAAATTAAATGTGATTCAACTATTTCTCAATAGATTTTCTTTCTACATGTAAGGTTTTGTTTGTTTTAATGAGTTGATGGTTATGTGTTGTATTTTGAAAATAGGTTAATGGCAAATGCTGTTGAAAAACAATTAAAATGAGGAATGAAAGACATTGCTCCAACTTCTTCACTATAGCCTCGATAAATTGTAAATGGTTTTTTTTAACAATATTTCTAATGTAGTGAATATTTATTCAATTTTTGATGTTATGATTTCAGAGTTGTTACATTGATCTATGATCTATGTGATCAAGAGCCTCATTAGTGAGGATGTTTTTTTCTCTCCTTTTGGTCATATTCTTGCCTCAGCTAAAGCCATCATAGATTCCATCAATCACAACCTAGCTAAACATGTTAGACATGTTAGAGGTTTCTTAGTGTAGAAGGAGAATGTTCCTTCACACCTTCAATCTACACTTTCAACTGATTACAACTAATTTTTCTTTAATGAAATTTCATGATATTCTTTCTAAAAAAAAATTCTTCATAATATCTATCATAAATATTTGCACATACAATTTAAAATAGTTTATTATGTATTGAGTTATTATTAAAATTTACTTGATGTAAATTTTTAATACTTAGTTTAATGCTCAAAATGATGGTAATCCAAAAAAAGCATAATCAATTGATTACAAGAGGACAAACAAATGGATATGCAATATTACTCAAATGAATTTTAATGTATTTTATTATATTTTTATGTGAAGTTGATTGAATTTTGATCGTGTAAAATGTTCCTGCGCATTGCGTGGGTTAAAAGCTAGTTATAATAATAACAAGCCCAAATGCCCAATAAATACCCAGAGAAAAAAAGCCCAAGACAGATTTTTAAATCAACCAAATAATAATAATAATTAAATTTCTATAAACTTTGGCACCTATATGTCCTTTGTTGAAGGCATTAAATTTGTGATGATGTTGGAGCCTTTCTAGAGGTGTTGGGGAAACGTTTCATCTCTTCAAAAACTGAAGTTCAGTTACAAGAACTGCTACTACCTACCAACAAAGCAAGAAGTGAGATCCCTTTCAATGTAATGTTGAATGAAAGTTTGCCGGATTGATTGAGGGTAAGAGATCTTATAGCGATGTGAATCCTAGGAGTTCTGTACAGCTAGATGTTTTGTTTCTTACCGTTTGCTTTGAAATGGATATGGAAGTAGTGGGAGTGGCCCATCGGTAGAATATTGTTGATAGTCCAAGAATCACAATAGAGGGAATTCTAAATTGATTCCATTGCAATTATGTCATCAAAATTTGTGAGTTCCCTCATTTCTCGTCTACTTCTCTTTTGATTTCTCTCTTCCAACAAAACCTATCATTGTTCCTTTGTTCTTCTTTTTTCTACTTCCAATTTCCCATACTATTTGCTAAATTTGTTAGGCATATACAATTTACAGACATTGGTTATTCTTCATTTCCTAATTAGTGTTCTTGTACTTCGGCACAAAGTGGTCCGAGAATGCCCTTGTAACATCACAATAAATTGTTGTGTTCTCTCACATGTCCTTTTTTTTTTCTTTTCTTTTTTCTCTAACACCACTTTCTAATAAACTGCTATTTCCGAATATCTAGTTATATCATAGAGTTATCCCTTCATTTTTGGTGGAAACTTCTATTTCCATGTGGTGCATCATATTTTGCTGCATAGCATTTGTAGACCTTCAAATTTTGTTTCAATCAATTCCATTAATGTTGTTTTGTTTTGTATTTAAAAATTCTGGTCTACTTCTTATTATTGCATTGTCTTCAAAATAAATTTTTGACTTGTCAATTTCCTAATAATTAGGGCTCTTTCGTTGTACATATTTCAAAAGTCATTTTATTGTATCACGTTCACCCTTAGGTGTATGTGTAACTTATGGGAAGAAATGCCGAATGTATGACTGTGGCTTTTAACATTATCATTAAGTGAACCTGGAATTTTAAAGTCCATTATATTTTGTTAATATCATAAATTATTTTAAGTTAATTTTCAATGTTGAGAAATAATCAAGGACATGTATTTATTTAGTTTGTCCTGATTAGAATTGTGCATGAACTTAAATTCCAATTTACTGTACCCCATAATCTTGAGAATCAACTCAAATTGAACTAGATCCTAATTCCATTTTTTTCTGAGATCAAGTTATGACTTTAGATATGCCATATTACTTGTAATTAGATTTCTTGAAGATTGCACTAAAACCATGTTGATTTTAGTCCCAATTCTATACATAGTAGTTTATTTCTAACAGAACCATACCATTTAACACTTTACAAACCTTTCATACTAATCTCTCTTTTGCAGAATGAGGAAGAATATACGGTTGAAATTATCCTCAATGATGTTGTGGAAAGATTAGTCGCCAATGTAATTTCAATTGCCATAGAGAATATCAATTTTGAGTGGGGTTTCAAAGACTAGGGGAGCTGAGAGATCTTCTTTACACATTGTGCAAGATTCACATCATGTTACATGATGCTCAGAAAAGGCAAGTAAGTGATAATTCTGTGAGGAATTGGTTAACAAAGCTTATAGTTTATGATGTTGATAATGTGCTAGATAAGTTCAGCTATGAGATTTTTGGGCAAAAGATACAAATTCAAAACCAAATGATGAATCAGGTACCTAGGTTTCCATTCTGTAATTTTGATGAAGTTAAGACCATCAAACAAAAGTTGGATAAATAAGTGAATGAAGTAGAAGGCTCGTGTCTTAAAATTGTGAATTCAAACCCCAAGCTACACAATATGGATTCCTCCCTCAATGATTCAGCAGTTAAAGGAAGAGAATACGGTGGCGCATCAATTTGGGATGTCTTAGTTGATGATGCTCTCTTTCTGAAATTAAAGTCAAGATTTGATAGTCTTACAATACCATTTTTAAAACGATGTTTTGCATATTGTGCAATCTTTCCCAAAGATTGTGACATTAAAAAGGATGAACTAATTCAGAATTGGATGGCTCAAGGGTTTCTTGAACCATCTGAAGAAAGTATGGTGATGGAGGATATTGGTAACAAGTATTTTAAAATTTTGTTAGACAAATTCTTTTTACAGAATGCAAAAAAGGATGAGTGTGGGAATATTACAGCTGCAAAATGCATCATTCGGTATATGATTTTGTGCTTTCAATTTCAAAATCAAAATCTTCAATTTCAGATAATTTCAGCCACACGAAGTTTATTTATTGGATTTGATGGCCAAACTAAATCAGAAATTTCATTTGAAGGTGATGGTTTCACAAAATGTTGCAGGTTAATTTTACAGATTGCTGCCAGAATCAATTGGTGAATTAATACATCAGCTTCTTCACATCTCGGGCACTGCAATTAAGAAATTACCAAAATCAATCACTGAGCTAAACAATTTGCAAACAATAAGAATTGAAAAATGCCCTAATATCATGGAGCTTCCAAAAGACCTAAGCGCAATTTGATTAACTTGAGACATCTTTGCTTTGTTGATTCTGCTGTAAATGTAGTACCTAAAAATGTGGGGCGGTTCAAAAGATGCCAGATTTTAATGTGGGTCGAGATGAAGGTTATTGGATCAAAGAATTGGGAGATTTAAAGAATCTCAGAGGAAAAATAGAAATATACAATCTAGAGGACGTGGAGGATGAGGAAGAAGCCAAAAGTACAAAATTAAAAATAAATAAATAAATAAAAAGGAAATATTCAAGCTGAGATTATACTGGAATGAAGAAGATTATAGAGATAAAGATGAAAAGGTGTTGGAAGGCCTCCAACCTCACCCAAATTTGAAAAGCTTAACAATCGAATGGTATGGAGGAAAGAAATTTCCATCTTGGGTTAATGATTTGTCGCTATTTCACAATCTGATTCATATCAAATTGAGTTGGTGTGATAAATGTGAAGAAGCTCCTACACAGGGGCATTTACCTTGTCTTGGGGTTCTTGAAATAGAAGGAATGATGAAAGTAAGAAGTATAGGAAGTGAGTTTTACCGTTACAGTGATGGGAGTTACAGAAATACATTTGCGCTTGTCAACTACCAATAAAAAGCAATTTGAGTATTCTCAATGCCGGGAATTTCTTTCCTCCATACCATTCGATTGTTAAGCTTTCCAAATTCGGATGAGGCTGGAGGCCTTCCAACACCTTTTCATCTTTATCTCTATAATCTTCTTCTTCATTCCAGTATAATCCCAGCTTGAATATTTCCTTTTCTTTTAATTTTGCACTTTGGCTTCTTCCTCATCCCCCACGTCCTCTAGATTGTATATTTCTATTTTTCCTCTGAGATTCTTTAAATCTCCCAATTCTTTGATCCAATAACCTTCATAGACCCACACATTAAAATCTGGCATCGTTTGAACCGCCCCACATTTTTAGGTACTACATTTACAGCAGAATAAATAAAGCAAAGATGTTTCAAGTTAATCAAATTACTTAGGTTTTCTGGAAGCTCCATGATATTAGGGCATTTTTCAATTCTTATTGTTTGCAAATTGTAAAGCTCAATGATTGATTTTGGTAATTTCTTAATTCCAGTGCCCGAGATGTGAAGAAGCCTTAGATGTATTAACTCACCAATTGATTTGCCAGACTCATTGCACACCCGCATTTCCCTTCAGAAGTTGGCAGTACAGGATTGTCCTAAGCTGAGGTCATTGCCAGGTGTCCCGTCCATAATAAGGTGTGGTCTGCCTTCTTCTTCCTCCATTCTCTCCTCCCTCTAAACGCTCGAATTGTATGAGTCTCTCCTGTTCCAGGACCAAATTCAATACTTCATTGCCCTTAAAATTCTGTGGATACAGGAAATTGGTGAAATGGTAGCTTTACCAGAGTGGTTGGGCAACCTTTCCTCTCTTCAAGAGCTATATACCTTTCCTCTCTTCAAGAGCTGTATATTGTGGATTGCAAGAACTTGGTGCATCTGCCCACCAAGGAAACCATGCGACGCCTCACCAAGTTGAAAACGCTGATGATATATGGTTGCCCCAGATTAACAGTCAGATTGACTAACCACTTATTCAATTTCCCAATTTGTAAGTCTACTCATACCTTATATCCTCTTCTATTTGTAATGGGTGAGAGTATTAATACTTAATTAGACACCACTAAGAAAATATATAAATGCTACAATTTTGGTTAATGATTCTTGAAATAAATAGTAGACATTAATATTACCAACCACTCTGTTAATACTTGAAAATTTCAATTTATGAAATTACTATGTCATTTGTCTTGGTGCTATTCAAATTTCAGTCTATTTGTACAATTTAGGTCAACCACATTCCAGTTGTTGAAATAGCTGACTCTGTTACCAATTTGTCTTTCTGCAATTCAATTTCTGTTTGCTAAGCTATTTTCTTTCTGAAATTTATTCAAAATCGAAAATTTCTGGAGATTGGAAAATTTGGAATATTGGATTTATCAATTTTGCTTAGGGCTGTCTAAAACTTGACAGTAGATTTTGTTGATTTGGGCTAAGTCATAACTGCTCTGTTTATGAGGGTCAGTTTATTATGGGAAAATAGAGTTCAGTTGCATAAGAACGAGAAATTGGGTGGGTGAGGTCTTGTTGATTTTCTTTTCACGTTGGGTGGGTGAATGTCAGTTTTACTGTTCACTGTTAATGAAATTATGTGATCCCCAGTTCTAGTGGTGCAAGCAAATTTTAACTAAAAAAATTTCAGACAGCACTGAAGGTGTTTATGATTCTAATATATTTATATATGGTTTTTACCTTTTGAAGGAGGCCACGTTGCTCAGATTTTGAAGAATAACTCAGGAAGCTGGCAGAAAGTTTGCATCTGGGGCAGAAAGTTAGCAGATTTTGAAGACTAACTCAGCCTGAACAGTGTGTAGTGTTCTTTGCTGGGACTCTTTTAGTTGCTGACATGGATATAACAAAGTAATTGCTAGTCATTCATTTGCTGACTTAGCTTTCCTAGTCTTTTTGTACTTAACAAACTTAGATTCAAAATGATTGTTAAACTCAGATTAAAATTGAATTGTCAAACTGAATGTTTTTTCATTATAAGGGTCAGTACTCTTAATCAGATTTTGATGCTCAGACTTGTAACAATTACCTTTACTGCTTTTTGTGTGTGGTGGGTGAAGATGACACACCATTAGCGGTAGCTGAAGTGGTTGAAATTGCTTGTTGGGTTTTCTATGGTTTTCTATGCCTTCTGCTTTCAGTCTCAGGCCCGGGTCACTGTAGCTTCACTCCTTGTATCATCTGCGAGGTTTCTTTGAAAATTATTCAGAATCCAAAAGCAAGTAACTAAAGATAGCAACAAACTTAAAAATAAAAAATGAAAGAAGAGAAATAAGATAGTGAATTACATATTTGCCACACTTTGAGACCTTGAATAAATGACTATGAAACCTCCTTCTTAAGAACTAAAAGAAAAAACAAAAGTTTTGTATTATTGAGTAAAGAAAGGGAGGTCAGTTTTTCTAGCATAATTGTTCCAAGATTAAATACTTTTCTCTATTTCAATACCTTGTCCAAAATGAACCTCAAATTATCCTCAGGTTCCCATCCTTATTTAGCAGAATTAATAACACCTGTATCCGCATTACTAATAGGCCTAAAATATTATTCAATTAGTTAAATATGATGCCTTGATGTGCAGGCACTAGGGACAACAAATATGTTGTGTCCAGCTGGATGAAAAATTAAATATGATGGTTTAATCCCCTCCCAAGCCTACAGAAGTTTTAGTTGGTATGTTTTCTCAATTTTCTAATGTTTTCTAGTATATAAAGTATTGATTCAATCCAATAAGTGTATTATTCATTTCAATTGTCCCCTCATTCGTCCCTTTGTTCCAACAACATTTTCTAACCTGTTACTTAGCAAAATAAATAAAAATTTGATAATCCGTTATATTTTTAGGAAATTATTTTTGAATGATTGGTGTTGGTGGTAGCTTCTTAGTCAACTGAGGAAAGCCTTCTAGTAAAGCCTTTGACTTTTTCGTTAAAAAACAATTTTTACCAACAAAACATAACATAACACGAATAAAAAAGTTAGGGTTTGAATTTTTTGAAAGAGCTTGGGTTATGGGATTTTGTGCCTCTATGCAAACTATTGGTCCTCTGCTGAAATTCCTTTGAAAAATAATCAAGAAAGATAGGATTGTTTATGATAAACCATTAAAAAAGGTCACCATTGGGACCCACTATGGAGTGGTAATCAAAATTAAGACTCTTTCTTTTGTTGACTGGGGACAAAAAAGCGTGAAAACACTGTAATAATGCACAAGAACTCCATTGATGCACAAAATGTCTCTATAATACACTAAAAGAAAATATCTCTCATCTCTCACGCTAAAATTTAAATTGGTGATAGCTTTGGGTTACAATGACAATATTGGAGGAGCATGTATGGGTTTGGGTATTGGTTTGTAGAGGAGCACAACTACTTTGGGTATGAGATTTGAGGTGAAGTATGACGTGTGGGTTGTGATTTGAGTTTTGGGTTTTGGTTGTGGTCAATCTGAGATTTTAGCTTGGTTGTAGTGGATTTCAACTAATAAAAAGTGGCTAGTGCTAGTGAATCTCAAACCTTCAAATGACATGGATTTTTTCTTAGAGTGCAGCAATTACAATTTATGAACACGAAGAAGAACTAATCTGGGTTTGAATAACTAGGAACTTTTTTTTTTTTTTTTTTTTTTCCTTTTAGAAAAGAATAGCTAGGAACTTGATATAAGTTTTTTTTCCTTCATTTAATAACAATCACAACAACTCTTTATTTACCCAAAAGAGAGTGAGAAAAGGGAAAAGACTTATAATTTTTATGTGAAAAGAAAAGCCAATTTGAGATTTAACCTTTATATTATGCACAGGTTGTTTTCTTTCTTTCAATACCTTTATATTATGCACGAGTTATGGATATAAGTTTTAGCATTCAACCTCAATTATTTCTTTGTCTTCTAGTCAATGAGAACCCGAATGACACCATAAAAAAGTAGATCTGGTGGTGTTATTGGCTTATTGCTTGACATTAAGATAGAAAAGGTGGAAATAAAGTAGGAAAGGTTTATTAGCACTGTCAATTTCATGGTGGTGTTATTGGCTTATTGCTAAGTTCATTAATACCTAGCTCTATCTATTTAGTTTCTTTACAAATTTCCTATTTGATCTTGTTTCTTTCTATATTTTTGTGGTTCTTATGTTTTTGGAGGAAAGAGATATAAAATATAAGCAAAAAGACTTATATACCCATAATTTTAACAAAGGTGGGTAACGGAAATCAAAAGGAGCTAAACACAGGTTGGCAAAGTGTTAAGTTTTGAACCATGTGTACGCAAAGTGAAAACGAGTCAAACTATAGTTGAGTTTACTGTAATTTTCCCTTGAAATAATACATAAAAAATGAGTTTATGGATCGAATGGTAAATTATATCCAATTGGCATGAAAATTAGCATGCATGTTAAGAACATATAGAACATGTAATTCAGCGTAGGGGCAGACCTAAGGTTTCAAGCTAGGGGGGCCTAGGGTTTCAAGTTAGGGGGTGGGGGGGCGAAGTATAAGTAGGAAAAAAATCCAATAGGTATCCATATAGTACTAACAAACTATCAACTAAGGGCACATTTGGTATACAGTAATAATTATTACATGTGAATAAGAATAAGTATTACAAGGACTACATTAAGTTTGAATATAATAAATATTACTATTCATTAGTTTGGTAACCATTTAGGAATAAAATCCTGAATATGCATCCACAATTTAGTAGAGTATAAAAAGAAGGTGTAATTAAATAATTTTTAAGTCAAATTTCCTAAAATACACTTATTTAAGAGTGTTCAAAATAGAGCTAATAATTAACAATAAGGAAAATTTATTTTCTTTCCTTTTGAAGATGTGGCAACTAATGGCTTTTTAGGGAATTTTTTAAAAAAGTTATTACATAAGATGAAGGAATAAGTATTCAGTACTTTTAATAAGGAATAATTATTCCTCATTTTGAAGAATAGCTATTCATAAGAAATAACTATTTATTGTAATAAAAACATAACCAAACAACTGAATAGTTATGCTATAGGAATATCTGTTATATTATAGTGTCTATTACAGTCTACCAAACGTACCCTAAGATTAATATACAAAATCATTTTTTTTTAATACATTAAGATACAATCATTTATCAACAAAGACAAAAAATACAAAATAATATTATTTCTGAAGAGTATCAATTGTTGCAAAAAAAAATTATTTTCACAAATCAAAACTTATTTTTGCTACTTTAAAATAGTATTTGAAATGTCTCATATTGTAATAATTTTGGTATTTGTTGTTCTAAATACTAATATTTGTCATTTAGGCTATGTTTAGTTCATGTAAAATATTTTCCGGAAAATAAATATTTTTCGGAAATGTTATTTTCGGGAAAGGAAAATATTTTCAAGTGTTTGGTTGCATTTCAAAAAATGTTTTAAAAAATATTTTCTGGTGTTTGGCTGTATTCTTGAAAATATTATAGAAAACATATTTTCTACTTGTTGCTCACATTTTCTCACATTTTCTCAGCTTCTAAACAAATATATAATATAATCGTTTTACACCAAAACAGACGCACCCTTAGAACACTAATGCTTGTACTTAAATATGTTTTCTGAAACTTCTCACGAATTTAAAAGATCCTCCAATCCATGTGAAAGGGCAAGTTTTAACTTTTGTGCTGACAACCTGCCAAGACTCTATAAAAAGGAACTCCGAGAGAGAGAGAGAGAGAGAGAGAGAGAGAGATGCCTTTGCCATCCTCAACGCTCGTGAGTTTCGTTGACATCTTTGTAACTGGTTAGTTCCTCACCTCCTTGTTCTTCATTTATTATTATTATTATTATTATTATTTTTTATGTGTCGTGTGTGTGTGTTTTACTGTTTTTCTCGATTTCATTTTTGATATGAGTATTGAGTATTCATCTTTTCATTCATTGCGTAGCACTCTTACTCTTCCGGACATATATTGGCTACAATCTGCATCTACCTATCTGCAAGCTATTTTGTGGTGAGTATTCTCTGACAAACTCCTGAAGAAAAGGATGATCTAGATCTATCACTTTTGAAGCATTTTCCTTTAGGAATAATATATTCAAACCCAATTCTCTTTGGCCTTTTATACAATCAAAAAAGCTTTAATTTCTATCCTTCTTTCAGATCTCTTGGAATCACCTTTGCTTAATTATTAATCATCTACACAATGGCGGCTTCAGTATTTTTTATATAAATTATACAAATATAAAACAAAAGAGAACTTAAAAAAAAAAAAAAAAGGTAAATACATAAAATTTTATAATTACCTTTTACGAGGTTTTATATTTAAAATTATTGTATAATTACTTTATTATTAATTCTAAAAACTATATCTCTTTCAAATTTGTTAAAGATCTAAATAAGCTTTTTTTTTTTTGGTTTAATTTTTTTATTAAGACTTTAGATCAAATTGGTTTATTGTTGACTTGTTAGGTTTTTTTTTTGTTTGTGTGTGTTTAAAAAAGCTAAGATATTATTAAAATGATTATATTCAAATCTTATTTAAGGTTAGTTTAGAAAATATTTAGGGTCAGGATATTCAAATTTTTATTTGTGGGAGTCAAAACTCAAAAAGAAAAATTTTTAAAATTAAAAAAATAATATTTAATTTTGTTCTGGGCCAGGGGATTCATTTACAATGAACTTGGTGCCTCCCTCGCATATACATATTCAATTTTTAGTTTGTGATTGAATCAATTCTGAATAGTAATAATGGTTGAGATTCTTCAAATTGGTATGGAGTAGGCAGAGAAGATTACTACGTTATTTCACTAACACTTCATTTGTTTCGCTATAAATTTCTATATTTCCGAGTATATTTGTACTTGTAAAATATTTTCCGATCATATAATTTTGAAATTTCACTTTTAAGGAACATTTATTATTTATTTTGATAAGAAAGGAACATTTAATTAATGCAACTTTAAGTAATTTGTACCACCTAATAACTTTTGAATGAGATAATGTTAGAAATATAAGCTATTTTACAAAAAATTTTACAAATTACTGATGTGGTGAGTAATTATTCGTAAATGAAAAAATGATATAATGATAAGATTAAATGAAAACCAATAAGAAGTTGGTTACATTAACATTTTGTAAAAATGTTGTAAAATAGTTTGTGTCTGTAGTATTACTCATAACTTTTTATTGGATTAACTATTTGATTGGAGAGATGGAAAAGTGAGAGGATAGAAAATATTTTATTTTCTCTTATTTTTGTTTTGTTGGAAGTGGAAAAGTGGAGAGATGAAAAAAATGAGTTTGAATAAATTTACTCATATATCCTTGTTAAAGAATGATGTCAATTTTTTTTTTTAAAAAAGTGACAAATAACCACACAAAAAAGAGCAATTACCCAAAATTTTTTATAAAAATAAAAAACATGTTCCAAAAAAATTCGCATCTAGTAAAAATAAAAATAAACTATCGTGCCCAAGCCCTAAAAAATCAAAAGAAAAAAAAAAAAAGGCAACGTAAATGCCTAAAAAAAAAAAAAAATGACAACTAGTAATGTGATTGCCTAGAAAAAGCAAAAAAAAAAGGGGCAATGTTGTTGCCCAAAAAAAAAAAGGGGGGGGGGGGAACATTGCTGCTCAGGGAAGAGAGAAGAAAAAAAAATGCAACTTAAATTGAGGCTATTTATGTAAAGTGTATCTTTCAGTACTTTTTCCTCAAAAATTGGGAGGATAAAAAAAGGTGGGCTCGGAGGGAAAATTTTCCCTCTATTTTTTGTCTCTCTTCAACTAAACAGTGAAAAATGTCATTTTCTTTACATTAATTTCTATTTGAATATAATACAATATTCTTTATGTCCTCATAAGCCCAAGAGCTAGCATCTGAGCAAGCCTAGCTAGGTCCAAACTAGTGATATTTTCGAGCCAAAACTTCAAGTTAGGAAAAATTGGGAGAGTCTTGATTAGATTTAAGAATAATATTAGATATACAAACTATTTTACAAAAATAATTACCAATTGCTGATGTGATGAGTGATTATTGGTAAATGAAAAAGTAATATTAATGTTGGGTCTAGATGAAAACTAATAAGAGTTTGGACATATCAACATTTTGTAAAAATGTTATAAAATAGTTTGTGGTTATAGAATTACTTTAAAAAATTGATTAAAGTAGACTTTTAACCTTTAAAGTCTGGAATTGTTTTCATAATATTTTCATTTTAGTCTTTTATAGTTGATCTGGTTTTTTGTTTGGCTCTTTATATTTCAAAATATTCATATTTATGAAGGACTAAAATGGTCAAAATGAAAATTTTGATGTGTAAAGGCTAAAATGAAAATAACCACAAAATTTTAAGGGTTAAGAATAAATGAATAATAGAAATTCGGGTAATGAAGATTTGAGAAAAATTCCATAAAATGAGGCAAATGTATATTAGAATTTTTTTTCTTGGCTGACATGCATTATCACGACAAAAAAAAAGAAAAAAGAAAAAAAAGCATTATAATATTGGATATAAAATCAGTGAGAAATGCATTTTGAATAAAAAATACCTTTCTTCTTATTTTATTATTTTTAATTATTTGCTTATTTTTTGAATATTGTCTTTTTCTTTCAGTCATGGGCTTCATGGCACATGAAGTGTGCACAAAGGAAATTAGTTTAACATGGAGAATACCTTGGTGAACGTAAATTTAGTTTTAAGAGGGCGGTAGATGTGCTAATTTAAAATTTTATCAAAACGCTAGGTGACAATTTTGACTAAAACTGATATTTTACTCTTTTTTATTAATTAAGGGGGTTATAAGAGTTAAAAATAAATAATGTAGGTTCCATCCAATATAATTAATGCAACTCTAAATTTTTTTTTTTTTTCAAACTTTCATCATTTTCATAATTTCGTATCATATCCGACACTACATACTAACCGAGAAATTAAATAGTTACCTTTGAAGAAGCAATGCTTATTTTTAGAGTTTTGTCTTTTCCTTTTGATCATGGGTCATGGAAGATACCAACGTGAACGTAAATTAATTAAGATTTAATAGGGAGGTTTTATTTGCTAATTTATAAAATTTCTCAGTCTTGCTGGCAAATAAGACTAAAACGAATATTTAGTTAGTTTTAAGAAATTAAGAATTAGAGTTTTTTCATCTGTCATGACCCATGAAAGAGTTTTTTGCTGCCAGGAACAACAGAACTGAAAACACAGAACTCTTCTAGAGAGAGAGAAAGAGACAGATAACGTGCCCCTTTCGTTCTCATAATCTCATCTCTGGTGAGTTTCAATAACATCCCGTGACTGATTGCTTCTTTGTTCTTCCTATTTTATAAAGTTTTTATCTCTATATATATATAATTTTTTTTTTCATTTTTTATTTAGATATGAATATATTGTTCCTCTTTTCATTGTTAGACTTAGATCTTCCTTCACATCCACCATTGTTAATCTACTGATCGCGGACTAGTCATTTTTGTTGTTCCTAAGAACAATAATTGATAAATAAATAATCTTCAAATTATCATTTAAAAAATAACATATCACATAAATTAGAATTTACTATAAAATTAGAGAATAGTGGAGAGATATTACCTTGATAATGCTTTAAGTGAAATTCTATTAAGCTCTTTCATTTTGTGTATTAAAAGTGAAATTATTGCGAGATTTTGAGTAAAATCAATTATAGACAAGTTGAGTTTCATGTTGATAAGTCATATATACTAAGTTGAAAGGTATTAAGAGATAATTATTTTGTGAATTTTATTATGTTAGTTCTTAATGGAGTAGTTTATTATAATTAATTATATGTTCTATGATATGAGATCAAAAAGAAGAAATCGGAAAGAATATAGAATTCATTTTAAATTTTTTTTAGCACTTAACCTTTTTTGTGGATTCAATTGTTCAAAAAAGAATTTGCGGAGAAGAGACCGGAGCTATCAACCACTCGGCCGCCTCTCTGAAAAATTATTTCAATTTTTTTTTTTTTTAACAAGACGTCTTATCAAAATATTTTTGCTTCTCATTTTGGGCAATTAGCAATAATTTTTCTGTGGACATTTTAATATAAACGAAAATGTTAATAAACAGAAAAGCATCACTGAAAATTAAAAAAAAAATTATTTATTATATATATAATAATTTAGTTTTGAATGTTAGTATTTTTTTATTCATAAATAGTCCATAAAAAGATATTAATGTTTTGGCCACAAAAAATAAAAATAAAAATCATGGTTCTATGGATGATCCTTCAATAAAATTATAAATGATCCTCTAATTACAGGATAAAATTCAATTTGATCTCTCAAATATTAATCATATTAATTTAGTCCCTCAACGTTCAATATTAAGTTAATTTATTCTAAATTATAAAATATATTTCTCGTTTATATATAATGAAATGATTTAATGTGATAAAATATGATCCCTTAAATGAAAAGATTATTAAAAATGCAAAATTTTCAGAAGCAAATCAATTCGAACTATAATTCCATTAAAATTTTAAACAGATAGTAGACTAAAAAATGATAAAATTGATTTGATTTTAAAATTTGAAGAATTAAATTGAAACAATTAATAGTTAAGGGACCAAATTGTACTGGATCTATTTGTAACTTCACTTTTCTTGCACCCTTCGGTCCAATGGTCATAGTTTTTTTTAGATAATCTTATATCCCACATTAAACAGGTCGTTTGTCACGAAGAGGTCTACTTCTTTGATTTTATTAAAAAAGTTTTCTGCTTTATTTTCCTCTTTGCTGGGCTTAAGAGACAATCGTGGAGAATTTCGGTCCAACTTAGGGATTTTGTTTGACTTGAAATATCTGGGATGGGGAGTGTTGGGCCCAACCGAATGAGAAGCTGCAAAGTTAAAAAGTTTTGTTTAACCTATCACCTCACAGCTACACTTCATTTCCGTGATCTGCTGCTGAATTAGACAAGTCCATTTCAGATCTCGAGGTAAATTGATCAGACAACAAAAGGTTAAGGCAAATTAATCAAATAATTGTATTACTTAAAACTTAAAAAGTTAAAACAGTTTCTTCTGTCTACTTCTAACTCCGGAAAATTACCGTGTGTGCTGGGCTTACAAATTAAGTACACACTTAAGAACATTAAAATTAAATTAAAGAAATCTTGATTTCCTTGATTAAAAAAAAAAAAAAACTTTCTCTTGTGCTTCATAGAGGGCGTTTGGTCATACAGTTTAAAATACAGTATTCAGTGTTTAAACACTGAACATTAGTGTCCAAATGACAAAATAATGTGTTTGATCATACGATTTAAAATGCTGTTGTTTGGAAATTATTGCTGAAAAACCATTGTTTGATCTCTATATTTTAAAACGTGGGCGGAGATGGTTTGAAACACTGAACACACGTTTCCTGATGGCAAATTCGTAATAAACACTTTTTAATTTTGTCTCCTCTTCTCTATACTATCTCATCTCTCCTCTCTTCTCTGTGCTCTCCCTCATGTCTCAGAACTCATCAAACTCTCACCCCAGAAATGAAAAAACTCACCCACCTCTCATAACTCTCACCCGACCAGCAATAACTCTCTTCTCTGTACTTAGTGTTCAGAAGTCACCCACCTCTCATTACTCTCAACCGATCACCCACCTCTCATAACTCTCACCAGACCAACAATTTTCTTCTCTGTACTCTCATCCGAAATCCCCCAAACCCAAATATACAAAAGAAATCACACGCCCCACCTCAATAGTACTCCTCCCAGTTCCCATATTCTACCTCTACTCTTTCTCTTGGCTGCGTATACTTGTTTGCAAACTACTAGAGTAAGTGCACTTTGACATGTCTCTCATGCTCTTGATTTTTTTTTTTTTTAAATTTTCTTTCCCAAATAAGTAGTTTATTAACACAACATAGAAAACAAGAAGGAAAAAAAAAATTTGATGTCTACCACTATCGAGAAGATAGACAAAAATAAGGATCTATAACGCTTAAAGCATGCTTTTGTAGGATTAAGTTATTAGATCCAGTTCTCTAGCCAATGATATAACCAAAAGAGCCGCTTTTTTTTTTGTTTATTTTATTATACATGCATGCTCAGATCTACTTGTAGTCATTACAAAATATGTAGGAATTAAGAATGGTTACCGATGCAGAGAGTATAGGTAATTAGGATTTCTATATCACATCATATCATTATTATATGAATATATTATGTGATAAATTGCCTTAATATTTTAAATGATGTGAACAATCCTTCGCTCTTCAGACTTTTAATATTAAAAAAAAAAAAAAAAATCCTTCTCCCTCCACATATATATGTTTAATTATATTAGAGAGAGAGAGAGACAAACTGATTAATTTTTTTAGGATCAATATATTAGGTCCAATTTTGTACCCTGTGATACAACTGAAAGAGCCACCTTTGGTAGTCGTTACAACATGAAGGAATGGAAAGTAACAATTTTTGAGAACTGATACTGATACAGACAGTTTGCAAATAGGATTATTATATTCTATCATTAATTTTATCTGAATTAATTTATATCTGATTTTGATGTTGTATTATTTATTTATTTATTGCAAGGAAAAAGAAATATGGGTAGAGAGAAAGACCAATTTTGGGCATATGCTATGAACGTAAATGGTCGTTTCAAATGTAATTTTTGTGAAAAAGATTTTCCAGGAGGTGCATCAAGGATTAAAGCACACTTGGCCGGAGTTCCAGGTCATGACATTAAGGCGTGTAATGCTGTGCCTCCGGATGTTCAAAACAAAGCTAAAGCAACTCAAATAAGAAGAGAAGCTAAAGCAACTCAAGGGACCAACAAAAGACTTAAAAGTGCATCAACCTCAGCTTCAAAATTAAAAAATAAGGTGATTATCTAGTCTCAACTCTATACATAGTTATTTATTTCTAATAAAACCAATGCTTTTTAATTAACCCTTTGCAAACCTTTTCTTACTATTTTCTCTTTCCAGGGTAAGGAAGAATATATGGCTGAAATTGTCCTCAATGGTGTTGTGGACAGACTAATAGCCAATGCGTTTTCACTACATGCCAGTGAGTGTATTGATTTTGGGCCGAGTTTCAAGGTGGAGTTGGAAAATCTTCTTGAAACATTATTCAAGATTAAATTCTTGTTAGATGATGCTCAAAAGAGGCAATCAAGTGATGAGTCTGTGAGGAATTGGCTAATGGACCTTAGAGATGTAGCATATGATGCTGATAATGTGCTAGATGAGTTTAGTTATGAGAATTTTCGGAATAAGGTGTGGATTCAAAACCAAAGGATGGATCAGGTATGTAGCTTTTCATTTTGCAATCTTGATAAGGTTAAGACCATCAAACTATTGTTGGATAAAATTGTGAATGATGTAGTTGGCTTTGGTCTTAGAATGAAGTTGGTGAATTCAGTCAACAAGATTAGCTTGGAAAAGAATATAGACTCATTCCTCAAGGATTCAGAAGTTGTAGGAAGAGAATTTGATGTTATAAAAATAGTGAAGTTACTTATTAGTTCAAGCAATGAACATTCTATATCTGTTCTTCCTATTGTGGGTATGGCAGGTCTTGGAAAGACAACTTTAGCAAAACTAGTGTATAACCATGAACTAATAAGGAAGCACTTTGAAATACTAGTATGGGTAGATGTCGGAAAATATTTCAGTGTTAAAGGGATTTTAAAAGAGATTCTTAAATCTCTTGACAAAGACTTAAGTGGTTCAAAATCTGATGAAATAGATGAAATAATTTATAAATGCAAAGAAAAATTGTGGGCGGAAAAATATCTTCTCATACTTGATGATGTGCAGAATGAAGATCGTGAGAAATGGGATACCTTAATGAGCCACTTGTTATGGATCAACTTAAATATTGAAATTAATATTATTGTAACAACAAGTAGCGACAATGTTGCAAAACTTATAGGGACACTTCCCACACATTATTTGGAAAAATTATCAAAAGATGATTGTTGGTCTATATTCAAAGGAGGGGCATTTGCAAATGAAGGAATTTCACTAACTTTAGATTTGGAGGCTATTGGAAGGGAGATTGCTAAAAGATGTAGAGGGGTTCCATTAGCCGCAATAGTTTTAGGGGGAACGATGTGCTTTAAGTGTGATGAAAGTGAATGGTTATCCATTCAAAACAATAAAATTTGGGATTTGTTGGCTGATGATGATAATGATATCTTTTCAATATTAAAGCTAAGCTTTGATCATCTTTCCACACCTGGCCTAAAAAAATGTTTTGCATATTGTGCAATTTTTCCTAAAGATTATGACATGAAAAAGGATGAACTAATTCAACATTGGATGGCTGAAGGGTACGTTCAACCATATGAAGGAAGTTGTATGCAGATGGAGGATATTGGTAGCATGTATTATAATATCTTGTTGGCAAATTCTTTTTTCCAAGATGCTAGAAAGGATGCCTATGGTAATATTATGAGCTGCAAAATGCATGATTTTTTGCACGATCTTGCACTATCAATTTCAAAATCTGAAACTCTTATTTTAGATGGAGATTTAGTGGATAATGTAAATCATGTACAACGTTTATTTGTCCGATTTGATGATCAAACAACACCAAAAATTTCATTTACTGAAGATGGATTCACAAAATTGCGTACATTAGTTTCAGAAAATGCAGGCTTTGGCAACATGTTATCAAATTTTAAATGCTTACGTGTTTTAAAGTTATCCGATGTTAGTATAAGTGAGTTGCCAGATTCAATTGAACAATTAATACATTTGAGACTTCTTCACATCTCACATGCTAAAATTATGGAGTTACCAAAATCCATAACTAAGCTCTACAATTTGCAAACTTTAAGAATAGAAGATTGCTGTAATCTCACAAAGCTTCCTGAAGACCTAAGCGATTTAATTAACTTGAGACATATTTATATTGATCATTTCAAGCGTTTAGGTTACAAAATTAAAATGCCTGAAAATATGGGGCGGCTGAGTTGCCTTCATACGTTGCCATTTTTTTTTGTGGATCGAGATGGTCATCAGATCAAAGAATTGGGACACTTAAGCAATCTTAGAGGAGAATTAGATATCTACAATTTAGAGTATGTGAGAGGTAAGGAAGAAGCTAGAAGTGCAAATTTAGCAAAAAATGCCAAAATATTCAAGTTGGGATTTCATTGGGGTGCTCGTTTTGGTAGAGCAAGGGAAGACTATGATAATGATGAAGAGGTGTTGGAAGGTCTCAAGCCTCACCAAAATTTGAAAAGCCTAACAATCAAATTCTTTAAAGGAGAGAAATTCCCATCATGGATGTTGACAAGTCTTGATGCTGGGGTTGGTTTGTCGATATATAACAATTTGATTGAGATCAGTTTGAAATGGTGCAATAGATGTGAAGAAGTTCCAACTCTCGGGCATTTACCCTGTCTTAGGGTTCTTCAAATAGAAGGAATGAATAATGTAAGGTGTGTAGGAATTGAGTTTTATAGTGATGGAAATCATATAAACACATTGTTTCCGGCATTGAGAAGACTCAAAATGGAGTGGATGGATAGACTAGAAGAGTGGAAGGATGCAAAGGAGTTGACAACTGCAGTTGAGGTATTTCCTTGCTTGGAGGAGTTGACTATATGTTCTTGTAGAAAATTGACTTCTTTGCCACACACCTGTGTTTCCCTTCAGGAGTTGGTAGTACAGAATTGTCGTGACCTGAGATCTTTGCCAGGTGTTCTGTCACTTCTTCAACATTTGGAGATAAAATGGTGTGGTATTAAAGAACTACCTTCTGGTCTACAATCCTGTAGGTCTCTTCAATATTTGGAGATTGATAATTGTTTCAATTTGAGATCAATTCCAAATTTAGGAGAAGAATTGCATTCTCTTATCCAATTAAGAATTTTGAAGTGTCCCAATCTGATATCAATTCCAAATCTACAAGAATTGCCTTCTCTTAGGCAATTAGAAATTTGGGAATGTCCTAATCTAACGGTATTTGTTGTAGATCTACGAGCATCGCATTCTCTTGCCAGATTAAAAATTTTGAGATGTGGAATAGTGCAGCTTTGCCTGGACGGGTTCGATTGCCTGACCCAATTGAAGTCTTTGGAGATCGGTGGATTTTGTGAGGAGTTAAATACTTTCCCAAGTTTGGCTTCCACTTCCATCCAATACTCGCATATTTCCCTCGAAAAAGTAGAATTGTATGGGTGGCCTAAACTCAATCATCTCCCAGATGAAATTCAACACTTCACTGGCCTTAAATATCTTGAAATATATGAATTTGATGGAATGGAAGCTTTGTCTGATTGGTTGGGCAACCTTTCTTCTCTTCAAAAGCTGTATCTTGTGGATTGCAAGAACCTGATTTATTTGCCCACTGAGCAAGCAATGGGGCGGCTCACTAAATTAGAAACATTGGAGATTATTAATTGCCCCAAATTAGAGGAAAGATGTGCAGAGCGCAGTGGCGCAGAGTGGTCGAAGATTGCCCGTATTCCAAATATCATAATAATGGGGAATATATTAAAGGGAGGACTCTGAAGATGTTACAGATGATTAGTAAGTTTACTCATATCTTATATCCTCTACTCTTCTTTGATAATCTTGTTTTATTTAAATCAACCCAGGACTAGGAATATATTCCATTTCCTATTCCAAAAAATGAATAAATGCTACAATTTAGGTTAATGGTTCTTGAAATAAATAGTAGAAATTAATCTCTCCAACCACTCTGACTATTGGAAAGTTGCAAATTATCTACAACTTCATACTTAAAAAATTCAAATGCCCTCTTTCAATTTATGAAATTATATGCAATCCACTGAAAATTTGTCACAATGTTTGATTTAAAGAAGTTGCTAAAAGCATAGTATAATTAAACTATTTTCTTATTGCTGCCAAATGCCTCGCTGCTATTCAAATTTGATTGCTAGCCTATATATATATAGGAAGTTTTCAATATTGGATTCATCACTAGAGTTTGCTTTATGTCCATTCTTGAAAACATGCTCATTCTTTGTCTCAGAATTTCTTGTAAGTTTCACTTATTGGTGTCAAATAGGCTTGCCTTTTCAATTTCTTGACCTCATACTGTAATAGTAGATGAATCAGTTCTTGTACAGTTGTGCTTATGGCTTTTTAAAACTAGGCAATATATTTTGTTGATTAGGGCTATGTGTATGAAAATGGAGTTGAGTTGCATAAGAATGAGATATTAGGTGAGTGAAGGTCTTGCTGTTTTTTATTTTCATTTTTGTAGTGGGATGTTAGTTTTACTGGATCATATGCCAGGGGGGTCAATGAACTTATTTGATCCCCATTACTTCTATTGCTAGTTGTTAGGGTCAATAGATTGGCTATTGGCAAACCATGAACAAAACCTCGAGTCTTGTTGAGTCTATGATGTGCTTTCTCAAATCCAAGACAAAGACCCAAAATCGGTTGAAGAAAATGAAGTTTCTGGAATCAATGCACTGAGCTCAACACCTTCTCGATCAATCGAGACAAGTTCAATATCAAGCTTGATAGCAGTTGATTGGTTGAGAATTGTGGATTCAGTTTGTTTGTTTGTTCTCTCTCTCTCTCTCTCTCTCTTCAAATGCATTTTACTTTAGTTGTATAAGTGGCTTTTTGTAACCCTAATTGGATAGCCTATATAAATGCCCATTTAACATGACTTCTAAGTATTTAGATTGAAAACCTAGCTTCCACCTATTCAACCCGTGAGTACTAAAGCAGACAAAGAACCATCATCCATGATGTTGTTCTTGCCATAGTGCAGATCAAGTCTAAAGTTGTAGAGCCTATAACACAATGTTGGTAAAAGCGTCAAGCACACTTCAGTGCACAAGTCTCTTGGAGCCTAGGTGCAAAGTGCAAGTACACACCTGATTGAATTAAAAACACATTTTTCCAATATAATATATAATAAGATACATGACATATAATAATAAATAAATAAATTTCATAAACTCAAAAAAGTAATGTATTTTGCTTATTGGCTAAAGGGATAGTGCAATTGCACAATTTGTATGTTCAATTTTATAGAAGTTATTTCAATTTCTTAAATATTTTATATAGTAAAATTAAAAGCAATTGTTAATGGACAACAATATGATAACAATCTACTCATTGAAATTTTAAACATAACATTTTGAATAATTCTCTTGTACTTTATAAGAATAAATAACTGGGATAGTTATGATCAAATGAAGTATATGGTTCAATAAAAATAAATCCAAAATGCAAAGATAAAATATAGTAAATTATCCTTGTTCATGTCTTTTGATATGTAAACAAAAAATTATTTGTGTGATACAACACTCTAAGCATAAAAAAAGCATGCTTGAGGTGTGCTTCTTTAAATGAGCTTTGCTTCAACCAAGCAAAATGCTCGCACCTTGAGGATTTGAGCTTTAAACTTTAAGTGAGCCTAAGTGCATTTTTAACAACATTGCTACAACAATCAAGCTATTGTTGTAGTGTTAGTCACAGATAGGGTATCTGTGCATCAAATAAATTCACGAGTAGAAGAGTCCAATTGGGTTGGAGCTTCTAGTGATTGTGTAAGTCTTGTTGAATGTGACCATACTAGGATGGGTGATATTTTTGTATTGATGTACTTCCATTCTACTTTATAAATTCTTTTGTTGGTGGTGATCAATAAACCTCCAATGGGTTTTCTTGATAGGGTTTTCCTTTGTAACCATATTGTTGTGTCATTTATTTTCTGCTGCATTTATTTTTTGTGATATGGTTGTGCACATTCTTCACTAAACTCAAATCCATTGCATAACTGGATAAATTAATCAAGTTGGTAATTTTTATTAAAAGGTAATCAGCCAGAGTCTAAATTTTCTAATACCAGCAAAGTTGAATGAACTCACATTTTTATAAATTTTCAGACAGCACCCTAAGACGTTGATGGTTCTGATATAGTTTTATATGGTTTTTACCTTTTGAAGGCTGCCGCAGTATACCATAGATATTTAAGGCTACTTACAAAGCTAGCAAGAAGTTTGCATCTGGGAAAATAACCAACTTGATAACGATGGATGCTAAGGCACTTCAGGATTACTTTCTCTTACCATTTGGGATAAGTATACATAATTACTTCATATCTGGTCCTTTACAAGGCCCAATTTGGTGTATGCCATTTAGTTGGAGGCATTAATTTGGAGCCTTTTCAGAGATGCTGTGGTAACTCTTCATCTCTTTAAGAACTAAAGTCCTGGAACAAGAACTGTTACCACCTACCGGCAATGCAGGAGCGGTGCTCCCTTTCTATGGAAAGCTAAATGGATGTTTCCTGAAGTGGTCATCAAAGCTGGATGTTTAGTTTCTTACTGTTTGCTTTGAAAGAGAGATGGAAACAGCAGAGTGGTCCAGTCATAGATGATTATTCAGTGTCCAAGAATCACAGTGGAGGGAATTTAAATTGGTTCCGATGCAACTTTTTCATTTAGATTTGTGAGTTGTCTCATTCTCATCTTCTTCTCTTTTGATTTTCCTCTGCCAACTGAACCTATTATGAATCCTCTATTTTTGGTTATATTTCTACTTTCAAGTTTGTATACTATTTACTAAATTTGTTGTTCATATACTGTTTACAGATTTGGTTATCCTTCATTTTCCAATTAGTGGTCTGGTACTTCAGCACAAAGTGGTCCAAGATTCGCCCTGTTCCAAATTTTTAAATAAAATTTTGAGTCCTATTCTATGCTCAAAATAATCTAAAATTGGTATTTTCCTTCAAATGCCCTTTTTTCTAACATTTCGCTCTGGAATAAAGTAGTTGTTTTGTACCTTTTTCACTTACCAGATCTCTTTATTTTATAGAGATATCACTTCAATTTTGTTTCAAACTTGAATTCAACTTAGTGCAACATACTTCTCTGTGTAGCGAATGTAGGCCTTCAAATTTTTTTTTCCTCAATCAATTCTGTTTTATGTATAAAATCCGGGTGTACTTGTTACTATTGCATTGACATCACCATAAAGTTTTAACTTTGTCAGTTTTCTAACAATTAGGGATCTTTAATTGTACAAATTTAAAGTCATTTTTATAGTATCATGTTCACCCTTACTTTGTTAATGCCATGAACAATTTTGATGTTATTTTGACCCAATCAGAGTTGTGCATTTTCTAAATGTCCTATTTTTGAACCCCATAAAGAAAAGCGCATCTTGAGATTGAATTCAAATTGAACTAGTTCCTCATTGCATTTTCTTTTTCAAGATCAATTAATTACTATGAATATGCTGTATAGCCTGTATTACTAGTAATTGGACTGCTTGGAGATTGCACACAATAAAGATTTTATTGTCTTGAGTTCTCTCTCTCCTAAAAAATTTCTAGTTGTAGATCAAATTGAACCATATCATATATTTATTTGTAAGTGTCAGTATACACGTACACTTGACAACACTATTAACAATTTATTAAACGTGGCCAAGGATTTTCCTGTGCTTATGCCATTGTTGCTTCCATTGTCTACATAATTAGCAATATATATTTTCTTTCCTTAATATACAGGATTCTTGATAATTATTCAGCCTTTCAAATCCTATGTCGATTCTTATGGTTTCCTAACATGAAGCTTCCATGCTGGTGACTTCAACAGCTTACTGGATTTTGAGGTAGACATCTATAGTCTTTTTACTTTTTGGTTGTCATCAAAATCATTTCACTATAAATTATTTATACACATCTCTATTCGAAAATATTAAAATACCATACTCAATTAATGTCTTCCATCTATTGTACGGTTTTCCTCTTGTAACCTTGACATTATTGTCTTACCCAACAGCTGACCATTCCAGTTGCTCTGGATCATGCAAATAGTCAGAGGATAGTTCCCATTCCCTTAGATATAAGGTAATGGACATTTCGCTATGCACTAACACTAATTGTCTATTATTCAATAATTTTATTACAATTTCGTTGAGAATGTGGTTGTGATAAGTTCTATATGTTTAGTCAGTTACTTATGCTTAGTACTGATATAACCATATAAGTAGTTTAATCTACCATGGTCTTGATACATTTTGATTACTTCCATAACGATTTAGAAAAGGCAAGATGTGACATATGCTCTGTAAGATTCATCATCAACTCAATGGGCGGTGATTTTTCTTCATACATGTTGCCTGTGTGGTTTTCCTTTTGCATGTTTTTCATGTCTTTAGGGTGATAGGAAACATTTCGTTCTTCAATTGGTGAGTTGAAATGTTTGACTATCAAACCAATTTGGCTTGAATGTGTTTGTAGTGTCGTTAGTGTAAATTTTTCATTTGCATTTAGGTGATAGGATTTTTTCTTTCTTTTGTCTTCTTAGTCTAGAATAGGTTTTCTATATAAGGCTTCATACAGTTATGAACCCATCATCCAACAAGAAATATAAGATAGAAAGCATATTTAAGCAGAAGAGCAATAAGAAGCAAGAGTTATGTACTAGTATGTAGCAAAGTGATGCAGGACAACCAGAACAATTGAACAATAAAATTGAAAGACCTGAAAATGAAAGAATATGACCTAGGAGTCAGAATCTTGGCCTGGCTTAGAGTCAACACCAAGCAAACAAATCACTAGGAGTTGGCACCTAGGGTGGAACTGGAGTTAGCACCAGAAAAAAGAGATCAGAGGGCTTTTTTTTTCTTTTTTTCTTTTTTTTCAAAAGGAGTACAATAGTTATCTTATATAGGTAAAACAAAACCCTAATTTTAATTGGTGTAGAAAATCGTAATTACCTTATTACAAAAATAACCTTGCTTTCAAATATTAAAATACTAATAGCCTAATAAACTACTAGGTCCTAATTTACTACTGCTTATTTATCCTCATCTGCTGCTGCATAATTATCTGCCATGTGGCCTTGGGACACAACCGTTTTCCATTTATTCTGGTGTTTTCTTCTTGTAAGCTTTACTCTTTTTCATACCCAACAGGTGATTGTTCAGAGGATAGATCTCACTCACATATAAAGTGATTATTCAAAAAAATTTGTACAATTTGATTTTGTACCTTAGAAATAGAAGTGAAAAGTTCTGTAAGTTTATGATCAGTACTGATATAAGTGGTTTAAGCTACCACGGTGTTCATACATTCTGATGACTTCCATAATGATTTAGAAAAGGCTAGATGTGACACATGCTCCACTATCTTTGTTTCTTTTAACAGAGCAGATTAGTAAGCAACTTTCCTTTGAAGTGCTTGGATAATATCTTTTTTGGGCAACACTAGACAGTTAATGACCACCATGCCCTGTAATGATCTCTCACTGTCTTTGGTGCCATTAATCACAGATGAAAGGAGCTTTGGACATTGAGGACTCTATTTGGATCGTCTCAAAATCGTTTTGAGCATGCTTTTAAAACAGAATATCATACTTATAATATACTCATATTTCATTATTCCTCTATTCTGTTTTCCCAATACTAACTAGTTCTCTTTTTTCCTTGCTTCATCACATAATTATATTCTTATCATGTGTAGGAAATTGCAATTGAGACAATGTCTATTGTTTCCAGCTGGAGGAACAATTTATTATAATTGCTAGCAGACGTACAAGGAGGAAGCTAGAATGGGAGCTAGTTTGAGTATGAATTCGACGAATTCAAGGCCATTGGCCCTGAGAAAGTGCTGGGTTTTGCAAAGGATGTGGGAATTTAAGAAGTGGTCACTGTGAATGCTTTTAAGGTCTGGGAAATAGAGCCTGAGCAACTACAGAGAGCAACTACAGCAATTTAGAAGATGGGGAAGTCAATCACATAAGGGAAAAATGAAAGACAGTAGCTCATGGTTTGGTAGGCATGCACAATATCAATATGTTAGATGAAAGATGATGCAGAGTTTTGGATAGAGGATGCTCCTATGTTTTTACTTAAAAATATCATAATGGATGTACTAATCGGTGACCGATCTGTCACAAGAATAGGAGGGACATAGCTTAAACCTTAAAGTTTTTCTTCAAAAAACTCAAACACGAAGTTAGCCAAAAAAACTAAAACTTAAAGTGATCATCTAGCCTATATTTGTATTCAGTGGCCCCATTTCCAAAACAAAATGATAATAAAAACTAACAAAACAAAAACAAATTCTTTATCAAAAGAAATCTCTGTACAGAAAAAAGAATGCATAATGCATTTAACCATATGTTGGGTGTAACACTTTGATTGCTTGCTTTTTTAGGATCTAATATTAAAAGTTTAGGAATCTTGGATTTAGATGTTATTAGGGTGCTTTTATTTTTATTTTTTATTTTTATTTAAAAAAAAAAAAACATTATCAGCTAGATAAGTTGACAATTGAGCATCATATCAACTAAATATTTTATATGCTACAATAAATTCTAAATTATAATAATTTAATGATGAGTTTAGTGAGCATGTAGTGAAGTTTTTTATGATTAGCTCGTCTTTAGATCCTTGAAATGTATATGAATTTTTTTAGGATTGATGATATTTATTTTTAAGTAAGCAAGTTTTATCATAAACACTTCACAAATCATGAAAAATTACTTTAGAAATATGGAACTTCATTGTTAAGAGCATAATGTGATTTGATATCTAAACTTCAAAATTGGGTTACATATTTTTGAATTGTATCAATAGCTAGAAAGGGCTAAAAAAGGAATAGGCAAACAATTTTATTTTATTTTATTTATAAAGTGGGTATACTTCCAACCTCTATTGCAACTATGGAAAGAGTATTTTCAAATTTAGATTTTGACAAATTAGAAGATGATATTCTATAAAGCTCTATCATTTTGTGTATTAATAGTGAAATTATTGTGAGATTTTTTAGCAGAATCAATCATAGACAAGTTGAGTTTCATGTAGATAGGTCATATATACTAAGTTGAAAGATATTAAGAAACAATAATTTTGTGCATTTTATTATGTTAGTTTATAATAGATACTGGTTTTTTTTTTTTTTTAATATGTAATAATTTAGTTTTGAATTTTAGTATTCTTTTATTCTTAAATAGTCCAAAAAAAGAAGAAGATATTAATGTTTTGGCCACAAAAAATAAAAATAAAAATCTTGGTTTCATCTATGGATGATCCTTCAATAAAATTACAAATTTGATCACCTCATTACATGATAAAGTTCCATTTGACCCCTCAAATATTAATCACATCGATTTAGTCCCTCAACGTTTAATATTAGAGTTAATTTATTCTAAATTCTAAAATATATTTCTCATTTATATTTAATGAAATTATTTAATGTGATAAAATATTATTCCATTAGATATTATCTCTTAAATGAAAATATTATTAAAAATGCAAAATTTTTAAAGTAATTCAATTCAAACTATAATTTCATTAAAATTTTAAACGGATAATACACTCAAGGATTTTTTTTTTTTTTTTTTTGGATGAAGACTTAAGGATAAAATTGATTTGATTTTGAAAATTGAGGGATTAAATTGAAACAATTAATAGTTGAGGGACCAAATTGTTCTAGACCAATTTGTAATCTCACTTTTCTTCCACCTTCTATCCAATGGTCATAATTTGTAAGATAATCTTATATACCACATTAATCAGGCTGTCTGTCATGAAGAGGTGTACTTTACCTCTTTGATTTGCTTAACCAAAATGATTTTGATGAAAAACCCCCAAAATTCTTTTGCCACTCATTCTTGATCACTAAAAGAGTTTCTTCCGTCTCTAGTCCATAATTCCATAAATTTACATTTATCTCCTTTGTTGGAATCTAAAATGATGAGTTTATTGTCTGAAACCATAGCAGGGAGGTGCTTAACACGGGCTTTACTAAACATTAACCTTCACTCACTAATCACTATTGCTTCCAAGGTGCACCAATTTGGATTCTTATTTAATTAATTTTTTATTACTGCTATTGTCTTGAATTTTTTTTATTTCGATATATTTGTGGAATGATTACATATGTGTAAAGAGGCTATTAAATATTAGTGCTTAAAATAAGTGATTTCATTTTCAATCTAATATCACAATCAACATTGATATGCTAAGAAATCTTGTTGCTGAAATGTCACGGTAAGACGATTTGAGTTGCGAATTGATAATGATTCGTGAACCTTGAAGACCAAAAAAAAAAAAAAGAACCTTGAAGACCAAAAGATGGAGGAAATGTCAGTTTTAGGCCGTTACTCTTATATCAATGTCATTTTTCCAACGAAAGTAGAGACCACCTGAATTTCCCATAGTAGGAATCAAAATATGCTAACAAAAATAAAGTTTTCAATTATTGATTTTATTTGATTAACATGTATTTTAGTTTCTAGCAAAAAAAGAGTTTTATTAAACTTGTTTTAATGATGCTAAATTAACCTTCTTCTATGGAATGATTAGCATATGTGTAAGAGGCTATTAAATAGTAGTGCTTAAAATGTGTGATCTTTAATTCTCAATCTAATTTCACAATTGACATTGGCTTGCTTAAAAAGCATGTTGCTGAAATGTCATGCTACGACAGTAACTGATCATAATTCATGAACTTTGAAGACCAAAATTTTTTGAATAATGAAATGTCAGTTTTTGGCTATTACTTAAGGCAAAATTTAGGTACAATACCTTAGGTATAGTACTTTAAGTTCCTTACTTAAAATTTTGACATCTTACCAATTTAACGCAAACGGCATTAAAACTAAAGATTTTTTTTTTTTTTTTTTCCTTCTTCCTTCTTTTTCCTGTACTGCAACTGCAAGAGAACCCACGCTTCAAATCTCCAGTTGCCTCTGATTGATGCAAAATAGGCTTCTAGGCTTCTATCTATTATGTTCTTCTTCCTACAAAATGGTAACCAATGGCTTGCAAACTTTGCAGCTTCCATACAAGCAAAGAGAGTGAGCTGTGAACCACCATCATCTGATACATAGACCGAAATCTTCTCTGTTGGATAGTCATAAGCCATGACTAATGAGGCTGTGCTCACCAACCTTATTGGTGGTTCCTTGTATAGATCTGCTGTGCAAATAAACACATCTAGTGCTGGAAAATCCGATTTCTTCATTATTTTGTCCACAAAGAGAGAGAATCATAGATCAGAAAGGAAACAGAGAGAGATATGAGATATTCTTTTCTTTTCTTTTCTTGTTTTCTTTTTTTGGGTTTTGGTTTGGAAGGGAAGGGTCACGGTGGTTGATTTGAAGGAAGCTTTCTGCTTTTTTCCCCCTTCTTCCTTATCTTTTTGCTGGGGTTTTTTTGTTTGCTTTATGATAATATCTATTTATTCTTCAGCGAAAGGCATAGATCCTACCATTTGAAAGATTTGAAGCCATGGGTTCTCTTGCAGTTGCAGTACAGGAAAAAGTAGGAAGAAGAGAAAAATTTAAAAAAAAAATTTAGTTTTAACACCGTTTGTTGGGATGGTTAAATTGGATTGATGTCAAAATTTTAAGTAAGGAACCTAAGTTACTGTATCTAAATTTTGTCCTATTAGTTATATATTAATGTCATTTTTTTGACTAAAGTAGAGACCACATGATTTACCTATAGTAGGAATTAAAATATGCCTAACAAAACTAAGTTTTTAATTATTAATTTCATTTTATTAACATAGTTTCTACTTTCTAGCAACAAAAAAAGAAGAAGCAGAGATTTTTATTAAAGTTGTTTTCAGGATGCTAGATTCACCTTCTTCTATGCAATCTCTTCAATGATTCCAAGGTTCAAATCTAACCATTAACTTGGGGCCATCACTTTTGTATTATCAAAAAAAGTTTTCTGCTTTATTTTCCTCCCTGCTGGGAATTTCAGCCCAACTTAGGATTTTGTTTGACTTGAAATATATGGGATAGGGATTGTTGGGCCAAACTTGCAATTTAACCAAGTTTGGCGAACTATCTAGTTAGTAGGCATAGTTAGCAATGTATATTACATACTAACATCTTGAGTCTCAAAGGCTTGATTTTGGGACTATAAATCGAGTCTTTGAGGCTTGGTTTGTATGATCTGATGTGGCTTAATTGCCACTTGACATTCACATGGAAATCGAGTGTCTAAGACTCGATTTCCACGTGTGAATGATGTGGCAATTAGATGCCAACGTAAGCAAGTGGAAGCCCCTGGAAATCGAGTCTTAAAGACTCGGTTTCCAATAGGCCTTTTTTCAGATTTTAAAGCCTGTGTCTACTGTCTCACTCTCACTCTCACTAACACTCACACCCACACCCACACCCTTTCACTCTTAAACCAGAGCACCCTCACTCTCAGACAAAACCGACCCACTCTCACCGTGTCAGCCTCACCCACGCTACCGCCGCTCGTCGTCTCACTCTCTCAGCCCCACACCTACACCCTCTCAGTCTCACACAAACCAGAGCACTCGCACCGTGTGAGCCTCACCCACGCCGTCGCTCGTCCTCCCGCTCTCTCAGCCTCACTGACACCTTGAAGTCCTTCAATCTACGCCTTGAAGTCCTTCAGTCTTTGAAAACCAAAAAAAAAAAGGTGAGTCCCTTGTGAAAGTTTGTTTTTTTTTTTTTTTTTTTTGGTTTTTGTTTTGAATTTCCAATAGAACTGTTAAAAAAGATTGAAGCTTTATTGTTTTTTGAGTTCGGATTGTGTTTCTAGGTTTGTTTATATTTTGGGTTTGTTTAGGGTTTAGGGTATTGAGTTTTGGATTTAGATGGTTATTTAGATGTTAGGTATTGAGTTTCTTATGAGCAATATACAACTTCTTTGTAGAATTTTGAAATGTTGGTTACTAGCTTATGATTAGGCTTAATTCTTGACACATCTATGAGTAATAATGGTTGTTTTGATGCCTCTTCCCCACCCTTCTTTGATTTGTCTATTGATCTGTTTCATTGAGCAAAACGTTTATGGTTGGGGTGTGCTTGGAATTTTATTGAATGTGCATGACATAAATTTGATATGCATTGATGTGTTCGTAGTAAATTCCCCACAATTGGGTGAGAGTTATGATTATTGGTAAACCTTAAAAAATTATATTTAGCAATTGAAAGTTTGTGGACTGGAATCGCAATTGTGCCAAATCACCAGGACGCGTAAACCTAATACCCCTTTTCCTAGTAGATAAAATTATTAACATATATAAAATAGTTTAACGGTAAGCACTATTACCAAAATTTGAAGAAAATTAAATACTACTCTGATTAAAACTTGCATTGAATCAGAAAGCCACCCCCTTTGTCATGCACAAGCAATGTGCATGATCCTGTACTTTAATCGGGTTTTGCCACCTCACTTTTGAATGTAGTATACAGTCTTATGTAAACTCAAGCTTCTGTTTTGTAAATCTTCTTTTCATTTTAATATAGACCCATTTTCAGACCAAAAAAGAAAAGGGGGTTTATGCAAAGCTTTGAGTTTTAAACCATCTCCTAGATGGAAAGCCACGCATCATGCAATTAAATATATGAATGCGGCACTTCAGCTCACTACTCTCTATAGATTGTTTCTCAAATGCAAGTCAATAAATTTCCTTCACAAGTGTGGATACTGGATAGTTAAATAAGGCCCTTACAAATTATTACCCAAAAAATAAAAAATAAAAAAGCTCCTCAATTTTTCTTAATTTACCGGTCTTTCTAGCCAACTGGTATGTCTCATCCTTTCCAAGGACAAGATCCACATCTAAACTTGTTAGTGCAGATTTTTATTTGGTTATTAATGAATTGTAAAAGAGTTTCTAAGGAAGTCCTAACACATTTCTGCTAGAAATATGATATTTTATTGGTGTATAACAGGAAGAAAACATAGGTAAACAAAACTATAATTTTAGTGGATACAAAAGCCAACTGAACTTCAAGCACTTCAAACAGGTAACCAAACCATTGATTGTATGTATCAGCTCACCATCCGTTATTATTAACATTATTCCACTGTGTTCCATAAGCCAACTAAGAAGACTGACTGTTGCAGAAAGTAGAACCTATTCTGTTTTTTCTCTTGAATTATGATGCTAATATGGTATGAACATGTCAGTGGGCAGCAGAGTCAACATCTCTCTGGCCCATCTAACCTTATTTCTTTCCCCTACATGGAGGCAGGGGCTTGCCACATAAGCACAGATTGTGGGCATAAGCAACTGCAGGGAAGATGTTAAATGGCCTCCGTTGTGGTATCTCACCACACAAATGGCCTCCGTTATGATTGGAACTTATTTTTTTTTAAATTGTTATTTTATTTAAAACTTTGGTGTAGGAGACAGTTTTGAACATTAAAAATTCCTAATTGTTTCTATACTTTTTGATTGAAAAATGAACTTAGAAAAGAAAAAAGAATTCCAGAACGTGCTTTTGATTAGTTGCGTGGATTGGAGGCATCAGTGGGATCATCCCATTGGTGAGTATCATCCATGTTTTGTATTTTAGGTTATATTGAAGATTGAGTGATTCTGGATTAGGTTGCGTTGATTGCGCAAGAAAGGTTATTGGCCCAAGTCAAGTGGATCAACAATTAGTGTCTACTAGAGGATCATTTTTATTTATTATTGCCAAGCTGGAAATTTGGATTTTGGAGTAGTCTTTTTCTTTTAAGTTGAAGACACAAGGGCAGGGTCCCAAAAATTCCAAATTGTCCAAAATGGCAGTTGAGGACCCCCCACTGCCCACTCTTTAGGGTCCTACACTTGTTAATAACCCTAAACCTAAGAACAATGAATATCATTCATTCATGTTTAAAAATCTTGACCATATCATGTAAAATGATGTATAAATTTGTTCATGATGAGAGTTACATGTCTGTTTAGAATCCATTCACTGTCGAAGGCTGTCAAAAACAGCAACTACCGATTTGCTAAACTGGGTTTAGGGTATTAGGTAATGCCACAGTGAATATTGTGATCATTCTAACACATGGCAATGTCACAGTGAAAATTATATGTTTTTAGCCCAGATAACCTTGTTTCACTTGTCCTATCATAATGAATATTGGACTTGTTATAAACTTTATAATTGAAATTGGTTTTACTTGTAAATTGTTGGTATTTGGTGGTACCCTTGATTTTGATCTTTGTCAACTCACCTTGTTGGATATCATGCTTTGATTTCTAGGCAACAAAATAATATTTTCTATAAACTATGAATTTGCTGTGCAAGCTCAATTGATTGTCCCCAGCCCCCTTCCGTATTTTGTTTCCTTTCTTATTGATTTATCTATCAATTTATAATTCCATTCTCTTTTTAAGTTGGCAAGCATCTGTAGATTTATATGAATAGAAGTAAACTAGAGGAATTAGGTCTTAAGTTTAATTATTAATGTTTTTAATAATGAATTGATTGCATAAGCCTGGTTTATAGACTTGTTTTGCAAGTATCCATGGTTTCCTCTCAAGGGTAGGTCCAAAGGGCCCTACCTTGGCAAGGTTGCATGTCATCAAAATAAATTTTGTTCTAGGGTAGTAGAATATGATTTTACTTATATTAGTGGTGGAAGGAACCAACCCATATCCTTTTTGTTTGTTTTTATTTTATTTTTTTATTTTATAATTATTATATTTATTAAGTTGGGGTGTTCTTTGAGCTTTATCTTGCTGCACTAATCTTGTCTTACAAACAGATTTGTGTTTTGACAAGGTTAGGAGTGAACATATCCACTTGCCAAGAGCCTTGTAGCTTAACTGGTACCTTCTGGTGTTTCCAATAATGACGTTTAGGGTTCAAATCCCCCCACCCCCAACTATTGAATGATCAAAAAAGGAGCAAATTTATCCATTGTAGTTTAAAGGTTGGGCTTGAGTAGAAATATCTATAGCACAACTATGCTTGTCAAATATTTGTTCACTATCCTCAATTGATTAGAAGAGGCAGCTTTTGGGTTTACAAGGTGGAAGATTTTTTTATAATTCTGTTGATTGGGATTTTATAAGTGAGCATAAGTGGTTGTAGGAATGTTCTTGTGAATGGGAAGGTGATTTATATATGTGTCCTATGTGCTTGTGAGTGATTTACGCTCTGTTTGTTTCGATGTAAAATATTTGCAGAAGTAAAATATTTTACATGTAAAATATTTACAGGAAAATATTTTCATTTTACAGTGTTTGGTAGGATACATGAAAATGTTTTGTAAAATATTTTTAACACAACGTAAAGTAGAAAAAAAACCATTAAAATATTTTAAAAAATTTATTAACTTCTAAAAAATACACAGAGACCAATGAAGGAGCATTAGAGTTAGTAAAAAATACTGCTCTTTACTTAATTTTGAACAAACTTTCTGCCAAGCTGATGTTAATTTCTTATTCAAAAAGTTGGGCAAGTAACAATCTGGGATTAGAGTTTAGAAAGCTGGCAAGAAATTGAATCTGACAATCATGAATTTAGGTTCAGGAGATCTGGGAAAAGCAATCTCACAAAATTGCATAACTACTACTATCTTGATTAGCTTTGTGTAAGTACTTTGCGAAAAGGTATACATTGGAGATGGGAATTAAATTGCTTCAGTTATCTTCATCTCTTTAGTCCTTTTGGCACAATACTTTATCCCGTCTATGAGATACATATATAATGTAATGTTCAGTGGTCAACATAGAAATCGTTTCAAATTTGCCCAGCAGCCACCAGAATCACCACCAACCATTGAAAAAATAGCCATCAAAACCACCACCAAAGATTAAAAAAAACAGCCACCAACTACGAAAAATACAAGTACCAACCACCAAATCATCACTAACCATCCAAAAAACAACCACCAACAGCCCAAAAATCCATATAAAAAAGGCAAAAACACCCACAAAACCAAATCAAAAACCTGAAAAGAAAATCCACGAACAAAAATTCTACTCTGAAAATCCAAAAACCCAGCAAATCTAGTGGTGGTGAGATCGGAACAGCCACCAACAAGATCAGAGCAGCCATAAAAAACCTAAGCCGCTACTCAGCCTTCAGATCTTGATGGATTTCGTGAGAGAGACGTGAGGAGGAAGGAGAGTGTGGAGCTGGTCTTGGGTGGCGCTGTTGGTGGTGGCACCACTGATGGGTGGCGCCGGTAGGTTTTGGGAGAGAAGGATTGGTGGGTGAGAGAAAACTGAGAGATAGCATGAGAGGGAGAGAGAGCGTGAGAGAAAACTGAGAGGGAGAGATAGCGTGAGAGTCATTGGGATGAGACTTACTGAGCAAATGTACTTATCAAAAAAAGAGAGTTACTGAGCAAATGTAAAATATTTTACCAAAATTTTAAGTATAAAATATTTTACACAAATTTGCTTAGATTGATTTGGTTGATTGAAAATATTTTACTTTTGACTAAATATTTTACTGCAAAACAAACACCGTAAAATAAGAAAATATTTTCTTGCAAATATTTTACATTGAAACAAACAGAGCGTTGAGGAAGATAATTTTACAACACTTCCCTGGTTGTGAATTTTCTTTAACCTTAGGTTTTCAAAGAGGGATTTTTTTCTTTAACCACGATATGGTTGTGCCATCAATTCCTCCCCTCGAAAAAGAACTTAACTCCCTCAATTTAGGAGCTGGACCAAGAATTCAATTGAAGGGCACAGTTTCCCAAATAAGGAACTCTGCTTCAAGTAAAAGTTGTTCGTATTCCTTGATTGCATTTTGACTTCTTTTTGGACTATCCTTTTCAAGCGTAGCAACTGATTTTTCTGGACATTGAAAAGACGGATGGCCAAAATTGTGATGAGTATGACACTTTACTCTAGAACTAGAACTACTACTTCCTTGGGAGCAAGTATGAGAATAAAAATTGTTGAGCATATGAATTACCTTGACATGTCAACAAACTTCTCCCAATTGGCATCCGCAATTGTTTTCTCACTTTTGACTTCTAAACTTGCTTGCTGCTCTCATTAAGGCTTTCTTTCATACTCTTCTTTTCTTTGGCATGCAACTTGAATTGCATCATGGTATAAAGTCTACTTGGAGTCAAACCCAAAGAAATTAGAGAGAATAGAAACGGAGAAGCCTCAACACTCAAAACACCCAGTACTCAAAATCCTAGGTATTTTTATTGCTCAACTGCTCTTTGTTTGAGTACAATAACACAGATTTAAAGACCTTAAATCTTAACTTTTCCTAGTCTAGGTAGGAATCCTACTTGACTAGCAAACCAAGCACTAGTTGAATTGAACCAAAGGTCCAAAGGCCATGTGTGAAGTCCCATATATTTAATAAGACTTATCAAGAAAATAAAACCCAAGGTCAACAACTATGTCTCATACCCAACGATTATGAAATTATTAAATTACCCTTGACTCTAGAATAACTGAAATAAAACATAAAATAACTTACTAAAAACCTTATGAGCTTCCATGAACACTTATTCCAAGTCTTCTAGTGAGGATATTGTTTCTCTAACCATGCTACAGTGGTCAACATAACCAATCCATCCAACAATGGGATGACTGGGGCTCTCCCTCTACTTCTTCCATCATTTTTACAATTTTTACGCTCTTAGCATGCACAGGATATGGAAATTTGGCATTGAAGGCGTCCCTTCTATTCCTCCCCTCTTCAACCAAACAACACAAGGGACAGGCACTCTTCTCCCTCTCCTTTCCCCTCTTCATCCCTCATACGTTTCATTTGTTCTACTGAACTTAGGCTTAGTCAGAAGGAATTGTCTGACACTTCATTGTTGACCTTATTACTACTACGATCTATAGTGCTCCATCTGTAGTGCTTGATTTTAGTCATGTTTTAATTCCCTTTAATGCTGCAGCATGCCTGGTGACTGGATGTGTGGTGATTTCTTAGTTACAATTATAAATGTTTGAGTTTAACCCCATTTCACAGATGTTAGTTGTAAAAGATACATACATGTGCTTTCCATTTATAAAAAAATAATAAATGTTCAAGGAATTACAGTGTTCAAGGAATTGCAATATGATGAGAGACTTGTAGTGTTCAAGGAATTGCTAACTTCATTTGTCTTCGGTGATTTGATAAATTAACATTAGGGAGTATGGTTTTGTTGAGTCTTGGACTAAAATCAATGAACTTCCAAATCTGTATGGGATGCATAAAGATGATTCATTGGTCATAAGAAATAAGTCAAATTAATATTTTAAATAGCAGGCTTTAATTTTGGCTCACACATTTAATTCTTATGCATTTTTTTATTGACAGACAATTTATATGCTTGAATCCTCTTTAATTTTGTATACAGCAGAAGTGCCCCTCAAATTTTCTCCAGAACACTACGATCAAACGCATGTATACATACATTTTCATGTTTTTGACATTATTAGGTCTATTAATTAAAGACAGTAGATGCTTTGTTTAATTTGCTCGCTATCCAATGATGGTTGATGGTTTGTGGCTTTGTGCAGAGAAAATGTGTAGCAATTCAAATATCTATTTAGACCTTATTAGTCATTTGATAAGAAGTTCTAATTTTTGATCCATTAGAACATATGAAATTTGCAAATGCTAGTGATTGAGTCAATGTTTTCTGGCTCAGTTTCAATGGTTAAGATACTAATGCATTGTCTCCTTTGTAACATTCTTGCCGGATTGAAGGATTTAGTATTTTAGTTTGCTTAATTTGTTTTTGGTGGATTAAGAATTAGATAGACCTTTTTCACCTCAAGCATGGCTGCTTATAAACTTCTATAAAAAAAAAAATAAAAAAAAAAAACTGGAAGTAAAATAAATAAATAAATAAATGACACAGGCTGCTTATACTAAGTAACCAACCTCTTGTTGTGGTAATCTATTATGGTGTCATTTAAAAGCTGCTGAAGAATTGTCCTTTTTTGCAAGCTATATTATGTTCTCCTTTACTACAATAGTTGAAATTAAAGTATGGAAAATGCTATGAGTCCCACCAATTTTACGAATAACAAGTTTGCAAACCATATTAAAAATTATTGTGATTGGAACCACATCAACATCATGATAATTACATTTCGTAATTGCTATTATTTTTTGTTTTATGTTTTAAAAGTTGACACATTTGTATCATTACTCTTTTATTATTTCTTTGAAATTGAAGACTAAATTTATCCAAATAGAAGGGAGAGGGTTCCTTAGGAGCTTATGGCTAATATTTATGAAACTTATGACTATTGTCTTGGGATTTCCATCCACATTATTTGACATGGCAATGTCATTGTCAAGTGCTTGTTGCTTATCAAGCATAATCATATTTCCTTTAATGTCCTAGTGACAACCATGTTAATCAACAAGATGTCTCCAAAATAAATAATATTTGATATTTGTTTGAGATGCATTTGGGTGAGTCATTGGTCCACCTTGATAGCATCTCAGTTTGGAAATTAGTGAAAACTAGAAATTTGAATAGTATGCAAACTGTTGAATGTATCATTGATATTCATCTTTTCGAATCACTCATGACAAGTCTAAGCAATGCTTTTCACAGTGAGGACCCCCCCACTGCCCACTAGAGGTGGTGAAATGCATATTGTCCCACTTCAATGTGTTTTATTAGATTTACCCAACAACTAGTCAATGCCTAAAACCTCATCTCTGCAGCTGCTGGGTGGTGTGTTTTTTTTGTAAACCAACTTTATGATTTTGAGTTTCTTTTGAAGCAAATGAAAATTCTAGAATATCTTTTAATATAAAATATGGGGATATCATAACAATGACTTCTATGATAGATTAAATGAAGACAAAATTATAGGGCTGTAATTGGTAGTTGTGTATGTAAATCTATAGTTGATTTTGTGATACCTTACACCTTTGATTGTAAGATCTTGGAAGCTTCTCCTTCAGAGCTTCCATTTTTTAAAATAGAAATTCTTATTTTTATAAACTAAAATAAAATAGAGCATGTATAGCTTTCCTTGTGTTAAGAGCATAATGTAGACATCATGCTCAAGCCAATTCCTAGGCTTATATGCTAAGAATAGCATGTGGCTGCCTATTTGGCTGTGAAACATCACTTCTCTTTGACTCTTCAATCAAAATATAAACTTTTTAGTGGTCATAGAATCTAAGAACTGCCTATATGTCTTCATTATCATTCCCCTAGATTCATTTATTTTGTTCACATCCTGTTCTCTTCATTGATAGAATTTGTTCAAAGTTTTTCTTGATTGCTTCCTTGTGAATATCTAAGCAACAAAATCACATATGAATCAATCTAGGTAGATCATTAAGACTCGATTAAATGGCCTGAATGATACGAGATTCATGTATTCCAAAATAGTAAAATGAGTGATCATTACAGTCAATTCAGTTTTTTGAGTTCTTTAAGTTATATGACTTTGGATAGTAAGTTTTATTGTGAACTTAGAGTTTGGGCTTCTCTTGGATAGTAAGTTTTGAAAATAACGTAATGGCCAAATATTCATGGATTTTGTTTAAGAATATTTCTTAGATTGTTTTTGTTTTTTTTTTTTTTTTTTTTGAATCATGTCTATTACGTGCTAATTGCTTATCATTCTTGTGCAGTATGGCTGTTGCAAATGTTGGACAGATTGACCATACGCAGCCTGGCCCTATTGACACGTCAGTGTTAAAGTTGCAGCCCACCCATCAGTCAGAAGCTATTTGGAATGGGCAGGTACAACACAACAGTAAATATTTCTGTCAAATGTACACGCATTTAATTCATACAATGTACATGCAAGCGTTTGTCATATGTTAATCTAGGGTTTCGTTTTCTGCAGGATCCAGGGGCCCTTACCTGTTGTGGCCGTACTGAAGAGTTCTTCAACCGAGAGCCAATGGTGGACGATCGAGTCGCTGACATAATTAAGGCATTGGGTTTGGAGGGACTCTTGAGGCAACCGGGTAGAGAGCTTGACCATGGTCTAATAACAGCCTTAGTGGAGCGATGGCGACCCGAGACTCACACCTTCCACATGCCACATGGTGAGATCACCATTACATTACAGGATGTGGAGGTGATTCTCGGGCTTCCTGTTGATGGTGACGCTATAACAGGGAGCACACAGAAAATTTGGCTGAATGTCTGCGAGGAGTTCCTTGGCTTTCGACCTATAAATGGAGATCAGCATAGGAACTTAATGGCCAAAGGATTCTCATCAAACGGCTTTTGGAGCAAGTTGCTAACCCATTGTCACCTAATGCCGAAGAGGATGAACTGCATAAGTATGCACGATGCTATATCCTAGCGCTATTGGGGGACACAATTTTTATGGACAAATCCGGCGATAGGGTGCATCTAATGTGGGTGCAACAGTTAGAAGACCTTCACAACCCACAAAGGTATAGTTGGGGAAGTGCTTGCCTTGCATGGTTGTACCAAGAGCTAATCAGGGCAAGCCATAAGGACACCGGTCAGATCGGTGGGTGCTTACTGTTGGTGCAGTATTGGGCATGGGCCAGGTTCCCCTATTTGTGCCTGGCAGTTGAGTGTGGCCCGCCAGTGGGTGCTTATGGTCCTCCAGCGCGTGGTCCTCTGTACTTGAAGTAAGTCTCTATCTTATAAGGATTGTTTCTTATTCTAGTTGGGACTAATTCAGTAAATATGTATAAGATTATCTTAGTAGTTATATGTGATAAAATTATAATTTTAGTCATGACATTATATTTTCAAGATACAAAATATGGATATTGAGAATATACTTCTAATTGCCTCCTATGCTCCCATCCCCTCTTTGCAACCTGTCTGCTATATCGTTTGCTTCACGGTGGACATGCCGTAGAAGGATGGTCCACTCTCAATTTAGGAGGATCTCGCAATCACAAATTAAAATGAGTAGATCTGATGCCATAACATCAAATGATGGTAGCCAATATAGAACAAGTTTCCGCAACATCTAGATTTAGAAATTTAAATCCTAATTTCCATGCTAGTTGTAGTCCCTGCCTAACCACATATAGCTCTGCAGCATTGTTGGTTGTGATTCCGATGTGAATAGAAAATCATGTAATCCACCCTCAATATGCTCTTTCTAAGAACAACCCCTATTCCCAGCTCCTCCCCTCATGCAAAGCCCGGATTGCCTAATGTGCTACTGTTAGTATTAAGAGTTACAAGGGGGGGGGGGGGGTATAGGTGATTGCCAAAGAATATATATTTTTTGTAATTTTGGTTGGACATACTTTTAGTTGGATAATTTTATACATTGATAAAACCATATAAATTTAACAAGAAGAGATTGAGAAAAATAAAAAAATATAAAAGGGTTCAAGTCTAGGTTGGTATGTGTAATTTTTAATAAAAAAAATACTACCTAATATTCTGTTATACAGAGACCAAAAAAAAAAAACCCTATCCAAAGTGTAAATAATGCCCAATTTTGAAACTTTGAAGGACTAAACCACTTACAAATTTATGGACTAAAAGTGCTTAATAGATAATATTTAGGAACTAACAGGGTATTTCCTAAAAGTAAAACAAAAATTGAAATGCTAAAATAACATTTTGAATCCATTAGACTTTTTGTTGAATGATGGGCAATGTCCTGTTTTTTAAAAGTTTCCTAAAAGTAAAACAAAAATATTCCTGCTAAAATAACATTTTGAATCCATTACACTTTTTGTTGAATGATGGGCAATGTCCTTTTTTTTAAAAGCCAAATATATATATAAAACTAGCCAACCAACATATAGTAGGTAAATTCTGGGGTGACCTAACTTGACACCATACATTAAGGTTTGAAGCTTAAAGCAATGCCTATGGGTATGCTTAGCAAAAGATTAAAGAACCGGTGCCAAATGGCACAGCCTACACAATAGTGTCCACTAAGAACATGGGCAGGAACTACACGCCATACAGCCAACGTATACACACAGACCAAACGATTAAATCACTTAAATGATTTCTAAAACATTTTAATAATCTCATAGATATTCTACTAATTTGTGTGGTGTTCTATTCCCGTGCTTCTTCCCCTCTGGCCTTGTTCAAGCTCTGACGGTTAGATGGTTGTATTATTGACTTCTAGTTCAGTAAAGCTTTGTTTTCTAGCAAAACAAATAACCTCAAACATATTCAATATTTTGTTGGAGAAAAGTATGTCAAAATAGACTAAACAGAACAGTTCTATTACTATGACCAAATGTCTCTTGAATTTCATGTGATGTCAGATGTAGTTGCTACCCGGATTTCGTCAAACTCATCTTCACCACCATATACGATTTTCTCTCCCTTTGTCAAAGTAAACAGGCAGATAAAATGAGCCAATTTCCCCTTGAATGTTCCTTTACCACACTCAAAATACAAAGTTCTCTTCTTCTACACGTACAGGACCATTTCTATACCCCATCTCCTGGAGAGCAGCTGCCATTGAATCATCTATCCCCAACAGAAACTGCAGCCGAGACAATTTCTCTGGTGCTGGCTCACTCTTGAGGTATATAGTATAAAGATGGGCTAGCTCCTCTGGCGTACATGTGTGACACAGGCGTGGTAGGTACAGCTTTGTCACAAGCCAATAAGTCATTAAGAGAAGGAACATGCAACACCATAAAGAAGGCTTCATAACTGACCACCCACACATTAGCAGACTATTATAGTACATGTGACTACCATTGAAGGATAAATATTGGCAGTATGCTTTCCAAACAAATAAAATAAATAATGAATGGGAATAAAAAGTTCATGAAAAATCCTTGCTGCCTAAAACCCTGCTCAGCTAGGCTCTTATGTACTTCCACTATCTCATTAGCACCCAAAGAATAAAATATTGATCCCCTAACAAAAAACAGAATTACATAATCTTTTCCCTTATCAAAGCATTTATAAACTTTACTATATTGCCATAAACAGATCTTCAAAGAAAATTAGTTACAAAAATCGAAACCAAAAAACAAGCTTCTACATCGAAACCAAAAAACTTTACTTATGGTCCTCCAACGCGTGGTCCTCTGTACCTGAAGTAAGTCTCTACCATTGCTAGGATTGTTTCTTATTATAGTGATATTATTAATTGAGTAAATATGTATTAAGATTATCTTAGTAGTTATATGTGATAACATTATAGTTTTTGTCATGACATTATCTTAGTAAAAAAGTTCTACATATTGATCCCTTCTTGATTGTTGTAGGTGGTTGTGGGTCCCAAACAAGAAAAACAGGCCTGCCCACATCTTCAGGGATAGGTATCGCCAGCAAATAGCTTCAATGTTGTCAGGCCAAGTATGAAAATGCCTTGTTTAACATGTTAACATGTTTAGGAAAATTTACTTTATGTTTGGTGAACTTTGAAATATAAACATAGCTGCCTAACCATTTGCGTACTTGTTTTTGGGCTACTGTAGGTGGTGTGGTAGTCGTATGAAGCCAATTTTGAGGACCTTCCACCATGGTGCGTTGCAGGGAGGGCTGTGTGGATGGCAACGGTGCCGCTTGTATGTTTCCACCTAGTAGAGATACATACACCGAATCGTGTCGTTCGTCAATTTGGGATGATCCAAGAAATTCCCGGCGACGTTGACACTGACACTATGCTTCATGCCATTGATTTGAGGGGGAAGGTCGGTGTTGATTGGATGCGTGCACTGCATATCACGCATTGGGGTAATTGCCTTCAACGGTGTTGTCAAGCAGTGCTTGGTGATATGCCTCCACAGTATCAGTACTTCGACTGGTTCAAAAGGGTGACTCGGAGGTTTATCAATGTTCTTGGTGCTACATTGATTCTAATGGTAACTTCTCCATGTCTTCTACATCTTACCGTACTTCTTAGCATGAAACCACTATTTATAAAACATGATATATGTGGTCCAATGTATGCTTAGCATCAAACCTCATACTTTAGTTGTTGTCTACTTAAGATTCCTTATAGAAAACTTTGTGCATGGTTGCCTTATATAGAACTTTGTTGATTTCGAAATCTAATGGCGTTATCTACGGTCATATTTCTTATTTAAGCCTTTACAGTTATGGTATACATTCTTCTTCCCATTCTTATCAGTTTTTATTGAGTGATCATTTGAGCTAGGTATTAGCATTTCTGTCTACATCTTTAATAGAAAAGATCATGTAAACTTAGTTAAAGGTAATACTTGGTCTCCCTATAATTTGCAATTCTTGCTAGTAGAACTCGTTACTGTTGAAACTATTATTTTATTATTCATTGGCATTGTTCATTTCGTATTGCATTACTAATATACTTGGTTTTTCCATGTGCAGATTGAAGGATACCTCCGTTTGTTGAGCCGTCACCCAATGGGCACGGAGGACCACTAGGACATTACTGATGTCCTCATTGCAGTGCAGGTGATTGGCCGTGTACGAACTCCCGACCCTAAGGCCCCCAATGAGGAGGCAGCTACTCCTGCGGTAGCAGCTACTCAAAGGCCAAGCACTACTGAGAGCCCAAGCATGAGCACAGCTCCTACCGGACGTCTGCCTGTTGCTACCCCTCGAGTTGTCTCTACCCCCGATCCCTCTCCACCCACCCCACCTCCATCCTTCAACCCCACCATCCCTTCACCCACCCCACATCCAGCCCCTAGCCCCACCATCCCTTTACCCACCCCACATCCATCCCCTAGCCCCACCATCCTTCCATGCACCCCACATCCATGTCCTAGGTCTGACATCCGTCCACCCACCCCACAGTTGTTTGGTGAGCTGTCACCCATTCCATCTTTTGAGCTAGGTATTGGTCAAACCCTTCCTGAGCAGGAACCACCCTCCCACAGTATGCCTACTGGCCTTTCTTCGGGCATTGACCCACCCCCTGTTCAGGCTGAGCAGCCTGTTGGGTTACATGCAGTGCCAGAAGGTCGGCCGAAACATATATCAAAGGCACCTCCTTGTAGGATAGAGGGGCACAAACATGGACACAAAGTTGGGCCGAAGGCATCTAATGAAGGACATGCAAGACCTCCTCCTCGTAATACGAGACATAAGGTTCAGAAAAGGTAACTCAAATCATACCTTATTCCGTTGTACAAAATTTAGTGGAGGGTGAGGTTGTGGGGTTATACAATACAGTCATGATGGAAATAGATATTTGATACCGTCAACTTGTCATACTTTTCTATTTTCTAATACATTCTAAGAATTGTTGAAAATGTGGCAATATTGCAGAATATGAATTTTTCAAAATTAGTATAGTTTAAGAGATTTCCTACAAACTTGATAGAAGTCAAAAATGGCTTATTCTTGAAGTTGTTTAGTGTTTATATTGCTGTCAACGTTCATAAAGTTTTCAACATCTCTCTTTTTTTTTCCTTTTTTGTTTTTTTGTTGATAAACTCTACTTCTCTCTTTATACTGTAGGTGATTGGTTCAGCAATAGAAATAAAATAAAAATAAAAATAGAATAAAATAAAATAAAAGCTCGGTTCTATATGTTGTACATGATTACATCACATAGATGAGGAAGCCAAACAAAATGGAGGGGACAAAGATTGCCAAGAGATTTGAAGGCAAGGTTGCCATTGTGACTGCTTCCACTCAAGGCATTGGCTTCACCATTGCTGAGAGGTTCGTGTTGGAAGGTGCCTCTGTTGTCATCTCTACTCACAAACAGGTATGTGGGTGTCACTCAATTTTCGATTTTTCATTCATATATTGGGATAGATAGGCTTTAATTCGCATGAGGTTGGTTACTTGATAGGACCAATTTTTAGAAGGCTAGTGGGTGTGTTGTTTTCCATGGCATGACTTATTGCTACTAGGTTTCTAATAAACTGAAAAGGATTTTCCTCAAAATGGGCTTAATGCTTCAGGTTGTGGGTTCTCAAAGTTACTCACAAGTTCATCTTTTGGAGGTTCATATGGAGGCAGGTTTTCATGTTCTGCTTTAGTAGCAGCAACATTATCTTTGCTTTAATGATTCTATGTTGTCGAGATTCTTCTTGCTTCCTCAGGTCTTCCATTTCCTTATATTTTTTCGTAGGGGGTACTAGGAAAAAATATAAAGAAGTGGAACACTTGAGGTTGCAAGAGGAATCTCGGCAACAAAGAATCATTTCAGCTAAATAGAATGTTGTTGCTGCTGAAGCAGAACTTGAAAACCGGCCTCCATATTAGATTAAACAATAGCTTCTATGTGTCAATTGTTGCACCTGATCGGAGTAAGCTGTCAGGGGGGCATGGTGCAACTTCTGTGGGTCAGGTAATTAATCTTTATTGGATGTCCTTGGGTGGAATTTTGTTCTGCATAACAGGTGACTGCTTTAATTTGATGGTTAACTTTGATTCTATTGCCATTACTAGCAAAGTAGTTTGTTTGTTTGTTTTCTTAATACCCATTTTCTCTATCCAGGTTCTGAAGCCATGTTTGCTGACCTGAGGCAGTCGGTTATGTTGGCGCAGGCTGTGGTGTTGGATTTATTTGATAGGAAGAGCAAGCTGCCAGCCTTTACTAGGTCTATTTCAGAAAGTTTAGGAACATTTGGTGGTCGCTTCTTCCACCCTCGCAAAGGTTAGCTAACATATGCAAATTGAGTTTGTTGTAATTTTGAAAATATTAATATTTTCTTATGAATATAGCATTGGTGCTACTAACTGGTTTAGGTTGATTTATCATATGATTCTTATATTTTTTTTTCTTTGGATTTTTTGGTTGGGGAGGGGTGGGGGTGTCTTGGAACTGTCTTACACTCTTTTCATAGTTTTTCAACTATTATGATAGGAATCAGTAGTTATTCAAGGAAGCAATTATGATAATTCTTTTACTTTGTATTTAGACATTTGTGATGGGAAATAAAGTGGATTAAACATTGGATCAACCTGCTAATAAATTTTGAAGTACTCAATTGGAATTATCACTTGTTAAGTAGAAAGGAGGCAATTAAAATAGTTCATTTAATTTCTGAATAAGAGATATGAAATGACTTTGGATAGATGTGAAGCTCAACTAAACACCAAAAGCTTGTCATAGCCAAAAACTGATAATACATTTTAAATGCTATGTTGTTTGTGATATGCATTTTTAATTGCTAAACCAAGCTAAACCATCTTTTGAACATTTTGGTAGGGCTGGGAAGAGACAGTAATCAAGCAAGAACAGTCTGATGAGGGCCAATCGGAGATGAAAATATTGCTACCTTCTTTGCCTTCTCTTTATATTATCTCATTTTTACTCCGAGCATGTGAGGAAGTTCATCGAATTGGAGGTCATGTCCTTGACAAAATGATTCTGCAAAAATTTGCATTAAGATTATTGGAAAAGGTATGTGACTTTGTTGAGGATTTTGATTGATCTTCCTAACTGTTATGGCAATATATATGTATTATTTTTTGTCTCCAAATGTTTGTGCTTTACAATTGTTGAAGTGTACTCTGGTTCATTATACCCTTATTTGTAGTTATTTTTATATTCTAATGTTGATTGTTCAGATTTGAATAACATTGTCATTTGCTTCTTCAGCATCTTGTGATTTTTCTTTGTAAAGTACCTTGGACTCCTTTATTTTCTGGAAGCTGAATAATAACGTCTTTGTTGACAACTTTCTCCCTCCATTTCCTTGTCACTTGTTCCTTTTGATTTCTGAGAAAATGTGCAAGGAGAATTAATCGAGAGGGAAAAAGAAAGTGTACTGTAATGCTTTTAATTTGGAAAAATATTTAATTGCACTCTTAATATTCTACTAGAAAGAAATGAAGCTAAAAAAAAATAGCTTGGTTTTTTTCTTTTGATGAATAAGAGGAAAGAAAAAAGAAGTTGATAAAATGTGAAGCTTTCGTAAATCAGCCATTACAGGATTTTTTTTTCATAAGCTCTCCATAGGGTACTGAGAACTTAAATTCATTTTTAGTTTGAACTGGATTTTTGAATTTTTCCAGTGGAACATTTATTTATGGAAAAATGTTATTCTTAAATTTAGATCCATGCTGATGATGACTCTGTTGTCATTAACACTGAATTCGTAGGAAAAATCATTTACGAAGAAGAAACATAATCGTTGTGGACTGATTTTGCATTTGTAAGAAAGATGGGGAATAAGTTGATCATTTGCTTCTACACTGTGATATGCTCATAGGGTTATGGTCTTTAGTTTTATGTTTATTTAGGCTGCAGTGGGTCATGCTTAGGGGGTTAATTGATATGTTGGCTTGTTGGAAGTGGCGATTAGCTAGACATTGAAATGGTGATATTTGGAATGTGATTCCTTTGTGCTTAATGTGGACTAGTTAGAAAGAATGAAATCGATAATGATTGAAGGATTCAAACACACTATGATGGAGCTTAAGCTTTTTTTTTTTTACATACTTTCTTTGGTTGGATGACTGCGTTAAGTGGCCATTCTTTCTCTAATTAACTCGAGTTCCTAGATTATTTCCCTTTTAGTCAAATTATTTCCATTAAGTACACATTTCCATATATTCAGTTGTAATCTTTGGTCTAAATAAAAATTTTACTTTCCTATCCAACAAAAAATTCCATTGCATGATTGAATTGGTCATCTGCCAATTATTGGCATAAGTCTGAATCTTATCATTTTGAAGGATCCTTAAGTGTTTCTATCATTGAAGTGGTCCTACGACAGATCTTGGCATAAATCCAAACATTGTCATTCTACTGGAACCTGCAAGTATTTCTATACCAGTGATTGAAATTATGGAACTGGTCATCCGCTGTGGCTTTATCCTTTTGTCTTTAAATATATAGAACCACAATCATCAATCATTTTGGAATGAGCAACGCCTTTATTTAGGAGATTTAGATACGATGAACCTTCTTAGATTTTTTTAGGTTCATTAGTATGGGAGACACAAAAAAATAACTTTGCTTCTTGGTGCATGATTATGATTTGACTGACATGAATTTTTCTTTTCAAAAGTTGTAACTGAGAATGGGAAAAATGTTTTTATGGGTATAATTGGACTTCAGTGCATCTTTAGAAGGTCATCATCACAATGTTTATGGTTGTTATAATAGCTGAAGATAGTGTAGTTGCAAACTTGGTAGTTCTCAAGTTTGGTTTCATTCTTATAGGAAGCTCTCATGAATTTCTCGCCTTCAGGTGCCATTTTATCTTGCTGAGTTGACTGAAAAAGTTGCACAAGATGACAGGATACAGATTCTTAAGGCTTCCCAGGAAAATTTTAAGGTGAATGCTTTTCATCACCTGAAGAATAGTTCAAAGCTTTGTTAAATTAAAAGTTGTTATGTCACTGTTGACACTAGGCAACATTTTTTTTTCGAGGAATTTATATCACTATGTGAGGCAATGGAACTTGTACCAAAGGAGGAATTAGAAGCATCTACGCAAGGAGTTCCAAATTCACTTGCTGATTAGAGGGCTCGCAAGGTAGGTTTAATTTCTTTTTTAAATTGTTCAATATATGAGAAGCACAAATTTCCATGTTATGACTCAAACCCCCAAAGGTTCAAGGCCTATGTGATTTTTCTGTTCTCCTTTTTGTAATCTCCCAAGACATGAATGTTGCATCTGTAGCATATTATGGTGGTTAAAAATGTGGAATGGAAGCTTCTTATTGTAATATAGTACTTACTCTTCTTGTGCCTGTATCTAGATTGCTTGGTTCAAACGCCAAAAAGCTGCAGAAGCAAAGTTGCTGGAAATAAAGGAGCGGAAGGAGCGGCGTGGGCGTTCTACCAAAGCAGCTGCCTTATCCACTCCTGTTGAGGCAGGAGAGGAAGATGAGCTGGATGATGATGGAGAAGAAGAAAGAGAGGTTAGCTGATTGGTCATTTGTTTAGGGTGCTGCTATGTGTACTTCATTGTTATTTTTTGCTTCATATCATGAGTGCTGGGATGTCCCTAAAATGCAGAAAGTCAACTCTAGGACACTATTTTAAACTTTTACCAAAGTTCTTGTCTCCCCACCTTCAGGAGAAAAAAATGTTACTGATTTTAATTGTTTTTGAAGATTTCCTTTTGTGATTCTGCCTGATCAGGTCTTGTCCCAGAGTATGTTGACATCACCTTACACCTCGCTGGTTATCTTTCTAGACCTTTGAATTCTAGTTATATTCTATCTGAATCTATTTCTGGTGCAATCAATAAGATCTAAAAGGTTTTAAAATGCATTTACTGACATTTGACTGGATCTTTTGTGTACTGACAATTTTTGAGATTTCCATCAGCAAATATCATAAGCACCAGTTTGTGGTTTTTACCCAACGAAATGCATTCCTTGGTCTCGCAAATGTGATCTAAATGTTCTGTCCTCTATTAATTATTAAGAATGATGGTTTTTTTTTTTTTTTTTTTTTTTTTCAATTTAAATCAATATGGTTTCATATTTTATTCTTTTTTCTTTTAGCAAAGAAAGTTACTTTGCTCTCTCTACTCTTAACAGTTTCAGGATAAATCTAATTATATGAGTAATCAATTAATCATGCATTGTGAAGGCTTAAAATTTTATTCAACTTATGCCATCAATTATGCCTGGTTTATTTTGTTAAAATGTCAAGTTACATTTTTTTTTTTTGAAGCTATTGCAGTTTGACTGAAATTATATTATTCTCCTTGTGCAGGCCTGACTTACCACCATCTCTTTGGCAATCTGTAAGGTTAGTTATGTCTTCAATATAACCTGCTAAGTTCAAGGTTTATTTTTTTCTTAGTTTAAGATCTCATTAAATCTTCATGCCATGTGACTATTTTCAGACCTTTGATCTTCTGAAACTGCTGAAGGACGAGGAAGAAATTCTCTGTGCTGTAAAGGAAAAGAAATTGAAGGTACTAATATGGTTGGTGTGAGTTACCCGGTCTGTATTTATACATAAGCTTACTAAATGATTCTACTAGATAATTTGCTTTTCACTCAAGACTGTAAATTTGTTAGTGGTGTATATGTTGCATGCTGGCTCGTGGTCTAGTCACATACACGTACACTTTAACGCATATATATATGGTTGTTTTTGTTTCTTTTTATTTGTTGGTATTTTGTAGGCATAGTTGGTCAAATTGATAGATTATTAGCTTTATGCAGTTTATGGCTATGCATTTGTACGTGTCTGTTGAAATTTGTACATACAACACTTCTAACTTGAACTCTGTATGATTCAGGAAGGGGACAAGGAGTTCTCTCGAGATGTTCTTGATAATCGCACAAAGACAGTAGAATCTTGGCATCGTGATGCTGCAGTCCGAGCTCGGTATACTAAACCAGCACAACCTATCACATGCGCTGCATTTGCTCAAGATGTTCTAGAAGGTAGAGCAAAGGTCTCTGAAGTACATGACCACAAACACCAGCCAATGATATTCGGTCCAGCGAGTGTTGTGGGTGGAGGCTTTACAAGTGAAAGGGAAAGGATGGCAGCTCAGGTTTTTCAACCTACTCACAGGTATAATTTTATTGCCTAATAAATATATACATCTACAAGGAAAGGCAAAGCCCGATTTCTTGTCTTGCTACTGTTTGCTTTTGTTTAAAATAGTTAAAGGTAATAGAAAATGAGAGAATTTATGGAATACTAATCTTCTACTTAGAGGAAGCAGTTCTTCTGTTATTTAAAACACCCCATGTTTAGATGCTAAATCGAATATTTTGTTCAAGGTTGCCAACCATAAGCATAGAGGAAGCTGGTCTAAAAGAGATGGAGATAATGAACAAATGGCAAGAGCGGAATGTAAAATTGATGGAGGAAGCCAATCACTCATGGTACAAGGACAATTGAATGCCGAGGCCAGGTGAAGAGGACGATGAAGATGATGATGCTACCGTAGAGAAGGCAAGAAGATGGGATGACTGGAAAGATGAGAATCCTCGGGGTGTTGGTAATAAGAAGCTAACCCCTTGTGGATAAATGTGGCACAGACCGATTATGTATTCTCATCACAGCTAATTAATACCGTTTTTGTGTTCCTTTTTCTAAAATTTTGGCTGACTGATATTGGAATTACAAGTCTTGTAGTTGGTGTGGTCTCACTGTATCTTGATAGCTGAACAGTTTTATGTATAATATACAGATGATCATTAGAAAATAATTTTCCAAGTTTTTTGCAAGTTTTTGTTGTTGGAGTGGCTTTGCTTGGCTGAGAAGTTTGTAAGACTTAATTAATGGATAATAGAATGAAGTGTGATCAATTATACACATACCAAGGAATTTATCAATTATATATATATATAAAAAAATAAAAATAAAAATCATACAAAACTATATGTTGCATGCTCTGCATGACAAATGCAAGAGACCGAGTGGTACATGTGAATTGATAATGAAGTTTCCACGTCATTGAGCACGGAAATTTTGAAAGGGACATCTTCCAAGTGCTTTATCAATCTTCTCATTAAAAAAAAAAAGAAAAAAAAGTGGCTTTATCAAATAATTTCTAGTTATGAGTTATGACCATCATCCGTTTCTTTCAGCTCTTAACCTCAAATTAATGTCTAGCAAATTATATTGCACCACCCCTACGTTATTTGCAAGTTTTGCTAATATTAAAATTTTTATTAGGAAAGACAATTAGAAAAATAGAATGCTGGCCACAGAAAATGCTAAAATAAAAAGGAATCATTCTGTTTTATTTATTTGTTATTATTAAGAAAAAATAATAATATAAACAAAATGATTTTTTTTTTGGGTTAAGAAAATTTGTGAAGTAGGCTTCAGTTAGCTTAACTGATAATTCTTTTGATTTTGAATAAGAGGTTAGGGATTCGAACTTTGCCTACACTAAAAATTAATTAGTATCTTGGCAAAATGAAGTTAAGAGTAATTATCATAAAGTGGACGTCATAGGTTGAAATTCTATCGATATTTATAAAAAGAAAAAAATAGTGAAAATGAAAGTGCCCCAAATTGAAAGGAGAATGCGTTTTTTTTTTTTTCTTGGTTCTAGATTTTTTTTTTTTTTTTTTTTAAATGATTGCTTCATATTTTGGCCTCCCTAGATCCGGCCCTAATTTATAAAATTATCTATGATCAAATTGGTATTATCTTTAACAATCTCTGGTCATCTCTACTGATTTGTCTAATATCACTAAGCCACTGCATGCCCCTTAATCCTAATGCAGTTGCACTTGATTTTTCTCTCGTTGGTTGTATTCCAAATTGAAAAGCTTCAGTTCCAAATTCTGTGTCTTTTATTTTTCTTTCAAACCATTTGGTTTTCCCTTTATCCAACTTATTAAACATAATTTGTGGTGTATTCATTGGTGATTAGCTCATTAGTTTTCTTGCGCCCCTTTAATGGAACCATGGACAAATTAACTGTTTATATATTGTTCATTTGTTTGAACTTTGAACAAGATTTTTCCTGTCTTGTGAGTTGTAAGCAAGTGGAAACATCTGAATCTCTGTCATGTAAGGTTTAAGGAGTTAACGGATATCATCTAAATTGCACATACATGGTGGAACCAAATTCCTGATTTTCTTTCGAAAGCAAAGTTATATTTAGCATTTTTTTTTTTTTTTTTTGAGAAAGATATTTAGCAAAATTGAGGCTTTAAAAAGTTGTAAATAAATTAATAAGTCAACAGAAAAAAGGCTAATCCAAACATACTTTCAGCAAAAAAATTTTAGTTTTAGCTATATAAGATGTTCCCAAATGGGCACTTAATACAAAACCTCCTAGGTCCAAACCTCCAAAAGCACATTACCTCGCATATCTGATAAAATTTTCTAGTTCCTAATATTAGTTATATGTCTCCTTTTCTACAACCTAACTATATATATATATATATATATATATATATCTATTATAAAGGAAGCAGCATTAGGCATCGTCCATGCATAATTGCATTTATATGGGATTCCCTGATCACTTTTCTTCACCTGTTATGACAATTAGCAAGCAGTTTTAGTCCACAAACCACTAAAATTGGAAAGCTTTCCTCAGCACAACACATTTAACCACTAAAAGGCTAATCCAAACAATATGATGAGTAATTTCTTTTGTTTGTGGATACAATAAAAGGAGATTGCTATGAGTCTTGTTTATGATAAAACAGAGTACTTATATTAAGTGCAGAGCAAAAAAAGTCTTTGGCAGAACCACCTAGAGTAGATCTCTCTAAAAATGTGCCATCCAATACCTAGATTCTTAGAGGTTTTTGTCCTGATGGTCAAGGACGGTGCCAGACTTTAGACTTAAGGAGGGACTTAAGGAGGGCAAAACATACGCTAAAAAAATTCTAGACTTGTAAATGAATGAGACTATATTATATAAATTAATGTTTTCATTAGTTTTTTTTTATTTTGATTATTTATTTAATTAATTTTCAAATCTTTCGTCAATTTTAAACCTTATAGCTCTACTAATTGAGAATTAAAAAGAAATATGTAAACAAAGAGAAGATAAGAAAAACTCATATATATATATATATATATATATTCTTAGGCTACTAAAAAAAACTTATAAGCTCATGTGTTAAAGCATATGATTAGGTCCATTTCAACACATAATAAACAAATGTTAATTACTTTTTTGTGAACGATGACACATAAATATGTCATATTTATCTACTTAAATTTGTATCTCACATTAAATATAAATTGAAGAAAAAACTTAGATATAGAATTTTTCACCAATTTAAAATTTTTCAATAAAGTGATGGGCTTTCTTTTTTTGGTTGGGTTCTAAGGGCCAATTTGTAAATATTTGGGGAGGGGGGCCAAGAGTAATTATCTTGGACCTAAATGTTAAAAGAATTCAATATATATATATATATATTATAATTTTTTTTTATAAAATGGGGGGCCTCTGCCCCCCCTAGTCAATGAAGAGCTCCGTCCCTGCTGATGGTGTTCCTGTCAATAAGAAATTACTTTTATATTTATTTCTTTATATCATTTTATTTGACTATTAAGGTTTCATTTGATTTGATAGTGTTTCTGTCTTTTCAAAGGTATGAACCATATCTCTGGGAAAATGAGAGGCAATCATACCTGCGGCATGCTGTCCTCTTTGGATTCTATGTGCAACTTAATCGAATGTACACGGATACTGTTCAGAAGCTGCCTACTAATTCAAAGTCCAATACTATGAGATGTTCTACAGTTCCTCGCTTTAAATATCTTCCAATCAGGTTAGTGTTCTACCCTTTTAGTTTTTCTTGTCCATAATTAGATAGAGTGCATGGGTGTGTGCGTAGAAATGCAACAGTAAATGTTTGTATGTTATCTTATTTTATCAACTAGTACCAAATACCAAACCTGAACCGAGGTTCTAAACAAACTCATTTGTACTGAATGATAAATTAATCTCGTCTATTTTAGCATAGTTGTCATCTCTCACTCTCTCTTCAACTAATCACTCCCAATTCAATACAATCATTGCATGGGTTATAAACACTCTAAAAAAGCTTTATGACTTTCAAATCCATCTTGGTTATCCAGTGCTCCAGCGTTATCTTCAAGAGGCACAACTAAGACATCTATAACAGCACCTTCGGATGATATCTCTTCAAGAACATCCTGGAAAGCTTATACAAATGGTGATCTTTCCCGAAAGATGGATTTGGATGATAACTCCAGTTTTGGCGTAGCGGCACCATTACTAAAATCTTTCATGCAGGTAAGGCTACTGTTTATCTTTTTCTGTGTGTGTGTGTGTGTGTGTGTGTTAGAGGTATACCTACCTTATGGTTGCATTTTCACATATAAAACATTGCCTTAAAAGATGTCACATGCTATTTCATGAAATTCAACATGTTATGAAATATGTAAAATATCACAATGAAACCAATGGCACTCTAGATAGGGACTGAAGTAGTTTGATTTGAAATGTTCCTCCCTTATGTCTTACATGGTGTATTTGGCACAAAAGAGATCTTGGGCAGTTTGAAGGAGAGACTACCATCTTTTCAAAAAAAGAAGGAGAAACTGCCATAAAATTGGTGATTTGACTTTCATATGAAAGTGGTAATTTTGAGATAGCAAAGTTGTGCATGTATTTGGTAGTATTTATGGAAGAATGCCTTTGTTGATCACGTGTTGGTGGTATAGTCTTTTTAGGATTGAATTAGTTCACTTAAAAGGTAATTAGTTTAAAAACATTGTGTACATGTTACAGAGTTCCAAATTAGAAATAGGTTAGTGTGGTCCATAATTTGAGTTTATATGCTACTGTGGCCTCTCTACCTAGGAATTTGAACTTGTGGGTTGGATGCTATAATATGGGAGTAGAGCTTGGTTTCTGTATGCTTTCGAATTCACGTGTTAGACTAATTTGTGTCCGTTATTGCATTTGTTTAGCTGATTGGGCCCTTTTATTTATCTTTTGTTTCTGTTGGGCCTGAGCATAAGAGTAGGTGTTAGAGAGTCCCATATCAATTGTTATGAGTTGGGATTATCTACTTATTGGATCTCTTCATCCCATTTCCTAAGTTTTTGGGTCAGATTCTCTAACTAGAAGTTCACTATGCTAACTACAGATGTAAATAATTGTCACTTTTTTTTTCCCTGCAATGAGCTCGCATACAGAATCTCATATCTATTAGATATTGGCATTGGATTATTCCATGCAATAACAATACATTAATTGATTTACTTAGACACAAAAAAAAAAAAAAAAACATTAATTGATTTACTTCTCTTCTGTAACAAGTATTGAGATGGAAATCTTGCCAAGTAATTCTGTAGATTGTTATTCTTGAACAAAGATATATAATATAATTAATGGCCTTGTCTTCTATGTAAATATGGTTTCAATGTTTCAATGTTAAAATGCTTTCCTTGTAATGGCCAGGTTGGAAGCAGATTTGGAGAGAGCACATTCAAATTGGGATCCATTCTAACAGATGGACAAGTAGGTATATTCAAGGATAGATCAGCAGCTTCCATGTCAACATTTGGAGATATATTACCTGTAGGGAATTTAACCTAAATCCCAACTTGTGAGAAACAAAACAAATAGAGAAAACACACGCAAAAAAAAAAACAATCACACGCACAAGACAATATTCACGTGGTTCGGCAATTTGCCTACGTCCACGGAGTTGCAGGGATTAAACTATTATCATGGAAAAATACAGAGTATAACTTGCGGCTATAATATTTCTCTCTCACCCACAAGACAAGAAAAAACACTATTCTTTCTTCTTATGCGGCTGCTAGGTTATTAGGAATTATTTCTCATAGCTACACTTAATACAATATATATATATTAAAGTCAGCAGAAAAGGGGTTTCCTATTACAAATAGGATTTGGTCAACAAAGTTGGGCTTGTGGCAATTCAAGCCACACACGGGCCCAACTCAACAAATCTCCACCTTGGCTTGAATTGATCAAGCTACACTAGCAAACTCCTCCATCATCTCCACCTTAGCCCTTAAGGGCTCACAAGCTGCAAACATCAACCACAATCCTCCATAACACAATCCCTCATCCCTGCAACTCATCCTCCTGTCCTCAAGATAGAAGACCAATTGAAGTTGCGCACAGCTTCAACTTCTCAATAGTGACACACTTAGTCAACATGTCTACCGGGTTCTTAGATCCACAAATCTTCTCAAGTATTACCAGTTTATCCTCAACAAGGTAATGGATAAAGTGGTATTTTGTTTGTATATGCTTCAACTTTGAATGAAAAGCCGAATTTTTGGCAAGAAAGATTGCACTCTGACTGTCACTGTGTAGAATGCCCATCTCCTGCTTCTTACCCAATTCATCTAAGAAACCATGGAGCCAAATCATCTCCTTTCCAGCTTCAGTGGCAGCAACATACTCAGCTTCTGTAGTAGACAAAGTAACAATCTTCTGTAGATTTGAAGCCTATGATATAGCTGTACCACCTAAAGTAAAAACAAACCCAGTAGTACTTTTTCTACTATCAATATCACCAGCAAAATCAGCATCTACATAACCCTGCAGTTTCAAACTTGCACCTGTGAAGCAAAGACATGTATCTGATGAACCCTTCAGATATCTCAGAATCCACTTGGCTGCCTCCCAATGCTGCTTTCCAGGCCTACTCATGAATCTGCTCACAACTCCCACTGCATGTGCAATGTCTGGCCTTGTACACACCATAGCATACATCAAGCTGCCAATAGCTAAGGCATAGGGCACCTTGCTCATATGGTCCCTTTCTTCCTCTGTCTTCAGTGACTGCTCTTTGCTTAGTTTGAAATGACTACCCAAGGTTGTGCTCACTGGTTTAGTTTCATTCATGTTGAATCTGCTAAGGACTTTCTTCACATACTCTGACTGTGAAAGCTTCAATGTACCATTAGCCTTGTCTCTAATGATTCTCATCCCAAGGATTTGCTTTGCAGCTCCCAAATCCTTCATTGCAAATTGTTTGGACAATTGCTTCTTCAGATTATTAATCTCCTCAATGCTAGACCCTGCAATAAGCATATCATCCACATACAACAGTAATATAATGAAAGAATTGTCAAAAGACTTAACATAGCAACAATGATTAGCTTCACATCTCTTGAACCCAATTCTATGCATAAAACTGTCAAATTTTTTGTACCACTGTCTTGGAGCTTGTTTTAGGCCATACAAGCTCTTTCTCAGTTTGCAGACTAGATTCTCTTGTCTCTGAACAATGAACCCTTCTAGCTGAATCATGTAAAGGTCTTCCTCCAAGTCACCATGAAGGAATGCTGTCTTCACATCTAACTGCTCAAGATGTAGGTTTTCTGCAGCCACCATTCCTAGTACCAGTCTAATTGTTGACATCTTCACAACTGGAGAAAATATCTCTATGAAGTCAATGCCCTCCTTCTGCTGGAACCCTTTAACAACTAATCTGGCCTTGTAACGTTTGCTACCATCATGCTCATTCTTTATTCTGTATACCCACTTGTTGTGCAAAGCCTTCTTTCCTACTGGCAATTCAGTAAGTTCCCATGTCTGATTCCCCAACGAGGAATCCATCTCATCCTTCATGGCTAACTCCCACTTGCTTGAATTCTCATCTCTCAAGGCTTCATCATAACACTCTGGCTCACCACCATCAGTCAACAGGAGATAATTTAGAGTGGGTGAATAACGATGTGGAGGTCTAATGTTCCTGGAAGATCTCCGGACTTCAGCTATAGGTGTACTCTGATCTACCTGTGAATTTACATTCTCCTTATCTTCTTCACCCCTTTTCTGGACAGTACTTTCAGTCAATTCATCTAAGTTGACAAACTCAGATTTCTTTTTATCTATCTTTGCAACATCTGATACTACAGTTGACCTGTCCTTGTACATAGCCTGTTCATTAAATATTACATTTCTACTTCTGATGATTTTCCTGTTTTGTTCATCCCAAAATCTATAGCCAAATTTCTCATCACCATAGCCAATGAAAAAACATATTTTTGACTTTGCATCAAGTTTACAACGAGCATCAGAATCAATATGAACATAAGAAATACAACCAAAAACTTTTAAATGTGAAAACTTTACCTTTTTACCACTCCAAACCTCCTCAGGAAGTCTGAACTCCATAGGAACTGATGGTTCTCAGTTTATCAGGTAAGCTGCAATGCTAACAGCATCAGCCCAAAAAGTTTTTGGTAGTCCAGTATGCAACCTCATACCCCTAGCACGTTCATTGAGAGTTCTGTTCATGCGCTCAGCCACACCATTCTGCTGTGGTGTCCCAGGAATGGTCTTCTCCATCCTAATTCCCTGTGCAGCACAATACTCACTGAACCCTCCATCTATGTACTCTCCTCCATTATCTGATCTCAAACATTTTACTTTCAAACCCGTTTCTGTCTCAACCATAGCCTTCCACTTCTTAAAAGTTTCAAATACATCAGATTTATTTTTCAGAAAATAAACCCATACCTTTCTGCTTGAGTCATCAATGAAAGTGATATAGTACCTTGAACCTCTAAGGGATGCAACCGGAGAAGGCCCCCACAAATCAGTGTGTACTAACTCCAATTTTTCAGCCTTTGGTGTCCTGCCAGTTTTCAAGAAGCTCACCTTTTTTTTTTGTTTTCCTAAGATGCAACTTTCACACATGTCAAAATCAATGGACTTCAATTCTGGTAGTTTTCCTTTTGACAGCGGCATCTTCATCCCTTTCTCACTCATGTGACTAAGTCTACGGTGTCATATATAAAGTACCAGTTTTCTTCCCACAAGCCAATACCCTAGCTCCCTTTGTAACCTTCCAAGTACCACCAACAAATAGTATTGCATGCCCTTCATCATCAAGTTGTCCAACAGAAATCAAATTCCTCCTCAGTTTAGGAATATGTCGAACCTTCTCCAGTAACCAAACAGATCCATTGGGCAACAATATTCGAACGTCTCCCATACCTACAACATCCAAGGCTGAACCATCAGCTAAATACACCTTACCAAAATTACCTGCAACATAATTCTGTATGATTTCTCGGTGTGGAGTGGTATGAAACGAAGCTCCTGAATCCAAAACCCAATCATCAAGTGGACTATCTACTGCAAGAAGTAATGCATCTTGAATCTCTTCTGTTACAACATTAGCAGAATCATCTTCATTCTTCTTCTTAGGACTTTTGCATTGATTCCTAAAGTGACTTGTTTTCCCACAATTCCAGCATTGTACTTGTTGGCCTGATCTAGATTTGCTTCTGTTTCGATTAGAATTTCTGGATTTTGATCTGCCCCGGTTTGAATTTCTGTCGTTACCTCTGCCTCTTGTCTCAAGGTTTAGGGCAAAACCAGATCCTGAGGTTTCATCTGCATCTCTTCGGCGAATCTCCTCAGCCATAATTAAATCTCGTATATCATTGTACTTGAGCTTTTCCTTTCCTGTGGAATTGCTTACTGCCATCCTCATTGCTTCCCAACTGTTTGGCAAAGAAGCCAAGACGATCAGAGCACGAATCTCATCATCAAAATCAATTTCTACAGACGACAATTGATTTGTGATAGTATTAAATTCATTCAGATGTTGTGCTACTGATGCATTCTCTGCCATCTTCAAATTGAACAATTTCTTCATCAAATGCACCTTGTTGTTTGCGGATGGCTTTTCATACATACCGGACAAAGCCTTCATTAAATCTGCTGTGGCTTTCTTCTTTACAACATTGTGTGCAACATACCTAGATAGAGTTAACCTAATAACTCCCAATACCTGTCTGTCAAGAAGAGCCCATTCCTCAACCTTCATAGCCTCAGGTTTTTCCCCTAGAAGCGATAAATGCAACTTCCTCCCATAAAGGTAATCCTCGATTTGCATCCTCCAAAATCCAAAGTCCGTGCCATCGAACTTTTCTATTCCAGACGCTTTTCCTGCTTCCTCTGCCATTGCTTCCACTCAAACCTAACCCTAGGCTCTGATACCAGTTGTAGGGAATTTAACCTAAATCCCAACTTGTGAGAAACAAAACAAATAAAGAAAACACACGCCAAAGAAAAAACAATCATACGCACAAGACAATATTTACGTGGTTCGGCAATTTGCCTACGTCCACGGAGTTGCAGGGATTTCACTATTATCAGGGAAAAATACATAGTATAACTTGCGGCTATAATATTTCTCTCTCACCCACAAGACAAGAAAAAACACTATTCTTTCTTTTTATGCGGCTGCTAGGTTATTAGGAATTATTTCTCACAACTACACTTAATACAATATATTTATATATATATATATATATATATATTAAAGTCAGCAGAAAAGGGGTTTCCTATTACAAATAGGATTTGGTCAACAAAGTTGGGCTTGTGGCAATTCAAGCCACACACAGGCCTAACTCAACATTACTTGCCCATGCTGCAGGTCTTCTTTCGTCCTTCACAGCTTCCAAATCAGACTCATGATTACCCACTGGATCCTTCACACCTGTGTCTTGTTTTGTCCATGGATATGGAGTTTGGGAGCAACGGTGGAGTTCGCTAAACACGAGGACCATGACCAGGTAGATATTATTGGTATTTTTTCTGCAATTGATCTTCTGTCTCCCAACTAACTTGTGCCAAGTGCTTCCATGAAAATTGCCAAATCTTATTTGAAGTCTAACTAGAGCATTTTCTTATCACAGGTTATGATGACTATATGATGTTTCGTTGTGGCATTAATAGATCAGCTCCTGTGGTTTTGAATTACACTGGGTGCAACTATTGGGTTTATAATTATAGCATGGGTGGTGTTGACCTGAACTTGCCTTCCATCATGATAGCAGGGTTTCATGTGTTTGGGGGCTAAAGTTAACATTTATTTTTAGACTTCAATTTTGTTGGAATAATGATTGGTTCAGTAATTTAATTGCAATTTAACAGAACTTGAAATTTGTGTACTTGATGCTGATGGCATTCCTTGTAAAAAGGATTTTGAACCCTAAAATTGGTGGTGTAACTTGCAATCCAAATTAGAGAAAGTAAATAAATTTCAAATTTGAGCTTTTAGACTTGATGTTCGTGTCTTTAGTCTATAATTTCATTATTTTTTCCTTGCAATATATGCCTTTTTTGATTGAGGGCAGATAGAAGCTTTTATTAATATTATTATTATTAATTGGTGATAATTTGTGAAAATGTGACCTATGAATGATTTACCTAGATTTATCTTTATGCCTGCTATTGAACATTAGGTTGTTAATAAGTACATGTTCAAAAAAAACTTTTGTATTATTTTATAGAAATTTAAGGATTAAATGAGGAAATTTGCTTAAAGAATAAAGATGGGCTGATCCTTATGAATACATGTGAATTGATAGATTTTGTAATTTTAATTTTAGGTCTTATTGATTTTATGAATATTATTTTTGGGGGATACAGTTAACCTATGAAACTTTCTACTAAAACTAAATTTCAACTAAATATATTGGGAGGAAATTCCTCTAATTCATGCAATCAAGAAATGTCACCAAATCACACGGTTCACATTGTCACGTACAAATTTTAATTGAAATAAAAGCAGGGAAAAACAAATCCTTACTAAGTATATGCATCATAGGAAATATCCAAAATATAGATCGGCACATAATATTTTAAAATTAAACGTAAATACATTACAATGCTACATAAGTGAAAACGTATACATAAAAGGTAAAATATTTCAAAATAACATAATATTTCGAAAATGTTTATAGAGTTCTAAAATTAGTCCTACAAAAAAAAAAAACAAAAAACAAAAAAAAACCAGTACAACTCAAGTATAAGATACATGAGTTTCACTGGGTTTTTTTTTGGGGGGGGGGGGGTAGCTACGCCTGCAGCAGTAAACCAGAATTATTTCCCTTCCCCTGGCAGCAGTAAACTAGATCCAGAACACATCAAATGGGCGTAAACAACTAGATACAAAGCATATGATACTGGTCAAAGGAAGCGTACATCATATGCAAACAACCGGATTAAAACAATGGCCTTTCATGGGCTAATACTATTAAACGAGTACAATGGATAGCAGATAGTTCAATTATAACAACATTCGACAATAAACAAAATAAAAACTAAGTCAATACAACATAGTGTACATATTCGCCTAGCACTTGTCCATACTGATATCACATACTCTACATAGTCACCTAGCACTTGCCTATACTGATACAAACATACTCTATATAGTCGCCTAGCACTTGTCCATATAGAAGATAGAGGAAAGACCCACGTACAATATCACTTAGCAAAATCGAGTCTCAGCTCACCTAACAAACATGAAAATACGGTCATTAGTATCCAAATGCGAGGAACAAAAACTAAATGAAATATGCAAGTATATTATATAAAAATAGTGAGGGCACTTGCCTAGTTTATAGCACTACCACTTGTCGAAGCCCCATAGGAATTGGGACAGCTTCTGCGATTATGCCCCTCTTGATGACACACTCCACATTGCTGCCTCGGTTGAATATCCCTCAATTCCGAATCTTCCCTCCGGCTTCCCCGTTCTCGCCGTACCCCATCCATTTCATTCCTTATTATGGACTTCACCAGGACGACCTTTGCCTCGCAACAGCTGTGGGTCAGGCACCCATCGTGGTCTGCTCACATCCCTCCATAATGACTCTAACTTTGGCACCACAAAATTATGTGAATATGTGTGAATGGCGTTGTTCAAACTGTAACATGGGTCAATATAATTGGTCGCATTGAGGTGCAGACCTTGAAGAACTTTAATTGCACGTGAACAAGGGATCTTCAAATTTTCAAATTTTGCCACTTTCTGCAACCACATGTTCTATCAAATACGCGCACGTCATGACTGTGGTTTCCCCCTCCACTTCTATGGTCATTGTACGGGGTAACCACTTGATATATACCATCTTCATGATTAAAATTTCTCAAAATGTGTCATGCGACTTTCTGCTCATTTTTGTTATAGATCTCCATTGCATAATCACTCCACACCTTACCTCGAGAGAGATCTTCTTGAATTTGTTTACGTCAATCGTGGAAATATGTAACAAGTTTGCACCAAGTGAACTCAACCATTGCAGCAATGGGCAAACCACGGGCACCTTTAAGTACCCCATTAAAGCACTCAGAAATATTGGTTGCCATTGCCCCGTAACGTCTTCCACCATCATGTGACTGGGTCCATTTGTCCAGATCCTCACTCATTAGATATGTGTATGGCATATAACGTGCAATCCGACGATCAGTAGGGTCTACACCCCTCAGTAAATTAATCTCGGCCCCCTTAATGGTCTGCATTATGGACTCAAATTTAGCTTCATTATTCGCATATCCAGCTTTCAAGGCCAATGCCTTTAGAGTCGGGTTATCAAAGTGTCTGTTGAAGTTGCTAGCAAGATGTCGAGGGCAATATCGGTGAAATACCTGTTCTTCTCCATCCCGATCTCTAGGCCACTCTCGAATGGCACATTTGATACCTTTATGGTGGTTAGAAATAATGCAAATGCCCTTGTCAGGTATGACATGCTCTATCGAAGTCTTGAGACACTCTAAAAACCACCCCCAACTAGGCTCTGACTCCTTATCCAAAATAGCAAAGGCGAGAGGTAAAATATTTTGGTTAGTATCGATTGCCATTGCAATCATCAATACCCCTTTGTATTTACCATGCAGATGAGTCCCATCAATACTAATCACTGGCTTGCAATATTGGAATGCAGCAATGCATGGAGTGAATGCCCAATATACATAGCGCAGTAACGCAATACCTTCGTATGGCATAGGTATGGTGTAATAGCTATACTGGGTACCTGAGTCCTGATCCAAGTATGCCAACAACAACTTTCGTAACCTTTGGTAAGACTCCTCCCAATCCCCAAATATCTTAGCAATTGCTTTTTGTTTTGCGTCCCAAACTTTATAGTAAGAAAGCTCATGATTATACTTACTAGGTATGATCTGCCGGAGCTCATCAATATGAGCAGTGTAATTTTCTCGCAATTTTCCCACAATTTCTGATGCAACAAAATTAGAATCCATCATTTTATCGTCTCTTCGCAGGCCAAAAGGTATACAACTGTGTGGACCCACATAAGACGTGACCATCCATAGACCATTGAATTTAGGCTTCATGAATTGCCCAACATACCACTTGCAATTGTCGTCAATGCATGCGGCGCACAATTTCGTTTTGGTCCACCTCCGGATTTTAAAATTTCTATTATCTTTTGCTGTATATATTGTCAATGCATGCTTCACTACCTCTTTATTTGCAAAAGTTAACCCTTTACAAAAATTCATCCCATCTTCCCAAGTAGAAACAAATGGTATCTCAAGACGTGAAGGATCAACCATATCTTCCCAAGTATTTGCGTAGAATGAGTCGGTAGGAGGTTTGTAGCTAGTGGTCATATTTGTATCATGTTGGATGCCAATATCATCGTCTGCATCACCTTCATCATGGTACTCCATATTTTCCTCTTCAAAATTGGGAACAACTTCATGGTCATCCACATCGTTCTCAAAGTTGCCTTGCTCAATCCTCTCTTCATACTCATCCACATCATCAATATTTTCACCATCATTCGCAGCATGATCTTCGTCTTCGTCTTCCTCCTATAAATGTGTCTCTTCAAGATTGAAGGTTTCACTAGTATTGGCAACATGATCCTGAGATGGGAGCGTATAACCTCCCATTGTATACCCTCCCATTGTAGTTTCTCCATGATCTAGGGTTGTAAATTGTAAAGTCGTAGTTGTTTGTTGCACCACCTCAGTAGTGTTGTCTGCAGGTGCCTCCAAACTTACATACAACTCAGCAGCATTTACTTGGGGCATTTTTTGGATCCTATTAAACATCATCTTTACATGTTTATCTTCTTTGATTGCCATATACCTATAATTTATCTGTTCATAAAGGACTTCTTATGGGTAACGATAAATAATCTTGATGTCATACCAAGCAGGGTTCAAATTCAACTCGTTCATTATTTTCCTCTTTAAATCATTCAACGTCTTCAATTTACAACGTATCATCATATAGTAGCATTCGATACCCTCCCTTCTAAATAGGAATCCGTCAATCCTTCCAGGATTGTCAAGGGGTCCACCGAAGTACACATTTATATTAATATTCTTCATAGATTGTGAACCTATTAGAGAGTCAAGTATAATATGTTTGTGACATATTTTATCTCTCTCATTTAACATCAATTACAAAACCTTTTCTATCTACACAAAGTACAAAAATTACAACTTCTAAAACTGTAACAATTGCATATACTCACCCCACATCACATACAAACACACTCGATCATTATAATTTCGCACTCAAACAAATTAAAAAACTAAAGACAAAACTCACCCCCATTACAAATTTTAAACTCAACTCTTACAAAAATATAAATAAAAATATCAAACCAAACAACAAAAGTCATGACGATGTGCAAATGAATGAGTGCAATTATGTAACATAGAGCAAGGTTCATCAAAGAAAAAAAAAAAAAAAACAGTATTGGGTACAAGAATTTGTGTAAAAGATTGAATAAGAGAAAAAAAGAAGAAAATCCCTCTCCATATTTCTCTTCATGCATGACTGTTCCATATTTCTATATGGCTATTTAAAAATATATATCTAATACAATATATAAAAGCAGAAGCTTTTAACGAGGTGTTGACACGTTAGCAAAAATGACCCCTTTAAAATTTGACACGTGTAATGTTAATTCTTTAAAATTTCACTTGGTGGATTTGGAAGACTCACTTTCACGTATACAGTTTTTTATTAAAAATACTGTGCGGTGTATCGTTTTGGGAGAGTCTTAAAAAAACCCAAACACGCTTATTAAAAAAAAAAAAAAAAAACAACAACAACATAAAATCCCAAAACAGACCTACGCTGTAGAAAGAAAGGGAGAACCGAGAAAGAGAATGATATAGAGAACTTCGACGTGCGTAGATGGTGGAAGGAGAAAAATCTGAGAAGAAATTCTGGATTTGCCACCATCAGACCATCGTACCCTCCATCGGTATGGTCTCTGTCTTTTTGTACCGAAGGTGAGCATACTCCCTTCCTCTTCAAATACTGTTTTTGTAATTTGAAAGATTGAAACTCCTCACCATTGCTTTTCCTATTCTAATTAGAATCTTAAATCTTCAATATTTCTATGTTTTTGAATTCAAAACTGAGAGTTCCTCTTACTTAATTTTCTAGGGTTCTTCTTTTACCCTTTTTAAAAAAAAAAAAAAATAGATGGTTTGATTCTCTTTCTTTGGATGCCTTAGTTCCAAATTATCCCTCTATATCTTTTTTGGTGGTAACTTTAGGGATTTTGCCCTTGATTTACTGTGGTTAAAAGTCAAAATTCACCTTGGATTATTTAAAATCCGAATGTATTAGGTGAACAACTTAATTTTTAATATGCAATTTGTTTGATAAAATTACTGATCGGTTTTATTCTAGAATTCTTAATCCATGTTACCAATTAAATTGTGAAAGGTTGTTTCGTACGATCTCAAAACTCTAATTTTTTTTTTTTTTTTGGGTTTAGATTTGATTCGTTTTTGTTTTGGGTATTTGGGTTTTCTATCAAAATGTTTGGTTCCTCAATTTTAGATATTTGCTTTTGTTTTGTTTGTTTGTTTGTTTGATTGTTTGTTTGTTTGTTTGTTTGTTTGTTTGTTTTTTTTTTTTTTTTTAAAAGATTACAGAAATCACTAAATCATTGAGATTAATTAAGTGTAAGATTGAAATCATTGGGTATTTCCGTTTCTAACATTTATTTTCCTTCTTCAATCTTATTTTAGGCTTTTCCTGCTGGAACAGCACGCACCAAATAGAGTCCATAAGGCATACAGAGATAAGCTTATACCGTAACGGGTACAGTTATTTTTTAATTTTTTAATTTTTTTTTTTGGTTTTCAAATTTGGGGATTGAATATGATTTAGGTTTGAATTTCTTGGTTGGATTGGTTTAGATTTAGTTGTAGTTAGTTTTGGTTCTGAGTTAGGCTTCCATTAGCATGCCTTTGATAGGTAATTTGGCCAGTTGTTTATTTTTAACATTTTAAATTATTTTTGCGTTAGTTTTGGCTTGAATTAGATTGGTTTGGTTTTGAGTGATCATTTACGGAATTCATTGTATTTGTTTCTCAAAAAAAAAAATAATAATAATAATAACTGTTGTCTACAATTCCATCTTCTTCTACTTTTCTACTCCTTCCCTGTGACAAGAAAGGTTCCATTCTTAATTTCTGATCTTACATAGTTTATGCCTTATTATTCTTTCTATAACATTCACTGTTGTTTATATAATTATATTCCATCTTCCTAATAAATCTTCCCTTTCTATTCTATCTTTTCTCCAATCACAAAATACTAATTTTCTATGCCAAATAAAGCCATTGGGTTTTCTGCAAAAGGACTTACTCAATCAAGGTTAAAGGTTTGGCTACCTGTTACCCTAATCTCCCATTTATTTTTTCAATTTCTTAAGTTTTGTTTTGTCGATTATTGTATTGGTTAGATTTTTTTTTTTTTTGGGCTGATTTTTGTTAGATTTGTACTTTTTTTCGTTTGCCCCTGAAATTTGAATTGATTTATGTTTTGTTGATTATTGTATTTTGGTTAGATTTGGTTTTTATTTGGAAGTTTTTTTGTTAGATTTTTTTTCCAGCATTATGCTTCAAAATTATGCACATTTCAGGTCCAAGAATTAATTCAGTTTTCACTGTTTCTGGATTTCCTTTTTTTTTTTTTTTGGCCACCTTTGAAACAAAATCTTTCCAGATTAGGATCTGTACCAGTAGGTTTATTGTTAGTCACTTTAAATTCAATGCTTTATAAAAGTTCACACTTTTGAAACTTTTGGTTAGATAACTAAATGAATGTGAATGCTGCTTAAAGAAAACACACACATTGTTTACATTAAACTTTAGGTCAATGGTATAGCTTTCCATACGAGAAATTCATAGATGAGTATGGATTAAAAAAATAATTGTTTAAGTTGTTAGTGTTATCCCTTGAATCCTTTGTATAACTGATACCTGCCTTTGTAATTAATATTTAGGATATAACAGCCCTACAACTCTTTGGTAACGAAGGCATTCTTTCTGTTTGGTGGAAAGTGAAGCCTTTTTGGCATTTGTAGCATTGTGTTGTGGTTATATGTTTAATATTCAATTGTAAAAGTCTTAAAATAACATTTTGCAATTGAAGATGCTATCACTTTACAATTCGATTAACAATTTAGTAATGAAAACAATTACCACCTGTTATTGACGGCATTACAAAACTTGAGTAGACTTTGCCCTTTTTGTTTTTAGCAAAAATCCTACTTCTCAGTCTTCAATTATATCAGAATCATCTATGTTATGAGTCAATTTCTATTTCTACTTTGTTTCTTGAGGAAAATAAAAACAGGAATTTCTTTTATTAATTTGATTAATGTATATATCTTCATCAATATTCTTAATGTGACTCACTTATTAGAGACAAAAAAAAAAAAAAAAAAAATTAAGGCTTTTTAAAACAAAATAAATTCATGCTTGGTCATCATTTGCTTCTGAACTCTAATTTCAGTGTAGGTGTGAGGAAGAATGAAGGGTATTATTCATTTGATGGAGAATTTCTATTTGACTCATTAGAGAAATTTGTCATTTGTAAATTTCATATATTAGTTTAGTTGCTGTAATTTTTTTTTCATCTCCACTAATTTCCTCATTTTGTGTTATATGTTTTCATTCTTTGGTTTTCTAAATTTGCCTAATAGAACCACAAAATTTTAAGATTTGGGGAGAAATAAAAAGAAGTAGCTTCTTCTTTTGAAATTTCTTGAGTTGGAGGTATTTCAATCTGGCACAGGAGCATACTAAAGCAAGATGACAAGTCAAGATGGTGCTGAGCAACCTTGAGAAGACATGTAAGAACCTCCAACTTATTAATATTTTATGTAAAATCAATTTTATGTAAAATTTTTATCTGGTGTAACATCAATATTTTTCTTGAACACTATTTTCTAGTTAGATACCTACTTGAGTCTTTTTTTGTTCTTGATTTAGTTTTGGTTGATTGGATGAGGTTTGATCCTTTAGTAATTTCAGATTTTGTTTGTTCATTTCTCCAATGCATTTTAATCAATGGTTATTTCTGTGTGCAAAAGAATCCTCTTTTGTAAGTAGATCAATTGTATTTATGACGTTATATAGCTATTTGTTATTTTTTTGGAAACTGTTTTATGGTGGTTGCATGTTGGAGTTGGTTAATTGAATCTTATTTACTAATATAAAGTCAGAAGTGCCTTTTCTCCACATGTTATTTGGTCTTCGCATTATGTGGGAGGCATGTCTTTATATAAAAGAAGCTAGATTACTTATGAAACCAATGCTTTTTCAGCGTCTTAATTTTTCACAATGTCTGTCAATGTCATATTAAAATTATAAGCGCTACAACATTGCTATTTTTTTTCCTTGATGACCAAAAGTGAAGTGCAAATCCACTGTGTAAAAAAGAGGAAAAATTAGAAGAACTAACTTGGGATTCTGCTTTCAGTGATTTAAAGTGGGTGTTTAGTGTGATCCTCAATAGTCAAGTACTCTTTGTAAGCCTTTTGTTATTTCGGTTATTGAATTATTAACATTCTATTATAGGTTTAGACAAATGGCTATCTACTTTAAGTTGGTTTTAGACTTTAAGAAAACAATGATCTTATATACGGTGAGTTTTTCTCTATTTATTATTGTTATTTCAAACATTTTTCAAATGAATTTATGTTGGTTTGTGGTTGGTAAACTTTGGGTAGTTGTGGATTAGTGTTTGGGTGTTGAGACATATGTTTGTTGCAATGATATGACCATTTTGGGGCTTTGTCTAGTGTTTCAATTCACTAAGAAATTATATACATTTATGCATCCTATTCATTTGAAAAAATGTTTTGGAAATCAGTTACATCAATATAGACTAACTGCATGAATTCAACATTTTTTGTAGCAAAAAATTTGTTTATTGCTTTTTTGTAACTATGTGGCATTTGCATCTCATAAACAGTTAAAAGAGTGGTTAAACTTTACGTATGTTGCAACCTAGTAGAGGAAGTTTCTGCCTATTAGAGGAACTTTCATTCACATTTTTATCATTTTTGTTTCTCTGCTGCTTTTTTCTTTTTTCTTTTTTCGATCTTATAAAATTTGGGGAATTTAAAACGTCATAATTTACTGTTTGTCAAATTGGAGACAATGAGGGTTTTTATTTTAATTTTTTCATCAGACTTCCAATTCTATGTATCTACTGAAGTGTCTTTCAATGACACCTCATTTTAGTGGGCAAGAAAATGAGTACAAACTACATTTAATGCTTACCATAAAAATAATTTTTTTTTTCTTAAGCTCATAGTGCAAGTTACAATAGTATAAATCCCCAAATGAATTCTCCAACTGACATTGGCTGAATTCTCTTTTAGATTGTAGATTGATACTGAAATTTTTTAACTCATTTAATTTGCCTTTGTAGTACATCACTACCACAAATGATTTACAATTTTTTAATTTTTATTATTATTAATTTTTTTTATGGTAGTAGGTAGACGACTTACAATTGGTAAATAGCTGAACATACATACATATACATTAGCCTTATCAATTTTAGTATCTTCTATTTGGGTTTTTGCCAAGTTTTTCTTTATTTTACTCTTTGATCTTCCAGGGAAATTCGGCAACACCTTATTAAAAGATAAGAAAAATATGACTATATTCTATTAGAAACTTTCCTATGTTTTGTATTTATTATTTTTTTTATTTTTTATTATTGGACTTTGTTTTATAAGCAAAATTTTGATTTAGAAATTTTGATTAGACATGTTTAAAGGAAAAAGAAATGATAAGAGCTATCTAACACTTATTCATGTGATCTAGATTTTAGATGGTAGAACTAATTTCGCATTTACATGTGATCTTCATTTGGAATCAATTTAACATTAACATTTTGTTCTGAAACTTTTGATATGTCCAGGTATGCAAAAAGATCCTCAATGGCTTGGTTGCTTACAACATTAGACCCATAAAGACTTTTAAGAGAGAAAGCATGAAGACCATAAACAAAGGGTTAAACTATTTGACTTTCAGTTTATTTTAGGATTTTAAATGTTATTTTGAGCAATGAATCTAAATTTTAATGATATTATGAAGAAAGGTATTTGTTTTTCTTATGCTATAAGTTTAATTTTTTCCAGTTATTCAAATTGTGTTAATATATATTATTATGATGAAGTATTATTTACTTTTGATGATGTTATATAAAAAAGAAAAGTACATTGATGATGCTATAAACAAACAACCAACACAATTATAAAAATCCCGTGCATTTGCACGGGTTATAAGCTAGTTTATATAAATACTGAGGTTTTAAATATAAATATATATATAAATATATATATTTATATAAATTTATATATATATATATATATAAATTATCAGGAAACAAATACAAATATTTAATACATATGTATCAATATAAATATAAATTAAATATATATAAAAATATATTTATATAAATATATAAATATTTTAAATATATGGTTGTATATATATATAAATATTTCAAATATATAGTTGTATAAATATATAAATATGTAGTTGTATAAATATATTTAAATATATTTAAATATTTTGAATATAAATATATATATATATATTATCAGGAAACAAATAAAAATATTAATACAAACAAATATTTTATCAGGAAATGTCATGATAAATTCAATGCAAGCAACACTTTCTAAAGCAGTTATATACACTAAACAACCAACTATAGAGTGAGGAGACCCTTACCTGACATGAGGATGTGCAAATGTACCATTGAGATTGTATGAGAGTGAAAGGGGGAGTGAGAGAGGGAGACTATAATGAATGTTGGGCTTATATGAGACTTAAGAGAGGAGCAATGTTTTGCTGTGTATGAGATTTTCTGAGAGGAGTATGAGGTTTTGTGAGAGAAGTATGAGAGTTGTTCAGAGAGGGTTATGTGAGAGAGAAGATGGTCAAAATGACATTTTAGAATCTCGACAGAGCCAGACTCACCACGCCAAATAGATTAGACGACCCAGCCAGCCAGACATGACCAGGCTAGACTGATGGGAAATGACTAGGGCAGTCTGACCAGCTTCAAAATCGAGTCTCTAAGGGAAACCAAGTATTAGAGGCTCAAGTTTTCTCGCATACATGGCGTCCACGTGAATGCCAAGTGGCATTAAGCCACATCAGAACCCAGAAACCGAGCCTTAAAGGCTCAATTTACAGGCCCAAAATCGAGCCTTTAAGGTTCGAGATGTTACTGATTGATATTCTTTCAGAACTAGCCTACTAACTAAATTGTTTGGATTTTATGGTCATTTGGCCATTTTCGCCGGGATTGTTGGGCCCAACCTAATGAGAAGCTGCGAAAGTTTTTTTTTATTTTTTATTAAAGGAAGCTGCGAAGTAAAAAAGTTTTGTTTGACCAATCACATTACAGCTACACTTAAGGCCTTTCAGTTTAAGCTGAAAACTGCGTCCACGTTTCATGTTCCCCCCCCCCCCCCCCTTTTTTTCCTGCGCATGAACAGTAACCGCACATGGGTTTACTGTGCAGGGGACAAAAATCATTCTTCACGCATTGTTTATCACTGTTCACAATACTGTTTACGCACTAAAAAATATTTAAAATTTGTCTAAAATTATTTTGCTACAGTACTTTCAGTTTTCAGTTTCACGTGATCTGCTGCTGAATTTGACAAGTCCATTTCAGATCTCGAGGTAAATTAATTAGACAACAAAAGGTTAAGGCAAATTAATCAAGAGTAATTCTACGGTACCCCCCCAAAAAAGGGGGGTACGGTACCCACTAGTTGGTAACCTGCTATACCAAGTTACTTTTTTCTCACATTTGACGGTTCTATCCTCACATTATGCAGTTCCAACATCACATGTGACAGTTATTTTCTCATATTTGGTAGTTCCCTTACTTTTTTCTCATATTTGATGGTTCCATTCTCATATTTTGTAGTTCCAACATCACATGTGACAGTTCTTTTCTCACATTGTGCGGTTCCCTTACTTTTTTTTCTCACATTTGAAGGTTCCATCCTCACATTGTGCGGTTCCAACATCACATGTGACAGTTCTTTTGTCACATTGGGTGGTTCTCTTACTTTTTTCTCACACTTAACGATTCCATCCTCACATTATGCAGTTTTAATATCACATGTGACAGTTCTTTTCTCACATTTGGTGATTCCCTTAATTTTTGCTCACGTTTGATGGTTTCATCCTCACATTGTGCAGTTCCAACATCACATGTGACAGTTCTTTTGTCACATTTAGTGGTTGCCTTACCTTTTTTTTTCACATTTGACGGTTCCATCCTCACATTGTGCAGTTCCAACTTCACATGTGACAGTTCTTTTGTCACATTGGTGGTTCCCTTATTTTTTTTTCTCACACTTGATGGTTCCATCTTCACATTTTGTAGTTCCAACATCACATGTGACAGTTCTTTTCTCACATTTGGTGGTTCCCTTACTTTTTTCTCACATTTGACGGTTTCATCCTCATATTGTGCAACTCCAACATCACATGTGACAGTTCTTTTCTCACGTTTTGTGGTTCTCTTACTTTTTTCTCACATTTGACGGTTTCATCCTCACATTGTGCAACTCCAACATCACGTGTGACAATTTTTTTCTCACATTTGGTAATTTCCTTACTTTTTTTTTTCTTATATTTAATAGTTTTATCCTCACATTGTGTGGTTTCAACATCACATATGACAGTTCTTTTGTCACATTGGATGGTTCCCTTTTTTTTTTCTCACACTTGATGATTCCATCCTCATATTGTGCAGTTCCAACATTACACATGACAGTTCTTTTCTCACATTTAGTGGTTCCCTTACTTTTTCCTCACATTTGACGGTTTCATCCTCACATTGTGCAATTCCAACATCACATGTGACAGTTTTTTTTTCTCACATTTGGTGGTTCCCTTACTTTTTTTCCTCACATTTGACAATTCCATCCTCACATTGTGCGATTCCAACATCACATGTGACAATTCTTTTGTCACATTGGGTGGTTCCCTTACTTTTTTCTCACACTTGCCGATTCCATCCTCATATTTTGCAGTTCCAACATCACATATGACAGTTCTTTTGTCACATTTAGTGGTTCCCTTACTTTTTTCTTACACTTGACAATTCCATCTTCACATTTTGCAGTTCCAACATCACATGTAACAGTTCTTTTCTCACATTTAGTGGTTCCTTTACTTTTTTACTCATATTTGACAGTTTCATCCTCACATTGTGCAGTTCCAACCTCACATTTGACAGTTCTTTTGTCACATTCAATGGTTCCCTTACTTTTTTTCTCATATTTAACGATTCCATCCTCACATGTGACAGTTCTTTGTCACATTCGGCAGTTCCCTTACTTTTTAATCATATTTGACGGTTTAATCCATACATTTTGTAGTTCCAACATCACATGTGACAATTCTTTTGTCACATTCAGTGGTTCCCTTACTTTTTTCTCACATTTGATGATTCCATCCACACATTATGCAGTTCCAATATCACATATAATAGTTCTTTTGTCACATTTGGTGGTTCCCTTACTTTTTTTATCACATTTGACGGTTTCATCCTCACATGTGATGTTGAAACTACATAATGTGACAGTTCTTTTGTCACATCCTAAATAAAAATCTTGAGCCCATTAAAAATAAAATTTGATCTTCAAAATTTTGGTCCATTGAAGATTAAACCAAAAAATTGCGAGAAATACTATGTTCACAACATTTTTACAACACTTTCACAAATAAAATCCTAAGTGACAAGTATAGGTCAAAGCTATACTATGCTATGCTTTTTTCAGTCCTTTCTTCTTGTAGTGAGTTATAGGCCATGACATTATGGCATGTGGAGCTATGTCTCAAAATGTTCAAAAAGAAGCTCAGGAAACTTAAAAGTCTAACAAAAAGCTTGAAAGTGCATCCACCTCAAAAGGTGCTAAGAAGAGAAAAATCACCTTAGTTTCAACATAAAATATTAAAGACAAAATTGTCAAATAGGTGTTGATTTAGTCCCAACTCTATACATAGCTGTTTATTTCTAATAAAACCATATCTTTTAACACTTTGCAAACCTTTCATACTAATTTCTCTTTAGTAGAGTGAGGAAGAATATATTGTTGAAATTATCCTCGATGATGTTGAGGATAGACTAGTCACCAATGTAATTTTACTTGTCACAAAGCATACCAATTTTGGGTCAGGTTTCAAGGACAAGGAGGAGGAGGAGGAGCTGAAAAATCTTCTTTACACCTTATGCAAGATTCATGCCATGTTACATGATGCTCAGAAAAGGCAAGTAAGTGATGAGTCTATGAGGATCTAGTTAACAGAGCTTAGAGATGTAGTTTATGATGTTGATAATGTCCTAGATAAGTTCAACTATGAGATTTTTGGGCAAAAGGTACAAATTCAAAACCAAATGATGAATTAGGTACCTAGCATTTCATTCTATAATTTTGATAAAGTTAAGACCATCAAACATATGTTGGATAAATTTGTGAATGAAGTAGATGGCATAGGGCTTAAAATTGTGAATTCAAACCCCAAGATTAGCCTACACAATATAGACTTCTCCCTCAATGATTCAGAAGTTATAGTAAGAGAATATAGTGCCGTAAAAATTTGGGATTTGTTGGGTGGTGATGATCTATTTTTGCAATTAATGTCAAGATTTGATAGTCTTACAATAACATCTTTAAAATGATGTTTTGCATATTGTGCAATCTTCCTCAAAGATTATGACATTACAAAGGATGAACTAATTTAGTATTGGATGGCTCAAGGGTTTCTTGAACCATCTGAAGAAAGTATGGTGATGGAGGATATTGATAACAAGTATTTAAAAATTTTGTTAGACAAATCCTTTTTACAAAATGCAAAAAAGGATGAGTATGGTAATATTATCAGGTGCAAAATGCATGATTTCATATATGATTTTTTGCTCTCAATTTCAAAATCAAAATCTTCAGTTTCAGATAATTTCAGCTAGGTACGAAGTTTATTTGTTGGATTTGATGGCCGAACAACACCAGGAATTTCATTTAAAGGTGATGGTTTCACAAAATAGTGCACACTAATTTTAGAGAATGCTGATTTTGGCAACATATTATTAGAATTTAAAAGCTTACGTGTTTTAAAGTTATATGTATTGGAAAAATTGGTTTTATATCTCATGCAAAACTCGCAGCGGAAGCAACACAAGGATCTACTTCATTCACGAGAGATAACATGTAACCTTGAATTTTAGAACAAAGAACAGAAAGCGTACCTTAATACAGTAAAATTCAAAACAAGCCTTGAGAATACTTTCAATCTTCATCCCAATTTCATATGGTGCCCAAGATGAGTGGTTTCTCAATCAGTTCTTAAGTATGTTAATTCTCCATAAGGAAAGTGTATTCAAAAGATACTTCAGAGAAAAACTATTTTCTCTTATTTTAATCATACGTACATATTAACTATCTTGGTAGTTACTTTATTTAATAAATTTTATTAAATAAATAACCGATTATCTAATTGGGTTAGCCTTTTGGGCTAGCCTAATTCGGCTTAAGTGTGTGGCTTGGGATGGGACCAAAGGGATAATTAAGGCTCTAGCTCCAATGGGCCTCGGGTTTATCTATCAACTCTTGACAAGCCCAAAATTACCATTAATTATATAACAACTACCACTATGGAAATATAATTGCATTCTAGCCCTTATTAATAAATTATATCACAAGACTCTAATATGATATCATTTGACCCCTCCATGAAATATCCTTAGTGAACAAAGTCATAATAAACTGTCACTTTGTAAACAGCTATTTTATTCCTTGAGTCCCCGGTTTAATCTTTTAGTTGTTCATATTTATGAAATCTAATTTCATTAAATGTAAGCTTTAGTAACTTCTTACTAAAGTGGCCGATCCTAACTAACCAGTTCCTATTAAACCTATCTCAATGGGATATTTCATGTCTCTATGAAAAACATTATGGATTCCATCTTGAGAATATGTGTTCCCTCAACACTATGTGCGGTTACTCAACATACTGAGATTTTGACTGTTAAATTAGATCTCACTCTTGATATATCAAAGTAACTTATATTTCATGATCGGATTCACTATCCTCTCAAGATTGAGAATCTATGAAATTTGAAGTCGTGAGATTAATTATTCAGGTGACAGTTGTTAATTGTTATAATTAATCTCACAACGGTCTAGTTCAATATGTTTTACACACTTAGAACACATTAACTAGAAGTCTCCACTTCCATGATCAAGATAAAACATCTTAGATGATGTGTTATAGTCTTCACAGATGAAATGCCCAATTTCATCACCGACTACGAACTACATTTTGAGTTTACAAGGAATTTGTGATTTATATTTTCTGTAATTAAATCACATAAATCACATATAATGCATCTCAAGGACTATGATAATGTACAATTAGTTCATATACAAATAGTTTCATATAATTAAACAATTTAATTATTATAACATGCCAATAAATTGGATTCTAGGGCATAAACCCTACCAATATGGACATAAGTTGATAGAGTTACCATAAACAATTGGTGTGTTAATACATCTGAGGCTTCTTCACATCTCAGACATTGAAATTAATTATTTACCGGATTCAATCACTAAGCTTTTCAATTTGCAAACTTTAAGAATCGAATGCCCTGATCTCATCAAGCTTCTAGAAGACCTAAGCAATTTGATTAATTTGAGACATATTTGCATTATTGATTGTGAAAGTGCAGCAGCACCTAAAAATGTGGGGTGGTTGACTTGCTTTCAAACGTTGCCAAATTTTTGTGTGGGTTGAGATGTAGGTTATTGGATTAAAGAATTGGGACCTTTAGGGTCTGATTGGTTAGAGGAGTGGAAAAGTGGGAGAATAGAAAATGGTGGAAGGATGAAAAAGTGGGGGGATAGAAAAGATTTTAATTTCTCTCATTTTTGTTTGGTTAGGAGTAGAAAAGTGGAGGGATGAAAAAAGTGAGTTTGTATAAATTTACTCATACATCCTTATTAAAAAATGATGGTCAATTAATACAAAAAAGTGACAAACAATAAATAAATAAAAAAGCAATCACCCCATTTATTAAAAAATAAAAATTATGTCCCAAAAAAAATCATGTCTAGTTAAAAAAAAAAAAAAAAAACTATCACACCCACAGCCCAAAAAAAAAAAAAAGGCAACATCCAAGAAAGAAAAGAAAAAAAAAAGGGGGGAAAGGCAACGTGCGGCATGCCCACCACAACCCAGGAAATCAAAAAATGAAAAAAAATAAAACAAAAAAGCAACGTCAGGAAAGAAAACCCAGGAAATCAAAAAAAGAAAAAAAAGCAACGTCAGGAAAAAAAAAAAAGAAAAAAAGAAAGGAAAAAATAAAAAGAAAAAGGAAAGAGCTTGCCCACCAAAAATAAAAAGGAAAATAAATAAATAAATAAATTGAACATGGGTATTTTTGTCCATTAAGTAGATCTGAGGAGAAAACACCTACTTCTCACTATTTATTTTCTTTCATTCTCACCAAATCAAATACACTCAAAAAAGTTCTCATTTCCATTTTCTTTCTCATTTTCTTTTCAAAGTTTTTAATCCACCATATTTCACGTTCAAACAAACATATCTTTAGGCTCTGCTTGAGAGGAGAGAATGGAATGAAAAGAATATTTTTAGAATATTCTTCTCTCCCTCTTGTTTGAGAGTTTTAACAAAGAAAATGGAAAGTTCATTTTCTTATTTAAAAGTTTAAATAGGAGGAAATGAAATGGATAAGAGAGAAAACTCAGCATTCTTTATTCCTTGAAAACCTCAAATTTTCATTCTCCGAAATTATGAGGAATGGGAGGGAATAAATTAAATTTAATGATTTTTTTATTAAAACTCTCAAAATACCCTTATATATTCAACTCTTTATTTTAAAATAGGGATCTAATAGTAATATTATCATAAAATAATTCTATTCCATTCTTTCCATTGCTCTTAAATAAGATTACTTGAATTCTATTCATTTTCATTCCTTTCTATTTTTTTTTTTATTTTAAAACATCCAATCAAGTATATTTAATTTCATTTCATTCTATTATTTTCTATTCATCTCCCTTACTTAAATACTATATATTCCATTCCATTATGTTTCTCGTGATTATTCCATTCAATTCCATTCTACACCTTTATAAACTCCCAAGTGGAGCCTTAAAAGAATCCCAGAATAGAAATAAACATATTGCGAGTCTAGAGAAGGTGGAAGACGAGGAAGAAGCCAAAAGTGCAAAATTAAAAAGAAAAGGAAATATTCAACTTGGGATAGAGGGATTTTATCCATTCACCCCTCTCCAAAAGCTCAAATTGTGTGAGTCAGCCTACTCTATCCTGGTCTTGGACCAAATTCAATACTTCATTGCCCTTAAAATTCTGTGGATACAAGGATTTTATGAGATGGTAGCTTTGCCAGAGTGGCTGGGCAATCTTTCCTCTCTTCAAAAGCTGTATATTGTGGATTGCAATCACTTGCTGCATCTGCCCACCGAGGAAGCCATGCGACGCCTCACCCAATTGAAAACGCTGGAGATTTATGATCGCCCCAGTTTGGAAGACAATGAGCGGTCCAAGATTGACCATATTGCTCTGATTTCGAAGACGAAGACTAACTCAGGAAGCTGGCAAGAAGTTTGCAATTGGGAAAATAATTGAGTTGATGACAACTGTTGCCAAGGCACTTCAGGTTTGCTTTCTCCTACCATTTTGGATATTTATACATAATTTACTTCATAAATGGTGATTTACAAAACCAAATTTAGTTTATATATACAGCAAGTTCTGTCAATCATATAGATAGTTTGATTTGTAATTTACTATTTTTCTTCTTTTTAATTTATAGTGGAAACTGAGGTTAATGAATTATAAATGATCACAAATGGGCTTCTGTTAACAACTCAAAAGTGTTCTTTCTATAACATAACTTTTAACATCTTTACTTCAATAACCTTAAATCTAAGAGTGATAAAGTAATAAATGTAAAATTTTCATGGCAACAAAAGAAAATTGCGAGTTTATACCTTAGCTTTCCCAGCCTTTGTGCATTTGGGGTCAAAGGAATTGCTGCATTTTCAAGGACAGAGAGTCCATTGCACCAAGCTTCAAGTTTTTATTTCTGAAGACTCTTTATGAATGGGGATTGAAGTCCTCCACTCTCTCCACGTTTTCTTTGATGGATTTCCTAGATACTCTACCTTTGTGCTGTTAATTATATGGCTGGTTTCGTGTATTTTATTTTCTAGTCTTGTTTTGCTTTGCTGTTTTTCTTTATTTTGTATACCATTTTGATTTTTAATATATTGAAATTACCTATCGAAAAAAAAAAGAGAAAAGAAATCTTTCCTAGTCTTTGTGCACTTAAGAACTTAGATTCAAAGTTCAAACAGATTGTCAAACTGAACGTGTTTTCATAATTAGGGCCAGTACTCTTAATCAGATCTTGGTGCTCAAAATTATAACATTTATCTCTACTTTTTTTGTGTGGTGGGTGAAGATGACACACAATTAGCAGCAGTTGAAGTGGTTGAAATTGCATGCTGGCTTTTCTATGATTTTCCTGGCCTTTTGCTATCAATTTTAGGCCCGGCCACTGTAGCTTCACTCCTTGTATATCATCTGCAAGGTTTCTCTGTAAATTATTCAGAATCCATAAGCAAATAACTAAAGATAACAAAAAACTTTAAAAATAAAAATAAATAAAAAATGAAAGAAGAGAGAAATGAGATAGTGAATACATATTTGCCACACTTTGACCCCTTGAATAAATGACTATGAAACCTCCTTTAGTCCATTAACCCTCATAAAATTTATAAAAAATAAAAGAAAAAACAAAAGTTTTGTATTACTGAGTAGAGAAGGGGAGATTAGTCTTCCAAGATTATGTACTTGCTCTACTTCAATACTTTATGCAAAATAAACCTCAATTCTTCTCGGGTTCCCATCCTTATTTAGCAGAATTAATAAAACCTGGATCCACATTATTAATAGATCTAAAAGATTATTCAATCAGTTAAGAATATTTCTTTGATGTGCAGGCACGAGGGACAACATATCTGTTGTGTTCAGGGGATGAAAAATTACATTATGAAGTTTTCATCCACTCCCAAGCCAACAGAAGTTTTAGCTGGTTTTTTTTTCTCAATTTTCTAATCCATTCTAGTATATAAAGTATTGATTCAATCCAATAATTGTATTATTCATGCCAATTGTCCCCTCCTTCCTCCCATTGTTCCAACAGCATTTTCTGAACTGTTACCTAGAAAATGAAAAAAAAAAAATGATAATCCGTTATATTTTCAGGAAATTATTTTTGCATGATTGGTTTTGGTAATAGCTTTTCAGTCAACTGAGGAAAGCCTTCTATGAAATTATTTTTGCCTGATTTGTGTTGGTGTAGTAGCTTTTCAGTCAATTGAGGAAAGCCTTCATGAAATCTTCTGCTCATTTTCCAACATTTGAGACCATTTCATTATGAAAGCGGAAAAGCTTATTTTAGTGGTTGGTTGCACACTAACTACACTGATTACAGGAAATTTTGGAATTATCTAAAACAATTATGAAAATCGTGATTCCAAATGAATTTTTTCAAAATCAAAATTTTTATGGCAATTTGGAATTAATATTGAAATGGTTGCTATTAGAGCTTGCTTTGATGCCCATTAATAAAAACATACACATTCTTTGTCTCAGCATCTCTTTTAAAGTTCACTTATAGGTTAGCCTTTTTAATTTCTTGAGCTGAAACTGCAACAGTACATAAATCAGTTCTTGTGCTTAAAAGCTTTCTGACATTTGGCAATAGATTTTGTTGATTTGGGCTAGTTAATGATTGCTATGTTTATGTGTGAATTGGGTGGGAGAAGGTCTTGTTGATTTTTGTTTTCATATTTGGGTTGGGAGGTCAGTTTTAGTGGATCATATGCAGGGGCTAGTGAGTTAAGTGATCCCCAGTTCAACTAGTGCAAGCAAAATTGAACTCACGTTCTTATAAAGTTTCAGACAACACTGAAGTTGTTGATGGTTATACTTCTAATATATTAATATATGGTTTTCAACTTTTGAAGCTAACAAGAAGATTACATCTCAGAAAATAGCGAACTTGATGACAAATGATGCCAAGGCACTTTAGGTTTGCTTTCTTTTATCATTTGGGATATGCATATATAATTTACTATGTAATTTGTGCATTACAAGACCCTATTCAGTTTATGTATTTGCAGAGTCACTGTTTTGTAGCCAATGTACATATCTACATAAACAAAACTTTTAGTCTATGTAAAGGTGTGCATGTCAACTCCACACATATGTTCATATATCGCCAAAACAACGTATATACACTTGGAAGTAATCAGTGATTGTCTCATTACAGCAAAATTGTGACCACTGATTACACTCCCAACCTTTGGTACACACCTTCTTGCCACACACCGTCTTCACCTTAGTCACCATGTCCGGGTCAGACCCCACCGCCACTGCCAGCACCACCAGTACCAAAATTACCAAAATGCCCTTCGCTTTCATTTTCATCTCTTTGGCGGTATTTTGGACAAAGAAGCAAGTTTGAGCTTCTGGGTTTTTCTGGGATGCGTTTTTTTGTTATGATTTGGTTGTGATGTGAAGGAAGAAGTAAGAGGAAGAGGAGAGAGTTGGATCGAAGGTCTTTTCTTTTGGGAGAGTGGGGTCAGAGAGTGGTTAAGTGGGGTGCAAGTTTGAGGAATGGACTGTGGATTGGAAGGTGGAGTGACCACGGCATTAAGGATGCTCTTTATCATTAAATTAAAATATTAATTTTTTTTTTTTTTTTTATAGAAGGTATTTAAAACCTCATATTTTGTATTCAATAGCCAAAGACTTTATTCAAAATCACAATAAACATCTTAAAAGCTTAAAAAAAAAAACTATTTTTAGTAATTCATTCCACAAGAGACACAACAATGGTAATATTCTTAAAATTTTTGGCAAATAGCTCAAATTTTATAATAAAAAATATTTTGATATTTCTTAAATGAAATGGCTGATTGCTTTTGGTGTTTATAGATGTTCTTTTTTTTTTCCTTTTTTTTTTTAATAAATGAAATGGAAAAAAAAATAGTATTTTTATGTAAGATGTATTGCAAAGTAAGGTGTTTAAAATAGATAAAGCAGATTTTTAAGTTGTTAAAAATTAAAATTTTTAGCTCCTTTAATGTGAATGCTTTTGGCCTTTGCGTGGGTTGGGCACATAGTTATATGAATGAAATTTTTATGTTAGCAAGAGTACGTGTAAACGTGATGGTGGATGATTGCAACTTATTATTTTTGTTAAGTTATGAAAAACAAAAATCTGTTTGATGCATGACTCTTAAACAATCCAACAATATTTTTATTGTTTTATCAGGAAAAAACTTTTATGCCACGTTGGATTCTCAAGGCAAATATCATTTTTTATATTTTGGTCTTTTGGGTAGGTTTAAAATTTGCCCACCTTATTTAATTGATGGAAGGCCACACTATCCCACCGCCAAACAAAACTACAAAAACCAATTCTATACAATATGGTATAGAAAACATTCATTTAAATAAAAAAATATCTATAGTCTATGGAGTCTTGACTGTCTTCTTCACCTTTGGGCTACTCAAATTAGGCCTAGCAATACCTTTTTTATTTTTGATAGAAAGGCCGAGCAATACCTACTAATCAAAAAAGTGTCATACTATTTTAGTAAACGCTAGCTAGCTAGGCTCATTTTTGCTCAATAATAGTTTTAAAAAACATTCTTATTAAAATAGAAATATTTTTAATTATTTAGAAAATCTACCATTTTTTTTAAATATATTGTGTTTTTCGTCCTTAAAATCATGTCTTCAAAACACTATTTTACAATGTTTTATTATGACTTAATGAAACTAAAAAGGTAATTTGTCCGAATTGAAATCAGGTTTTCAAAAACACAATTATAACAAAATATCAAAATTATATTTCTGAAACACAATTTTAATTTTTTCAATTCATGTCTCGGAAACATGATTTACAACAAAAATACATGTAACATAGTGCCAAGAGCAGCAGTTTTTGCTTATAATACATATTGTGGTTGCTAATGTTCGAATATACCATATATTGATGTATAGCCTAAATTTGCATATGTTCAAATCCTTGATTTTGCAAAAATTAGGAGAAATTTCCTTTATATTAGCTCAGCCAAGGATCTCCTTAGGCCAAGATCAAAGTTTACACATTCATCAACTCAGTCAAGGGTCTCTCTAGGTCTCATCATGTATTTCGACATATAGAAAACACAAATAATATACAAATTACACAGTTTTTATTGGATCAATTTATTTCATTCTTTCTTTTTCTTGTTATCTCAGAATGGTATTAGAGTCACATTCTTGTAACCTTCAATAGGTTTTGTCCATCACTATGCAACCTTGCACGTCACTGTTCAATAGCATCATCCACAAACGAGCTTGCTCAATATCACAGATCTTCTCTTGTCTTGAAATTGATTCCAAGAATCGGTTATGAAGAGGGTAAATTATGTAAGTCGTGAAATAAGGCCCAACAGGCCCAATGGGCCTGTTGGCGAGTCCAGGACGTCCACATCCACATGCCCAACGAAGGTAGGGCCCATCCTTTCGCATGGGCCGCCAGTCGGGACGAAGGCCCAGACTTGCCCATCACGTTTCAAGAAGCTTGTTCTACAAGCAAGAGAGGCTTGTTCAGCAAGCCTGAGAGGCTTGTTCAGCAGGTCTGGGTGACTTCCTCAGCAAGTTTGTGAGGCTTGCTCTGCAAGGAAAGGAGGCAAGACCTCACTACTATAAAAAGGCCCCAACACCCTCAAAAAAGGTATGCATAACTAATCCCTCTCTAGCACTCTAGAGTTGTAAAAGCGTTTTCTGACTTAACCTTCGGAGGGTATTTGGCCGGCTCCACACCGGACCCCCCCCTTTGAAGGCTTTTCTTTGCACTTTCTTATTTTCAGGCACCGGTTGTTCGAGCGCAGGGATTGTGTACCTCACTGGTGAACATTTTGGCGCCATCAGCTGGCGCCGTCTGTGGGAAAGACGATCGTGACAAGTTAAGCCATTGTCGCCTCCCGGACACAAGAGTTGCATGGTACTCACGCGCTCGATGGCCAACTCCAACGACGTGCAAGGCGATGAGCCGCCAAGGCCCACCGCATTAGAACGACAGGTTCAGACCCTCGCAGCCGCAGTAGAACGCCTCGCAAAACAGAATCATGACTTGGAAGAACAGCTGCGACAGAAGAATACGGGGCATGACGGTCAGGAGGAGAACCAAGGGGACAGCTCCGAGAGAAGGGAGCCTGAGAAGCAAGGGGGCAGTAATGAGCCCAGTAAAGCAGAGAGGCGCGATTCGAGCATGCCCTCCCTCACGAATGCAGCGCCACCGCCCATCCTCGCGGAAATGCAGGCGATGAGAGAGCAGATGGAGGTCATGATGAACGCCCTCAAGGGACGCGTCTCCAACGACCTTGACGATTTAGTGAACAGGACGGACTCGCCGTTCACCGCATCAGTCAACTCCTGTCCCCTGCCCGACGAAGTTCCGGATGCCACAAATTGAGAGCTACGACGGAGTCAAGGACCCGTTAGATCATCTGGAAGCCTTCAAGACAATGATGCACCTCCAGGGAGTCCCGGACGAGGTCATGTGTAGGGCATTCCCTACAACACTGAGGGGCGCGGCGAGAGTCTGGTTTAGCAGGTTGACGCCAAATTCAGTTGGCACTTTCAAGGAGCTCAGTGCACTTTTCACCTCGCACTTCATCGGGGGACACAGGTACAAGAGGTCGACGGCATGCCTAATGAGCATTAGGCAGCGGGAGGACGAGACGCTGCGCTTGTACATAACCCGTTTCAACAAGGAAGCCCTCTCCATTGATGAGGCCGACGACAAGATTCTGGTGGCGGCCTTCACGAATGGCTTACGGAAGGGAAAATTCCTATTCTCCCTGTACAAAAATGATCCGAAGACCATGTCTGAGGTCCTGTATAGGGCCACGAAATACATGAATGCGGAGGACGCACTGTCAGCTAGGGAAGACAAACCAAGGAAGAGGGAGAGACCGGAGGATGCCGGGCAGGACCACGGAAAGAAGAAACCGAGAACGGGAGACAGACGCGACGATAAGCGTTCTAAACCCCCAGGAGGGAGATTCACTAGATTCACCCCCCTGAACGCTCCGCTGGACCAGGTACTGATGCAGATCAAAGACGAAGGATCTCTGACGTTCCCGGGAAAGCTAAAGAGTGACCCAGCCAAGCGATCCAGGAACAAGTATTGCCGTTTCCACCGAGATCACGGGCACGACACTGCGGATTGCTACGATCTAAAGCAGCAGATAGAAGCCCTCATCAGAGATGGAAAGCTTCAGAAGTTCGTCAGTAGAGAAAGGACGGATGTCCAATCGAGGGAACAGGCCCCCCGGCGGGAGAATGACCGTCAGAAACCCCCCGTTGGGGAAATAAGGATGATTATAGGGGGCACGGCAGCGACGGGATCGTCCAAGAAGGCCCGGAAGACCTACCTTAGGATGGTCCAAAATGTGCAGACCACGGGTTCAGTACCCAAGATGGCGCGGAGAGAAGATCCGATCATCGGGTTCTCAGAGAACGACGCGAGGCGCCTCCACCATCCGCACGACGACGCCCTCGTCGTCAGTCTAAGGGTAGGAGATTACAACGTACACCGAATGCTGGTCGACAACGGCAGCTCAGCCGACATCCTGTACTACCCAGCGTTCCAGCAGATGGGAATAGATAGAGCGCGGCTAATACCGACGAATGCCCCTTTGGTCGGGTTTGGGGGAACAAGGATACTCCCATTAGGGGCACTCACGCTCTCAGTAACAATAGGCGACTATCCGCAGCAGGTCACTCAGAACGTAACCTTCTTGGTGGTCGACTGCTCATCCACGTACAACGGAATCATAGGGCGACCGACGCTGAACTCTTGGAAAGCAGCGACCTCAACATACCACCTGATGATCAAGTTCCCTACAGAATACGGAATCGGAGAGTTGCGGGGAGATCAGGTGGCCGCCCGGGAATGCTATGTCGCCATGCTGGAAATGGAGGATCACCAGCAGACCTTGTGCATTGACGAGCAGCGGACCGTCGCAGAGCCGGTTGAAGAGTTGGAAGAAGTCGCGTTGGATGAATCGAGACCTGAACGGACGACCAGAATGGGCACCATGGCCAACCAGACGGTAAGGCAAGACCTGGCAGATTTCCTGAAGATGAATCAGGACATATTCGCGTGGAGCCACGAAGATATGCTGGGGATCGATCCGTCAGTAATAGTCCACAGGCTGCATGTCAACCCGGACTTCCCCCCGATTCGGCAGAAGAAGCGGGTGTTCGCGCAGGAGCGGGACAAAGCAGTTGCGGAAGAGGTCAGAAGACTACTGGAGGCGGGGTTTATCCGAGAAGTCTACTACCCCGACTGGCTAGCAAACGTGGTCATGGTGAAAAAGAGCAGTGGAAAGTGGAGAATGTGCGTCGACTTCACGGACCTAAACCGGGCGTGCCCGAAAGACAGCTATCCACTCCCGAGGATAGATACTCTGGTGGACTCGACGGCCAGACATGAGCTCTTGAGTTTCATGGACGCCTTCTCAGGTTACAACCAGGTTAAAATGGGGGAGGAGGATCAGGAGAAAACCTCTTTTGTGACCAGTCAAGGACTCTTCTGCTACAAGGTAATGCCGTTCGGACTCAAGAACGCAGGGGCTACGTATCAGAGGCTAATGAACAAGATGTTCGCGCACCAGATCGGCAGGAATGTACAAGTCTACGTCGACGACATGCTAGTAAAGAGCGTGCGCGAGGACAACCATCTCAACGACCTTCGGGAGACGTTCGACACACTTCGGTCATACAACATGAAGCTGAATCCAAGTAAGTGTGTGTTCGGGGTTACGGCCGGAAAATTCTTGGGATTCATGGTTTCCCAACGGGGCATAGAGGTCAACCCAGAGAAGATACGAGCTATAATGGAGTTGGAACCCCCGAAGACGGTGAAGGCGGTTCAGAGCCTGAACGGGAAGGTTGCGGCCCTGAACAGATTCGTCTGCAAAGCAACAGATAAGTGCTTGCCTTTCTTCCGAGTACTGAAGAAGTCGTTCGAGTGGACGGACAAATGCCAAAGAGCATTCGAAGATCTGAAGAGATACCTGTCGTCACCGCCACTTCTCAGTCCATCCGTACCCGGGGAGGAGCTGTACCTCTACATTGCAGTCTCGCAGGCCGCGGTCAGCGCAGCCCTAGTACGGGAAGACGGACACTCCCAAAGACCAGTTTATTTTGTGAGCAGGGCCTTCCGAGGGGCAGAAGAAAGGTACCCACGGATGGAGAAATTGGCCCTTGCCCTAATGACCGCAGCACGGAAACTCAAATCGTATTTCCAAGCCCACGTAATCGTAGTCCTGACGGACCAGCCTTTGAGGAGAGCAATGAACAGCCCCGAGGCAGCAGGAAGGATGGCCTTGTGGGCGATTGAGCTGAGCGAATTCGACGTGCGCTACCGTCCGCGAACTTCGATAAAGGGGCAAGCAGTGGCAGATTTCATAGCCGAGTACACCCAGCCGGGAGACGAAGGAGCAGAAGGGCCAAAATTGTGGATCATCCACACGGACAGATCATCCAATCAACACGCAGGAGGAGCCGGCATAATCATTCGAACACCGGAAGGAGACAAGATCGAGTGCATGATAAGACTAGACTTCCCTACAACCAACAACGAGGCTGAGTATGAAGCCTTGATAGCCGGATTAGATCTCGCAAGGGCCGCGGGCGCCGGTAACATGGTCTTACATTGTGACTCCCAGGTGATAACCAGTCAGATTAATGGCGACTTCTAGTGTAGAAACGAACGGATGAAGAAGTACCTGGAGGAGGTGAAGGGTCGAATTGCAGGCCTCGAGGTCAAGTTCGTTCAAATTCCAAGGGAGGAAAACGAGTGCGCCGACCGTTTGGCCAAAGCAGCCTCCTCGGAGTTCATGAATGCGCCACAACAGGTATTATCTTTCGTTCAAACTCACCCACTCATTGATGTTGGAAAGGAGATACAGGAGATAGATGTTGGAGAGGACTGGACCACGCCCTTAAAAGGGTACCTACGGACGGGCTCTCTACCAGACGGAAAGGATGCGGCGAGGAGACTGAAGGTCCGAGCCGCGCGATTCGTGCTGATCAACGACACTTTGTATAAGAGGGGTTTCTCTCGGCCTTACCTGAGGTGTCTAAGTCAGGGCGAAGCAGAATATGTGATGAAGGAAGTCCACGAGGGGATCTGCGGGAATCATTCTGGAGCACGGTCTCTGGTGCACAAGCTCATCCGAGCAGGGTACTACTGGCCCACAATGCTCACGGACGCCCAATCATATGTGAAGGCCTGTGACAAGTGCCATAGGTTCAGTAATCTGATCAGACAGCCATCGGAAGAACTCTCACCCATCACGGCCCCTTGGCCGTTCGCGCAATGGGGACTAGACATCATGGGCCCTTTCCCGACGGCTCTAAGGCAGCTGAAGTTCCTCGTAGTCGGCATCGACTACTTCACGAAATGGGTCGAGGCAGAACCCCTCGCCACTATCACAGAGAAGAACATCCGTGCTTTCGTGTGGAAGAGCATCATATGCAGGTTCGGGATCCCGAGGGTGCTTATCTCCGACAACGGAAAACAGTTCGACAACAGCGCCTTCAAGAATTTCTGCTCTGAGCTAGGCATTCGGAATCATTACTCCTCACCAGCACACCCGCAAGCAAACGGACAGGTAGAAGTCACAAACAGGACGCTACTGAAGATCATCAAGACCAGGCTCGAGGGGGCAAAGGGTATTTGGCCAGACGAGCTGCCAAGCGTCTTGTGGGCATATCGGATGACCGCCAGGACACCAACTGGGGAGACCCCGTTCCGACTTGCATACGGAGCCGATGCAGTCATACCAGCGGAGATCGGCCTCACCAGTTACCGAGTGCAGAACTACACGGAAGACAAGAACGAGGAAGCCATGCGCCTCCAATTAGACTTGGTGGACGAGGTCCGGGCTGTGGCTGAACAAAGGTTGGCGCGGTACCAGAACCTCATGTCAAAGAACTACGACTCAAAGGTGAGGCACAGAGATTTCCAGATCGGCGACCTGGTACTCCGAAAGGTCATGGGCGCTACTAAGGACCCTGCTCAGGGAAAGCTCGGACCAAATTGGGAAGGACCATATAGGATCACGTCATGGCACAGGAAGGGCACCTACCACCTTGAGACCATGGACGGAAGAAGACTCCAGCATCCGTGGAACACGGAGCACCTTCGGAGATACTACCAGTAGAGGTCAAGCTAGAATCCCCCAATGTACATTTACTAAATTTCGTTTATTTTGTGGCCGTCTGCCAACTACTTTCGAACCTCTTGTTTTTTGGAACGTTTGTTAGCCCAAGTATGGGCAGGTATTTTCTTCTACAAGATCGGATTTAATGAAGGAACATTCAGGACTTTCCTGTGCAAATTTTACTACTAAACGACTACTATCAATAAATCCCAAAGAGGACGGACCCCACCATGGGTTAAAATTTAACAAGTCCCAAAGAGGACGGACCCCACCATGGGTTGAAATTTAACAAGTCCCAAAGAGGACGGACCCCACCATGGGTTAAACATTAGCCAGTCCCAAAGAGGACGGACCCCACCATGGGTTAAAAATTAACGTCCCAAAGGGGACGGACCCCACCATGGGTTAAAATTATTAAGTCCCAAAGAGGACGGACCCAAACATGGGTAAAATTATTAAGTCCCAAAGAGGACGGATCCAAACATGGGTAAAATTATTAAGTCCCAAAGAGGACGGACCCAAACATGGGTAAAATTATTAAGTCCCAAAGAGGACGGACCCAAACATTGGTTGAATTATTAAGTCCCAAAGAGGACGGACCCAACCATGATTTAAATTATTAAGTCCCAAAGAGGACGGACCCAACCATGGGTTAAATTATTAAGTCCCAAAGAGGACGGACAATACCATGGGTTAAAAATAAATAAGCCCCCAAAAGGGGACGGATCCCACAATAGGTTAATAATTTACAAGTCCAAAAGAGGACGGACCCCACATTGGGATGGTAATTCATACTCAAGTCAAACAGTGAACGGACCCAACTTGTTCGCGGATACGTAAAGGTCCACAACGTGAACGGTCAGATTAAGCAGGCATTCAATATTAAGACGGAATACACATCAACATAGTCAACACAGGATTAAAATAAGCATTTAAATAACTCAGTTTAAATGTTGAATACAAATGAAGTAAAACAAGCCCTGCACATGACGGGCAAAAAACTCCTCAAGTTTCCCAAATATAATTAAAAAAAAGTGGACGACTACACGCTGGGGGCGACGGGGTCTTTGGGCTCCGGGGTCCTCGTCTCTTCAGCTTGGGGCTCAGGGGCGACGGAAACAGGCTTCTCTTCAGCAAACAGATCGGCTGTATCATCGGAAGCATCCGGCTGGACGGACATACCCTCCGCGACATTGATGTCGACGGCTGAGAAGTCGAACTTAGGGTAGAGAGCTTTGGCTTGACGGAGTGCATCCTCAAAGCCGTCGGTATAGGAGGACCCAAGCTCCGTCAGGAGGGCATCCGAATCGCGGTACTCTTGGACGGCCTTCTCCTTGGCCAGACGGAGCTCCTCCTCCTTGTCCTCCAGGACGGCCTTGAGCAAATCCACTGCTTTCTGATGCTCGTCCCTTGCCTCCTCCGCCAGCTTCAGTTTCTTCTCCGTCACAATTTTCCAATTCTGCAGCTGGAGAAGCTCATCTTCCGTCACCTTGGCCTGGTCACGGACCCTCTCCAACGTCAACTCGTTGCGCACGGCTCGGTCCATCAGACCCTTCGTCATGAGCATAGCCTGACGGACAAATTGGACTTAGTAAAAAGTTAAAACAAAAGAAATTGAAATATGAGTGGTGACGGACACTTACTTGGGCAATGTTGAAGAGGCCCGTCTCCCCCATAGCCTCCGTCGAGTGGTTACCCAAGTCCTCGTAGTCCTCACTCCCTATGATGGAAGTGATTTTCTCCAAGGCGTATTTGGGGTCCTCCCGGAGTAGGACGGGCGGTTTCTTCTGGCTGCCCGGGGGAGCAACCATCAGACCCTTCCCCGCCCCAGGCTTGGCAGGGGGCACCGTCTTCTTCCCCTCAGCCATGAGTCCTATGACGGGCTCCGTAGAAACCTTCTGTTTCTTGGGATCCCGGTCAACCCTGGGCATAGGTCTCTTGGCCAAGGGCCTGCTCGAGCCCGTCCCCATCGCCCCTATGTCCGTCCCCTTGTTCTTGACGGCTTTGCTTTTGATAGCAGCTCTCCTCTTCGCGTCGTCCATTTCTGAAACAAGATCAGACGGGTGAAAATCAAAGCGAATGAACACAAAGAAAAAATAAATGACGGACTTACGCTGACGGGTACGTCTCTCGTATTTTATAGCGGCTTCTGTAGGCTCGGGTCCGTCACAATACCAGTGAACGGTGTCAATGTTGACAAGTTTCGCCCAGGTCCGCTCCTCTGGCTTTGTCTTGGAAAAAATTCTCTCCAAAAAGCTGTACTCCTCCAGATCAATTTGTGGACGCCGTCGCACTGAAAAAAGAGACGGAGAAAAATTTAGGACGGTCATTAAAAGACGAAGCAAATTTACCTACAAAACACGACGGGATGAATTCTACCGGACGGGTCCAAGATGCCCCATGTCCTATCAACGGGCAGGAAGTCCGTCTCCCCGGGGTGGCACATCCAACCGTCTCCCTCCAGGAAGAAGTAGCGGCTCTTCCAGTCACGGTTGGAGTCCGGGGTCTCGTAGATAACTTTCAGAACGGACTTCCTGGGAACGAAGCTATACATCCCCCTCGACTTGTCTATTTCGTCTGGACGGTAGCAATGAAGGAACTCCCGTACGGTTAATGACCTCGAGCCGTTGGACATGGCCCCGTACAGGACCTCCATTGCGACGAACACCCTCCAGGCGTTAGGAGACACCTGGCTGACGGACAGACCTAGATGGTGGAGGAGTTCCCTTTTCAACCTGTTCAAGGGGAATCTGAGTCCAGCTTTTAGAGCCTGCTCATATACCCCCAGATCGTCCACTCCGTCATAATAGCACTTCTCGGACTTGTAGGGTAGACGGAGGGGGATATGGTCGGGTATTTGGTAGATGTCCCTAATGGTTCTGAAGTGAACCTCCTTAATAGTGGACACAAATCTGTGCACCGTCCACTCCGGCAGCATGACGAACTCCCTAAGTCCGTCAGCTCCGACCACAGTCCTAGGTTCTTCACCGTCGTTTGAACCTTCCTCTGGTTCGGCCAACTCCATATCCTCATTTGTTGAGGACGGTGAAGTGGCAGACGGGGTCCTCTCGATCAACTCGTCCGGATCCCTGTAACCAGACGGGTACAACTCTTCGTAACCCGCCCCGTCGTGGATGAACGACTGGTTACTTGACGCACTAGACATCGCCTACAACGAGTGACAAAAACCTAAGACTGACGGTCTAAAATGAAAAAGGGGAGAAGAAACAAGTACAAGAAAACTGATTCTTTCACCGTGACGGTCATAAAAATTTAAAGGCACAACAGCAATATGAACGGATAGGATCACTTACCGAGAAAAGAAGTGAACGGGTAGATGTTGTTGCTGAAGGATGTGAACGGATTGAGCTCTGACAAGACGACGGACTCGCTCTGACAATGAAATCTCCACGCAAAGTAGAAAAATGAAGGAAAAATGCTGGTTTTTATAGGAGGGAGTGCACGGAAGACGAAGCGGCACTTCGATCCGAGATACGGACCAATCTACGAGTGACACGTGTCGTCGTCATTAAATGCTTCTGCAGCCTGTCAGATCCCCACGGTCATGACGGTCTCTATACCCGTCATCTCCTCTCCGAAGGTCCTCGTCGCCAACTTCTATTTAGTTCCGACCGTCATCCCTGTAACTCCGTCGTCCATCAATCTGTCATTTTGGTTGCCGACCCGATTTCTTCGTCACCATTCAATTCATGTCCGTCCGTCACCTCATTAAAGACGGACCAATCTGTCTGTCTGTTCTGACCGTCACCCCAATTGACCGTCTGCGCGACGGCGACGGGTCAAATGGGGTGAAGGGGGCAGCTGAAGAGGGTAAATTATGTAAGTCGTGAAATAAGGCCCAACAGGCCCAATGGGCCTGTTGGCGAGTCCAGGACGTCCACATCCACATGCCCAACGAAGGTAGGGCCCATCCTTTCGCATGGGCCGCCAGTCGGGAGGAAGGCCCAGACTTGCCCATCACGTTTCAAGAAGCTTGTTCTACAAGCAAGAGAGGCTTGTTCAGCAAGTCTGAGAGGCTTGTTCAGCAGGTCTGGGTGACTTCCTCAGCAAGTTTGTGAGGCTTGCTCTGCAAGGAAAGGAGGTAAGACCTCACTACTATAAAAAGGCCCCAACACCCTCAAAAAAGGTATGCATAACTAATCCCTCTCTAGCACTCTAGAGTTGTAAGAGTGTTTTCTGACTTAACCTTCGGAGGGTATTTGGCCGGCTCCACACCGGACCCCCCCCCTTTGAAGGCTTTTCTTTGCACTTTCTTATTTTCAGGCACCGGTTGTTCGAGCGCAGGGATTGTGTACCTCACTGGTGAACATTTTGGCATCATCAGGTTACATCTTGAAAAACCAGCCAAAAGAATTAAACTGAAGTTGATTCCAAGCTCACATGTGCTTGCTCAACAATCAACATCACATATTTTTGGCCATTGCTCATTAAAAAAAGAAAAAAGACAACTTAATATCAACAATTACTTTTTTTTCTTGATCCCTTTAAATAATCAAACAAAATTAGACCAGACCAAAAAAAGAAAAAAGACAACTTAATATCAACAATTACTTTTTTTTCTTGATCCCTTTAAATAATCAAACCAAATTAGACCAGACCAAATAAGTCTTTTTTTTTTTTTTTTTCCAAAAGTCCATTATCACATTCGCTTCAAAAACCCACTACCACTTTCAGAAATCATAGCCTAAGGCTGGAAATCATTGCCTAAAGGCTGCATTCCACTACACAACACCACCTCACAAGTCACAAGCTTACTTATTCTTACAAGTCACAACTTATCTTTTTGGCTTTGATGAGGGCAAAGGAATTATGAGGAGAAGAAAGCAAAAAATTGAAGTTGCTGAAGTAAAAAACTTAATGCGCCCACTTCATGAAGGATAGAAAATAAGGGAGAGAAAACTGACTTTTTAGGTGTTTGGTTAGAGAGAATGATAGGATGAAAAATTAGTAGAACTCAGGTCTTTCCTCTCCTGGACCCTAGGTGTGTACCTCTTCTTTTTTTTCTTTTCTTTTTTTTGGTTTAACGAGACTTGAAATTTTTTTTTTAAAACTTTTTTTTCTGTGCATGATTTTTCTTAATAAATTTGGGTGATTGTTTTTTTTTTTTTTTAGGTTATTTGCCACCTTTTGATTTAATTAGGCATCATTTTTTAACAAGGACGTTTGAGTACATTTATACAAACTCATTTTTTTTCTATCTTCCACTTTTCCACCTCCAACCAAACACAAAATGAGGGAAACTAAATTTCTTCCATTGTCTCACTTTTCCATCATTTCCACCAAACAGACCATAAAATTAAGCTTAGAAGTCATAATTGGGCCAAGTACCAACCTTTTTTTCTATGCCAAGTAGATAAACTCTTTTTGTGCCAAGTGACTATCATTTATTAAAAGCTTTGACAAACTTCACAATTCCTCAATATTTATGGGTGATTTCAAATTAAACCCTTAAATTTTTAAAAAGTTTAATTAGAATATGAATTTTTAATTTGTTTCCTTTTTTCCCTCAACAAGTTACCCTTAACTTTAGGGTATGTTTGGTTGGGGTGAAAATAAAGATGATGGAAAATAGGGAGAGGAAAATATGGTGGAAAATGGCATTTTCTCCCGTTTGGTTCAGGAGAGAAAACAAGAGAGACAGAAAAGGGGGAGGAAAATAATCCCTCAAGGCCCACATTTTTTTATCCTCCCAATTTGGGAGGAAAATGGGGAGGAAAAGATGCTGAATGATGTAATTTACACAAATACCCTTATTTTATTGCACTCACCTACACCCTCTCACTTTCCCAATGACATAATAGTCAATTTATATAAATTGTATTTTCCATCCTCCCATTTTTCTCTCCAACAAAACAAAAAAAAAAAAATTCATCATCCCACTTTTCCACCCCTCCAACCAAACACACATGACGAAAAACCAAATATTTTCTTTCCTCTCACTTTTTCACCCTCTCACTAATTTTTCATCCTCCTACTTTTTCACTCTTTCAACCAAATGAACCATTAATGATAAGTAGATAGTGGGAAAGGACCATAGGCGTGGGGACATCATAGATGATGTTATTATTGGTAATAACTTGAACCCCAAAGTTAATCTTAATTAAAATAACAAAAATTCACATAAGTTATGACTAAAACCTATATGAATGCTGAAAATCATTTTATGTGGAAAAATTAGACCTCTAGTACATTAGAAGAGAATTATTAAATCATATAATAATTAGTTATTTAATTAATGTCATCAAAAAGTTATTTTATGAATGTTATCTAATTTCATGTCCAAATCATATCATATCATATTGTATTCTATATAATAAAGCAGCATCCAAGATATTATAGTTGCGTCAAATGAATACTCATTTTTTTCTATTATTAATTTTTCAATTTTTCCTATATAATCATGTGACACACTACAAATACATTAAAATAATTAATTTAATTTTTATATATATATATATAAAATAATATGTGAAGTTTAGAAAAAATCTAATTAGATTTCAATTGAATTTTTAATTCTACGTTGTGGTTTTTTTTTTTTTTTTTTTTTTTTTTTTTTTTTTTCTTTCTTTCTTTTTTTGAAGCCAAGTGAGTTACTGCATAATTAAAAGTTTCCTTGATTTTGCTACCAAATTGTGAAAACCAAAGATACTACGATGTTTATACCGATGAAGGTGTCGGCTCCTCTCCTGTTTGTTATTCTTCAGTTCTCGCCCATTTTAATATGGATGAATGCTGTGGAAATAAAACAATCCAAACGCCAAAAAAAGAAGCCACAAAATTCTCTCTTTACTTTCTCCACTCTTTTCGTCACTTCACCTCCTTTCTATGATTATCTCTCTTTATCACTCTCTCTCTCTCTCGAAACGGATCAAACCTGAGCATCAGACTATTAGAGGGCATCAAAACAAAAAGGAACAAAGGATATGAGTTTTTTGCTTGCGATTTTATCATTTTTGGCAAGAGTGGTCTGATTGGGTTCCTCCTAAGAGAAGGTGGAGTTTTAAGGATAAGGATAGTAATCTCACATCCACCTTGCACACCAGAATTTTCTTGGCTTCCCCGGTCCTATGAGAATAGAGATCTTTCACTCCTTTTTGGTCTCTTCAAGCACCAATCTTCTCCATCCAGGAAGCTCTGATCTTGGTGCCGACTTAGCTTTATATGACAAATTATCAAATAAAAAATTGGATGGGAAAGGGGAGAGAGTCTTAAAGGGCACTATAATGGAGAGAAAATATCCATAAGGCAAAGAGATATTTGAAGGCCACCACCATGTCAGACCATCATCTACCTTCATCCCAGGCTCCTGCCACCGTTATATTCCGCCTGAAACACTACCGATAGAGGAATTATTAAACAACAATAAATGATATCAAATATGGTTTAGCTTTTGTTGTTTTGGGTTGATTGTTATTAATTTAGGTATTTGGGTTATTGGTTTTGAAGGAGGTTGAGTGATGAAGAAAAGAAGGGCACCATCGAAGATATCTAAAACCGATTTTAGCTCAGATTTGATAGCCATTAGGTATTCCCTCTCTCTATTTCTACTGCCTTAGTTTTCTTTATTTAACAGTTGGATTTACAACCATGGAAGGTACTCTCTTTCTTTGAATTATTCTACTCTTTTTCATTTGTTCTAATTTTTTTTGGTTGCCGAGAAACAAGGAGTTTTCTTTTGCTTAAACGTTGTTTGGTTGTCGATAAAACAGGATGAGAAAAATTGAGCATTTATATTTTTTGTTTGGGTCATTATTTCAGCTTTCTTCTATTGGTTGAAGTCCGGTTGGCTGGTTGTCGAGAAAACAGAGAAGAGAAATGGGGATTTTTTTATTTATTTTTTATTTTATGGGTTTTTGAAGTTCTCTTTGCAACGTCTGATTTCTGCCTCTTTTTTTTTTTTTTTTTTTTTTTTTTTTGGTGTTGGCTGATTTCTGCTTTTCGTTTGTATATATTTTATTTGCTGCATTATATATTGGTAATGGTAGTTGTAGTATGTATACGGACATATCGAGGTTCTGCTAATAATTTGTTTTAATATGTTTGGACATGGGTTTGCACTTTGCACTAAAGTTATTGTTTGATATGTTACCAAGGAATTCTGTTGACCTATGGCATTTTTGGAGATAAGGTCCAATAGCGTATATATTCAAGTATCTTCTAACTCTTTGGCTATTGATCCACACTTGACCCTTTCCCATGCTACTTATGTCCAAACTCCAAAGTCAAGAGCTTTTCTTTTTTGAAAAGTAAAGTCAAAGGTTTTTCTTCTTCTGGTGCATCAAAATGTAATTGTAAGGTTTCAAGTGACGGGTAAACTTTTCAAAGATTTTGAATAAACTTTGAGAACCCCCCTGACCCCAATAAATAGCATAAAGAAGGAAAAAGAAATGTTTAACCCTTCTAGCTGATCAGTGGTTATTGTTTCCCTGCCACTATAGACTTTTGCATCCGCTTAACTAATTAGATAGAGTTCTGATAGCCTAGCTTCATGGATTTAGATCAACAAATTAAGACTCTCATGGTCTTTATCAGTCTATTTCAAAATTTAGTCTTTCAACATCTCTTCATTATTGTTGAAATCAAGCAACATCTTGGACATGCAAAAATTCATGAAAAAGTACCATGCAATCCTGGCCAATGTAAGTAGAATATTATGAAATAGTCAGTTTTACTATCTATTTCCATTCCATAGGCAAAAACCTAGACTATAGGAAACACATAACAACCAGCTCCGATAAACCTTGAACCTTAAATGTAAATGGTCTCTTCACTATTGGCAACTTCCTCAATCAAATAAAAGATGCAAATTCCAATAGCATTCCTTATTCACACAAAAAGGGTCATGTTTATCTTAAGCTTACAATGCTCAAGTTGCTTATAACAGTTATGAAAATCACAATTTCCTCTTATTCCATTGTCTAATTTTTGTTGTTTGGGCATTTAATTCCCAACTTTTTTTTATTTTTTTATTTTTTGAATAATCCTTCATAGGTTGTTGCTGTTGCACTAAGGTGTGAAACAACCTAGGCACATTTTGATGACATGGCTACCAGGTGATGTCTTTGGCCATGCAATATCTAATATTTATCATTTTCATCATTTTCCCTATCTAATAGTGTTTTTTATAATAGTCTTAATAAATAAATAAATAAAAGTGTTTTGCAATAATTGTGAATTGAAAAATTACATGAGTTCTGCCTTTGTCTTCTTTGGCTCCCATACCTTCTCAGTTGGCAAAGGATTATGGTTCTGTATTTTTTAGAATATTACGTCTACACTTTTAAATCTAGCTTTCTATAAGTTGTTCACCTCATCATTTGGATGTTATACTTATTTCTTAAAATCTATAATGTCTTTGCAATGAAGTACTTATTGATCTTTTGAGTGTGTTCTATATCAACAATTATTGCTACTTTTTTCCTTCCCTTATCTATCTTTGCAATGAAGTACTTATTGATCTTTTGAGTGTGTTCTATATCAACAATTATTGCTACTTTTTTCCTTCCCTTATCTAGGTGCTCCAAGAACTCTTTTTGGTCTAAATTTATACACAGATCTGCCAATTAGGTATGTCAAGACTTTATTTGCAAATTCTTCCTTTTTGGTCTAAATTTTAATAACTATTACTTGAACCATACATGAGATAGAAAATGCTTCGATGGATTGTGGAGCTTGGGTAATTTAGATATTGTCAAAAAGGCAATTGAAAGGCTTGAGTTGTTTGTTATGAAATTAACAAACAATCAAAATGCCATCTAGAGTTGCAAAATTGCCACATCATCAGCAACCAGCAGTCTCTTAATGCCCAAAAACATACGCCCACCCAAAGAGATTGGACAATGAATTGAAGCTTTGCCAAGCATGGAAATTGAAAGAAAGAGAATTGGTTTCATTGGGATTAGGCCATATTTTCTTAAGCATCCCCCCTCTCCCACCCACACCCCCCCCGTGCTTATTCTTCTTTTCAAACATATTGTTTTGCGCAGCATTATTTAAAAAACCAGATAACACTAACCATAAAACATCTCTATGTTCTTTAACTATCAACTTAAGAACTAAAAAAATTCTGATGATAAGCCTAGAAAATTAAATTATGAGAATAAGAAGAAAATCATAATAGGCTGTTTAGGCAGCACACTGGGAAGTTCTAATTGCACCAAAGGAGCCCAATAATAAACTTTTCGATTGTATTCCACTTTAATTTTGACATTTTAACCTTCCATTATCTTATTGATGATTGTAATTGGGCTAGCCAATTTTTTATGAGTAATATAACTTATGTGAATTGTTGCATTGTAGATCTAGAAGATATCCCAAATGCCCAAAAGTCACCTGGGATAGGACACAAAGAGAAAGCTCATGGCCTTCTAGAAAAAAAGAAGACATTATTTGGAATTTTTATTTTAGCTTATTTGGCTTATGACGTTGTCTATAACTATTTAATGTGGTTTATTACATTGTCAAGAACTATTTTATGTGTTTTATGATATCTGAATATTGAAAAGGTAATCTTAAAAATTAGTAGATTTAGACTAGGTTATTAAAATTTATGACTTTTGTTAATGAATTTGTCACATGGCCTATGTGCAAGGTTTCAGTAAGTTCATTAATGAGCTTGTGTAATATTTGATAGTGTGCATCATCTATTATGGATTTGGTATACTGAACTTTGGTTGAAACAAAAATACTATGGTTATGTAGCACAACAAAGGTTCTCTATAATATGCTTGAAAATGTTTGACAATAATTGAATTTGTTTTATGGGTGATTATTAATGCTTAATTTTACTCACCAGATGGTCTACATGTAGTCAACTAATTTTGATCATATCATTTTTCAAACTTTTTTATATATATTTCTTTACTTACTGATTGGAAGTGGACTTGGTTTAACTTCATGGCAAATGTGTATAATAATTTTCATGGTATTAAAAAAAAAAAAAAAAAAAACTTTGAAATCCAGATGAGTTTCAAATGGTTTAAGCAGCTAATAACCTTTTTTTTTTCTTTTTTTTAAAGGATTGTTTAGGCTGCCAACGTTTAATAATCCAAGTAACATCAATAGCATCATTATAATTGATTATTCCCGTGCATAAGCATGGGTTACATACTAGTATATAATAATAGGAAAATCAGAGAGAAAATTCAATTATATTTCAAATTAGAATTCAATTAGAATCTAATTTTGTGTCATGTGTCTCATCTTTAAAAATTTGTGCTAAGTGGGTTAATTTAGTGTAAAAATTAAATTTCAATTAGAATTTAATTTTTGTGTCATGTGTCTCATCTAAATTTTTTTGCCAAATTAGTTAATTTAGTGTAGAAAATGAGGAGTCTGATATAATAAACTATAAAAAAACATAATCATATAACTTAAAAAAAAAAAAACTCAAATTTATAAGTCATGAATATATATATTTATATATATATATATATATTAATAGGTAAAACTGAAAGAAAGATGAATTAGAATTTGAAATTATAATCCAATTTTGAGCCATGTTTTTAAATTTATATGGGGACTACACCATAATTATCTACTTAAACACTTAAGCTTGTGTCATGTGTCTACTTAAGTTTTTTAATCTTTATGTCAAGTGAGTTAATGAATGCAAAATGCTAAGAATATAATATTAATGAACTATAAAATAAAATAATAATAAAACAATCACATATACTCAATAAAAATTACCACATGTTTCTCAAAAAATAAATAAAATAAAAGGCACCACATGTTTTATCTTATTAAAAATTAGAAAAAATGATCCTAAGTAGTATTAAATTTAGGTAAGAATTTTAATATATTACTAATTATGTTTACTTAAAAAAATAATTTGACAAATTATCTATATATTATGACAAAAATTGTGTTTAATTTTAAATGTATCTACATGTATTGCATGCTTCTTTTTTTTTTTTAAAAGACTAATTATTTATATTTTTATAATAAAAATTTTGTTTAATTTTAAATGCATTCATGTGTTTGCATGGAATTACATACTAGTTACTATAATTGAAGACTCTATTTCTAACCTTCCAAAAAGTTTAAAATTTTACTACCATCAGCTCATAAAAATATAAAATAACACACGTATCAATGTGAATATCATAAGTTGTATGACACACGTATTGATAATATTTAAAATTTTACTGCCATAAGTTCATAAAAATATAAAATAACAACATGCCATAATGTAACTCAATGTGAATTTCATAATTTGTATGACACGATTATTTATAATGGATCACATTATAAGTTGTATGACATAAACATTTTTTTCTTAAATATGATTTATTATAAATACATCAAAATTATGAACATTTTTACAATTTTACTTCAAGCAATATTTTAGAAATCAGACCGATAAAAAACAATCAAAAAATCTCTAGTCCGATTGATATTTAACCAATGGTTGAACCACTTATAACGACATAAATAAATTAATTTATACTTTTATATTAATAAGTAAAATAAATATAATAATAAATCTGTTAACCATAATAAAGATAGAAAACTATTTTTAATTTTTTTTTTTAAAAAAGTAAATGGTATAAATTTATGAAATTCCACCCACTTAAAACGTTTTTAGCAGGCTACGTGCCACCCATGCATGACCTTATGCTTGTAGTGGTACCCTTATGCTTTGAGCTCAAGCTTATAAAGCATAAGGGGGGCGCTTCTCTAAGCGATGTGGGACTTTGCAAAATGAACATGCCCACACTCGCCAAGAGGACAAAGTCGTGTGGGGTGTCAAGCCTTACAGGTTACAAGGTCTAGCCCTTGGCCTGAGGTGAAAATCCCCCAAAGCGAACAAATAGATTGTATTCCCACTCCTGGCATTCAAGCTCTTTCTTCTACCAGTGACTGAGTAAGTTTAGCAAAATATATATAACTAATATAATGGTTGTTCATTGGTTTTTTCTTTGTTGTTGTGTTCACTGTAAAAGCTTTGGTGTTGTTTACTACAATTGTTTATTTACATATTAGAAAATACTATCTTTCATAATGTACAAGAATATGTTATTAATAGATACAATGAAACGAAAATGGGCAATTAGATATGGTCCAAAAAATTGACAGAAATCAGATTACAATGAGTAATGAGTATAGTACTCCTATTTTCTTAGATGCATGTTTTTTTAATAAACAGTAATACTTATTAGAACACACATGAAAATAGTAATAATAATGTTTTAAATTAGATGCATATTGCTTTTTTTTTGGTAAAAAAAAAATTATACATGTTTATAATCCTTCATAAAAAGTAAAACAACAAGAATTATACGTACAAAAACTCATTAATCCTCAGTGGCAACAGAGTATGTGTACAATTTGGACAAAAAATCAGATTACAATGAAACTAACCAGAATTGAATAAAATGATTAATGGGTATATATACTTTTCCAAATCAAAACCAAATCCTATTCAAGAGTTGTATAAATCTTGGTCACAAAGGATATGTGAGCTAGAATGCACAAATACGGGTATGATACATAGGACGATAACTTGAAAAATTAGGATAAGGGGAATACCTATATTAATAACTTACTAATTATATTTGTAAATATATTAATGTTAGGCATTTATTTTTTATATGTTGTTAATGATATATCATTTTAAAAGCAATAATGAATAATAAAGTGAATTTTTTTTTTAAGATAGTTTCAACCTATATGGCAAGAGATTTTACTAGTTGGGCTAACTAGAACTCACAATAATAAAGTGAATCTATAAATACAAACCAAGATCCAAAAGTGTAAATAAAAGATAATTAGGTAATTAATTAGTGGTCAACATTGAAACTAATATGTAAGAAAAATAATCCTTATAAGTTTGGACTATTTCTCACTGTCAAGAGGTTGGATTACAATCTTATCCAAGCTGTATCACGGGCATATCTTTGAAAAGAAAATTACGAATATCACACACATTTCACCCACATGCAAAGGAATCTAGTTTGATATGTGTCAAATACGGATACTTAGAAAAGAAAATTTGAGTATCTGTGTATTCTAGTTAATTTGTGAGTCAAAAATTGAGTATCTATGTATCCTAGTTAATTTGTGAGTCATTGACGTTGTACTTGTTTCTCTTCAATGAATTTTCATTGAGACTTCTTTTGTCCTGTAATGATTTTTCCATTAGAAATGTTTTCCTTTAATTTTCTACTTTGTGACCATTTTATGTGTCACCAATTTTTTTTTTTTTATTATTGCTTTGGTAATATCAGAGTTCCATTGGGGATGGCCCCCAAAAATTTTAAAAAAACAAATTCTTTTATATACTGATAAAAAAAATCTTATTATATAAAATATAAAAACATCAAACATGCGTAATTTTAAAAGAAAATCTTATTCATTTTACAGGGAAATTAAATTTATATATATAAATTAATTAAATTTTAAAATTTTTTAAGAAAACAGAGTCACATTTTTTTTCAACAAATGATAGTCACAATTCATTAGTGATTAGTGTTATATATATATATATATATATATATATCTGTAGGGTCACAAATTGCAGCCCAAACCCAAAAGAACTGGGTTATAAACCCAATGAGCTCAATATAATAAATTTGTAAGAGAGTGGGTGAAAGAACTGGGCTTTTAATGGGTTTTCTAACGGTTAATCGAGGTTTCAAATGTGTCCAAGCAGAAATGATACATAATTCTGGATGGAGTATACGTCCGAGGAGTAAGTTTTATGATAAAATTGCTATTTCTAGAAATTAGTTCTTCACTGTGCTACAATGATTCTCTTCCTAATATTTTCTTTTGGCTAATTTTCCCATCCCCCTCTTATGGAGGGTTTCTCATGTTATATAGTCTCCTCCAAGCCATTTCCATCGTCCACTTGTTTATCATTCAACCTTGCACTCAAGTATCTGTCTTATTGAGCAGTTTTTCTGGCTTTCTGTGAGCGGTAATGGATGAAAACACTGTTCAAAGGTCTACTCCACATTAATGCAGCCAGGAAAGCTGCTACAGTGGATTTAATGCGGTGGTAGCAGCTTTTCTCTAAGATATTTCTGTATCCTTATCACCTCCTTATGCGCCTGAAATATTTCTTCATTGCTGGAATCTCCTGGAAGATTACCCAAGTTAACCGAATGCCTACTTGACTGACATTCGTCAGGTCCGAGGAGGTTGACCCTCTCGGACTTCTGTCTTCTACTCTTTCCTTACACGACTATTTGCTCTAGGGCTTTTCAAGTCATTTGCTCCTCCTCGGACGCATTCCTATTAGTAAATGGAGCTTAAGGCCCAATATAAAAATTCAAGCTTTTGCCCCCACAATATCCTATTGGGTTATGTTTTGACTTTATTGTGTGATTAATTGTTAAATTTTTTATTTTGTGTTGTTAATCATTGTAGGAACATATAAATTTTGTTTGAGTTCGATTTCTTTATATATGATTTTTTACTAGGTCATGTATAGCACAGAATGTACTATTAATTTTTTGCTATAGGTGTAAGGATATTTTATTTTTTTTCCAATTATTGATATGATTAGTATGTATGAAAAGTATTTTTAGTGGTAGATTCAGATTTGTATCAATTTTTAAAAAGGAAATAATAAGTTTCTAAGATATAATAAATGAGCCTTTTTAACTTTTTAAAGTTTTTCACTAGTGAGCACATTGGTGCCCATCTTCCTCCTTGTTGCCTTGGGCATGTAGGGGTTACCACCTTCCCCTCCTATACATTAACACCCCTAAAGTTTGAGCTAATACCAGCTAAGTCAAAGACATTTCAAAATTTATGAACTCGGTCTCTAAACCCAACTTGTTCCATAAACCATTACTCATTTTTTTTCTCCCTCTCACAGTTATTAGTGACTAAGTTGGTTAGTTTTGAAGTGTCTTGAATTGGCATTAGCCCAAGCTTACTTTTGGGCATTAACTATACTATACCCTTTTTTATTAACCAAAATTTTTTTTTAACTTTATACATTGTTAAAAATCTTTGGGAGAATTACACTCCAATTCCTTGAAATTTGGGAAATTGACACTCCATCCCAAACCTCCAAACCTAAAGAAAAAAAAAAAAAAAAAAAAAAAACACTTCACTCTCTTGAGGTTTGAAGAAATTAACACTATCCCATTTTGTTTATATTAGTAATGAAATATTCTAAACTTTTATACAAACCTCTTTACAAAAGTTTAATCAAGGTTAATAAAAAAAATTGAAAAGTTTAGAATAAAAATGCAAAATTTATTAAGTACCAAGGCACTTGCAATGGTAATTCTCCCCATAACCTATTGAAAATAATAATAATAATAATAAGCAAAATGCGTACTTAATATTTTTTTAAATACTTTTTAATTAAAAATTTAAAGGATAAAATTTAGTTACAAAATTAATTGTAGTTTAAGGCTACAACCTTCTTCTTATATCTTCTTCTTACCCTCCTTACTTGCAAAATTTCTTGAAAATTATAGATCAATATCCATGTCATCAATATATTGTTTAAAAATTGTAAGTTTTTGTAATCTAAAATTATGCATAAAATATAAACTTATAGACTATATAATAAATAATATATGATTGACATAAAATTTAACATGTATATTAAGAGTACAAAGAAGTGAAAGAACATGCAATTCAACGGTTAGATTTTCAAAATATGTAGTAATTTTTATTTTATTAAATAAAGGTATAGTTTTAGGTTATAACCAATTTTGTTGCTAAACTTTATCCAAATTTAAAACAATGAATTTTAATTTTAAAATAAAGAATAAATTTTGAAGACAAAAGGCTAGTTAGCACACAACATTTTTAATGGTATTAATATAAAAAATTTTGGTTAATCGGACGTCAAAGAAGAAAAGTGTTTTTTTTTTTCTTAAATTTGTGAGGGAGTGCTATTTTCCCAAACTTCAAGCTAAAAATGTGGAGAGTAATTACCCCAAAAACTTTTACATTTTAGGCCTTGCATTGTGCAGACACAAGTCTCGTCAATCCAAATAAAATTGTGTTGTTCTTGTTCAATGTCATAAAAATTTCCCCTAATTTTTGTTGCCTCTTTTTCTCTCCAAAAAAAAAAATGATAGCCTTCTTTTATTTTTATTTATTTATTTTAAGAATAGAAAACCGTGTAGCCTAGGTTTTTTGGTTTTTATTTATGGGGTGTCACCACCAGAAAAGAACAAAACTTTCTGAAGAATCTGAACGAGAAACGTGAATTGTTACAGCCCAAGAAAGAGTTAATACTGATCTTATCGAGAGAGATGATATAAGTAACGTTCCCCTTGACATCCACTGCTGGTAAGCTTGACACCTTACAACGTTATTTCTTGGTTTCCTCTGTGTGTGTAGTAATGTGTTTTGAATGTAAATTGCTTTTCATATTTGTATAATTGTGGGGTTTAAGTAAGAATGCATTAGTGGGTGTCAACAAATTCGTGGAATTTTTGTGTTACTGGCAGGAATCTTTTTCTTGAAGAGTTTTTTAAGCACAACATGGTCTTTAACTTGTGTACCGGTGGGGCCTTAGTCAGCTGAATAAATAAGTAGGTGTGAAAAACGTGGGGAAATTTTTCTATGTCCCTTAGACCTTAAGGCGCCAAGAAAACGCCAGCCCGAGTGAGGCAAGATGCCAAATTCTAAATATAATTATTTTAGATTTAGAGATCAAATCTAATGTATAAGAATATTATAAACAAATTTCTAAAACTGTGTTCCTAATGGATAGGAGATGGTCTATAAAACTAGTTTTTGGGTTCGAATAGGGAGAGAGCCTATGTTTGTGACAAACAGTTAATACTCATATATTACCATTCAAAAACTAGTCTATCCAAACACCAACTAAGTATTAAACCAAATACTGTTCATAAATTCATATTAGGAAGAAGAGAACTCCTAAACAAAACATTGAACTTCATGACTATCCATGAAAAAACAAATGCATTTGAAGATTGAACATTGTAATAGCTTGAATGTGGTTGTATGTACTCGGTTGGTTTTGATTTTTAATAATATTTTACATTACCTATCAAAAAAAATAATAATAAAGCTTGAATTTGTAAACTCCTTATTTTTGTGCGAATCTACAAGTACTTGTGAAAACCAAGTATTAGTGATTAATTACACTTTTGGAATTTTCTATGGAATAATGCTGCTCATCAAATGATAAAATCTACTTATTATACTTAAAAACTCACCTGCCAAAACACACAACAATTATGCTCACAACCACATGCACTACAAGTCAAGCTCAAGATTTTAATAGCTAACTGTTGCAAATTTGGAGTTGAGCTCCCATTCAAACTCCACCATTCAGCTATGTTAATAAAAATTAGTATGAGTAATGATATATCATAACAGTTAGATTTTAATTTGTAAAAAGTGCTTGTCATTTTAATTTAGATATATTTTTATTCTTGCATAAAGTTATCATTTAGAGAATGCCTTTGATGGAAAGGTTTGGTCGGCATAAAGGAAGTATTTAATATTTGAAAGAGGTAGGATAAATTTATTTTTATTTATTTTTAGAATCTTTATTTAGATTAATTAATTTTTTTTCAAATATTATATTCTTTTCTTTTCTTTTTTTGAGGGAAAATAAATATGGTTAGAAAGAAAGATCGATTTTGGAGCTATGTTGAAGACCTAGATGGCCGTTTCAAATGTAACTTTTGTCAGCATAATTTTGCTGGGGGTGCTTCTAGGATTAAATATCACTTGGCTGGAGTTAAAGGTAATGATGTAGATATTTGTACAAGTGTGCCTAACGATGTTCAAAATGAAGCTTATCTAGCAGTTGGAGGGACTAACAAAAAACTGAAGAGTGCATCAAGTTCTAGCAATGCTAAAGAGAGTAAAACCACATTGTGTTCAATATCAAAAGATATGTGCCACGCTACCAATTCAGAGATGTGTGGTAAAAAAGATAAGAATGCAGTGGACAAATTGCTTGCACAACTTGTTACAGTAAATAACATATCATTTGATGTTGTTCAAACGACATCCTTTATTCGCTTTGTGCAAGGTGTTGCTGAATATGGTCCTGACTATAAGTTACCCTCTTATTTGACTTTCCAAAGGAAGCTAATTCCAGACTTGAAGGTAGAAGTGGAAGAGTATATTAGAAATGTTAAGAAATCATGGTTGGTATCTGGTTGTACACTCATGTCAAACATATGGAGTGATGTAGAGCATAGAGCATTTATCAATATTATTGCATATTCTCCTAGTGGAGTAATATTTTTGAAGTCACTTGAAGTTTCAAGAGATAAAATAACAACACTATATATTAAAGATATCATCTCTTCAGTAATTGAAGAAATTGGGTCAGATAATGTTGTTCAGTTGATCACTAATAATACTACTAATTTTGAGTCTGCTGGAGATATGCTTATTAGCAAGTACCCTTGGTTGTACAAAACTCAATGTGCTGCTTACAGCATTAGATTGCTTTTGAAGGAAATATGCAAGGAAGTTGATTGGGTTCAGAAGATAATTATCGATGCAAAATCAATTGTTTCATACATGTATAAGGATAGTATCATTTCGTCCCTTATGAGAGAGTACACAAACCATAAGGAATTGAAACATCCTTGTAAAAGGAGGTTTTCTTCTAATTTCTTGATGCTTCGATCTATTTTGAATGTTCAAGATGAATTGCAGTTACTCGTTGTATCTTCTAAGTGGAAAAATTTGAATCATAATGAAAAGGACATTGCTAAAGTTGCTAGTATCATTCAAAGTGCAGAATTTTGGAGTCAAGTGAAAGAGGTGTTACTAGTGTTGGAGCCTTTGGTTCGAGTTCTTCGATTAGTTGATAATGATTTGTCAACTGCAGGATACTTATATGAAGCAATGGAAATGGAAAAAGAAACAATTAAGCAACATTACGATAGCAATCAAGACAAATATATGCAGATATGGAAGTTATTTAGTTGTAGGTATACTGAAAATATAATGCACCCAATTCATGCTGCTGCGACATTTCTGAATCCTGCTTACTTGTGCAGTGAGAAATTTATAGAGAGTCACGAGATGAAAGATGGTATAAGTTTCATTTTGGAGAATTTGGTGGCTATTGCAGAAAGGGAAGATTTCATGAAAGAGGTGCAACTTTATCGCAATAAAGTACCGAGCTTGTTTACAATTACGGCAAAGACAATGTTGAAAACATCTCATCCTAGTAAGTTCAATAGCTTTGATATAATTTTAATATTTAACCATATTATTTCTTGATAAATTTTATGAGCATATAAATTGTAATTTTATTTGTAGGAATATGGTGGGATTTCTGCGGAGATCGTCTTCCTATCTTACAAAAGTATGCCATTCGAATTTTGAGTCAACCATGTAGTTCTACCTTGTCCAAGGGTTATTGGAATGCATCTGAGCTAGCACAAACAAAGAAGACAAACATGTTGACATCTGAGATGTTGGATAATATGGTGAATGTAAGATTGAACTCAATGATGATGGAGAAATTCAACACAGGTGAATCTCGAAACTTGGAGCCAATTGATCTTTACAAACCAGATGAGCTTCCTGAATATGTTGATCATGAACAATTTTTGGTGGATGATGCATTCAGCAGAGTAGTAGAAAAGGGTATTGATGACTGATTACTTAGGATCAATTATTTGAGGCATTTTAATTAATCAAAACATTATAATGGTCCTAAATTTGTTTGTCATGGTTATTGTAGTAATTTTCTTTACTAGTTTAGATTATTTAAAATTGAATTGTTAAGGTTCTGCTATGTGCCTGTTATACAAATCTCATTGTATTTATCAAAAGAAAATATGAAAAATAAAATTCCATATATATTAAATTTAACCATGTTATGCCCATATACTATTTATGAATTGTTGCTCCAAATTCTTGAAACATACTTTTCTTAAAAGAGGCTGAATCATACCTGTCCTATATTGAGTGTACTTACTAACTGTTAATTATTTTAGGAAAAGATGTCATACAAGTATTTATCTAGCTCCAGTTCTATATGGTTTTTTATTTCTACTAGAAGCATATACTCAGTTCTTTGCAATGATTTCCATACTAGTTTCTTTTGTGTAAGGTAAGGATGAATTTATGGCTGAAATTTTCCTGTGTTGTCGTGGAGGGTGCTAGCTAGCTAACTACTAAACATATTGGTTCTGATTGGGGTTTCACGAAGCGAACTAAGTTTCTTGTCTCAGTAACCAATAATCAAGTCATATTGCACGATGCAAGTGATGAATTTGTGGGGATCTGGTTAGTGGAGGCAAGTTTGGCTATGAGATCTTTTGGCTAAAGGTAAAGTTTAAAGCCTAATGAAGGAAAAGGTATGCAACTTCTTTTCATTCTCCAATCCTGTTGTATTCTACTGCAATATGACAAACAAACTTAAGCCATTTGTCAATCGTTGGATAGAATTCAAGATAATATTATTGGCTTTGGACAGTGGAGTTTGTGAATTTAATCGTTGAGATTAGTCTAGATAGGGAGATAATCTCCTCTATGATTCGGAAGTTGTACGAAAGGAAGATGATGTTTTAAAACTGTAAATTTGCTAATTAGTGTAAGCAGCATGGTTTTATAAATCAGTATGATCAAAGAACCTTTTTTTGCTCCCGGTTCTTGATTTTGACCAGTTTTGGGGGTTTTTACTAAATTGAATTGGTGCTTTTGGTTCACGGTTGTACCAGTGGGTCAGTTTCGGTCCAGTTTTTAAAACTATACTAAGCAGTCAACAATTTTTGGAAAGACTTAAATAAATTTAGTGTATAAATATAACCATTGAGAAGTAAAGATGCATTTTTATGTACTGTACTGACATGGCTACAATCACTAAATATTTTTATGTACTGTAAAAATCTACAATCACTAAATATTTTGGTACTAAAAGGACTTTAATTCCCATGCTGTCATTTCCCCTTATCTAAGTGCTGTTTCTCTCCTTGTAATTATCATGGTTCTAATGTTTGGTACCAAAAAAAATTGTTATATTTGTGGTATTTAAACATATTTGGATTTTTGTGGATTGTTTTTACAGCATATAGTGCATCAGTGCACGTGACAGATCTGTGATTAAGTGCTATATCTAATGGTTTTCTAGAGTGTTGTTGGCAATGGAAGTACTTCTGTTCGTGTCCTGGTTAACATAGGGTGCCGTTTTAGATTTGCTTTTGAGATTGAAACAATTTATATTAAACACTTTTATCATTTTGCATCACGGATTGATGCGCGACTCTAGTCATTCCATGTTGCTGCAACAAATTTTCATTTTGATGAATGATCTTCCATCTAGGTGTGGTACGGTGGCTGTTGGAATTTGTGGGGCAGCATAAGACTCTGTAGTAGCCACAATATTGCGTGTGCATCTGGTAGTTTTGAATCTGCAACTCTGTAGGCATCCCATAAAACTTGTTAATAAACTCAACTCTAAAATCTTCAAGAAAATACAGAACATAAACCTTTATTAAAACCTTAGGTGAATACAACAAAATGGCTGAAATAGGTTTTTATTTATTTATTTATTATTAAATGAGGCCATTATTAAGTCCAAAACCCAAGCCCATGAGTCAATGACACAGATTCTTACTATGGTTTACCTTTGAGAAAAGGCCATGGTTTACTAAGTTAGGAGTTGGTCTTTTACTTGATTGCTCAGAAAAAGGGAGTGTTTCTGTTTGGACAAGCTAAAGTGTAACTTGGGCCTTTTGATTTGGGTTTGGCTCAATATGATCCTTCAGGCCAAAATGGCCCAATACCACCATTTTTGGAAATTTTTAGCAAGAAAACACTGTTTCGGAAATAATTAGCAAAATACCACTTTTTCTAAAACTCGAGTTTCAGAGACTCGAGTTCCTCATTAGTTTTCCACCGTGGCACTGCTGACTTGGATTTATGCGATTAAAAAAATTTTTGTGGTACTCGAGCTTTGTAAACTCGAGTACCATTTACACAGTACTCGAGTCTGCCAGGCTCGAGTACCTTTTTCTTAAAAAAAAAAAAAAAAAAAAAAAAAAAAAAATTTTACACAGTACTCGAGTTTCAGAAACTCGAGTACTGTGTAAATTTTTTGGTTAAGTTTTTTTTTTTTTTTTTTTTTTTTTTTTCTTGTTTGGGGATAAATCAAAAAATAAACATAAAGATAAAAATAAGTAGCTTTTTTATGTTTTTATTTATTTAAATAGAGGCATTGTAAAATATAGAGATTTTAATTTCGAAACATGAATTTAATAGGTATGGTATCTTAAAATGTTAAAGAAGCTCTATTAATATGGTATTACAATGCATTACAAGCTCTATTACAATGCATTAATAGAGCTTCTTTAAAATTTTAAGATACCATACCTATAAATTAGAGAGTTTTATTTATTTTACCATAAATAACAAATAAGAGTATCCTAATTAAAAATAAATAAATAAAACTAATTAACCCGCACATTGTGCGGGTCATACACTAGTTTTAATTAATGTAGAAATTAAATTCATGTTTCGAAATTAAAATCTCTATATTTTACAATGCCTCTATTTAAATAAATAAAAACATAAAAAAGCTACTTATTTTTATCTTTATGTTTATTTTTTGATTATCCCCAAACAAGAAAAAAAAAAAAAAAAAAAAAAAAAAAAAAAAAAAAAAAAAAAAAAAAACTTCACCAAAAAATTTACACAGCACTCGAGTCTGTTAAACTCGAGTACTGTGTAAATTTTTTTTTTTTTTTTTTTTTTTAAGAAAAAGGTACTCGAGCCTGGTAGACTCGAGTACTGTGTAAATGGTACTCGATTTTACCAAGCTCGAGTACCAGAAAAAAATTTTTAATCGCATAAATCCAAGTCAGCAGTGCCACGGTGGAAAACGGTGGAAAACTAATGAGGAACTCGAGTCTCTGAAACTCGAGTTCTAGAAAAAGTGGTACTTTGCTAATTATTTCCGAAACAGTGTTTTCTTGCTAAAAATTTCTAAAAATGGTGGTATTGGGCCATTTTGGCCTGATCCTTCAAACAAAGTTGTATAAGGCCCTTGTTAATTCATGTAAACACTTAATTTGAGAAACAGCATCAAATAGACAGATACACAATCGAGCAGGCTTGAGAAAGACAGATTCAGCTATAAAAATTAAAAAAAAAAAAAAAAAAAAAAAAAAAAGGCTTGAGAAAGACAGTATGCAAGATTAGCATCCACCTTATATGTGTTCATTTCATGGACTTTGCTTGGCTGACTGAGTAGTACCATTGTCTTAGAGCATTTACAGCAAAACATCTAAAAAATATAGCTTTTAACAACTGAAAAAAGCCATTTTATCTATTTTAACAACTCACTTTAAAATATATCCAACATTAAAGGTTCTAGTTTAGCACATAACACATTAAAATAATATAAACAACATAATAAAATAATATATCCTACACAATAAACACTACAAAAAAAGTAAAAAGAGAAAAAAAGGACAGCAATGTATCGTGCTATCTTTGGCAGCTCAATGTAGCTAATAGTTAAAAATTTATAGGTATGACAACTTTGATGTTGAGTATATTTTTAGTATGTTGGTGCTAAACTAGCTTTGTAGTTATGATGACTACTTTATTGTGAATGCTCTCTCATACTGTTTAGGTTGGGTTGCCATTAAAATGTTCAGTCAGGTGCTAATTGGTTTCTCTCTTAATGAGTTGGGTTGCCGTCAAAATGTTCAGTCAGGTGCTAATTGGTATTTCCGTTTTGCTGTTTTCTAATGTAACCAAAAAAAAAAAAAAAAAAAAATCATTGACAAGATGGGCTAGTTATGCTGGGCCTTTTCCCCCCATTGTCTAAGTTGATCTCTTTCCTGCTCCCATGCATTATTGGGGACTGTAAACCTCTTTTTTTCTTTTTTTTTTCTTTGTGTGTGTGTGTGTGTGTGTGTGGATAAATGTGAATATTTCATTGAAGGAGCAAAAGGAAGGGATATCTACATTACTTTCCCAAGCCTCCATGACAGCAAGAGAAAGGGATACACATTTACAAAAATATGATATATTTGAGTATAACACATTCTTGCTTAGTTCATGAACTATAGAGTCAGCATCCCTTTTGATCCAACAAAAATAACAACACAAAAGAATTAGCCAAGACTGATGCATATTCAGCAGTGGCCGAATCTCCTAACATGCTTCCTTCAAATTCTTATTTAAGGCATCACATGAATCTTAGAATCACCCTTAACAATTATACTCTGGAACTTTTCATCTCTGGCCAAATGTAAAGCCCAAATTATGGCAAAAGCTTCAACAAAACTAGGACCATATGGTTGTAAGATGTAACATTGATTTTTTTTTTGTTGTTGATAATGTTGTAACATTGATATTATTCTTAGCAATAATCCGATTCTAATTTTCTTAATGATTTGTTATTTCTAGCTGGGTATTTGTTGTGATCCTTGGTACTGAACTATTACTTTATTCAAGTTTGGTGGATACACACTTCAATATTCAAACATTTGCATCGTTGTTTGACATTTGACATTGACACAATTAACCATTGTAGATTAAATGATCATATTGAATATTTGTCAAAAAAAAGAAATGATCATATTGAATAAATCCAAACCATAAGTTAGAATTGTTTAAATTTAAGCAATCAATGCAAAATTAATAAAGAATCTAAGTTTTGCGGAACCAAATTGTTTTTTTTTTTTTTAAGTCCAAATATGTGCTAACAGGAAATAAAATTCTAAAATAGATGAAAGTAATTACAAGTAAAGATACAAAGAATAAAATCAAGGACTTAATTCTGTTATGGTTGCAAAAATAAAAAACTGTTATCTTGGAATAAAAAAGAAAATTAGCAAAAAGAGATGCTTTAATGTTTTTATTTTTTCTTAAACTGGAACAAAATAAAAATCAGCTCTGAAGTTGAGAGTATCACTTACTCAAGTTTGAGATTGATTTAGGCTTTAAACATTTGTGATGTTGGTTAACATTTAATAGCAATAGTAGTAACAAGTAACGATCATTGATAACAGGACAAAATTGAACAACTTTTAAACAATGGTGCACAAATACAACTGTGTGTAATATACAACACCGGTGGAAAGGATAAAATATGATTAATAAAACTATGTAAGAATTGAGGTAGAATATGTGTGCATTGGGGTAGAATATGTGTGCATTTGACAACTAATTAAAAGCTAGCATTTTACTTAAATTATCTATTATTTATACGTGTCACACTACTTTTTGTTTAAGTTTATTTCAAATAATTTAAATTTTAGTTTTTTAAGAATAAGCTATCTCTTAACTTTTTTTATTTCATATTATGTATATATAAATTACAAAAAAAAAAAAAAAAGGCAATTTCAAACGGACGCTTAAAAGAAAGAAAAAACAAATTATGTAGACAAGCGTAGATGCATTGCCTAAAAGGAAGTTTTTTTTGCCACTAAGCCTTATAGCCTAGTGGCACCCGGTTAAATTGTATCCTTAGAGTTCGGAGTTTCTATCTCCCTTAATTACCCAGTGAAAAAAAAAAAAAAAATTAATGATTTTTAGAAAGGAATTTTCTTAATCCAAAAAAAAAAAAAGTTAAAGTATAAAGTTAAAGTTGATTAGAAAGGCCCAAAAAGAAGTTAAAAGTATAAATTAAAAAAAAAAAGTAAAATAAGGTAAAGTAAAAAGTGTTGATTAGATAATGACAAAAATAGTCAAAAGTTACTATAAGAGTTCGTTTGAAATCTATTTATTTTGGTGAAATTGAAATTCTTTTACTAAAAGTACTATATATAAATGTAAAAGTTAACTGAAATAGTACAGTGAAATTCATAAATAGTATTAAAAATGTTGTGAGACTCATAAATAGTAGTAAAAATAAACTGAATAGTAAAATAAATGGGCAAAATTTGTTTACACGATTGAATTTGGGACATGGTGAAGAGGACCAGAATTTTGACATTAGGTAAGATTTGATTTTTTTTTTTTTTCTTCTTACCTGATTGAATTTGTGTTTCACTTAAAATTGATTATTAGATTGAATTAAAAAAATTTAAGACTACCTCAATCAAAAGGAGTCATTACTTTTAAACACGTATAACAGGAGTTTAGTTTTGAAAAAAAATTAATCCATAGTTTTTTTTTTTTTTTTTCCTATTAAACATTAAAGAGAAATTAATCAAAATTTTAAAAATATTTCAAAAATCAATATTTTTAGAGAAATTTCCAAAGAGTGGCATTCTAAGGAGTCTTCTAAACGAGCAATTTCTTTGAAGACAAGAATAAAAAAAGCAGAATGTGACACATGAACAGTGAAATATTAAAGAGACTAACGACTAATTTCTTTGAAGATGAGAAGAAATAAAGTAGGAAGTGACTCATGCACAGTAAAGTATTAAAGAGACATTGAAATCGGTGGAAGACACTTTGTAATAATGAAGATGACATTTTTTCTATCTAAAATATGAACATGAGAAAAAAAAAAGTTAAAAATTTTCAAGCGTGAATGTGAACCTGAGAAATTAAAGAAGATAGTGATGGCTTCGGCCCTAAAAGGTTCCATTTACAAAAAAAAAAAAAACAGACTTAATAATAGACGTGAAGTTCCCCTCTTCTAAATAATAGTCGTGTCTTGTCTGCTTTCCAAATACTTACAGCATATATGTGACTTGCTAGAGCACCAAAGTAAATAGAAGAGGTCATGTGTTATGGTTAGCATTTTTCACTTTTGAGAAGGAAGGGTCCTTTTTGGATTGAAAATTCACTGATGAAGAATGGAGAACAATGGTTTAGACCATATGATTGGATGTAATTTTTCTTTTCAATTTTGAATATTTGTGATTAGTTTTGAAATTCGAATGCACAGATGCATAAACATAAAAAAAATGACCACTTATTTATGCCTTTCTCTCTAATATGGATTTTTTATCGACAATTTAATGTGATTTTGTCTTAAAATAAATGAATTGCCTTTATTTTTCTATTATATTAATAAAAGTAATGATACAATTACAAATTATTTTACAACTTTTTATAAACGGTTAATAAGTGTGTGTAATATATAACACCTCATTGTTTCATTAGCTTTTACTTAAAGATGGAGAGGATAAAATATGATTAACAAAACTATGTAAGAATTGATGTAGAATTTTAGTAAATCTATGTAAGATTTGGTGTAGAATTTGTGTGCATTTGACAATTGATTAAGCATTTCATTCTTTAAAAAAAAAAAAAAAAAAAAAAGCTAGCATTTTACTTAAATTACCTATTTATTGGTAAGTCTCACACTACTTTTTGTTCAAGTTTTATTTCAAAAAATTTTAATTTTAGTTTTTTAAAAATAAGTTAACTCTTAACTTTTTTTTATTTCATATTATATATACATATATATATATATATATATATTACAAAAAAAAAAAAGCAATTTCAAAATGGACACTTAAAAGAAAATGAAAAAGAAATTATGTAGACAAGCGTAGGAATATTGCCTAAAAAGATTTTTTTTTTCAATTATTTTGAGAAAGTTCTTTTTTTTTTAATGAAAAAAAAAGTTAAAGTATAAAGTTAAAGTTTTTTTTTTTTTTTTTTTTTTTTTATAGGGAGGTAAAAAGTTAAAGTTGATTAGAGCATCCACAGCAATTTATCTAAATTTTTAACTTTTTAACTATACAAAAAGTCACTTTATGTATTTTACCTTCTCACACCCTATAGCAGTGGAGCTATTTTACCTTTTAATACAATAAAATAATATAAATACTACAATAAAATAATATTTCATTCAACTACCAACACACCACCACAACCACCATCAAATCTATAAAAGTCACTGCACAACCACAACCCCACCGTGCCTATCAAAACTAGTGAAGAAGAACAAAACAAAAACCCAAAAAAATCAACACAGCCAAACCGAAACCTATGCCTGATACTTTATCCAATTCGGTATCAACCGACGAGACCTGTGCCGATCATCGATCAGTGATCATAAATAGTGATGATGAGTGCAAAGTGAAACGGAATGCTTCGATTTGAGGTGAAAACGGAGAGAGAGAGAGAGAGAGAGAAAGAGAACAAAAGAGAAGTGGGTCTAAGGCGATTGGTGGCGTAGGTCTAAGGTGGATGGCGGCGTGGGCCTGAGGTTGATCGGCGGCTTGGGACAGTTGATGGGTCGGTGACGTCGAGCTTCGGTGGCGACGACGTTGAGGATGAGTCGAGCTAGCAGCAATGAATGAGGGAGCTTGAGAGAGTGACGTTGAGAGAGTTTTGAGAGATGATGAGAGCTTTGACACTGAGAGAGAGAGAGAGAGAGAGAGAGAGAGAGAGAGAGAGAGAGAGAGAGAGAGAGAGAGAGAGAGAGAGAGGCACGGAGTGACTGAGAGAGAGGGAACCATTTTTATTATTTTAATCGGGCCGGGAGTAAAAAATTGTTTTTTTTTTTGTTTAGCTCTCAGCTACAGTGCACATCTATAGATAGATGTGCATTGTAGTAATGGAGCTAAAAAAAATAAGTATAGCTCCACTGCTGCAAATACTCAAAATAAAAAGTCCTAAAAAGAAGTTAAAGTATAAATTAGAAAAACTGAAAAAAGGTGAAGTAATAAGTGTTGATTGAATAATGACAAAAATGGTTAAACGTTATTGTAAATGATGAAACTTAAAACTAAAAATACTGTAGTAAAATAATTTTTAAATGTGTAAATAGTGCTGTGAGACCCGTGAACAGTACGTAAACAGTGTATTAACAATGCATGAATAGTATTTTTTGTCCCCCAATAAATTCATGTGATGTTACTATTCATGCGCTGGGAAAAAAAAAAGTCTGAAAACACACACATGAGTTTGGAAATGCGGATCCAAACCCACGCTTATTCAAGTGGATGGTGACTATGGCTAGCTGTTGTTATCGTTTTTGTTTCTTTGTTTTGTTTTGTTTTTTTTTAAACAAACACACCAAAGAGAGGGAAGATAATGGCCAAAATTTAGATAGACTTTAGGTAAGATTTTTTATTTTCGTTTTGCTTTTTTATTTTATTTGTTTACACCATTAGACATTAGGTAAGATTTGATTTTTTTCTTCTTCTTACGTGATTGAGTTTGTGCTTCACCTAAATTGATTACGGTCAAGATGGATTGAATTAAAACTACCTCAAGATGGATTAGGGTCAAGATAAATTAAAACTACTTTTTATTTTATTTTTATACAAGATAGAATTTTACTCTAGCCTAATCTAAGTGTATATGTATGTGAAATTCTCTTCTGGAGACTTGAACCCTGGCCTTTGCCTCCCACATCTTATAAACACTTATACTTGTGGAGTGATCATCGCACCAAGAGTGTACGGTGGAAAGGAGTTACTACTTTTAAACACATATGATAGGAGTTTAGTTTAGATCAAAATTAAACCATAAGTTTTCATTTTTCTATTAAAAATTAAAGAGAAATTAATCAAAATTTTAAAAATATTTCAAAAATAAATATTTTTAGAGAATTCATTAATTTTTTCCATTTAAAAATGTTTTAAGGTGAAATATTATTCCAAAGAGGAGCATTCAAAGGAGTCTTCCAAACGAGCAAAATTTCTTTGAAGATAAGTGGATGGTGACTATGGCCAACTGTTGTTGTCGTTTTTGTTTCTTTGTTTTGGTTTTTTTTAAACAAACACACCAAAGAGAGGGAAGATAATGGCCAAAATTTAGATAGACTTTAGGTAAGATTTTTTATTTTCGTTTTGCTTTTTTATTTTATTTGTTTACACCATTAGACATTAGGTAAGATTTGATTTTTTTCTTCTTCTTACGAGATTTAGTTTGTGCTTCACCTAAATTGATTAGGGTCAAGATGGATTGAATTAAAACTACCTCAAGATGGATTAGGGTCAAGATAAATTAAAACTACTTTTTATTTTATTTTTATACAAAATAGAATTCTATTCTAGCCTAATCTAAGTGTATATGTATGTGAAATTCTCTTCTGGAGACTTGAACCCTGGCCTTTGCCTCCCACATCTTATAAACACTTATACTTGTGGAGTGACCATCGCACCAAGTGTGTACGGTGGAAAGGAGTTACTACTTTTAAACACATATGATAGGAGTTTAGTTTAGATCAAAATTAAACCATACGTTTTCATTTTTCTATTAAAAATTAAAGAGAAATTAATCAAAATTTTAAAAATATTTCAAAAATAAATATTTTTAGAGAATTCATTAATTTTTTCCATTTAAAAATGTTTTAAGGTGAAATATTATTCCAAAGAGGAGCATTCAAAGGAGTCTTCCAAACGAGCAAAATTTCTTTGAAGATAAGTGGATGGTGACTATGGCCAGCTGTTGTTGTCGTTTTTGTTTCTTTGTTTTGTTTTTTTTTTAAACAAACACACCAAAGAGAGGGAAGATAATGGCCAAAATTTAGATAGACTTTAGGTAAGATTTTTTATTTTCGTTTTGCTTTTTTATTTTATTTGTTTACACCATTAGACATTAGGTAAGATTTGATTTTTTTCTTCTTCTTACGTGATTGAGTTTGTGCTTCACCTAAATTGATTACGGTCAAGATGGATTGAATTAAAACTACCTCAAGATGGATTAGGGTCAAGATAAATTAAAACTACTTTTTATTTTATTTTATTTTTATACAAGATAGAATTCTACTCTAGCCTAATCTAAGTGTATATGTATGTGAAGCTCTTTTCTAGAGACTTGAACTCTGGCCTTTGCCTCCCACATCTCATAAACACTTATACTTGTGGAGTGACCATTGCACCAAGAGTGTACAGTAGAAAGGAGTTACTACTTTTAAACACATATGATAGGAGTTTAGTTTAGATCAAAATTAAACCATAAGTTTTCATTTTTCTATTAAAAATTAAAGAGAAATTAATCAAAATTTTAAAAATATTTCAAAAATAAATATTTTAGAGAATTCATTAATTTTTTCCATTTAAAAATGTTTTAAGGTGAAATATTATTCCAAAGAGGAGTGTAGTGTCACAAATCGTAGCCCAAACCTAGGTGAGAAAGGATATGGGCCCAATAAGCCCAGTACAATAAATTTGTAAGAGAGTGGATGAAAGAATTAGGCCGATGATGGGTTTTTCAACAATTAATGGAGGTTAGGAGTTTGTCCGACGAGAATAAAACACATAGTTAAGTGATGATCTCAGGTCCGAGGAGAAAGTTTTTGGGTGAATTCGTTATTTCCAGTGATGTTCTTCCTAATGCTACAGTAATTCTTCCTTAATGTTCTTTCTTTTTATTTTCTGATCCTCTTCTTCTTGAGGTTTTACTCCATTATATAGTCCTTCTTTATTCAATCCTACCGTCCACTTGTCTACCATCTAGCTTCGTACTTGAGTTTCTGTCTCCCCTCCCACAGCTTTTTGATTTTCTGGGGGTAAAGGTGGTCGAAAACACTGTTCAGAGGTCTTCTCCACATTAATGCGGCCAGGAAAGCTGCTGTAATGCATTTAATGCAGTGGTAGCAGCTTTTTCCCTAGATATTTCTGTGTCCTTATCCCTTCCGTCTACATTTGTAGTCTATCTTCACCGCTGGAACTTCCTAGAAGGTGGACTAGGGTAAGACGAAGCCCACTTCACTGACATATGTCAGATCCGAGGAGGATAATCCTCTCGGACCAACATCCCTGGACATTTACATGTTCTACTATTAGTTACGAGGCTCCCCCATGATTTCTTCTCCTCGGACGTATTGTTAATAAAATGTGGGACTTAAGCCCGATGCAAAGGCCCAAGTTTTTGCTCCCCCACAATAGCCCTTAAAAATTCTAATTTTTTCCTCTTATCCGAGGAGAAAAATTATGATTTTGATGTATATCCGTAATTACAATGTAGTCCATAAGGATATTTAAACCCAGGCACATGTAAGGGTCATTTCTGCCATTTCACGAGAGTTTCTGATGCTTGGGAACTCGCACAATCATCATTAAACGCTTAGGAATGTGTTTCGCTCCAGACATCCAACGGTGGAATACCAATCCAACAGTTCAGATCTCATCTTCAATATTTGGGGGGGATTGTGTCTCTTTCTTTTTTCGCCCCAACTATAAAAACCTTCGGACGTTATTCTTTCCATTTCTTATCAGAGTTTGCAACTTCAGAGCGTCTGTATCTTGGCATTCACCATACCTTCACAAGAAAGAGTTTAAAGATCCTCTAGAGACAAGAAGATCAGTCCGTACCCAGCCCCACGTAAGTTTCGCACTCCGAACTTCTACTATCTCCTCAGCTAACCTCCTCGGCTAACCACTCCACACTCCACAAGCTAACAATGGGTAGATTTGAGCGTTTAGTACATACTCCGGCCCTGATAGAGTTATTCAAAGAAAAGTACCACATTCCTCAGGAGGTGGTGGTACGTCACTGCACAACAGAAGGGGTGGAGTTTGACCGGAAAGTAGGAGAGGTGGTAATCCCTATGATTGCCTTCATAGAAGGAGGCATGATCATCCCCATGGGTAGGATTACACGGGATTATCTTCGTGCCCATAGACTCTGCCCCCACCAATGTGTCCCCAAATTTTTTAGAGTCCTAGGATCAATCAACGCTTTGGACCGACATCTGGGGCTAGGATTGACTTGGCACGACGTCGCCCATCTATATGAAGGCCATATAGAGTCTCGGGCAGGCTTTTACCTTAAGTCCTGTAACAGCGTGGTCAAATTGATCTCCTGCCTCCCCAAATCTAACAAGGGGATGAAAGACGACTACCTTATCTTGTCGGGGCCTTGGAGTGACGGCCTAGCCTGCCCAACCAAGGCTGGGAAACCAGGTGGAGCAACCTAGATTTAGGATTTCTAACTTTAGATTTGGGGAGTACTTGGTTTCTCTTTACCGCACTTAGATATTGTTTTTATACATTTACATTTATTTGTTTAGTTATTTTATATATATTTTTTTTTTGTTGCCGAGGCTCTTAACTGCATGATTTGTTTACTTGACAGATAAATTTTTCACCAACCCCAAGCTTAGCCTGATCAACGTTCCAGCATTGAACTATTTGCTTAGATCGAAAATTTTTGTGAACGACGACGGGCAGCTTCGGGCAGTTCACCTTATTTTGGACTTTGAGCCAATTTCAAGGTCGTTTTTAAACGTCGGTAATTTCATCCGAGCAGGAGACCATCGTTTAGCACGCATAAACGTATCTCGGCCAGACTTTCTCGCCCCATACGATCTTCCTCCTGTTGACCATCCCATCCCACAAGGGATACCCATTGTTGCCCAACTGTTACAAGAAGTACCCCTTGGGGAGGCCATCCTCCGAGAAGGCACAGCTTCCTCTTCCTCCCTCGAACAAGAGATTGACAGATTCAGATTTGAAGAAGAAACAATCCTTGTATCGGAGGCCGAAGAAAGGGCGGACGAGCATTCGTGTGTGCAAACTCCTGCTCAGGTAGTAATGTACATTGCCAATACATCAGACGAGGAGGAAGAAATGGCTCCCAAGACTGGTCCCAGTCTGAAAGAACTGATGTGGAATAGGAATAAGATGCCATCCCCCCAAGAGAAAAACAAGTCAAAACAACCTGCAAATCCTCCTCCCCCTCCACCCCAGGTTCCTGCTGACCTCGAGCTAAAACCTAATCCAGATTTGAGGAGAAAAAGGCCAGTAGAGTTTGCTGAGGAGGGGGAATTGGGCCCATCAAATGGAACTAAGCAGGCCAGACAAACACAGGAACACAGGGGTAGGAGGTCCCATTCTGTGGACAGCCGAGAGGAGCCCCCAGTGGCCTAAGTACATCGGTCACCACAAACTTGGTCGCCTGTACTGGAGGTCAACGGTGCGCCCATCACGATGGATGCCACACTTAGGCATTTTCGTGGAGGTCATGCAGGCCTGATGGCCGAGGCACTGCAACAGCCCCTCCTCCTACCTACAGACATGGTGGCCTACAGGAGTTTCAACCATCCTGACCTCTTTCTTTCCCTAAAAAGGGACTTGGCTATGGTAAGTAATTCTGTTCATTCTTCTTTCATTTTCATTTACTTGCATTTTTTTTTTAAATCTAAGCCACTTCATCATTGTGCATAATAGGTCACGCAACAAGTTTACGTGGCTGAAGAGTGGGTGAAGAATTCTCGTGAAGAGACGAGGGCTGCCCACGACGCTCGAGAGACTGCGAAGGCTCATCTAAATGCACTGAAAGACAAACAAGCACAGATGGCCGACTAAGTGAAGAAGGCTCTCCAGGATAAGGTCAGTGCCGAAGCGAGCTTAAAAATGACTGAGAGGCAAGCTGAGAGCCTTCGTAGCGAGCTACACCTCTGCAAAATCAATCTGGAAACAGAAAAGCAGGCGATGAAAGAGCTCCGCGAAGAGCTTCGCAAGGCCAAGGAAGCTGCACAACTTCTGAAGGAGGCAGCTGAGGCCGAGAAGCAGGCTTCGTATGCTCTAGGGGTGCAAGAGACTCAGAACAGGCTGACTAAAGAATTTTCTGCCGTTGCCAGGGACTACTGCGACATCACTTGGGATAAAGCCCTTAATGCAGCTGGGGTCCCTGCTGATTCCAGCCTCAGACGGCCTGAGAGCGTATATTATGATCCCGATATCCAGGCGCTCCCAGGTTCTGACTCTCCTCCCCCAGAGCAACCAGCCCCAGTATCTGAAGTCCCTGCAGTAAATCAAGCCCTTCCTGCTCCTGTGGAAGTCCCAACAGATTCCCACCAAGATGCTGGTCAAGGGAAGAAAGTTTAGGCCTCCCAGGGTAAGGACAATAACCAAGAAAAGGATAAAGGCAAGGTTTCAGATACTGCCCCTTCTCAGTCCAAACGAGTAGCTGACCTCCAAGCTCCCAAGACAAAAGCTTAGGGTATTAGTTTTAGTATTGTGTTTGTTTTCTATGTTTACTATTTTGGTATATTATTATTTTTTTAAAGACTTGTACTTTGTTCTTATTATTAATGAAGATATATTCCTTTTGTTTTACGTGTTATGACAAGTAATGATGAATCCTTCTGCTGTCATTTCATTTTTTCTTTTACTTGTGTTATATGAATGATTAATTTGATTAAAAAGTTTTGGAAATTGGGTTAATATATGAACCGAATAAATATAACCAAACCAAACAGGAAATTTAAATCATACGCTTAAGCTTATGTTTGAATACTTAAAAGGAAATTAGAACAAGTGTTAACTAACCCAAATCATCTGGTCCGAGGACTCCAGTCATGATTGGATTTAAGTTTAAACACTTGATAGAACGGCGAGAGTGCTAACTAACCCAAATCATCTGGTCCGAAGACTCATGCATGATTGGATTTAAGTTTAAACACCTTATAGAACTGCAAGAGTGCTAACTAACCCAAATCATCTGGTCCGAGGACTCATGCATGATTGGATTTAAGTTTAAACACCTGATAGAACTGCGAGAGTGCTAACTAACCCAAATCATCTGGTCCGAGGACTCATGCATGATTGGATTTAAGTTTAAACACCTCATAGAACTGCAAGAGTGCTAACTAACCCAAATCATCTGGTCCGAGAACTCATGCATGATTGGATTTAAGTTTAAACACCTCATAGAACGGCGAGAGTGGCATACACATTTCACATAAAGAACGAATATTGATCAAACACACATTTATTAATAATAATACCTTTTTAAGTTATTGACATTCCAAGGGCGGGGTACTACAAGTCCGTCCAGGTCTTCTAAGAAGTATGCTCCAATACCAGCGTTGGAAGTGATACGATATGGTCCTTCCCAATTCGGCCCCAATTTTCCCCACGCTGGGTTTTTTGCCGAGCCTACAACTTTGCGTAGTACCAGGTCGCCTAGGGCCAAAGGTCTTGTCCTTACGTGGGCATCATAACCTCGCTTCTGTTTCTGCTGATAATGGGCCAATTGAACCATCGCGTTCTCTCTCTTTTCGTCAATCAGGTCTAGATCTCTTGCTAGGTGTTCATCATTGTCTTTTGGATTGAATGAACTGGTTCTCGTCGTCAGGAACCCAGACTCCAAAGGGATGACAGCTTCAGCTCCGTAAGTCATTGAAAAAGGGGTCTCTCCAGTGGACCTACGAGGCGTGGTTCTGTACGTCCAGAGTACATGCCGAAGCTCTTCCACCCATTTGCCTTTTGCATCATCCAATCTTTTCTTCAATCCACTTAGTATGACTTTATTCACAGCTTCAGCTTGTCCATTCCCTTGAAGGTAAGCCGGAGTAGAATATCTGTTAGTAATCCCTAGTTTGCCACAATAATTTCTGAACATCTTGCTATCAAACTGGAGTCCATTATTTGAGATGAGTACATGAGGAACGCCGAACCGAGTAACGATGCTTTTCCAGACGAATCTTTTCGCATCCACATCTCGAATATTGGCTAGAGGTTCTGCTTCAACCCACTTTGTAAAATAATCTGTGCCGATTATGAGATATTTCTTGTTTCCCACAGCTTTAGGAAATGGTCCGACAATATCTAAGCCCCATTGAGCGAATGGCCATGGACTAGATAATGGATTGAGGACTCCTCCTGGCTGGTGTATACTCGGTGAGTACCGCTAGCATTGATCACACTTTTTGACATATTCCAAAGCTTCTCTCTACATGTTCGGCTACCAATAATCTTGTGTAATGGCCCTATGCGCTAAGGATCTGCCTCCGGTATGACTTCCACAGATTCCTTCATGCATCTCTTCCAGGAGTAATTCGGTTTGATCAGGATGAACACATAGCAAATAAGGCCCAGAAAAGGAACGCCTATATAGCTTGCTGTCCTCCGACAGCCAATAACTAGTAGCTTTCTTTCTTATTTTGTCAGTTTCGATTTTCTCCTCGGGCAGAATATCTTCCTTTAAGAATTGCATGATAGGATCCATCCAACTTGGCCCGTTCTCACTTGATTGATTTGAACCACGTTCGCCGTTGTCGAGGGTCGATGCAGGTCCTCAACGAGGATTATGCGAGGCAAGTTCTGTGCCGAGGAGGTTGCAAGCGTGGCCAAAGAGTCCGCATGCGCGTTGCCACTTCTTGGGACATGTAGCAAGCTAAAGGATTCAAATTTCGTCTGCATAATCTTAACTTGGCTAAGATAACCTCGCATTCTTTCGTCTTTGGCTTCGAATTCCCCTTTTACTTGACCGACAACTAGCCTTGAGTCCGAAAAGAGTTTTATGGACTTTCCTCCCATCCTTTGGACCATAGCCATTCCCTCTAATAGAGCTTCATACTCCACTTCATTATTCGTGGCAGGAAAGTCTAACCTCAGAGACTTTTCTATGATAACCATCTCGGAAGACGTCAGTCCTAATCCAACCCCCGCACCTTTTTGATTTGATGCTCCATCTACATACACTTCCCATGTCGGAGGGCAATAGTGGGAGATAGTACCGACCAATTTTTCATCCTTGTCTCCCTGTGCTAGTAATTCATCCGCTTCAGGTTCGGTGAATTCTTCCACCAAGTCGGCGAGTACCTGTCCCTTTACTGAGGTGCGAGGCATGTACTTGATATCAAAAGCTCCCAGAATTGTGCCCCACTTGGCTATCCTTCCCGTGTAATCTGCACTTCTAAGTATGGTCTTTAGTGGGAGTTGTGTAAGAACAACCATTGTATGTGCTTGGAAATAGTGAGGCAGCTTGCGCGTGCCAAGCACCACTGCCAGGATGGCTTTTTCCAGTGGTAGGTAACGCACCTCCGCCTCGTGCAACGATTTACTCACGTAGTACACTGGCCGCTGTTCGCCGTTATCTACCCGTATCAACACCAAGCTTACTGCATAGGAGGCCACAGCAATATAGGCAAAAAGAACCTCGTCTGGCTCAGGACTAGACATGACCGGCGACCGAGCTAGATAGTTTTTGAGTTGCTGAAAGGCTACGTCACATTTCGTCGACCATTCAAAGCCCTTCCATTTGTTGATCAATAGGAAGAAAGCTAGGCACCTGTCTGTCGATCGAGATATGAATCTATTCAAAGCAGCGGTCATTCCAGTTAGTTTTTGCACTTCTTTTGGGTTCCTAGGAGTTCGCATATTGGTGATGGCTTTAATCTGGTCGGGATTGACTTCAATTCCCCTATGAGTAACCATGTAACCCAAGAATTTGCCCGATTCTACACCAAATGAGCATTTGGAGACGTTTAAACGTAGTTTATAGCTTCTGAGAATTTCGAAGACAACTTGAAGGTCTCTAAGGTGCTCGGACACCTTTTTGCTTTTCACCACCATATCGTCTATATAAATCTCCATATTTTTTCCTAGTAATGATTCGAACATCCTCGTCATCATTCTCTGATAGGTGGAACTTGCATTCTTCAAACCAAATGGCATCACTTTGTAGTGGTAATTCCCCACTGGCGTAACAAAAGCAGTTTTTTCTTGATCGTCCAATGCTAAAGGTATCTGATGATAACCCTGAAACGCGTCCAAGAAACTCATCCGAGGATGGCCGACTGTGGCGTCTACCAACTAATCGATTTTGGGCATGGGGAATGGATCTTTAGGGCAAGCTTTATTCAGATCTGTGAAATCAACACATACTCGCCACTTCCCACTATTTTTCTTGACCACTACAGTGTTTGCCAACCATTCGGGATAGAAGACCTCCTTGATAGCCCCTGTCTGCTTGAGTTTCGTCACTTCCTGACGGACTGCTTCTGCATGCTCATTAGATGGCCGACGAGGGAGCTGCTTCTTGGGAGCCGTCAACGGATTAACATTCAAATGGTGACAAATGAAGTCTGGGTCCACTCTTGGAGCCTCATAAGCATTCCATGCAAAGACATCGATGTTTCGTTTAAGGAACTCTACCAATTCCTCCCTTTCTTGCTGAGGTAGTTGAGATCCAACTTGAAAAAATTTCTCCGGGTCATCTCCTATTGTGACTTTCACAAGATCTTCACACTTCACCTCATCGGACACCCCACCACTAGATAACATTGGGGGTCTTAACTGCTATAACTCCTCTCTATGAGTCACAGATTCTGCTTCAGGCTTGTGTTGGATGGCTGCTATCATGCATTGTCGCGCCATGGTTTGATCACCCAGTATTTCTTTTATTTTGCCTCCGGATGGGTATTTGACCTTCTGATGCAGGGTAGAAGAGACTGCTCCTAAAGTATGAAGCCAAGGTCTAGTAACGATTGCCGTATAAGGGGAGTATGCATCTACCACTATAAAATCGACCTCCACTATCTCCGATTCGGTTTGCACTGGTAGTCTGACCTGTCCCTTCGGGATAATAATCTTCCCCTCAAAACTTACTAGGGGGGAATCATAAGGCGTCAGATCTTCAGTTTTTAAGTTTAGCCCCTTGAAGAGGTCAGGATACATGATCTCGGCTACACTGCCTTGATCCACCATCACTCTCTTTACATCATAGCCTCCGATTCAGAGAGTAATCACTAAAGCATCATCATGAGGCTGAACAGTTCCAATCTTGTCCTCGTCCGAGAATCCCATGACTAGGGACCGATTCAACTTAGCTCTCTTCGGCTCGCGGGAATCATCCTCGGGGAACAGGCGAGCCACGGATATTACTCTGGAGGGGCACGACCCCGTTCTGCCAGGCGCTGCAAAGATAACGTTGATAGTTCCAAGAGGGGGTCTTGGAGGATTCTCCCTTTCCGGTCAAGTATCAGTCTGACCACCCAAACTGCTGGAATGATGCAACAGCTGTTTCAATTTACCTTATCGGACAAGATGGTCAAGGTGATCCCATAAACTTCTACAGTCCTCGGTAGTGTGACCATGGTCTCTATGATATTGACAATAGAGATTTCGGTTTCTTTTTTCAGGGTTTCCCATCATCTTATTGGGCCATTTGAAGAAGGGCTCGTTTTTAACTTTTTCCAGGACCTGATGCACGGGCTCTCGGAATACAGCTCCGACTATCTGATTGTTACTTGATACCTGCTGCTCAGTATAATCCCTTCTCGGCCGGTTATTATTGTATCTGTCCGACCTAAATTCTCTTCTTTCTTGAGGGACAAGCTTAGCTTTCCCTTTTCCTTGTTGTTGTTGTTGATCGTCTTCTATCCTTTTATACTTATCCACTCTATCCATTAGCTGTCGCAGGCTGGTGACCGGTTTACCTGTCAAGGATTTTCTCAAACCATGCTCAGAGGGAAGTCCGACCTTGAAGGTTCTGACAGCAACTTCATCAAAATCCCCATCAATCTCATTGAACATTTCCCAATACCTTTCGACATATGACTTCACAGATTCTCCTTCCCTCATGGTCATTGACAACAGAGAATTTAGGGGTTGAGGAACTCTGCTGCATGTAATAAATCGAGAACAGAATGACTGAGTAAGTTTCTTGAAGGAGCTGATGGAATTAGTCCTCAACCCATCGAACCATCTCATTGGCATCGGTCCTAGGCTGGAGGGAAACACTCTACAGAACAAAGCTTCGTCCTGAGAATAGACCACCATCTTTTGTTTGAATTGGCTTACATGTTCTACAGGATCGGTACGTCCGTTGTACATGGAGAACGTAGGTTGGTGAAAACGTTTGGGAAGCTTTGCCTTTTCTATTCCCCGAGTAAAGGGGGACTTAGAAATTTGGTTCAGTGCCTTCTTCATGACCTTAGTTCCCACTCCCCTTGTAGACGAACCTTTTCTCCTCCTCTTGTGAGAATGTTCCTCTTCATAGGAATAGGATTCACTGGGTGGAGTTTCTGAGCATTCCCTGTAGCTGTCCTCTCCTTCATCGTTGGAAGAGACATCAGAACTTGAAGGGGTTTGATTTCGTTGTGCTCAACGAAGTTTCTTTTTTAAGTCTTCTATTTCTCGTTGTAAATCCTTTTCATCAGCGTGCTCTTGCACCAAATGGCCCCTTCGTCGATAGCCACTTCTACCAACATGGATCGTCCGCGAGCTACCCTCTCATTGGTTATCTACGTGATTTTCCTGTTCAAGGTCGTGGAGCTCGCCTTGTTGGTTGACGTTCACTGACTCTGCATGAGGTGGACTAGTCTGCTGTGGTCCTGAACCCGCCATAAATAAACTTCACTAGCGCTAATTCTCCCCACAGACGGCGCCAATTATAGTGTCACAAATTGTAGCCCAAACCCAGGTGAGAAAGGATATGGGCCCAATAAGCCCAGTACAATAAATTTGTAAGAGAGTGGGTGAAAGAATTGGGCCGATGATGGGTTTTTCAACAATTAATAGAGGTTAGGAGTTTGTCCGAGGAGAATAAAACACATAGTTAAGTGATGATCTCAGGTCCGAGGAGAAAGTTTTTGGGTGAATTAGTTATTTCCAGTGATGTTCTTCCTAATGTTACAGTAATTCTTCCTTAATGTTCTTTCTTTTTATTTTCTGATCCTCTTCTTCTGGAGGTTTTACTCCATTATATAGTCCTTCTTTATTCAATCCTACCGTCCACTTGTCTACCATCTAACTTCGTATTTGAGTTTTTGTCTCCCCTCCAACAGCTTTTTGATTTTCTGGGGGTAAAGGTGGTCGAAAACACTGTTCAGAGGTCTTCTCCACATTAATGCGGCCAGGAAAGCTGCTGTAATGCATTTAATGCGGTGGTAGCAGCTTTTTCCCTAGATATTTCTGTATCCTTATCTTTTCCGTGTACATTTGTAGTCTATCTTCACCGCTGGAACTTCTTGGAAGGTGGACTAGGGTAAGACGAAGCCCACTTCACTGACATATGTCAGATCCGAGGAGGATAATCCTCTCGGACCAACATCCCTAGACATTTACATGCTCTACTATTAGTTACGAGGCTCCCCCATGATTTCTTCTCCTCGGACGTATTGTTAATAAAATGTGGGACTTAAGCCCGATGCAAAGGTCCAAGTTTTTGCTCCCCCACAAGGAGCATTCAGAGGAGTCTTCCAAACGAGCAAAATTTCTTTGAAGATAAGAATAAATAAAGTAGAGAGTGACTCCTGCAAAGTGAAGTATTCAAGACTAAAGAGACTTTGAAATCGGTGAAGGGCAATTTGTAATAATAAATGTGACATTTTTTCCATCTAAAAATGTGAACATGAGAAGAAAAAAAAAAAAGTAAAAATTTTCAAGCATGAATGTGAACATGAGAAATTAAAGAAGATAGTGATGGCTTCGGTCCTTCAAGGTTCCATTTATATTAATTAAAAAAATAAAAAAAAATAAAAAAAACAGACTTAATAGACGTGAAGTTCCCCTCTTCTAATGGCTGTTTCTTCTCTGATTTCACTTGCTACTGACCTAATTGGCCTTGCCTGGGGTTTCAAGGAACATATAGAAGAGGCCATGTGTTATGGTTAGCATTTTTCACTTTTGAGAAGGAAGGGTCCTTTTTGGATTGAAAATTTACTGCTGAAGAATGGAGAACAATAGTTTAGACCAAGCGATTGGATGTAATTTTCTTTTCAATTTTTAATATTTGTGATTAGTTTTGGAATTTAAATGGACAGATGCATAAACTTAAAAAAAAAAAAAAAAAAAAAAAAGAAAAGAAAAAAGACCTCTAACTTATGCCTTTCTCTCTAATATGGATTTTTATTGACAATTTAATGTGATTTTGTCTTAATTAAATGAATTACCTTTATTTTTCTATAGTATTAATAAATGTAATGGTGCAGTCACAAACTATTTCACAACATTTTTACAAACAGTTGATGCGACTAACTTCTTATTGGTTTTCATCTAGACTTCCTATTAATATCACATTTTCATTTATAAATAATTACTTATCATATCAACAATTTCTAAATTTTTTGTAAAAAAATTGGTATCTATAACATTCCTCTATTAATAACAGAAACTAGGCTAATTGTGTGCACTATATTTGTTTAGAGGTTTTTTAGTCAAAATTTTCATTCCTATCTCATTATCCAATGAAATTTATGCATTTGCATTATCCAAATAGTGCAGACTCCATTGAATGGGACGAGACACAGTCCCAAAAAAATGAATAAACCCACACGCACGCACCTATAATAACTTCAATACTATTTTGTTGTTCATTAACTTTTTTTCCTAAAAAAAAAAAATCATGTTTTTTTTAAATTATGTCTCATCCCACACTTCACTATTTTGGTGATCAACAAATACATAAATCTCATTAAACTAAGACATAAACCTCAAATTGGAATAAATAAAAAATTTTGACATTAAAACAAAAGTCTTTAAGCTGTTTTTGACAAGGTCAGTCCAGTATGTAACTATATATTTGCATTTCTTAAGGAGGAATTTGGTTTGCCGTGATATTACACCACATTATAATATTGTTTTTTTATAATCTTACATTAATATAATATCAATACAAAAATATGATATTACATTGTTTAGAAAAGTGATGAGATTAAGGTGGTGTTATATATTTTGTAATTTTATTAAAAAATAAAATAAACCAAAAACCTTTGGGTATGTTTGATAAATTGTAATAAGCATTGTAATATAATTCTTTAACCTACAGTTTAGTTATTCAGTAGTTTGGTTATGTTTTTATTATAGAGAATAAATCATTTCTTATGAATAACTATTCTTTAAAATGATGAATAATCATTCATTTCAAAAAGGGTTGTAATAGCTATTCCTTAATAGATGTATTTAATTTCTAAAATTAATATATTTCCAAATAAACAAACTTTTCATATGCACATAATAATTATGAAAATAATAAATCATAAAAAAAATTAACTAATCTCTCTTTCAATTTTTTTTAAATTTTTTTTTATTTTTTAGGAAATATAATTATATTAGTAAGATATTTTCTAAAATATATCCTAAGTTTGATTTAAAATATTTTTATTTTATTGTTTTCAAAGTTTTATTATTGTGTTGTCACCAAATAAATGGATAGTAATAAGTATTGTATTAAAACATCTTGTATTCGATAAATTATAAGATTCTTATGGTAGACAAGTGATGTGGTCCACTATTCCACTAAAAGGCTCACACTTATTTAAAATTATTGAGTTAAATTTTTTTTTTAAACAGAAACTAATTACTGACTCAGCAATTTTAAATAAGTGGATGTTTTTTAATATAATGTTAGACAAGTAATGTGGTCCACCAAAAAACTGTATAATTTCTCCTTATATTCCTTGTAATACTTGTTTCTATATAATTACCGTTATAGTTACCAAACATGTCTTTAATGTCACATCAAAGCACATCACAACAAATTAAACGACCCTTAAAAGTATTGATTATCTTAAACTTAGGGAAAAGTATTTTGTATCAAATACTTGAGCATTTGCATCAGCTCATGCAAAATTTTTATAAATTTACACATCCAAAACCTACTTTTTCTATTTTACATACCTATTTTTACAAAACATCCACATCAGTTTATCTATTCTACACATTTATTTAATAAAATATTCATTTTTTCCCCATTCTCATCTCTCTCACAAAACCAAGACATCCTACATAGCCACCATCAAACAACGAGATCGAACCCACAGATCAAACAACGAGATCGATGATGAAGCATTGCGATGGATCAAACCCATTAATTGAACCCATTGATCGACGGTGAAGCACTGTGAAGCTTGACAGAGAGATCGAACCCATTGATCAAACAACGAGATCGACGGTGAAGCACTATGATGGATCAAACCCATTGATCGAACCCATTGATCAACAGTGAAGCACTGTAAAGCTTGACAGAGAGATCGAACCCATTGATCAAACAACGAGATCGACGGTGAAGCTAGTAGCAAAACTGGGCGAACGGCGAAGCACTGTTATGGATCGACAATGAAGCTGGCGGTGAAAGCTAGGCGAACAGCAAAGCACTGTGGTGGATCGATGGAGGAGGCTGGACTAAGGGACTGAGGGACTGGAGAGAAAGAGGACAGAGTAGAAGCTGAAAAGGAGAGATTGAGGTGAGGAGAGAGAAACAAATAATAAAGTAATGTATAAACGAGCTATAGTAGCCGTGTAAATATACACGGTTACTGTAGCTCATGAAAATGTTTACACAATTTTACACAACTTTACACCTACTGATGTGGATGTTTTTTTGATCAAAATGTGTAAAATGAAAGAGTTTTTGTATTATAGAAGATTATTCACCGACTGATGTGGATGTTCTTATTCTTGTATATATTTTATACATAGATTTTTAAAATTGTGAACACAATTTTACCTAAAATTTATTGATTCCCATTTTGAATTGAATTTTTGTTTTCAATTTTCTTTTTTCAAAGGAATGGGTAAAGCGAGTGTGTGCAGGTCTCTGTCAAGATCTAACAAAATCTTTAATGATGATCTATCAAGCTCCAGCCCATGGAAATGTCCCATCGTAAGGCTCTTTTTAAGAAGAGAGACGCGGACCTGAAAAACGTGTGGAAAAGATGTTCCCCACTAAATAAATAAAAGGAAAAAAATAGTAGTTGCTTTTTATCTTTTTAAATGGATAATTGCAGTTGCTGCTAGTCTTTAACGTTGCAATTCTTCTCTACTTTCCAAATACTTCAAGCTAAACATCAATTTTGTTAATAATTTTTTTACAATGTAATCTATATATATATATATATATATATATAAAACCGAAGCTTTTGAAGCTTCCACAATTTTTCACGTCAGCACAATACTTTAAAAAAAAACATATAATAAAAATAAAGTTTTTCAAAAACCCGATAAACTTTTATCCCCCGACACTCCTTCCTCAGTCCCACAAAACCCGATAAACTTTTCTCCCCCAACACTCCTTCCTCAATCCCACGGCAAAGCCCACCTTCCATCCAAAGACACATCACTTCTTCCATCAAAACAAAAATTCCTCAATCAAAACCCACTATACCCACAAAAAGTATGCTCTTCTCTTCCTCTCACTCTCTCTAAAATTATTTTTCTGTCCACAACTTTGAAACATTTCTTTGGTGGTCCAAGGCCAATTTACTCCAAACCCACAAATCTCCACAAGAGAAGGACAACAAAGAGCAATACTACAAGAGAAGGATCAGTGTAGAAAAAAGCACTACTACAAGAGAGGGATAACAAATGATTTGATTGTGGGGAAAAGAAAAAGAAAAATAAAGAGGCAAGAAGAGAGTTACAAAAGATACGGTGAGAAAGAGACGGAATTTTTCGTACTTGTACCATGACATCGTCTTGCCGTTCTTCTTCTTCTTCTTTTTTTTTTTTTTGTTCCTCTTTGTGTTGCTTTACTCAGATGTGTAGTTTGGTTTCCTTCTTAACCTTTTTAGCCTTTTAGTTTATAATAATATAGACTGTGCTTTTAGCCTTTTGGTTTAGTATTATTATTATTATAAACTATTTTTTAAATAAATAAATATAATACTTGTAAGATCAACGTGTAAGATTTTTTTGTTGCTTTCAGTGATAGTCTGAAAGTAGGTGCTTTTAGCCTTTTAGTTTGTAATAATAATTATTATTATAATTGTACATAAATTTTTATTGATAATAAATTTTTAAATCTTAAAGTTTTTAACAATTTATTTAAGTTTTGCCTAATAAACACATAAATGCATAAATAAATATTTATATCTATTTATTTATATATAAAATTAGCGGTAACTTCAAAACAATTCAAAAGTATTATCTAAACATGTTTCTATTCAGTATTGACTCTCTTGAGATAGTCCCATAAGTAGTGGTATATTTTTGTAAAAGTGAAAAATGAAGCTTTTTGGAAGGTGCTTGATTTACAAACACCATTCCATACTTATTTACATGGTACCTTTTCATTTAATAAACATATTTTTAGTTAATAAGTACATTTTCATTCAATAGACACTTTTTTGTATATCTAATACAAAGAGTTATGGCATTTCAATAAGCACATTTTTGTATATATATATTACAATATATATTTTATATACCTATTGTGGGAATCTAAGATGTGTAGGCTTGCTTGGCAACTCCTAAGCATGCTTGGCAACGTCCTCGGCCTCCTTGGCATGCTTCGCAACGTCCTAGGCATGCCTTGGCAACGTCCTAGGCATGCTTGCAACGTCCTCGGCCTCCTCGGCACGCTTCCCGCAAGGTCCTAGGAGTCCCACATCGAAGATAAAACCCCCCACTTGCTTCCTTATAAGCTGTGAAGCTAAGGAAGTAGTGTATCACCAAGCTTCTATATAGTAAAACAATGGAGCTGTTTGGTACAAGATTTTTAACAACAACTTTTAATGTTTCAATATTGAAAAATTGTTATTAAAAAAAACATGTTTAGTAAAATATTTTAAACATATTTTTTATATTATGAATACTTTAAATATTTTTTTTTGGTCCCTCAAAAAAAAAAAACAATATTTTTTAAATCGCAATTTTTACCCCTTTTTAATCAAAGCTGTATTTAAAGGGGCTTCGGTTAATGCTGTCCGTGCTTTGACGCATAGTAAAACAACTGTGATGTTTGCACAAGAGATTCCCTGTTGAGTGGCAGATGGAGATGATTATATTTGCACAGGAATTCCATCTACCAATACATCGGATCCATTTTCTCTTCAATAATTGAGATACGGAAGGAAACTTAGCAAAGGTTCACAAACGCGTTTTACACGTTGCCAGACCATTACGGCTTTGTTTGGATTAGTTTATTTTGTTAAAATCAATTTTTTTAATAAACTGTAAATAAAAATAAAAATTAATTAAAATAATATAATAAAATCTATAAATAATTCTAAAAAATAAAATAAAAACTATAAATAATAAAAATAAATTAAATAGTAAAATAAACTTCCTTTTCAAAACACACCCTATGTCTTTTTCTTCTCTTCCTCTTTATTCTTCTCAGACTATTTCTATTTCCTTCTCTCTCTCTGTTTTTGATCAGCTCCTTCTCTCTTTCTCTCACTCTTCCTGACGTCCGGTGACTGCATCTACCTATTTGCAAGCTACTACAGTAAGTGCACCCTCACACGTCTTTCATGCTATTCAATTTTATTATTATTTTAAATTGGCTGAATATATAGTTTTACTAATCATTAATCATTTCAATTCATATATTAAATCGGAAAAAAAAAATCAAATCTACTTTATTCAAGTGATTTAAACTAGAAGATAAAATCCAAATCTTTATTATTATTTTTTTGAGGTAAATTGCACCTATCCGGTATATTCTTAATATATGCAACTATTACGTGGTTCATTTTTATGACACTTACGGACTCATCTCTTATATGATTTTTTTTGGTTAAACGTCTCTCTTGCTATTTGTTTCATGAGATATTCGGACCATTTTAATCTAAGTCATGTTCATTTGTTTTGATGGAAAGAATTGTGTAAATATAGTTTTTTATATTTTAGTATAAGAAAAAATAATTCAAAGAAAAATTATTTGGGATCAACAGAAAAAATATAGCTTATTTTTATAAATTATTTTCAATTAAATGTTTTTAGAAAACAGTTCTATCTTACAGCAAGCTACATAAAAGAAGTTTGGAGATTATTTTTCAACTTATTTAAGGATGCTATCAACGTTAAAAAATGAGATAATTTTATAAAAAAATACTTTTTGAAAAACAACTAATTTTTTAAAAAATATTATCGCCAAAACTCGAAACAAACAGAACGAATTGAAATTAAAAAACCTCGAATCTAAACTTGCTTTTTAATATATCAACCTTGTTCAATCAAGAGCAAGACTAGCGGTGAAGCCAAAGCAACTCTCATATGCATACGCATACATACGGTACTTGAGTCTAATCTAAATAAATAAATAAAAATTCATGTTGTATTTATTTGTTTGAGGGTTTTATTTTTTATTTTAATGAATGTGTTACACATGAATAATTTATTTTGTTTTTTTCTTTTAAAGAAAATTTCCACTTTTCTCATGAAGGGAATTTTAGAAACTTGACATATCTCATATAAAACTTGTGTCAATTCTGAAATTATGGTTAATATACTCATAGAATGATTAAGTTGCAATAATTTAACAACTAATGTGAATATATATACTTGAAACATAATAGTCAACTTCAAAAAAATATTAAAATTTTGACCACTCTTATAATTCTTATTTGTACACAAATTTATGTGAAAAAAGAATAAATTATTACATGAATTTGTGTTTTTTTTTTATAAGTCATCGCTCTCAAAAGTTAATAATAAATTTCTTTTTTTCTTTTCTTTTTTTTTTAAAAAATTATAATTTTAGTTCTTTTTTCAAATTTTTTTTTGGCTTGGTTTAAACCTTTAACAATCTTTATTAAAATAAAAAAGAACTATTATTCTTTTTCAAATGAAAGTTGACACTTAAAGAAACAGTAATCTATTAATTATGATATAAATAAAAAAGAATTGCATATATAATCCATAAAAAATGAAGGAAAACTAATAATAATAATAATAAAACTGCAAGATGGGTAAAGTGTGGGGGGGGGGGGGGGGGGGGGGAAAGGGGGACAAATTTATTATAAACTTTATATTTGTGATAATATAAACTCATTCCGGGTGATGATTGATGAGTTGGTTGGGGGAAAGACCAAGAATCTCATTCCTCCTAAAAATAATAATAATAAGATGAAGAAGAGAATCTCATGAGGCTTTTTGAAACAAAGCTGATGCTTCCAGTAGTGTTTTGACCCGTAGAAGTAAACATCTGTCATGTTTGTGCTGTAATTCCCATTTTGGGTGGCTGTGGCAGATGATCATACTCGTAGAGGCTTATGGTAACAAGTGTCTTAATTTGCAGGCTGACATAGACATAGTCATCATACCCGACACATCGAATCCAAAATCATCTTCTTTCGGCAGTGTTAGTCCTACCACTTGTTCTAATCGTTTGAGTCTTTCAGCGAGTGGTATAAACACGTTATAATAAATTGCTATAAGATTACTTTTTTTGCTTCATTCTATTGTTCTCAGACTTTAGAGTAAGTGCACTAGTGCAGAGTAAGGCAGTAGACAAAATAAGATGAAAAGTTTTTATATTTTCTGACATGTCTTTCATGCTATGGATTTTATATTTTCTTGGCTAAATATTACAGTTTATTAACGCAGTAAACAAAATAAGATGAAAAGTTTGATGGAAGTGTTTCAAGGATTAGATTTATTGATCTTGATATTGCTATTTGTAGAAAGGTTCCTAAAAATACACGAAGCTTATCTAGCCATTAGAGGGCTTAGCGAAAAACTACTTGAAGGTGATTTTGATAGACATAAAATAATTATATAATATTTTTAAAGAAATATAACTAGCTTATTTTTATCATTCTATAGATCTATATTATTTAAATTAATTTTATTACTTTACAGATCCATTTTTACTATCATTTTTTATATATTCTAATATTAAACTCTTTATATATCTGTTGTAAGGGAAAAGAAATATGGTTCGAAAGAAAGATCGGTTTTGGGAGCATGTTGAAAAACAAAATAATGGTCGTTTCAAATGTAAGTTTTGTGAAAGTATTTTTGCTGGGGGTGCTACAAGGATTAAATATCACTTGGCTGGAGTTAAAGGTCACGATATTAATATTTGTACAAAAGTGACTAAAGAGGTCCAAGAGGAAGCTTCTCTAACAATTGGTGAACCTAACAAAAAACTTAAGGGTGCATCAACTTCAAACAAGGATAAGGAGAGGGAAATCAGCTCAACTTCAATATCAAAGGATGACATGTTAAGCAAAGTGTTTGAAAAGGTGAGTAAAGATGTAAATATTTTATATTTAGATTATATTTCATCATAATTTTAGCGGTGAACTTGTGATAGCATTTTCGGTTATTGATTTTAATTGTTTGAATCAAGTAATTAAGACATTATAATAAATTTCTATACTTTTTATTTATTTATATAATTTGATAGTTATAACATAGGGAAGAGGGGATAAGTGTGTTTGTTTATGAAATTTAAGGGGGAAGAGGGGGGGGGGGGGGGGGTGGGAGAGAAGGTGGAGAATAATGTGGAACACAAAAAATGGGACAAAAGATTTGTATTCAATACAAATCTATACAATATCTAAAAGTTAAATTGTAGCGTTTATTATTGTTACGTTTTTGTTGAACCATGTTGGCGGCCAAGTCTTCATTTTCTTTCCATCATTTCTTAAAAAAATATGTATATAAATATTAATGTATGCACTAATACATTATGCCTTTACTCAATTTCAAAACTAATCATAACTTATCAATCATAATATGACCATCACTTTACATATTCTTGAATCTAAATGTAACTTATAATAGAAAATACATGTGATACAAACATCTTGGGTGGAGACATCATTTATTTATTTTTAGTTTAAACTCACTTGAAAAAAATCTCATTCCACCACTGTCTCCCCCCCCCCCCCCTTCTTTTTCTTTTTGTATTAAACATTACATGTAAGTGGTTTTTATTTTTTTTGGATGGTGTACATAGTACCAAATTTAATTTGAATAAAACTTTAACTAGGCACGTAGAATCACAAGTGCATGCATAATAATTCAATTAAAAATATTAATGTGATAACAAATTTTATTGATATTACTTTTAATACAAACCACTTCCATCACATTGGAATACATTGCTTATCACGGATAATGGTTTTACATCACTTTATTATTATAATTATTATTAATTTTTTGAGTTATGTTTATTAATTACGATTCGGCATTCGGTCTATTGCAGTCCAATTTGATCTATTACAGTTCAGTTTGGTCCAATTCATTCCAATTCAGTCCATAATGGTCCACTTCAATCTATTTTGTTCTACTTACCTAACAATAGGGGAAAAAAAAAAGGTTTGGGTTGGGAGTACTATATTGCTATCAATTATTTGAGTAATATTCATTGTAACTATATGATCGGTTTTAATTATCATGACAATCTTCTTAAGAGAATAAAAAATTTGAATAATATATTTGAAACTTAAAAATTTTAGTTATACAAAAAAAAAAAGAAAGGAAAATATAATGCATAATAAAAATAGCTAGAAAAATATGGACAACTTAAAAAAATAATATCAATCTAAAACACCATAAATGATAAAATTATATATTTGTAAAAATAGAGAAATATAAATTACTTTTAGAGTTTATTTAATTTTTGGGGAGAACAAATTATCTACAATAAAATTTAGATAATAAGTTATATATTATACCACAGTTAAAAATAATTATATATTTCCATGTATCGCGTTTGTTTGCGACTAATTATTATAAAACTCCAAAAGAAAAAAAAACTATTAATTATTGTATAAAAATTAAGAAGGTGAAAATCGTAATATAAGTTTTTATATTTCCAATATATAAATATATCTGGACCCACCTTGTTTGTTTTTAATAGAACTGTACCATACACTCCACAAATATTTTCATACTATTGTCTCTTATGCAGAGTAAGGCAGAATACATAGCTGAAATTTTACTTGGTGTTTTTGTGGAGGGGCTTCTAGCCAAGTTGAGATCAATTGTTATAGAGCAACATATTAGTTTTGAGTTGGGTTTCAAGGAAGGGCTAACAGACCTTTTTAGCTTCTTAACCCAAATTCAACTTGTGTTAACTGATGTGGAGAAAAGACAAGCAAGTGATGAGTTTCTGAGGATTTGGTTAGCAAAGCTTAGATATGTTGCTTATGACATTGATGATGTTCTAGACGAGTTTGGCTATAACATTCTTCAGCAAAAGGTAATAAACTACTCTTCACCCTCTAATGACACTATCAATATGGCAAACAAAATTAAGATCATCAACGAATCATTAAATAGACTTAAAGGTGACATTGCTAGTTATGAACTTCGAGCGGAGTTTGTGAATTCGATCCCTGAGATTAGCTTTAACATGGAGATAGACTCCTTCCTTGATGATTCAAAAGTTAGTCAAAATGTTGGAAATAACATTGTTGAAGCAACCTATTGTGATAGAGTGATAGAAATCACGGAGACTTTTACTCAATATGAATTAACAGAATATGATTGTTGGTTTATATTCAAGAAAAGAGCATCTGCAAATAAAAGACTTTTACCTCTAGATTTGGAGAAAATTGGAAAGGAGATTGTTAAGAAATGTAAAAGGGTTCCATGGGCTGCAGAATTTTTAGGGAGAATAATGTACTTTATACATGATAAATGTGAATGGCTATCAATTCAAAATAATAAAAATTGGGATTTACTGGATGATAGAAATAATGGAGCGTTTCACATATTAAAGTTAGGCTATGATCATCTTCGAATACCATCTTTGAAACAATGCTTCGCATATTGTGCAATTTTCCCTAAAGATTGTAACATGAAAAAGGACGAAATAATTCAGCATTGGATGGCTGAAGGGTTCCTTGAACCATCTAAAGAAGGTAATAGGGTGATGGAAGATATTGGTAACATGTATTTCAATATTTTGTTGGCTACTTCCTTTTTCCAAAATGCTAGAAAGGATGTCTGTGGTGATATTATTAGTTGCAAAATGCATAATTTGGTGCATGATTTTGCCATTTCAATTTCAAAATCTGAAATTCTAATTTTGGAGGGAGATTTTGTGGATAATGTTCATATAGTACAACCTTTATTTGTCCGATCTGATGGCAAAACAACACCAAGAACTTCATTTAGTGGAGATAGTTTCATAAAAATGCGCACATTAATTTCAGAAAATCTAGACTTTGATGACATGTTATCAAATTTTAAATGCTTACGTGTTTTAAAATTATCCGTGCATGATATAATAAGGTTGCCAAATTCAATTGAGCAATTGATACATTTGAGACTTCTTCACATCTTGCACACTAAAATTGAGGAATTACCAAAATCCATTACCAAACTCTACAATTTGCAAACTTTAAGAATTGAAGAATGCCCTAAACTCATGGAGCTTCCGGAAGACATAAGCAATTTGATTAACTTGAGACATATTAATATTAATGTTGGTTGCTGGACAAGGATACGCTACAGCAATTGTTTACTCAAAAATATGGGACGGTTGACTTGCCTTCAAACATTGAATTTTTTTACTGTGTGTCAAGATGAAGGCTATCGGATTAAAGAAATGGGACCCTTAAAGAATCTTAGAGGAGAAATAAACATATACAATTTAGAGAAGGTGAAAGATGAGGAAGAAGCCAAAAGTGCAAAATTAAAAGAAAAGGAAATATTCAAGTTGGGATTATTTTGGAGTTCTTTTAAGGGAGAATTGGACAGGTATGATAGAGATGAAAAGGTGTTGGAAGGCCTCCATCCTCACCCAAATTTGAAAAGCTTAACAATCGAATGGTATATAGGAAAGAAATTCCCATCATGGGTTGGTTTGTCGCTATATCACAATTTGATTGAGATCAATTTGAGATATTGTATGGAATGTGAAGAAGTTCCCACTCTGGGGCAATTACCCTGTCTTAGGGTTCTTGAAATGGAAGGAATGGGGAAGGTAAGATGTATAGGAAGTGAGTTTTACTTTTACAGTGATGGGAGTTACAGAAATACTACTACATTATTTCCGGCATTGAGAATACTCAAATTGGAGAAGTTGTATTCCCTAGAAGAGTGGAAGGATTCAAAGGAGTTGACAAATGCAGGTGAGGTGTTGGTGTTTCCTTGCCTTGAGGAGTTGAGTATTGAATGGTGTAATAAACTGAGAGATTTACCAGGTGTCCCTTTAGTTATTCGACACTTGGATATAATGGGGTGTGATATTGATGAACTACCTAGTGGGCTACAATTCTGTACATCTCTTCAATATTTGGAGATTAGGGACTGTGAGAATTTGAAATCAATTCCAGAATCACTGCAGACCTGCGTTTCCCTTCAGAGGTTCGTAGTATCCGGTTGTCCTGATTTGAGGTATTTGCCAAGTGTCCCGTCAGGTATTCAACACTTGAAGATAAGAATGTGTGGCATTGATGAACTACCCAGTGGGCTACAATTCTGTACATCTCTTCAATATTTGGAGATTAGGGACTGTGAGAATTTGAAATCAATTCCAGAATCACTGCAGGCCTGCGTTTCCCTCCAGAGGTTCGTGGTATCCGGTTGTCCTGATTTGAGGTATTTGCCAGGTGTCCCGTCAGGTATTCAACACTTGGAGATAATAGGGTGTGGCATTGATGAACTACCCAGTGGGCTACAATTCTGTACGTCTCTTCAATATTTGGAGATTAGGTACTGTGAGAATTTGAAATCAATTTTGAAATCAATTCCAGAATCACTGCAGACCTGCGTAGTATCCTGTTTCCCTTCAGAGGTTTGTAGTATCCTATTGTCCTGATTTGAGGTATTTGCCAGGTGTCCCGTCAGGTATTCAACACTTGGAGATAATAGGGTGTGGCATTGATGAACTACCCAGTAATTCGAAATCAATTCCAGAATCACTGCGTACTTGTGTTTCCCTTCAAAAATTTTTAATACAAGATTGTCCTCACCTGAGTTCTTTGCCAGATGTCCCGTTAGTTATTCGTCACTGCACATCTCTTCAATATTTGAAGATTAAGGACTGTCCGAATCTGAAATCAATTCCAGATTTAGGAGAACTATTTCATTCTCTTATTAATTTAAAAATTAGCAATTGTCGACTGAAGCTTTTGCGAGAAGACCGCTGAAAGACTTTGGTAATCGGTGGGTTGGATGCTTTCCCAATTCTGCGTTATCCTTCCATTCAAAAAGCTAACATTGAGGGGAAGTACTACACTCAACTCTCTCCCGGAAGAAATTCGACTCTTCACTGCCCTTGAAGAGCTGTGCATACAGAACTTTGATGGAATGGAAGCTTTGCCGGATTGGTTGGGCATTCCTTCTTCTCTTCAAAAGCTGTCTCTTTACGACTGCGAAAAGCTGATGTATCTTCCCATTCTACATCTCACTGATTTAAAACATCTGCACATTGCTTTTTGCCCCAATTTAGAGGAAAGATGTGAAGACGGGAGCAGTGAAGAGTGGGTTAAGATTGCCAATATTCCAAACATCAAAATCAATGGAGATTTCATCAAAGGGGGAGAGGATTCTGACAACTCTGAAGACTTTGACGACTCTGAAGATGATTAGTAAGTGTACTTACGCCTGGCCTACAAGTATATTTCATTTCCTACTGGCCTCCAATTTATTTATGTGATTTTTTATTTTTGAAAGGGCTATTCTTAAATTTCATATCTCAACATTTTAGATTAATTATTAAAAAAAAAAAAAATAGATTACTGCTTCTTGAATTAATTAATAGAAATTTAACTCACCAACCACTTTGATTACTGGAATGTTGCCAAAAATCTGATCTCAGCCAATGCTCGTAAAATTTGTTAGATTAATTCATTCATTATAACATACATACTCATTCTGTTTCCCAGTATTTCTTTTAATCTTCACTTATTGGTGTCAAATTCATTATGTCCATTGATGAAAGCGTACCCATTCTTCTCAATTTCATGAAACGGAATTCTAATAATACAAGGAGCAGTTCTTGTCTTTAGGTCTTTGCAAAAGTTGGAAATAGATTTTGTTAATTTGGGCTGCAGGGTCATAATTCCTATGTTTATCTGAGTGAATTTATTGTGAGAAAGTGGAGTTGGGTTGCACAAGAATGTGATGAGACATTGGGTGGGAGAAGGTCTTGTGGATTTTTGTTTTCATGTTTGGGCTGGAAGGTCAGTTTTACTGGTCCATGAAGATATGTGATCCCCAGTTTTACTAGTGGAAGCAAAGCTTAACTTTCTTATAAAGTTTTAGACAGCACTGAAGGAAGGTGTTGATGATTCTAATATATTTATATATCATTTTTGACTTTTGAAGGTTGCTAACACATTTAAATTTTTTCAGCCAACTCATGGATTTTTAACCAACTCGATGACAACTGATGCCAAGGTACTTTAGGTTTGCTTTCTCTTTACCATTTCAGATACGTGTATATAACTTACTTCTTAATTGGTTCTTTGCGAGATCCAATTCAGTTTATATATATTTGTACAGCCACTGGGTTCTGTACCCATTGTGTGCATAGCTACATAAACAAAATTGTTAGTCTATGTAAAGGTGTGCATGTCAACTCCACGTTTTCATATGTCACTAAAACAATGTGTAGAGTTAGATTGAGTAGTCAGATCGCAGAATTATGGTTTGACAGTACTCATTAACATGAAAGTCGTTCTGTGCATCTGGTATTATTATAGCTTAACCTGAACAGATGTCCTTTTCTTTTCACTCTTTTAATTGCTAACATGTATATATTAAACTAATTGATAGGAGCATGGGATGTTAAAAAACTAACATTCATGCGAGTTATCCCCTCTTCCTTCTCACTTTCCTACAACATTTTATAACTTTTTACTTAGCATCTATTCATCTTGATATTCTGATATATATGTAGTTTTCATGTGTTGATGTCATTGTATCAGTGTTGTACGAGCCCCAGAAAATTTCTCATTTATCAGAGGATATTTTTTCCAATGCCAAGGATGCTTCACATAGCACCCATTTCTGCCAGCTTTGACACCTATTTCTTTGTTGGGGAGGCATTAAATTTTGATGATGTTGGAGCCTTTGCGGAGGAACTGTGGTAACTTTTCATTGTCTTAAGAACTGAAATTCTGGAACAAGAACTGCTTCTACCTATCAGCAATGCAGGAGGTGTTCCCTTTCTATGGAAAGCTAGATGGAAGTATCCTGGAATGGTTTTCAAAGCTGGATGTTTTGTTGTTTTACTGTTTGCTTTGCAAGGGATATGGAATCAGCAAGACTAGTCCATTGGTAGAAGATTGTTCATAGTCCAAGAATCACAATGAAGGGAATTTAAAATTGGTTCAAATGAAATTGTTTCATCAAAATTTGTGAGTACTCTCATTCTCGTCTTCTTTTCTTTTAATTTCTCTCTTCCCAAAAACCCTATTAGGAATCCTTTCTCTCGGTTCCATTTAATTTCACATAATTTTTACTAAATTTGTTGTTTATATACTATTTACAGATTTTGGTTATTCTTCAATTAGTGGTCATGTACTTCAGCACAGAATGGTCCAAGATTCGACCTGTTCCAAATATCCAGATTTGATTCCTATTCTATACTCAAAATAATCTGAGAATTGGTATTTTTTTTTTTTTTTTCTCAAAAGTCCTTTTCTCCAACATTTCAATTTTGAATTTCTTATTCACTTATTTTGTAGTGAAACCCCTTCAAATTTGTATTGCCATTTAGAGCAACATATTTTATTGCATAGCATATGTGGACCCTCAAATTTTTGACTTGTCAGTTTTCTAGTGATTAGGGCTCTTTATTTGTACTAAGTTTAAAAGATAATATCTCCTTCATTGTTAGGTGTATCTAAATCTTAAGGGAAAAAATGTTGAATTTATGACTATGATTTCTGTAAGCCATTGTTAGCAGCACTTGTCAATTCTTTTGATGTTACTGCCACTGGTAATTTCTTTTTTATCAGCGGATACTTTTCCAATGTTGAGGATGCTTCACGATTGTTTGGTGCTGGGGTAATTTTTAATCTCTTCAAGAACTGAAGTTCAGGAACAGGAGTGCTACTACCTACCAGCAAAGCAGGTGCACTCCCTTTCCATGGAAAGCTAAATGAAGAACTGAAGCTTGAATTGGTTCCAAATTTCTAGTCTAATTGTTTTATTGAAATTTGTGAGTTGTTGCATTCTCTTCTCTTTTCATTTGATGTCTCTCTTCCAACGAAACCTAATACGATTCCTTTTGATTTTTTTACTTCTTTCAATTTCATATATTATTATGATTAAATTTTTTGTTTGTATACTATTTATAGATTTTGGCCACCCTTCTTATCCCTATTAGAAGTCATGCACTTTAGCACAGACTGGCCTTAGATTTGCCCTATTCCAAATATTCAGATAAATATCTATTCTAAGCTCAAAATAATCTTAATTCATATTTCCTCTGAAAGGTCATTTTTTCTAACATTTCATTTTGGAATAAACTAGTTCTTTTTATAATTAATATACCATCTTTCTTATCCTCTTATTTTAAGGCTATTTCCCTTCAATTTTTGTGTCAAACTTGTATCTCTATGTACATATTCTGCTGCGTAGCATATGTAAACTTCCAAATTTTTGTATCAAACAATTCCCTCAATTTTTTTGGATTTATTTTACATAGGAAATTCTGGTCTACTTCTTACTATTGCATTGTCTTTGCTATAATGTTTTGACTTGTCAGTTTTCTAATAATAATGGCTCTTATCGAATATTAAGCAACAACATTTTGTACATGTTTTGGTCATAATCTGATTTCATTTTCAAAATGAAAAGCCATATGCTTTCTTAGTCTATATATCCACAATCAAGCTATCACATCTGCTGCATCTGTTTATTTGAGTACTCAATATGCCTGCTAATTGCAGCCAGGAAACAGCTATGAAGTTCATATATATGCTTATGTGCACAAATTCATGTATTCCAAAACCATGCAAGATCCCATAAGCCAATGCTTGTGCATCATTCATCTCTCTTAAATTTCTCTCTATTATAGGAGATAAAAGAAGCAACAAAACCAACATATATTTGAAGGCATAAATACACTGACAATGGCTCTACTTGACTATGCAAAGATATGGTGACAATACTAAAATTTCAACTGCCCTCTTTGAAGCTTCTCCAAGGGAATTCCAACCATGCCATCTTGGTTTAAGCATCCTACATAAACTTGTGTCTTGGTCCTAGTGGTGGAGAGGCTTCTGGTATATACTCTGACCATTACTTTTAAACCATATATAGCATTTTCAGCTTGGTATTTTTGTTAAAGGTTTCATTTAATCTTGAATGAAAATTCCATGACTTGGACACACTTTTAATAAGGTTCAAAGTGGTTGGCCCAAGTCCTCATCTCCTTCATTTGGAAAGGATCATGACCTAGAAGAAGGAACATGTTCACCATTACAAGAAATGAGTTCCCACAAAATTGAAGGACAAGGTCAAGAATTTGAGACATACTCTCCGCATGAAGAAACATAATCAGGATGTTAGCACCACACCCATCTTGGGATGTCAAGTTGGATGATGATAAAGTTGAAGAAGATGCTGTTTTCTTTGGAGCCCCAAGTAACATTATTACAACCTTATTTTTCTTAATACATTTGTTCCATGTTGTCTTTCATTATTCTTTTACTGCTTTTGTGAGGTAAAATGCAAACACTCCAATGTGGCTTCCTAATTCATAATGGCCCTTATCATATGATTTTCAGCATTGAATCAAAGCCGGCTCCTGAGGGGTTCAAGGAAAACCACCAGACATAATCCAAGAGCAATACATAAGAATTTTGGAAAGCATGTTTTGTCAATCACTATCATTTTTAGTGTTAAAAAGAAAAACAGATGCCTACAAGTCTTAAAGGACATTAATTGAAACTGCAACTGAAAAGTTGGCATCAGCTTTTGTTGTGGTATCAGAAATCAGAGTGCTATTCGCAAACTTATCATTTGCCAGACTCACTACATACCAACGTTTTCCTTCAGAATTTGGTAGTAAAGGACCGTCTTGTTCTGAGATCTTTGCCAGGTGTCCCGTCCATAATAAGGTGTGGTATTGAAGAACCACCCAATGGGCTACAGTGTTATACCTCTCTTCTTCAATATATGGAGAATGGGAATTGTGTGGGTTCTACTTCCATTCAACACTACCACCCCTCCCTCCAAAAGCTCAAATTGTGTGGGTCATCTATACAGGCTATAGTCCACTCTCTCCTGGTCCTGGACCAAAATCAATACTTCATTGCCCTTAAAATTCTATGGATGGAGAAATTTCATGAAATGGTAGCTTTGCCAGAGTGGTTGGGCAATATTTCCTCTCTTCAAAAGCTGTATATTGTGGATTGTGAGAAGCTGATGTATCTGCCCACTGAGCGGGCCATGCAATGCCTCACCAAATTGGAAAAGCTGATGATTTATGATTGCCTCAAACTAAACAATGAGCAGTCCAAGATTAACCACATTCCACTGGTTCAAATAAATACTTAGTAAGTCTACTCATGCTATTGTTCTCTTATATTCGTAATGGGTGAGAGTGTTCCCAATATGAATACTTAATTGGACACGACTAAGAAAATTTATAAATGCTACAATTTGGGTTAATGATTCTTGAAATAAATAGTAGAAATTAATATCACTACTACTCTGGGAATACTTGAAATATTCAATTTATGAAATTACTATTTCCAATCATTTGAAATAAGTCTATAAAAGCAGAGTATAATTAAAATTTTTGTGATTGATGCCAATTAACAGGTACTAATCAAATTTTTGTTTCTGCAAATCGTCACGAGACTTAAAAAATTGCTAAAAGGTTTGTTTACTTGTATAATTTAGGTTGACCACATTCCAGTTGTTGAAATAGCTGAATCTGTTACTAATTTGTCTTGCTTCTATTCAATTTCAGTTTGCTAAGCTATTTTCTTTCTGAAATTTTTTCAAAATTGAAATTTTCTGGACATTGGGAAATTTGGAATATTGGATTCATCATTGGTAGAGCTTGTTTTATGTCCACATGCTCATTCTTTCTCTCCGCATTTCTTGTAAAACTTCACATTTTGATACTGTAATAGTTCATGGATCAGTTCTTTTTCTTAGGGCTGTCTAAAATTTGACAGTAGACTTTATTGATTTTTGTGGATCAAGGTCTTGCTGATTTTTCTTTTCACGTTTGGGTGGGTGAAGTTCAGTGTTACTGTTGACTGTCAATGAAATTAGTTCTAGTTGTGCGTATGGTGTTATTATGCCTTATCCTAAACAGTGTGATTGTCCTTTGTTTTGAGTCTTTAAATTGCTGACAAGTATATAACGAACTAATTGCTGGGAGCATGGGATGTTAAAAAACTACCAAAACTAACAACACATGGGTTCTTCATTATTCAAAGAACTAGAAGATTATTCAATCAGTTAAATATGTTGCCTCAATGTGCAGGCAATGGGGACAGCATATCTATTGTGTTTTGCTAGAGGAAAAATTTATTTGTAGAGTTTGAATTCGTTCCCAAGCCAATTGAAGAGCTGCATATTCATCATTTCCCCAAATTAAAGGAAAAATGTGCAAAGTGGTCCAGGATTGCCCATATATCAAATAGCTGGATCACTAATTGTCTTAAACAAAAAGCAGTTTGAAGATGACCAGTAAGTTTTCTCCTTCCTCATCCTCCTTTCTTTTGTTACACTCTCGTTTAAAAAAACCTAGGAGTGATTTATTTATTTATTTAATAATTACTCCCAATTTCTTCCTTTCTTTCTTCAATTTCCCCCAATATTTTTGTTTATGGTTATTTCTTAAGAAGTTTTAATCTAACCACAAGCTAATGGAAGTTTATAAGAATTGGTAAGTTTTCTCAAATCTTCTCCTATTTTCTAATATATAAAGCACTAACTCAATCCAGTAAGTATATTATTCATGCCAATTATCCCATATTCCCTCTCACTTTTCCTACAACATTTTCTAACTTGTTAATTAGCATCTATTTCATCTTGATATTCCCATGTGTATATATATATAGATGTCATTGTATTAATCTAGCACTTTACAATTCTTCTAATGTAAGAATCACCAGAAAATTTTCTTTTCCAATGTCAAGGATGCTTCATGCACAATCCATTTTTGGAACCTAATCTTTTTTTGGTTATCTCAGCTGTTCAGCCAGCTTTGACACCTTTATGTCCTTAGCTGGAGCCTCTGCAGAGGAGCTGCAGTAGCTTTTCATCTTTTTAAGAACTGAAGTTCTGGTACATGAACTGCTACTACTTACCAGTAATGCAGGAGGTGCGCTCCCTTTCTATGGAAAGCTAAATGGAAGTTTTCTGGAGTAGTTGTCAAAGCTGGGTGTTTTGTTCCTTACTGTTTGCTTTGAAAGGGATACTGCGGCAAGAGTGGTCCATTGGTAGAAGATTCTTCATAGTCCAAGAATCACAGTGGAGGGAATTCTAAATTGGTTCCAATGAGATTGTTTCATTTAAATTTGTGAGTTCTCTCATTCTCATATTCTTCTCTTTTGATTTCTCTCTTCCAACAAAACCTATTATGAATCCTTTATTTTGGTTCTTTTTCTACTTTCAGTTTTGTATATTGTTTCTTAAAGTTATTGTTAATGTACTATTTACACATTTGTTATCCTTCATTTTCTAATTATTGGTCATGTACTTCAGCATAGAGTGGTCCAAGATTCACCATGTTTCAAACATCCAAATAAACTTTTAAGTCCTATTCTTTGCTCAAAATAATCTAAAATTGGTTTTTTCTCTCAAAATCTCATTTTCTCAAAATAAAACTAGTTGTTTTGTATTTTTTCAAATACTAGATATCTTGTTCACTTATTTTATAGCGATATCACTTAAAATATATATTTTTTGAACTTGTATTCAATGTAGTCAACGTATTTATCTGTGTAGTGAATGTAGATCTTCAATTTTTTTTTTCTCAATCAATTCCCTTTATCTGTTTTTGGTTAGTTTTGTACATAAATTCCGGGTCTACTTGGTACTATTGGATTTACTTCACTATAAATTTTTGACTTAGGGCTCTTTATTTTTACGAATTTTAAAAGTCATTTTTATAGTATCACGTCCACCCTTACTTTGTCAATGCCATGCTTTTTTTTTTTTTCCCTTCTTTTGGTACAAATTTTAAAAGGATTATATTGCCTTCACTTTTAGGTGTATCTAAATCTTAAGAGAAAAAATGTTGAATTTATGAGTATGATTTCTGTAAGCCATAGTTAGCAACACTTGTCAATTCTTTTGATGTAACTGCCACCAGTAATTTCTTTTTTATCAGCGAATACTTTTCCAATGTCAAGGATGCTTCACGATTGTTTGGGGCTGGGGTAACTTTTTATCTCTTCAAGAATAGAAGTTTAGGAGCAAGGGTGCTACTACCTACTAGCAGAGCAGGTGGCGCACTCACTTTCCATGGAAAGCTAAATGAAGAACTGAAGCTTGAATTGGTTCCAAATTTCCAATCTAATTGTTTCTTTGTAATTTGTGAGTTGTCACATTCTCTTCTTCATTTCATTTGATTTCTCTCTTTGATCAAAGCCTAATATGATTCCTTTTGATTCTTTTTTCTACTTTCAATTGCATATATTATTATTATTATTAAATTTGTTGTTTGTATACTATTTATAGATTTTGTTTATCCTTCATATCCCAATTAGTAGTCATGCACTTTAGCACAGAGTGATCCTAGATTCGCCCTATTCCAAATATTTAGATAAATATATGATTTCTATTCTAAACTCAAAATAATCTTAAATTCATATTTCTTCTCAAAGTGATTTTAAAGCGATTTCCCTTCAATTTATGTGTCAAACTTGTATCTCTATGTACTGCAACATATTCTGTTGCATAGCATATGTAAACCTTCAAATTTTTGTTTCAAACATTTCCTTAAAATTTTTTGGATTTATTTTAGCTAGGAAATTCTGGTCTACTTGTTACTATTGCATTGTCTTCACTATAATGTTTTGACTTGTCAGTTTTCTAATAATAATGGCTCTTATCTAATATTAAGAAATACTAGCATTTTGTATATCCACCATCTAGCAATCACATCTGCTGCATATGCTTATTTGAGGACTCAATATGCCTGTTAATTGCAGCTAGGAAACAGCTATAAAGTTCATATATATGCTTATGTGCACAAATGCATGTATTCCAATACAACGCAAGAATCCCATAAGCCAATTCTTGAGCATCATTCATCTCTCTTAAATTTCTCTCTGTTATAGGAGATAAAAGGAGCAATAAAACAAACATATATTTGATGGCGTAAATACATTATGAAAATGTCTCTACTTGACTGCATCCGAAGAAATGGTGACAATACTAAAAGTCCTATGAGCACCTCTTTGAAGCTTCTCCAGGGTAATTCCAACCATGCCATCATGGTTTAAGCATCCTACATAAACTTGTGTCTTGGTCTTGGTGGTAGAAAGGTTTCTGGTACGTGCTCAGACCATCACTTTTAAACCATATATAGCATTTTCAGCATGGTATATTTGTTAGAAGGCTTTATTTAATCTGGAATGAAAATTCCATGATTTGAACATACTTTTTATAAGGTTCAAAGTGGTTTCCTACCTCCTCATCTCCTACATTTGGAAATGATCATGACCCAGAAGAAGGAACATGTTCACCATTACAAGAAATGAGTTCCCACCAAATTGAAGAAGGCCAAGAATTTGAGACATACTCTCAGCGTGAAGAAACATAATCAGGATGTTAGCACCACACGTTCTTGGGATGTCAGGTTGGATGACAATGAAGGTGAAGAAGATGCTGAATTCTTTGAAGCCCCAGGTTATATTTTTTACACCCTTATTTTGCTCAACACATTTGTTCCCATGTTTTTTTCTTTCTTTATTCTTTTACTGCTTTTGTGAGGTAAAATAGAAACATTCCAACATGGTTCCTAATTCTTAATGCCCCTTATCGTTTGATTTTCAGCATTTGAATCAAAGCTGGCTCTTGAGGGGTAAAAGGAAATCACCAAACATAATCCAAGAGCAATACATAAGAATTTCAGGAAGCATGTTTTGGAAAGCACTGTCAGTCTTACTATTAAAAAGAAAAACAGATGCCTACAAGTCTTAAAAGGACATTAACTGAAACTGTAACTGAAAATTTGGCATCAGCTTTTGCTGCAGTATCAGAAATTCAGAGTGCTTTCCACAAACTTATTCTGTCTCTGTTGCTACTGAAAGAGGAAAGCAATATAATAATGCATAAACTTGAGCCCAGGGAAGACATGCTTTCTCATGTGATATCCAAGGCAACGAGTCCAAAGAGAGCTCCTGGTGATATGGGTGTGGTATGATGGATGCTGTGACTTTGCTCCAACATGAGGAATTGTCCAAATACATAGCTATGAATTCAGTTGAAACGCAACATCACCCATGCCAATTTCCACCAATGTGCATTCGGCTAAAGAGTCACCATCACACACTCGGATCTCAACCAATGCTCATATATATATATATATATATATATTTTGTGTGTCAATTTTGATCCTCAGTGTGTATGGATACATGTTAACGAGCTTCATTCAGTTTTTGACTTCCTCATATCAATACTAAAAACCATCACCATCAGACATGCATGATCTGATACTAATTATTCTATTGAAGTTCCAATGGTGAGAAATCACTTGGTCAATTGTATCTTGATGTTAAGTAATTTGAACGAGTTCCTGATCATGTTGTGGCTTCCATGTAATACGGTTTAATCTCTTTTTGGTATTATAATTCATATCTCATGTATATTTTCTCGTCTGCAGTTTGTTGGAAAGAAAATCATTGCATAATCCTCCAAGCCAGCCGAGAGGGAAACCCAACTATTGATAAAGAAACGAAATTCTGAGCTTTTTTTTACTTCCATGTATCGATAAGTAGTTTATTTATGTATATAAAGATTTCCTTCCTTTGTTTGAAGAAGCTTTTTATAGTTACCAATAAAATGTTTTTGCCGTATGTAAGTTGAAAAAAGTCCAAACCGATGCAACAAATGTGAATATCTCCCATTATAATATAGGTCAAAGACATGATTTCACTAGTGCGATGGCCTAAGAGTGGTAAGATGATGATGATTGTATTGTATTAGGGTAACAGGTTTATGAGGCAAGGCAAGTAATCATAAATTTGAAGGGTAATGAACTGCTCATGCATTTCTCACAGAAAAAAAAAAAAAAAAACTAATCATGCAGTCTGAGGAAAAGGAGATCGTTTTAAAGCTAGGCCTGATTTGTTCATACCCAACCAATAGCTGGGCCTAACAGTAGGCCCATAATGAACTATTTGGATTTCAAAGCTATTTTACTGGACACCATTCGTGATGAAATAATTCTGTAAAATTGGCTATGTTGTTTGCTTTTCTTTTATGTCATCTTTAATTAATTTTATTTATTCTCTTTTCTTATGTCCTTTTGCTTTTACCTTTAATTATTATTATAATATCATTTGTTAAGGTGCGACTAATAGTGACTAAAAAAACCACTTGAGCAACACGTTTTATAATATGCTCTTTTCATTTTTTTTTTTTTTTATGTGAATGCTATTTTACTAACGATAGTAAAACTTTGGTAAAAAGAATCTGTTAAAATTTTTAAATATTCTATTACTAATGTTAACGGAAGAGGGTAAGTGTCATTTTTTTTCAAACCTTAAGGAAGGGAAGCATTTTTTTTTTTTCCTTTCAGGTTTGAGAATGAGAGTCATTCCCCCAAACCTAAAGGAAAAAGAGTGTAATGTGTCTTTTTTTTTTTTTGGCTAAACATGCTCATTTGGTTTGGTTTTCTTAAAAAAGTATCAAATTTCATCCACGTAGTGAAATGTTAAAAAATTATTTATCTTTTGAATAGTACACATGATTGTAGGATTAGCATATGAATCAAACTGCTTTTGGTAATTGTTGAATTTTAAATAAAATATCTAAGAAAAAGAGAATATGAGAATGAATGAACTAAAATAAATATTAGTTATTTTGTGACATACCATCAAATTTGATACAACACTATCTTTTTTTTTATCATAATGTGATGTAAGGACCAGAATTGACTTGAACCCAAAACAGGAATGGATCCAGGCCCACGTAGCCCAAACAATGAATTTGTAGAGTGCAGGAAAGAGTGCTAGTCTGATCTTGGGCCAAAATATTGGGTTTTAGTGTAAAAAAGGGGCTAAGGTACGAACGTGGTATCTCCTCCTCTATCCCCTTCGGACATGTCCTAAAGATATGATTTTTCTCTTTCCGTTTTTCTCTCCACCTATTTCCGATCCCCCATTCCTTCTGTTTTTCCTCGCCTTATATATCTTTTTTTTCCCTTTTTCCCTCACCCACGTGTGGACTTGGCATTCAATGTCCTTTTTCTTTTTCGTCATCCCCCTCGCCTTCTCCTGAATCTTCCATCCTTAGCTGGAAAGCTGCTCCTTCACTGTTCAGGTATCACCTCCACATTAATGCGGCCAGAAGGTTAGCTGGGAGACATTTAATGCGGAGGTGACAGCACCACCAGATATTTGCCATTTTCTACCATTACTTTTTGTTGGATATTTTCCCCTTTGTGCCGTTATAAGATTGTCCTGGGCACTGTTCTGAGTGATCAACAAGTTAACCAGGCACCTCGGACAAAAGTGCCGAGGTTACCATCGTCCTCGGACACAGTCCCAACTCCTTGCTAACATGCTGCACCTCTCCTCGGATGGTAATTTTATCCGTTCCTCGGTTGGTCGTCCTCGGATGTTCGTATCCCTTCATACAAGACATTGGGCCGGGCCTTTCCCTTTACACTGTTGGAACCCAGGGCCAAATTGGCCCACACATGTGAAAAAAAGAAAAAAGAATAGAAAATTGATATAGCACTTTATTTTTTAACTCTTAATGTGACGTGAGATATGACAAAATTACTGTTATGTATAATAGTATAACCTTACCTTTTTAGTAGATGTACTTAATTTTTTATTATATATATATATATATATATTCAAATTACTTTCTAAATCAAATTCAATTGCACACATACAACTATGCTTTAATCAAGAGGATGAAATAATGGTATTATTTTTATATCCTACCATAATCTAGGTTCAAAAGGTAGCAAATATGTATAAACACACATTTCATGAATACATGTCTTCTTTCCTTTCATTTTATTTATTTTTTTATTTTTTGGGGAGAGGGGGTGGGAATACTCTTTACCTTTTTATGCTATATTGTTGTAAGATCTACTGCACATTTCTTTCGTTTTTCAAACAATTTAAATTGTGTAGAAGAGATTGTAAAAAATAAAAAAATCTTATCGAATGTACTAAACTTTTACCTTTTCGTGGTCTTGGGAAGGTCATGGTAAACAACTTTATCTACTTTAAGCACGCTAAACATTCTAACATTTCATTTCATAAGAAATTTTTTTTGTTAAATTAGACTTTTCTACAGTATCTGATTTTAAATGCTTCATAATCGCTAGTCTTGAGCAAAAACAATGAATTACAGATCCATACAAATGCATCCACACATTTTCACCTTATCCAATTGATACAAGGAAAAGAGTTGGCTTTTTGTACCTTCGAAAAAAAATTATATAATAATTTAAAATTTTATATTTGTCTACTCTTAAAAAATGATTTGTGACCAAGTAAGATTTTTTATACCTAATAAAATTAAACTTTGTTCCATAATTTAGTTCACTTAACAATATGTTAGGGTCTTTCAAACAAAATAAAATAGCTCAAAATTTTTTTTAACTAAAATCTGAAAAAAAAATAAAAATTTATAATAATAACAAGCCCAAATGCCCAATAAATACCCAGAGAAAAAAAGCCCAAGACAGATTTTTAAATCAACCAAAAAATAAAAATAAAAATAAAAATAAATTTCTATAAACTATATTAGGGTCTTCAGCAGTCAGCGACTCAGCAACAGCAAAACCCAGAGACGGCGACGGCGAGTTTGGAAAATAAGAACTTCAGCCTTCAACGTGCCGCCGCCACTGACCTCAGCCGGCGACAACAAGGTATTTCAGTTCTCATCTCTGCTCTGACTGAGAGCGACGCTCTCTCTCTCTCTCTCTCTCTCTCTCTCTCTCTCTCTCTCAGGCTTTATCTTTTGACAATATATATTGGCTTTTTAGCTTTTGTCTTTTTGTGTAAGTGTATAAAACTGTTGATTGGCTCTTGTCTCTTCAGTTTCCCTAAATCTTTTTGTTTTTGTTTTTGGTTATTTTCTATTTAATGAGTTCAATATGTTGCCTTAATGTGCAGATACTAGGGACGGTGTATCAATTGTGTTCAGCTGGAGAAAAATTAATTACGTTATGGATTTTTAAATACTTCCAAGCTAGAGGAAGTTTATAAGAGTTAATAAGTTTACTCAGATCTTCAATCAAAAACAGCTAGATGTTTTGTTTCTTACTGTTTGCTTTGAAATGGATATGGAAGTAGTGGGAGTGGCCCATCAGTTGAATATTGTTGATAGTCCAAGAATCACAATAGAGGGAATTCTAAATTGATTCCATTGCAATTATGTCATCAAAATTTGTGAGTTCCCTCATTTCTTGTCTACTTCTCTTTTGATTTCTCTCTTCCAACAAAACCTATCATTGTTCCTTTGTTCTTCTTTTTTCTACTTCCAATTTCCCATACTATTTGCTAAATTTGTTAGGCATGTACAATTTACAGACGTTGGTTATTCTTCATTTCCTAATTAGTGTTCATGTATTTCGGCACAGAGTGGTCCAAGAATGCCCTTGTAACATCACAATAAATTGTTGTGTTCTCTCGCATGTCCTTTTTTTTTTTCTTTTCTTTTTTCTCTAACACCACTTTCTAATAAACTGCTATTTTCAAATATCTAGTTATATCAGAGAGATATCCCTTCATTTTTGGTGGAAACTTCTATTTCCATGTGGTGCATCATATTTTGCTGCATAGCATTTGTACCTTCAAATTTTTGTTCCAATCAATTCCATTAATGTTGTTTTGTTTTGTTTTGTATTTAAAAATTCTGGTCTACTTCTTATTATTGCATTGTCTTCAAAATAAATTTTTGACTTGTCAATTTTCTAATAATTAGGGCTCTTTCTTTGTACATATTTCAAAAGTCATTTTATTGTATCACGTTCACCCTTAGGTGTATGTGTAACTTATGGGAAGAAATGCCGAATGTATGACTGTGGCTTTTAACATTATCATTAAGTGAACCTGGAATTTTAAAGTCCATTATATTTTGTTAATATCATAAATTATTTTTAAGTTAATTTTCAATGTTGAGAAATAATCAATGACATTTATTTATTTAGTTTGTCCTGATTAGAATTGTGCATGAACTTAAATTCCAATTTACCCCATAATCTTGAGAATCAACTCAAATTGAACTAGATCCTGATTGCATTTTTTTTTGAGATCAAGTTATGACTTTAGATATGCCATATTACTTGTAATTAGATTTCTTGAAGATTGCACTAAAACCATGTTGATTTTGTTGTCTTTTGTTTTCTCTTTCTCCCCTAAGAAATATCTCGTGCTCAGTCAACTTGAACCATATTGTACATTATTTACATGTTTTGATCAGTATATTATACATGACAACACTTCCAGCAAAGCAATAGGTGAGGCCATGGATTTTCCTGTGCTTATGGAATAGTTGCTTCAATCAAATGACTTCAACAGCTTATTGGATTATGCGGTAGGCATCTATAGTTAAGTCTTTTTACTTGTTGGTTGTCCTCATAAGCATTTCACTAAAAATCATTTGTATATATCTCTATTAGGACATTTAAAAATACAATATTCTATTAAGGTTTTTGATATGAGGCAAGATAATTGAAAGATAACTTAGACTACTTAGTCAATTCGAGGAGACTAAGGTCCTGAACTTGAGGAGAAAGGATTGTTGGGATTAATTCTCTGCTTATTCCATTCCTTTCTTCATGGGACATATATAATACTCATAGTGAGATAACTATCCTAACAAATTGGAACTAACTTCTATCAAATATAAATTTTAAACAATATCAACCTAATCTACTACTGCTTATTTATCTTCATCTGCTGCTGCATAATTATCTGCCATGTGGCCTTGGGACACAATAGTTTTCCATTTATTCTGGTGTTTTCTTCTTATCAGCTTACTCTATTTTCATACCCAACAGGTGACCATTCTGATTGCACTAGAGCATGGAATTGTTCAGAGGATAGATCCCACTCACTTACATATAAGGTGATTATTCGAAAAAATTTGTACAATTTGGTTTTGTACCTTAGAAATTGAAGTGAAAAGTTCTATAAGGTTATGATCGGTACTGATATAAGTGGTTTAAGCCACCACGGTGTTCATACATTCTGATGACTTCCATAATAATTTAGAAAAGGTTAGATGCGACACATGCTCCGCTATCTTTGTTTCTTTTAAAAGAGCAGATTAGTAGCAACTTGCCTTTGAAGTGCTTGGATGATATCTTTTTTGGGCAACACTAGACAGTTAATGACCAACCATGCCCTGTAATGTCACTGCCTTTGGTGCCATTAATCACAGATGAAAGGAGCTTTGGACATTGAGGACTCTATCTATTAAACCACTTTTTTTTTTTTATAGGGATAAAATTGAACAACTCTTAAACAACAAGGTCGAAAATGTTTAAATTTAAACAATAAAGATGAAATTGATAACAAATTTAAATTTGGAGGAAATAATTGTGAATTAATATGATAAAAAAAACGTTAAAAGTTAACGAGAACCAAAGCACAAAACAAATTAAGAAAATAGTTTCTAGAAACAAGTCCTTGTTCAAACTAATTGAGTTGTGTACAGACACGTTGAATCCAAAATCCATCTTCTTTCAGTGAGTGATGGTCCTACTTCTTGTTCTAATTAGCTGTGTTAATTATTATTATTTTTTTTGATAAGATAGCTGTGTTAATTATTATAGGTAGGAAAAAAAAAATTTAAGCCTTACATTCAAATTAAAACTCCTATATAAAAAATAAAAAAAATAAAAAAATTACTATTTATAATTTGTTATGAAAATGTTGTAGAGGGAGCAACAATTTACACATTCTCAATTCTTTAGCCTTTGGCATTTTAAAAAAGAGAATTGCTATATTCATAACATTTTCACCACAAAATTATAAGTGGTTGGTTGTTATTAGTTCAAAATTTAAAAATTGGAAATTGAAAATTTGAAATTTTACCACAAAAAAAAGAAATGTTGTATCTACAATATTTTTACAATAAATCTAAATGCTAGGTTGTTCTTGGGTTTTATAAGTGGACAAAAAAATAATTTAAGTTGTAGATTCAAACTAAAACGATTAAAAATTTACTACTAAATTATCATTTGTCATGAAATATCACTTCTCTAATCACAATTCACATGCTTTCAACTCTTTAACATATTCACCCGAAGATTTGATCATTGAAAAGAAATACTTAAGACAGATGAATTTTTAAAAATATAGCCATTATAGAAACGAGAAAGAGATGAACTTTTAATAATATAGCCGTTATAGAAACGATTAAGAAAGAGATGAATTTTTAAAAATATAGCCGTTATAGAAATGATTTCTGAAAATATAATGATTAAAATTTAAGAGTAAAAGAGCTTTGTAAATTGCTAGACCACTCTTCTCTTTCTCTTATTCTTTCACAGGCTATTACCTTCTCTCTCTCTCTCTCTCTCTCTCTCTCTCTCTCTCTCTCTCTCTCTCTCTCTCTCTGTTTTGCTCTTTTCAGAGTTTTCGCTCTCGTTCTCTCTCTCGCTCTTCCTGACGTCCATTTACTGCATATCTACCTATTTGCTTGCAAGCTAATACTGAAGTAAGTGCACTCTTACATGTCTCTTATGCTGTATTGCTTTTTTCTGGCTGAATAAATAGTTTAATCAACACAACCAAGAAGCCGTAGTCAATATAAAATGAAGGAAGGAATAGTAACAACTGTTGAGAACTGAAACTGATACAGATTACTATATTATATCATTAAGTGAAACCCCTCTCTCTCTAATATCTTTAAAGAAATAGGATAAACTTACTTTTATCTCTTATAAATATATTTTAATTATATTTGGTTTTGAAATTTTATTCTTTTATGTCTTTATTGTTGGGTAAAAGGAAACATGGGTTGAAAAAGAGATCGATTTTGGGATTATGCTGTGGAACAAGGTAGTTCTTTCAAATGTAAATTTTGTGATTGTGTTTTTATTGGAGGTGGTGCAACAAGGATTAAAGCACACTTGGCTGGAGTTGTAGGCCATGACATTGTGGCATGTGTAGCTGTGTCAGAAGAAGTTCAAAAAGAAGCCCAGGCAACTCAAGAGTCTAACAAAAAGCTTAAAAGTGCATCCACCTCAAGCGGAGCTGAGAAGTGAAAAATCACTTCAGCTTCAATATCAGAAATTGAGTACAAAATTGTCACACAGGTCATTGTTTAGTCCCAATTCTATACATAGTAGTTTATTTCTAACAGAACCATACCATTTAACAATTTACAAACCTTTCATACTAATCTCTCTTTTGCAGAATGAGGAAGAATATACGGTTGAAATTATCCTCAATGATGTTGTGGAAAGATTAGTCGCCAATGTAATTTCAATTGCCATAGAGAATATCAATTTTGAGTGGGGTTTCAAAGACTAGGGGAGCTGAGAGATCTTCTTTACACATTGTGCAAGATTCACATCATGTTACATGATGCTCAGAAAAGGCAAGTAAGTGATAATTCTGTGAGGAACTGGTTAACAAAGCTTATAGTTTATGATGTTGATAATGTGCTAGATAAGTTCCACTATGAGATTTTTGGGCAAAAGATACAAATTCAAAACCAAATGATGAATCAGGTACCTAGGTTTCCATTATGTAATTTTGATGAAGTTAAGACCATCAAACAAAAGTTGGATAAATAAGTGAATGAAGTAGAAGGCTTGTGTCTTAAAATTGTGAATTCAAACCCCAAGCTACACAATATGGACTCCTCCCTCAATGATTCAGCAGTTAAAGGAAGAGAATACGGTGGCGCATCAATTTGGGATGTCTTAGTTGATGATGCTCTCTTTCTGAAATTAAAGTCAAGATTTGATAGTCTTACAATACCATTTTTAAAACGATGTTTTGCATATTGTGCAATCTTTCCCAAAGATTGTGACATTAAAAAGGATGAACTAATTCAGAATTGGATGGCTCAAGGGTTTCTTGAACCATTTGAAGAAAGTATGGTGATGGAGGATATTGGTAACAAGTATTTTAAAATTTTGTTAGACAAATTCTTTTTACAGAATGCAAAAAAGGATGAGTGTGGGAATATTACAGCTGCAAAATGCATCATTCGGTATATGATTTTGTGCTCTCAATTTCAAAATCAAAATCTTCAATTTCATATAATTTCAGCCATACGAAGTTTATTTATTGGATTTGATGGCCAAACTAAATCAGAAATTTCATTTGAAGGTGATGGTTTCACAAAATGTTGCAGGTTAATTTTACAGATTGCTGCCAGAATCAATTGGTGAATTAATACATCAGCTTCTTCACATCTCGGGCACTGGAATTAAGAAATTACCAAAATCAATCACTGAGCTAAACAATTTGCAAACAATAAGAATTGAAAAATGCCCTAATATCATGGAGCTTCCAAAAGACCTAAGCGCAATTTGATTAACTTGAGACATCTTTGCTTTATTGATTCTGCTGTAAATGTAGTACCTAAGAATGTGGGGCGGTTCAAACGATGCCAGATTTTAATGTGGGTCGAGATGAAGGTTATTGGATCAAAGAATTGGGAGATTTAAAGAATCTTAGAGGAAAAATAGAAATATACAATCTAGAGGACGTGGAGGATGAGGAAGAAGCCAAAAGTACAAAATTAAAAAAAAATAAAAAAAATAAAAAGGAAATATTCAAGCTGAGATTATACTGGAATGAAGAAGATTATTGAGATAAAGATGAAAAGGTGTTGGAAGGCCTCCAGCCTCACCCAAATTTGAAAAGCTTAACAATTGAATGGTATGGAGGAAAGAAATTTCCATCTTGGGTTAATGATTTGTCGCTATTTCACAATTTGATTCATATCAAATTGAGTTGGTGTGATAAATGTGAAGAAGTTCCTACCCTGGGGCATTTACCTTGTCTTGGAGTTCTTGAAATAGAAGGAATGATGAAAGTAAGAAGTATAGGAAGTGAGTTTTACCGTTACAGTGATGGGAGTTACAGAAATACACCTGCGCTTGTCAACTACCAATAAAAAGCAATTTGAGTATTCTCAATGCCGGTAATTTCTTTCCTCCATACCATTCGATTGTTAAGCTTTCCAAATTCGGGTGAGGCTGGAGGCCTTCCAACACCTTTTCATCTTTATCTCTATAATCTTCTTCTTCATTCCAGTATAATCCCAGCTTGAATATTTCCTTTTCTTTTAATTTTGCACTTTGGCTTCTTCCTCATCCCCCATGTCCTCTAGATTGTATATTTCTATTTTTCCTCTGAGATTCTTTAAATCTCCCAATTCTTTGATCCAATAACCTTCATAGACCCACACATTAAAATCTGGCATCGTTTGAACCGCCCCACATTTTTAGGTACTACATTTACAGTAGAATAAATAAAGCAAAGATGTTTCAAGTTAATCAAATTACTTAGGTTTTCTGGAAGCTCCATGATATTAGGGCATTTTTCAATTCTTATTGTTTGCAAATTGTAAAGCTCAATGATTGATTTTGGTAATTTCTTAATTCCAGTGCCCGAGATGTGAAGAAGCCTTAGATGTATTAACTCACCAATTGATTTGCCAGACTCATTGCACACCCGCGTTTCCCTTCAGAAGTTGGCAGTACAGGATTGTCCTAAGCTGAGGTCATTGCCAGGTGTCCCGTCCATAATAAGGTGTGGTCTGCCTTCTTCTTCCTCCATTCTCTCCTCCATCTAAATGCTCGAATTGTATGAGTTTCTCCTGTTCCAGGACCAAATTCAATACTTCATTGCCCTTAAAATTCTGTGGATACAGGAAATTGGTGAAATGGTAGCTTTACCAGAGTGGTTGGGCAACCTTTCCTCTCTTCAAGAGCTATATACCTTTCCTCTCTTCAAGAGCTGTATATTGTGGATTGCAAGAACTTGGTGCATCTGCCCACCGAGGAAACCATGCGACGCCTCACCAAGTTGAAAACGCTGATGATATATGGTTGCCCCAGATTAACAGTCAGATTGACTAACCACTTATTCAATTTCCCAATTTGTAAGTCTACTCATACCTTATATCCTCTTCTATTTGTAATGGGTGAGAGTATTAATACTTAATTGGACACCACTAAGAAAATATATAAATGCTACAATTTTGGTTAATGATTCTTGAAATAAATAGTAGACATTAATATTACCAACCACTCTGTCAATACTTGAAAATTTCAATTTATGAAATTACTATGTCATTTGTCTTGGTGCTATTCAAATTTCAGTCTATTTGTACAATTTAGGTCAACCACATTCCAGTTGTTGAAATAGCTGACTCTGTTGCCAATTTGTCTTTCTGCAATTCAATTTCTGTTTGCTAAGCTATTTTCTTTCTGCAATTTATTCAAAATCGAAAATTTCTGGAGATTGGAAAATTTGGAATATTGGATTTATCAATTTTGCTTAGGGCTGTCTAAAACTTGACAGTAGATTTTGTTGATTTGGGCTAAGTCATAACTGCTCTGTTTATGAGGGTCAGTTTATTATGGAAAAATAGAGTTCAGTTGCATAAGAACGAGAAATTGGGTGGGTGAGGTCTTGTTGATTTTCTTTTCACATTGGGTGGGTGAAGGTCAGTTTTACTGTTCACTGTTAATGAAATTATGTGATCCCCAGTTCTAGTGGTGCAAGCAAATTTTAACTAAAAAAATTTCAGACAGCACTGAAGGTGTTTATGATTCTAATATATTTATATATGGTTTTTACCTTTTGAAGGAGGCCACGTTGCTCAGATTTTGAAGAATAACTCAGGAAGCTGGCAGAAAGTTTGCATCTGGGGCAGAAAGTTGGCAGATTTTGAAGACTAACTCAGCCTGAACAGTGTGTAGTGTTCTTTGCTGGGACTCTTTTAGTTGCTGACATGGATATAACAAAGTAATTGCTAGTCATTCATTTGCTGACTTAGCTTTCCTAGTCTTTTTGTACTTAACAAACTTAGATTCAAAATGATTGTTAAACTCAGATTAAAATTGAATTGTCAAACTGAATGTTTTTTCATTATAAGGGTCAGTACTCTTAATCAGATTTTGATGCTCAGACTTGTAACAATTACCTTTACTGCTTTTTGTGTGTGGTGGGTGAAGATGACACACCATTAGCGGTAGCTGAAGTGGTTGAAATTGCTTGTTGGGTTTTCTATGGTTTTCTATGCCTTCTGCTTTCAGTCTCAGGCCCGGGTCACTGTAGCTTCACTCCTTGTATCATCTGCAAGGTTTCTTTGAAAATTATTCAGAATCCAAAAGCAAGTAACTAAAGATAGCAACAAACTTAAAAATAAAAAATGAAAGAAGAGAGAAATAAGATAGTGAATTACATATTTGCCACACTTTGAGACCTTGAATAAATGACTATGAAACCTCCTTCTTAAGAACTAAAGAAAAAACAAAAGTTTTGTATTATTGAGTAAAGAAAGGGAGATCAGTTTTTCTAGCATAATTGTTCCAAGATTAAATACTTTTCTCTATTCCAATACCTTGTCCAAAATGAACCTCAAATTATCCTCAGGTTCCCATCCTTATTTAGCAGAATTAACAACACCTGTATCCGCATTACTAATAGACCTAAAATATTATTCAATTAGTTAAATATGATGCCTGGGGACAACAAATATGTTGTGTTCAGCTGGATGAAAAATTAAATATGATGTTTTAATCCCCTCCCAAGCCTACAGAAGTTTTAGTTGGTATGTTTTCTCAATTTTCTAATGTTTTCTAGTATATAAAGTATTGATTCAATCCAATAAGTGTATTATTCATTTCAATTGTCCCCTCATTCCTCCCTTTGTTCCAACAACATTTTCTAACCTGTTACTTAGCAAAATAAATAAAAATTTGATAATCCATTATATTTTTAGGAAATTATTTTTGAATGATTGGTGTTGGTAGTAGCTTCTTAGTCAACTGAGGAAAGCCTTCTAGGAAATTATTTATACATGATTTGTGTTAGTCGTAGCTTTTCAGTCAACTGAGGAAAGCCTTTGTGAAATCTTTTGCTCATTTTCCAACATTTGAGACCATTTCATTATAATGTACTACCCTTTACAATTTAGCCATGAAGGTATACTTGGCATGCCATCACCAACGTCATTTTTTTCACCATTTTTGCTATTTTAAATTAATAATGTGTTGCCACTACTTTTTTCGTGAATCTAATTATGTCTTTTGTTCTTTATATAATCATTCAATCATTGCCAATCAATATTGCATACATTAAGCTTATCCATTTTGAAAATTTAAAAATCCAACTAAGTGAATGGAGAGATTTAGATTTCAAGATCATGTAAAAGTTCCTTATGCATTAAAAGTGTAGGATTTTTTCAAGTAAGGGGGGAAATGATTAATCCTTTACAATAACACTTTGTTTATTATTGTTAAAACTAGTCACAGACCCGCGCGTTGCGCGTGATTATTTTTTATGGTGATCTCATTATTATTATTATTATTATTATTTTGTAATTTGAACTAATTTAATGAAAAGTAATGCATTTCATAATCATATTTATCACAAAATAATTTTTTATTATTGTAGAATTGTTTTATTTAAAATTTGAAACCTTAATTCTACCATAGTTGGTTGACTAATTTTTTACATCTCTAAGTCAATTAAACACGTTTTGCATGCTACATGTAAACCTTCTTTTCCATAAGGGTTGAAATAATGTGTGTAATATTTTTTTTCTATGGAAGTTAAAAAGAATAAAATTCACCTTGTCTTGATGTTTTCTAAAAATTAAATTTGGAGATTCTCTTTCAATAATTGTGAAAATTCCAAGCAATAATTCAGAAGGTAATACATGTTACATGTTCATGCTTTGATTATGTAATTGTATGATTGATTTGGGTTGTAATTTATAAGTTGAATATGGTGGTGTATATCCAAAAGGGCCTAACTATGTTGTTTAGGATATTGAATATAGTGTTGTCTGTGATTTATAGAGTAGCGACGGTTGTAGTAATTAAAAATTGGTTTTTCATTGTCTTTTAAGTTAATAAAAACCTTACATCTACTTTTTTTTTTTCAAAAAACCTTTACATATTTTTTTAACGTGAATCTTTACATATACCTTAATAAGTAAACCCTATACATTTCATTTTCTTAGATGCATAAAAAAAAAGACATCTATTCCATAATAATAGTGGCTAATTAGTTTTTTCATGCTCTCATTTATAACGTTTCTTACTATTATCATATTTTACTGGCTGTTGATTTTCATAATAGAGGCATTAAATGAGAGTTAAATTCTTCAAACCTTTCATTAGATTTTAAAAGTCATGGTGTGTGAAGAATATAAGCATTTAAGGACTTTTTTTTATATTTTATTATTTTTAAATAATGTCAAAAAAAAAAATATTTTGAAAATTTTCATCTTTATTTCTTATATATTTCTATTATTACTTAAGAACGTTTTCCTTTTAGTTTTGATAATAAATATGATTTTCTAGATTAAAGTTTGATTAGTTTCAAGTTTAAATTTTGTATGATTTTATTTAATTGTTGATTATATGATTTAATTAAGTGAATTTAACGATTTATTTATTTGCATTGTAAAGTTTATAATAACATTCGTAGGGTCATCTTTAATTAAATTTTTACTCCTTTAGCCGTTGGTCTCTTTGTTTTCCAATTAACGGTTACTAATTAATTTATTTAAATGACGTTTGATTTCTTTTACTAATCTCTTTCTCTCCCTCTTTGTTAACATCCTATTGTTTTCCCAAATTTGGTGATAATTCTAATGTACTAAATATGCATATTGTAACGTTTATTTTTATTTTTATTTTACTCCATTTTGCTGCCATGAAGTTAGTACATCCATAAATATTAGTTTATTATTTTATGATATGTTTGGTTTGATATTATTATTATTATAAATTTAGTGTTTCTAAAATAGCATGTGTTTTGTATTCTCTTTTTTCTATTAATGCATTGTAACATTTTATGGAAATACTTTATAAGAAAATTGTTTATTCTTTTGTTTATTTTTTTTTTTTTTTTAAATTGAGTGTTTCTAAATTGATATTTGTTTTGTATTTCATTTTTCCATTGATGCATTGTAACATTTCATGGGAAGACTTTATAAGAACAATTTTTATTTATTGAATAAAATAATATATGTTTAATTTTTTTTAAAAATGAGACAAAATATAAATAATTATGATATGGAGGATGTTGCTAAATTTAAATGTTGAATAAAATAAGATGAGAATAAAATAATAAAAATGAAATGTATAGCAATAAACACCATATTATTTTAGTTATGCTAGGTAATAAAATAATATTATATTTTTATATACTATCTTTATAATGCAATAATATAACATTTAACAACCAATGAGAATAAAAAAGATAACAACATAAAATATAAAACTAAATTGTATCAAGCTCGATTACCTGTCAAGTCCAATTTTAGCAAACTAACTGACTTCTAATAGTCTAAAACTGATTTCTGCAATGCATTTGGTGGAGCTTTCAATACTGCATCAGTATGTTTTGATGGTCAACCTGTTACACTAAAATTAAAAAATATATATATACCAAAAATTGAAGGAAAATATATATATATATATATATATATATAGAGAGAGAGAGAGAGAGAGAGAGAGAGAGAGAAAGAGGCTTTTGTGTGTGGAAAAATAGAAATTATGCATGGAATAAGAGGGAGAATGACAATTTTATAGCATGAGGATAAGAATAAGAAGAGTCAAAAATAAAGGAAGATAAAAAGATAGAATAATATTAATATTGAGAGTAGTAGGGATATGAAAAGTTGAAATGGAATGAGAAAGGTTGAAGAAAGTAAAGGTAGAGAGTAGTGGGGATATGAAAAGTTAAAATGGAATTGAAAATTTAATAATAAATAAGAATAATTAAAAATAAGATAAATTAAATATGATATTTTGATTGTAATATAATAGAGTTTTTAATTCACTTTAAATGTTAAAAAATTATATAAAAAAATTGATAATGAGATGGCTGCTGACGTGGCTTAATGAGAGCATAGCGACATTAAATTCTACGCTTCAGCTTTTAGTAATATATTGATTCTGTTCAGCAGTTAAAATGACTATCCATTACTGATGGCCCTAATCTTCTGCTCTTGATGAAGACTGACGATTTTCTTCAAAAACTGCATACGGTACTAATGATTGCAGAAAGCTGATCCATCTGCTCCCACACATTGCCTCACCCATTTTGGAGGTCCAAGAGTGTCCATTACCAATAGATAGCTGGATCATTCAACTGGTAGCAACTGAATTTTATGCGATGTCATAGAAAGCCAATAGTATGTCCGTGTAAAACAGACTTCCTACTTTTTCTCTTCCCCAAATCTTACTTTTTATAATATATATATATATATATATATACATATATATATTATAGCATCAAATACCAATTCTTCAACTTATTCACAAAATTTGGGCAGGATGTGTCTGTAGGGTTATTTGTTACTTGTTTTTTTAATTGGAAGAATTTTGAAGTACTTCAACTAATGCACCAATAAGTTCAAGTACTTCAACTCTCTTGCTTGTGAAGGCTTATCCCCCCTTCCACCAACACAACATAATGCTTGAGAATTGTTCCATATTTAATTCCAATGCTTGCTTAAATGTGCTGGAAAACTTTATACTATGCAAATGATTGATATTTTAAAATTTGCAAATATTATATTATTCTAGGATGCCAACTAATAATCAGTTTTGATTTTTTTGGAGGGGTGAGGGCCGTGAGGGGACAACTTATCCTATAATTCCTCAATTTACTAGAAATCTAACTTTTTAGTTGCATTTTAAAATCCTAGCATTATATTTATAGTTGTTAGCTCCTTCTTAGAAGTTAACAAAACTTAAGCTAAAATGAAATTGAAAATTAAGAATCACTAACTACCAAGAACTTAATTATGTTGGTATTCGGGCATTAATTTGTCAGCCTTAATGCACCCCTTTATCAATAACCACCCTTACTTGCTCTTCTTGACCAATCCCAAGACAGGGGAAACAAAGAATATGATATTGCTGAAAATAAAGTAAGGCTCAAAAAAATTTCTTCTTCTTTTGCTATACTAATAACAAATTCCAAGACCTGCACAATTATAAGGTGAGTTTGTAATTTTACTTATCAAAAAAAATAAAAAAAAGGTGAGTTTGTAATAAATTTAGACATCATCTCATCTTTTCTATCTTGATATTCTTATATATGTAGTTTTAAGTGTTGATGCATTGAACAATATATCAAAATTTCTAATCTGCAAGTCACACTTGGCAATTCTTAAGGAGTAAGAGCTAGCCACTTCTAGTTTCGGAATCAGAGGAATTTGATGGAATGGAAGCTTTTCCTGAATGTATAGAATCTTCACAATTGCAAGGTCTAAATGTATCTTCCCACTGCACATGAGCCATGCAGTGCCTCACCTTATTAGAAGAACATATTTGTCGTTGCCCCTAATTGAAGGAAAGATGTGCAAAGGGGCACAGTGCAGAGTTGTCCAAGATTTGCCATAATCCAAATTTCAGCATCAATGAATGCATTAAACAAGCAGTTTGAAGATCATATACATTGTTAAGACAGATGATCAATAAGTTTTCTCCTAGCTCATCCTCTCTTCTTCTCTTATAGCTTACTTTATAGTTTATATCAACCTAGGAACATTTTCGTAATGGCTCCCATTTTTTTCTCTCCTTAGTTTCCCTAAATCCTTTTTTTTTTGTTTTGGGTTATTTTCTATTTAATGAGTTCAATATGTTTCCTTAATGTGCAGATACTAGGGACAATGTATCTATTGTGTTCAGCTAGAGAAAAATTAATTACATTATGGATTTTCAATATACTCCCAAGCTAGAGGAAATTTATAAGAGTTAGTAAGTTTACTTAGATCTTCTCCTCTCGTCTAATATATGAATTATTAATTCAATCCAATAAGTATGTCATTCATGGTAATTATCTTCTCTTCTCTTTCACTTTTCCAGTTTTCCTAGAACACCTTTGAAACTGTTACTTATTATCTTTACCATCTTGATATTCTGATAGATGTAGTTTTCAAGTGTTGATGTCATTATATCAATATTTGTAACCCACAGGTACCACCTGACAATTTGACATGTAAGAGCCAAAAGTAATTTTTGATGTATCAGAGAATTCTTTTCAAGTCTCAAGGATACCTCACATACCACCATTTTGGAGTCCAACCTTCTTTTGGTGATCTAAGTTGTTGGGCCAACTTTGACACCTATATGTCCTTTGTTGGAGGCATCAAATTTGTGACGATGTTGGAGCCTTTTCAGAGGTGTTGGGGTAACTTTTCATCTCTTCAAACACTAAAGTTTAGTTACAAGAACTGATACTACCTACCAACAAAGCAAGAAGTGAGATCTCTTTCTGTGTAAAGCTGAATGGAAGTTTGCCAGAGTGATTGTGGAAGAAGGATTTATTTTAACTTCTAGCGATGTGAATCCTTGTGTACCGTACTGATTAGATGTTTTGTTTCTTACTGTTTGCTTTGAAATGGGTATGGAAGTAGTGGGAGTGGCCCATTGGTAAAATATTTGAGATAGTCCAAGAATCACAATAGAGGGAATTCTAAATTGATTCCAATACAATTGTGTCATCAAAATTTGTGAGTTCACTCATTTCTCTCATCTACTTCTCTTTAGATTTTTCTCTTCCAACAAAACCTATCAATGTTCCTTCGTTCCTCTTCTTTTTTCTATTTTCAATTCATCGTACTATTTGCTAAATTTGTTGGGCATGTACAATTTACAGATGTTGGTTATCCTTCATTTCCCAATTAGTGGTCATGTACTTTAGCACAGAGTGGTCCAAGAATGCCCCTGTTTCATATATCCAGATAAATTTTTTATTCCAATTGTAACATCATAATAAATTGGTGTTTTCTTTCACACGTCCTTTTTTTCTTTTCTTTTTTTCTCTAACATTTCACTTCTTAATAAACTAGCTATTTCCAAATATCCAGTTATTTTATAGCGATATCCCTTCATTTTTGTTTGAAACTTATATTTCCATGTGGTGCATCATATTTTTCTGCATAGCATTTTAAGACCTTCAAATTTTTGTTTCAATTAATTCCCCTAATGTTGTTTTGTTTAGTTTTGTATTTAAAAAATTCTGGTCTACTTGTTACTATTGCATTGTCTTTAGAATAAGTTTTTGGACTTGTCAGTTTTCTAATAATTTGCGCTCTTTCTTTGTACATATTTCAAAAGTCTTTTTTTTTGTATCACATTCACCCTTAGGTGTATTTGTAAATTATGGGAAGAAATGTCAAATGTTTGACTGTGGCATTTAAGATTATCATTAAGTGAACCTGGGATTTCAAAGTCCATTGTAGTTTGTTAATATTGTGAATTAATTTTAAGTTAGTTTTCAATGTTGAGAAATAATAGATGACATAATTATTTATTTTGTCCTTAGAATTGTGCATAAACTTAAATTCCTATTTACTGTACCACATAATCTTGAGATTCAACTCAAATTGAATTAGACCCTAATTGCATTTTATTTTTCTGAGATCGAGTTATGACTTTAGATATGCCATATTACTTGTAATTAGATTGCTTGAAATTGCACTAAAACCATGTTGATTTTATTGTCTTGAGTTTTCTCTCTCTCCCCTCTGAAATATCTAGTTGTCAGTCAACTTGAACCATATTGTACATGTTTTGATCAGTATATATATATGACAACACTTCCAACAACACAATAGGTGAGGCCATGGATTTTCCTCTGCTTACGGAATACTTGTTTCCATCCAGTGACTTCAACAGCTTACTGGATCATGCGGTAGACATCTATAGTTAGGTCTTTTTACTTGTTGGTTGTCATCATAAACATTTCACTAAAAATCCTATCTCTATTAGGACATTTAAAAATACAAGATTCTATTAAGGTTTTTGATATGAGCTGAGATAATTGAAAGATAACTTAGTCAGTTCGAGGTGACTAACCTCCTGAACTTAAGGAGGTGAAAGGATTTTTGGGATTAATTATTTGCTTAATTTCCGTTCCTTCCTTCACAGTACATAATACTCATAATGAGATAACTATCCAAACAAATCGGAACTAATTCCTATCAAATATATTTTGAAACAATATCAATCTAATCTACTACTGCTTATTTATCCTCATCTGATGCTGCATATTTATTCCAATTCAAACTTCATCTTCTGATGCATAATTATCTACCATGTGGCCTTGGGTCATAACAGTTTTCCATTAATTGTGGTGTTTTCTTCTTGTAAGCTTTACTCTATTTTCATACCCAACTGGTGACCATTCTGATTGCACTAGATCATGCAATTGTTCAGAGGATAGATCCCAGTCTGCTGCTTAAAGGTGATTATTCAAAAAAATTTGTGGAATTTGCTTTTGTACCGTAGAAAGTGAAAAGTTTTATTAGTTTATGATCAGTACTGGATAAGTGGTTTAAGCCACCACAGTGTTCATACATTCTGATGACTTCCATAATGATTTAGAAAAGGCTAGATGCGACACATGCTCCACTATCTTTGTTTCTTTTAACAGAACAGATTAGTGAGCAAGCTTTGAAGTGCTTGGATAATATTTTTTTTGGGCAACACTAGACAGTTAATGACCAACCATGCCCTACAATGACCTCTTACTGTCTTTGGTGTCATTAATCACAGATGAAAGGATCTTTGGACATTGAGGACTATTTGGATCTTCTCAAGATTTTTTTGAGCATGCTTTTAAAACAGAATATCATACTTATAATATACTCATATTTCATATTTCATCATTCCTCTATTCGGTTTTCCAAATACTAACTTTTTTCTCTTTTTTCCTTGCTTCGTCACATAATTATATTGTTTTCATGTGTAGGAAAATGCAATTGAGACAATGTCTATTGTTTCCAGCTGGAGGAACAATTTATTATAATTGCAAGCAGACGTACAAGAAGGAAGCTGGAATGGGCGGAAGTTTGAGTATGAATTCGATGAATTCAAGGCAATTGGCCCTGAGAAAGTGCTGAGTTTTGCAAAGGATTTGAGAATTTAAGAAGTGGTCCTGGAAGGGGATTCCCTTATCACTGTGAATGCTTTTAAGGTCTGGGAAATAGATCCTGAGCAAGGTGGACCATTATCCACTGCTGAAGAGAGCAACTACAGCAATTTAGAAGATAAGGAAGTTAACCACGTAAGGGAATAATGAAAGACAGTGGCTCATGCTTTGGGTAGGCATGCACAATATCAATATGTTAGATGAAAGATGATACAGAGTTCTGTATAGAGGATGCTCCTATGTTTTTACTTAAAAATATCATAATGGATGTACTAATCGGTGGCCGATCTATCACAAGAATAGGAGGGACATAGCTTAAAGCTTAAAGTTTTTGTTCAAAAAACTCATACATGAAGTTGGCCAAAAAAAACTAAAACTTAAAGTGATCATCTAGCCTATATTTGTATTTAGTGGCCCCATTTCCAAAACAAAATGATAATAAAAACTAACAAAACAAAAACAAATTCTATATCAAAAGAAATCTCTGTACAGAATAAAGAATGCATTATGCATTTAACTATATGTTGGGTGTAACACTTTGATTGTTTGCTTTTTTAGGATCTAATATTAAAAGTTTAGGAATTTTGGATTTAGATGTTGTTAGGGTGCTTCTTCTTTTTTTTTTTTTTTTTTTTTTTAATATTATCAGCCAGATAACTTGACAATTGAGCATCATATCAATTATATATTTTTTATGCTACAATAAATTCTAGATTATAATAATAATTGAATGATGGGTTTAGTAAGCATGTAGTGAAGTTTTTTATGATTAGCTCATCTTTAGATCCTTGAGATGTATATGAATTTTTTTAGAATTGATGATATTTATTTTTAAGCAAACAAGTTTTATCATAAATACTTCATAAATCATGAAAAATTACTTTAGAAATATGGAACTTCATTGTTAAGAGCATAATGTGATTTGATATCTAAACTTAAAAATTGGGTTATCAATAGCTAGAAAGGGCTAAAAAAGGAATAGACAAACAATTTTTTTTATAAAGTGGGTATACTTCCAACCTCTATTGCAACTATGGAAAGAGTATTTTCAAATTTAGATTTTGACAAATTAGAAGATGATATTCTATAAGGCTCTTTCATTTTGTGTATTAAAATTGAAATTATTGTGAGATTTTGAGCAGAATCAATTATAGACAAGTTGGGTTTCATGTAGATAGGTCATATATACTAAGTTGAAAGATATTAAGAAACAATAATTTTATGCATTTTATTATGTTAGTTTTAAATAGATATTGGTTTTATTTTTTTTTAATATGTAATAATTTAGTTTTGAATTTTAGTATTTTTTTTATTCTTAAATAGTCCAAAAAAAAGAAGAAGATATTAATGTTTTGGCCACAAAAAATATAAATAAAAATCTTGGTTTCATCTATGGATGATCCTTCAATAAAATTACAAATTTGATCCCCTCATTACATGATAAAGTTCCATTTGAACCCTCAAATATTAATCATATCGATTTAGTCCCTCAACGTTTAATATTAGAGTTAATTTATTCTAAATTCTAAAATATATTTCTCATTTATATTTAATGAAATTATTTAATGTGATAAAATATTATTCCATTAAATATTATCCCTCAAATGAAAATATTATTAAAAATGCAAAATTTTGAAAGTAATTCAATTCAAACTATAATTTCATTAAAATTTTAAACGGATAATAGACTCAAGGATTTTTTTTTTTTTTTTTAATGAAGATTTAAGGATAAAATTGATTTGATTTTGAAAATTGAGGGATTAAATTGAAACAATTAATAGTTTTGGGACCAATTTATAATCTCACTTTTCTTCCACCTTCTGTCAAATGGTCATAATTTGTAAGATAATCTTATATAGTACATTAATCAGGTTGTTTGTCACGAAGAGGTCTACTTTACTTCTTTGATTTGATTAACCAAAATGATTTTGATGAAAAACCCCCAAGTTTCTTTTGCCACTCATTCTTGATTACTAAAAGAGTTTCTTCCGTCTCTAGTCCATAATTCCATAAATTTACTTTTATCTCCTTTGTTGGAATCTAAAATGATGAGTTTATTGTCTGAAACTATAGCAGGGAGGTGCTAAACATGGGCTTTACTAAACATTAACCTTCACTCACTAATCACTATTGCTTTTGTAGGGGTATTAGGCCTAAGAGCTTATTATCCATGTGTACATTAGGCCTGAGGCCCAAGCCGAAGATGAGAGGCCGTTCGAGGAGGAGTAAACATTGTCTAGGGAGTCAGTGTTAGTAAATGAAGAAGTTAGTTTTGGTCATAATGGCCCAGGAGGGTGGGCCAACGATGAATGCCTCCTCGAATAATCAAAGCTGAGGTCTGAAGAGGTGGTCCGTTGTCCAGGGGAACGTTCTAGGAAGTTCTGTTGGTATGGATAAGCATTGCAGAAACATAGGGCAGGGGAGAGTCCTAAAATATCTAAGAAGAAAGTTACTACTACTGTATTAAATGCTCTGCACCTAACTCTCTAGCTGCATTAATGTAGAGGTGATACCTGAATAGTGGTTTTCAGCCTTACAGCTACTGCATGAAGACTTCAGGAAGGTGCTGATAGGATAGGGATCAACACCAAACATCTGGCCTGCACGTGTAGGGTAAAGATGAAAAAGGAAGAGAGGATAAAAGAAAAAGGAGAAACTGAGAGAGGGGGATCGAGGAATGAAGAAAGAAACACTGAGCAATCAAGAACCAAATTTGTAATCAAACTTAAGAGCAGTATATAAGAACTAATCTCCTCAGATTGTGCCGATGACGATTTTCTGTAGTTTAAGCTTATCCATCTTCTTTTTCTAGTCATTAAAACCCACTTTATTTGTTATCCAACTCATTTTAGTCCAGTGTTCCAATCCACTCTCTACAAATTCATTGTTTTGGGCTTTTTGGGCCTAAACCCATTCACCTTTTGGGCTAGGGACTCAAATCCGGTCAATCTGGTCCTTATAATTGGCATTATCTGTGGGAAATTCTGGGGTTTTAGTGAGTTTAACTTTCAACTATGGTGGGTTCAGGGCCACACCAGGCAAAGTCGAGGGGGTCCCAATGTCAGGATCCCTTCTTCAACCTTGAACAAAGGGGAGACTGTGAGGGAAGTATTCATACCACCCAGACAAGCGCCAACCAATTTGGAAACCGAAGTCACCCTTCTCATAAGAAGGATACCAAAGCCATGCAACTGGAGATTGATCACTTAAGGAGAAGTTTACACCACGAACGACGAAAGTGAGCGCCTTCCAATTCTGACTACTCTTCCAATGGTGAAGAGGATGTTAGCTATAAGCACAGATCAAGAACTCCTCTTAACGAGTCTTTCTCGTATGATGAAGACTACCATCTTGAGCGCAGAAATAGAAATTCATCTTTGAGAGATCTAGGAAATGATGCTATGAGTAGAGCACTTAACCAAATTTTCAGATCACTTTTCACGCTCAGAATTGAGGGAGGAAGACTTCCTCGGCGGTTCACTCAGCCAATGTTCACCGTGTATAATGGTCGAACAGATCCTATGGAGCATGTTAGCCATTTCAATCAAAGAACGGTTGTGCACTCCAAGAACGAGGCCTTAATGTGTAAGGTATTCCCATCTAGCTTGGGGCCTGTAGCGATGAGGTGGTTTTGATGGTCTGGGTGTAGATTCCATTAATTCCTTTAAGGAACTTACTCAGGCATTTGGATCCCACTTTATTACATGCAGCAAGGTTCCTCGGCCCTTAGATTATTTGTTGTCCCTGTCAATGAGAGAAGGGGAGACCCTAAAGACATATTCAGACAGATACTGGGAGATGTTCAATAAGATAAATGGTGACTTTGACGACGTAGCCATCAGGACTTTCAAGGTCGGCCTACTTGTCAAGCATGGCTTGAGGAGGTCTTTGATTGGGAAACTTGTTACCAGTGTATGCCGGCTCATGGATCGAATTGATAAGTATAAGCAGGTTGAAGAGGACCAGCAGCAAGGCAAGGGAAAGGGTAAGGTTATCCCTCAGGAGAGGAGGGATTTCAGGTCGGACCGCTACATCAATAACAGACCCCGGAGGGACTTTGCTAGGCAATCAGGACCTACAGCTCTCAAATGGTTAGCATTGTGTTTTGAGAATCGATGCATCAAGTTTTGGAGAAGATAAAAAACGAGCCATACTTCAAATGGCCAAACAAGATGAATGGGGACCCCTTGAAGCGCAATCAGAGCCTTCATTGCCAATACCACCAGGAGCGGGGGCATACCATTGAGGACTACAGAACTCTGTGGAACCATCTGGAACAACTGGTTAGGGAGGGAAGGTTACATCAGTTTTTGTATCATCTCAACAGGCAAGGAGACCAATCAAGGCCAGGGGCTCAGGGGAACACTTCTTCAAGGCCCCTACTAGGCACCATCAATGTTATCTTTGCCGCTCCTGGTAGAACCGATTCTCACCCCTCCAGGGTGATGTCTGTAGCTCAGCTACCTGCCGAGAACTCTAATTCTGAGTTGAAAATGGCTAAAGTAGAGATACAACCAGCGTTAAGTTTCTCAGATGAGGATAAGGTTGGAACCATACAGCCACACGATGATACTTTAGTGGTCACCCTTAGGATAGGAGGATATGATGTGAAGAGGGTATTGGTTGACCAGGGTAGTGGGGCGGAGATTATGTACCCTGACTTGTATAAGAGGCTGAATTTGAAACCCAAAGACTTGACAGCCTATAATTCACCTTTGGTAAGTTTTGATGGGAAGGTTGTTATTCCAAGGGTCAGATTAGACTACCCATGTAGGCAGGTTCAGAGGTGGTGGAAGTGGACTTCATTGTAGTGAATGCTTATTCTCCCTACATAGCCATCGTGGCTAGACCTTGGCTTCATTCCTTAGGGGCTGTTTCTTAAACTCTGCACTTGAAGGTAAAGTATCCTTCGAGGAACCAAATTGAGGAGCTCGTTGGGGGTCAATTTATGGCTAGGCAGTGCCTGGTGGTTGCAATTTTGCATCAGCTCGGTGGTGAGTCATCGGCCTCTACTGAGGGGAGCTTATAGCAATCAAAGTCTCAGGCATTACCTATCAGTGGGCCAGCCGAAGAGGTCAAATGTGAAGATTTAGAGAAGACTGTTGTAGATGATGACTTGGATAAGTTTTTTCAGGTTGGGGCTCAGCTGCCCCCTCAAGAGAAGGAAGAGCTGATAGAGTTTCTCAAGGGGAACGTTGATGTGTTCGTATGGAATGCTTACGAGGCTCTGGAGGTGGATCCAAGTTTCATTTGCCATCATTTAAATGTCAATCCATCTATCACCCCTAGGAAGTAACTACCTCGGCGCTCATCTAAAGAGCATTCTGAAGTTGTTAAGGTAGAAGTGAACAAGCTTAAGCAGGCTAGGGCTATCAAAAAGGTATTCTACCCTGAATGGTTGGCTAATACAGTGGTAGTAAAGAAGAAGAATGGGAAATGGTGGATATGTGTAGACTTCACAGACTTGAACAAGGCCTATCCAAAGGATTCCTTCCCCATGCCTTGGATTGATTAGCTAGTGGACGCGACTATAGGCCATCCTCAAATGAGCTTTTTGGACGCCTTTCAAAGGTACCATCAAATTCCTTTAGCCTTGTGTGATCAAGAGAAAATAGCTTTTGTTACTCCTACTGGGAATTATCATTATAAGGTGATGCCCTTTGATCTGAAGAATGCAGGTTCACCTATCAGAGGATGATGACCAGGATATTTGAGTCATGACTAGAGAAAAAAATTGAATTTTATATAGACGACATGGTGGTCAAGAGCAAGCTGGAGTTTAAGCACGTTAAAGACCTTGGGGCTATTTTCGAAATACTGAGGAGCCACAAGTTGTGCCTTAATGCTTCCAAATGCTCTTTTAGCGTGGAATCGGACAGGTTTCTGGGCTATATGGTTACTCACCATGGTATTGAGGTCAATTATGATCAAGTTAAGGCAATTAACAGTCTACAGCCACCTTAGAATCCCAAAAAGGTCCAGAAGCTAATGAGAATGACAGCTGCCTTGAACTGGTTCATCTTTCGATTAGCGAACAGGTGCAGACCCTTCTTCCTATTGTTGAATAAATGGAAGGGATTCAAATGGACAGAGGAATGTTCCTCGGCCTTTCAACAGCTTAAGGAGTACCTTTCTCGACCACCTATCATGTCTAGGCCTGAGGTGGATGAGGTCTTGTTTGCTTATATTGTTGTGGTTTCTTATGTTGTAAGCCTAATGTTGGTGCGAGTTGATAGTGGTGTGTAGAAACCAGTTTACTATGCAAGCAAGTCATTGCATGAGGTCGAGGTCCGTTATCTACCACTGGAGAAGGCTATTTTGGTAGTGGTTCACGCTACGTGTAAGCTCCCCCACTACTTCCAATCACATACAGTGGTAGTCCTAACCCAACTCTCGCTTAGATTTCTACTTCGGAGTGCTAATTACACAGGGAGGACTGCCAAGTGGGGTACGATCCTGGGGGCTTTCGATATCAAGTACATGCCTTGCACCTCAGTCAAGGGTCAGGTTCTCGTAGATTTGGTGACCAAGTTCGTTGAATCCTCGTTGGAAGAGAAAGTGGAGAAGCCAAACATGGATAAAAAAATCAGTTGGCCTGGTCTCTTTGCAGGAACCTCTGTCTTGGAGAGTGTACGCTGATGGCGCAGCAAATCAAAGAGGATTAGGAGTGGGTCTAGTTATAACCTCTCCCGAGATGATCATTATTGAAAAATCCTTGAGATTGGGTTTCTCGGCCACAAATAACGAAACTGAATATGAAGCTCTATTGGTAGGGATGGCTATAGTTCAGAAAACAGGAGGAAGAACCATGGAGATGTTCTCAAATTCTAGGTTGGTGGTAGGCCAGATAAAAGGAGAGTTGGAAGCCAGAGATCTGAGAATGCAGGAGTACTTGAATCAGGTTAGACGTTTACGGTCAGAATTTGAGTCTTTCACTCTATTACAGATTCCCAGAAGCAGGAATACACATGCAGACTCCTTGGCCACCCTTGCAACCTCCTCAGCACAAGACTTACCTCGGGTTATACTTGTTGAGAATTTGTGTAAGCCCGTTAAGATGAAAAGGGATGTGGTCCATATCCATCAAGTTAGGATAGGGCCCAGCTGGATGGATCCTATAGTGTTATTCCTTGAAAAGGATATCTTGCCTGAGGAAAAGTCAGAAGCTGAAAAGATACGAAGAAACGCTCCTCAGTTTTGGCTATCCGAGGACTGAAAATTGTATAAGCGCTCTTTTTCTAGTCCCTACTTGCTATGTATACACCCTGAAGCATCGGAGTTGCTCCTTGAAGAGTTACATGAAGGGATCTGTGGAAGCCACACAGGAGGCAGGTCTTTGTCTCACAGAGCCCTCACTCAGGGGTACTGGTGGCCAAACATGTAGAAGGAAGCACATGAGTATTTGAAGAAATGTGATCAGTGCCAGAGATTTGCACCAAAGATTCACCAACCTGGAGGAGTCCTTAATCCTCTATCCAGCCCTTAGCCATTTGCTCAGTGGGGTTGGAAATTGTAGGTCCTTTTCCTAAGGTAGCTAATAATAAGAAATATTTGCTAGTCGGCACAGATTACTTCACTAAGTGGGTAGAAGTTGAACCATTGGCAAACATCAGGGATGTGGATGCCAAGAGATTTATCTGGAAAAAAATTGTCACTTGGTTCGGGATCCCTCATACCCTTATCTCGGACAGCGGCCTTCGTTTGAAAGCAAGGCCTTCAGGAAGTATTGTTGCGACCCGGGAATAACGAATAGATACTCCATCTCGGCTTATTCACAAGGAAATGGACAGGCCGAGACTGTCAATAAGGTTATAGTAAATGGACTCAAGAAGAGGTTGGATGATGCAAAAGGAAAATGGGTGGAAGAGTTGTCACACATCCTTTGGACCTATCGGATTACACCTCGTAGGTTAACAAGGGAGACACCCATTTCAATGACTTATGGGGTTGAGACTGTTATACCTCTGGAGACTGGGTTCCCAATGTTGAGAACGAGTTCATTCACCCTAAGCAAAAACGATAAGGTGTTAGAGAAAGGCTTGGACTTAGTTGAAGAGCGTAGAGAAAACGCCATGGTCCAATTGGCTTATTATCAACACAAGCTCAAGCAAAGGTATGATGCAAATGTGAAGTTAAGACCATTAATGCCTGGGGACTTAGTATTGAGAAAGGTAATGGGTATTGCAAAAAACCTAGCATGGGAAAAATTAGGGCCTAATTGGGAAGGGCCATATCGTATTACCTTAGTGGTCGGGATAGGGGCGTATTATCTTAAAGACCTAGATGAAAAAGTTGTACTACACCCCTGTAATGTAAACAATTTGAGAAGGTATTATTATTAATGACATCTTCCTTTATTATATTTGTGGCTTATTATATTGTGTATCATGTGTTTTATTATCTATTTAAGTATTAAACAGAACCATAGTTATGCCTGGCTCCTCGGACTACATGCTTTGGGGAAATTAATACTTCTTGACAACTATCTAAGTATTAAACAGAATCATAGTCATGCCTAGCTCCTCGGATCACATGCTTTGGGGAAATTAATACTTCTTGACAACTATCTAAGTGTTAAACAAAACCTTAGCTATGCCTGGCTCTTCGGATCATATGCTTTGGAGAAATTAACACTATGACATCTATCTAAGTATTAAACAGAACCATGGTCATGCCTGGCTCCTCGAACCACATGCTTTGGGAAAATTAATACTTCTTGATAACTATCTAAATGTTAAACTGAACTTTAGCTATGCCTGGATCCTCGAACTACATGCTTTGGGGAAATTAACACTTTATGGCATCTATTTCAGTATTAAATAGAACATTAGCTATGCCTGGCTCCTCGGGCCACCTACTTTGGGTAAATTAATACTTCCTATCATTTTGCCAGGTGTCAAGGCAAGGCCTTAGTCATTCCAAACTTTTATGACTACATACTTAAGGCAACTTATTGATTACTTTAATATAAAGTATAATCAGCCACTCTAAACAGCAACGATTTTCACTGTGATAACAGGTCCAAGTAGATGCTCACGAGCATCACTGAAAACATTTGCAGGCATACATGTATTTATTTGAGAGTTGATTATCCCTCTGGCCCTTTAAACTTACTAATGAGTAGGGAACAAAGTAAGTTTAAACCTATATATATATATATATATGCATGCTACATTACTGTGTATATTCTTGAAGTTAAAATTACGCTTTGCCGAGATGATGGACTTAGTAGATTTAACTTGTTTTGCTGCTGACCATATGAGATAGGATAAATTTTCTACTAATTGTGTAGATTAATGAGAAGAGTTTTATCTCATTACTATAGTCATTAGGTATTAGATAAGATGGAAATTACATCAACACTAGTATGAGAATCATAAAAAAAAATAAAAAAATAAAAAAAGAAGAGAAAATATGGGTAACTTTCATTAATTAAAACCTTAAAGCAAGGCAAATTGAATACAAAAGAGGTAACACTAATTACAAACATTGAAAATAAAAATAGTACACAAACCAAAAAAAAAAAAAAAGGGACAGAACTACACTGGAAGTTATTTCTTTTTTATTACAATCTTTCCTTGAGGAGGGGCTTTGTTAGGTTGAGAGGACGTTGCTTCTAAGGCCTTGGGGCCTTTGCTTGCAGGATCAACCTTGGTAGGCAGGGGAAGAGTAGCCAAGACAATCTCCATCTTGTTGGGAACTTCTTTCTTGGTAGGGGGGTCTTGGATGGCAGCTGAGGGCTTCGTGGCATCAGGGGCCACTCCCTGGTTGGCATTCTTTTCCTTTTCAGTAGCCCTGGGGTGCTTAGTCACCTCAGAGGGTTTGTCAGAAGAGGTTAAGACTTTAGCTGGACTGTCCTTGCTTGCTTCTGCCACCTCGGGGGCAGTGTTAGTGCTCGAGTTGCTCGGCCTAGATGCTCGGATGGCAAGGGGGTAGTATACACTTTCTGGCTTCCTAAGTATAGAAGAAGCCTCAAACCTAGCTTGGTTGAGAGCTTCATGCCATACTTGGGAGTAGTAGTTTCTACATAACCCCGAGACCTCAGCCCTGAGGGGCCCTTCGGTCTCTACCACTCCTATATCATACCCTTGTTGGTCGGCCTTGTCCCTAGCTTTCTCTACCTCCTCCTTGGTTTTCTCTACCTGATCCTTGGCCTTCTGGACCTCCTTCAATTTTTTCTTCAGGGCGCTGATTTGTTCCTTAGAGGCGGCCAGCTGATCCTTGACATTGCGAAGCAGCACCCATTGGCCTTTAACTTGATTCTCGACATTCTTTAGGGCAGCTGCAGCACTTTTCCTTTCCCTTTCCTCCTTCGTCAGTTTGCTTTTAAGATCGTGGATACTCTTTTCGGCCATGTGGAAGGCATCCACGGCCGCAATCCTTCTCCCTTCTTCTTCCTTCATTTTTCGATGGGAGTAATTCACCATCTCTTCGGCCGTAAATGTGGCTTGGATGGCCTAGAAGAGAAGAGAGGTACCATTAAAATAATAATAATAGTAAGTAAATAAATGAATAAAACAAAATAAAGTAAAAGAAAGAAGACTTACCATAGCTAGGTCTCTCTTCAAGCCGAAAAAGACCTCATGCTACCTCATGGATCTAAGGTCAGCCACGTCCGTGGGAAGCAACAAGGATTGCTCCACGGCATTGGCTACATAGCCAGACATGCCCCCCTGAAAGTCTCAGATGGAGGCATCAATTGATAGAAGAGCTCCATCTAGCTCCAAGGGTAGGGCCCAGGCTGGGGCTGCAATGTGATGCTCACCCCTCCTTTCTCCTTTATGGGCTGACCTCGTTTGCATGCCCCTGGGCTGCTTGGCCCCCTTTTCGAGGCTTAACTTTTTAGGAGGAGCAAGCCCTTCTAGTCTCTAATACTTCTTTGCCCTTGTCTTCCCTCTTCTTTTTATGGTCGGTAGGGTCAGTTCGGGTTGGTTGTGCAGGTGGAGGAGTAGGAAGCCTGGTCTGAGCTGCCTTCCCAGATGCTTTCCCCCCAGGCTGGGATTCCAACAACTTTTGAAGGGTAGACCTTTGCTTGCGTTGTATCCCCATTTCGTCTGAGGTGCTAGCAGCTTCTTGGTGAGGGCTAGATTGAGCTAAAGAAGGAAAGCTGAGGTCACTAGGTGAAGCTTCTGGGGACAAGATTTGGTTGAAGACGTCGAACTCGTCCTCGGAATCAGAAACTTCTACTACTTCTTTTTCTTTTTCTTCCTTTATGATGGAAGGATGAGAAGAAGTTCCCTCATCGGCTGTATGTTGTGGTGGCAAGGCGACCTTTGGGATGCCTTCTGGTATTGAATCGGTGGAAAGTGTGCCTTCTAGGATTGGACTAGTGATAAGGAACCCTGGAGTAGCAACGCTGATTTGTTGCAAACGCGGATCCTTTGCCTTAATTACGCACTTCGGTGCCTGGAAGCCCTTGGAAATAAGAATGTAATCCAAGATCAAATGGGCAGCCCTTAGTTGTCCGTTTGTATGGAAAAACACCTCGGCTTTCAAGATTTTGTCCAAGCTTTGCTGGTTCACCGGATTGAAGTTAGGAATGACAGCTCTTTTATCTGTAAAACCATCAAGAGAAACAAAAACATCATTAGCAAAAGACAACTCAAATCAAAAGAAATTTTCAGGTATAAACACAAACAAAGGAAAAAGAGGTGGGGGTAACTGTGAAATTGTAAACCTAGACCTATAACCCCACCTGGTTCCCCCTCTCTCGTCGAGTAGGGGAGGCCATCGTGTCATTCCCCTGACACGATCAAGAAATATTTTTTTAGGCTTTCATTGGATTCAGGTAGGCACTGAATGAGCCTAACCTCGGGGTACCTGGATTTTAGGTAATACCATTGCCCCTTTAAGTAATGAAGGTTGTAGATCCAGTTAACGTCGTGGTGTGCCAGGTTTAAGCCTATTCTCTCGTTAAGGGCATCTACACTACCTAAGATTTTGAACATGTTGGGTGCGCACCAGGTGGGAGCTAACCTATAGGCTCTAAGGTAGTCCTTAGTAACTATACCCATGGGGATTCTCATCCTTCCTTCTATAAAGGCAATCATCGAGATAACTACCTCTCCCTTTTGCCTATATTCGTGCCATTGACCCTCTTTATAGTACCTAATGCCTACTCCTGGAGGGATCCTATACTAAGCCCTAAAACTCTCTATTCCCCTCGAAGTCTACCAAACTCTTACATCTACCCATTTTTAGAAAGGTTTGGGAAAACTAAAAAAATCAAGAGGAGAAAATGGAGCCGAGGAGAAGAAAAGTATAGAGAAAAGAAAAAAAATATATGGAAAGAGAAAATGAAAAGATTTGTAAAGACTTAGAAGAAGAAGAAAAGTCTCCTCGGACAAGCTTTTGATATTTGTAAGGGCATGAGTGAGTTGGGAAAGTTAACAGGTTTAGTGTATGTGCGCTAGAACAAAATGAATGCTAAAGTGAGGTGAGTGATTGATTTGAGTGGTATTTATAGCAAAGAAAAAGTTACAAGCGAGAAAATTCCCGCCCAGGTCCCAGCAAAATCCTCAGTTGTTGGATCCGCATCACGCCATAGAACGTGGGGGACAAGGAGTAGTAAAAATTTAATGAGGGTGTGTCTCATATGCCGAAGTGTCAGGAGCGTGTCTTGGGCAGTTAAAAAGGCGTCTACCCAGGCAGAGGTGATGTATAATGAGCATAGACTAGCTAAGGTGACATCGAAATCCTCCTTTCTTCTCGAGGAGCTAGAAAGAAGAATCTTGAGGGGCTATTGTAGGGGTATTGGGCCCAGGAGCTCATTATCCATGTGTACGTTAGGCCTGAGGCCCAAGCCGAAGATGAGAGGTCGTCCAAGGAGGAGTAAACATTGTCTAGGGAGTCAGTGTTAGTAAATGAAGAAGTTAGTTTTGGTCATAATGGCCCAGGAGGGTGGGCCAAGGATGAATGCCTCCTCGGATAATCAAAGCCGAGGTCTGAAGAGGTGGTCTGTTGTCCAGGGGAACGTTCCAGGAAGTTCTGTTGGTATGGATAAGCATTGTAGAAACATAGGGCAGGGGGGAGTCCTAAAATATCTAAGGAAAAAGCTGCTACCATCGCATCAAATGCTCTGCAGCTAACTCTCTGACCGCATTAATGTAGAGGTGATACTTGAATAGTGGTTTTTAACTTTACAACTACTACATGAAGACTTCAGGAAGGTGTTGATGAGACAGGGATCAACACCAAACATCTGGCCTGCACATGTAGGGTAAAGATGAAAGGGGAAGAAAGGATAAAAGAAAAAGAAGACACTGAGAGAGGGGGATTGAGGAATGAAGAAAAAAACACTGTAGCAATCAAGAACCAAATTTGTAATCAAACTTAAGAGCAATATATAAGAACTGATCTCATCGGACCGTGCCGAGGACGATTTTCTGTAGTTTAAACTTGTCCATCTTCTTTTTCTGGTCATTAAAACCCACTTTATTTGTTATCCAACTCATTTTAGTCTAGAGTTCCAATCCACTCTCTATGAAATTCATTGTTTTGGGCTTTCTGAGCCTAAGTTCATTCACCTTTTGGGCTAGGGACTCAAATCTGGTCAAATCTGGTCTTTATAGCTTTCCAAGGTGCACCAATTTGGATTCTTATTTAATTAATTTTTTGTTACTAATATTGTTTTGAATTTTTTTTTTAATTTCGATCTGTTTGTAGAATGATTACATGTGTAAAGAGGCTATTAAACAGTAGTGCTTAAAATAAGTGATATTTCATTTTCAATCTAATATCACAATAAACATTGATATGCTCAGAAATCTTGTTGCTGAAATGTCACGGTATGACAATTTGAGTAGCTAATTGATAATGATTCATTAACCTTGAAGACCAAAAAAAAAAAAGAACCTTGAAGACTAGAAGATGGAGGAAATGTCAGTTTTAGGCCGTTACTCTTATATCAATGTCATTTTTCCAACAAAAGTAGAGACTGCCTAAATTTCCCATAGCAGGAATCAAAATATGCTAACAAAACTAAAGTTTTCAATTATTGATTTTATTTTATTAACATGTATTTTAGTTTCTAGCAAAAAAAGAGTTTTATTAAACTTGTTTTAATGATGCTAATTTATGATTTATGATCATAATTTATGAACTTTGAAGACCAAAAGCTTTTTATTAATGAAATGTCAGTTTTGGCCTATTACTTATATATTAATGTCATTTTTCCAACTAAAGCAGAGACCACATGATTTATCTATAGTAGGGATTAAAATATGCCTAACAAAACTAAGTTTTCAATTATTAATTTCATTTTATTAACATAGTTTCTACTTTCTAGCAACAAAAGAAAAAAAAAAAAGAGAGTTTTTATGAAACTTGTTTTCAAGATGCAATCTCTAGCTGAAACACAGTTAGTTTAGGTTATGTTTGGTAATAACTTTTGTTTTCTATTTTCAAAAACTTGTTTTTGAGAATATAAAGAAAAAATAATTTTCTTGTATTTTTGAAATAAAAAACATGTTTGGTTAGTTGAAATTTAAAAAAAAAAAACAATTTTTTGAAAAAGAAAAAAGAAAATACTAAAATATTTTGTTACTAAGATTTAAACTCTAATGCTAACTCATTAAATGAGACAAATTCATTAAATTAAATGCATGTTTTTATTGACTTTTGAAAATTAGAAACTGAAAACGGCATTTTGCATGTTTTTAGTCTCTTTCACAAATTAAGTTTTAAAAATAATTTTTGTTTTCTGTCCATTTTGGGTTGCCAAACAAGTGTTTTAGTCTCAAAAATAGAAAATTGTTTTTAAAAACAGAAAATAAGGAAAAAAAAAAAAACAGTTACCAAACATACCTTTAGCTTTTTATTCAGTTAAGTCTCCTGTTAGTGCCTTAAAATGACGTGACAGATTTTAGGCCATGAATTTATTTTAAATCAATCTTAGCCCTTAATTGGACACTCTCCATTTCTAATGAAATGGAGATGATCCGGATCCATTACTTGGGGCCATCACTTTTGTATTATCAAAAAAGTTTTCTGCTTTATTTTCCTCTTTGCTTGGCTTAAGAGACAATCATGGAGAATTTCGGCCCAACTTAGGAATTTTGTTTGACTTGAAATATCTAGGGATTGTTGGGCCCAACTGAATGAGAGGCTGCGGTTTTTTTTTTAATATTATTTTTATTCCTAAACTTTCACAAAAGTTTGTTTTTCATTCTTAAACTTTTAAAAATTTGTTTTTCATCCCTAAACTTTGCAAAATATTCTAATTTTCGTCATTTCATCTATATCTGTTAGTTTATGTTCCATGTGGTTTAATAGAGTGCTGATATGGTATCTGACTTGGACTAAACTAATTTATTTTTTAAATTATAAACACGTGTTACACAATGATTGGCACACATGGATTAAAATTTTCAGTGAGACAAAATTACCCCACAGCCACACAACTCAATCCAAACAGCCCAATCTCAAAATCCCCAAATATGAAACGATGAACCTCAGGTCCCCCAGCCCAATATCAAATGATCATCTAGCCTATATTTGTATTCAGTGGCCCCATTTCCAAAACAATATGAAAATATAAACTAAAAAAAAAATCTTTATCAAAAGAAATCTTTGCACAGAATAAAGAAAATGACATGCATAATGCATTTAGCTATATGTTGGGCATAACACTTTCATTGAGCATCATATCAATTAAATATTTTTTATGCTACAATAAATTCTAAATTATAATAATTGAATGATGAGTTTAATAAGCATGTAGAGAAGTTGTTTATGATTAGCTCATCTTTAGATCCTTGAGATGTATATAAATTTTTTAGAATTGATGATATTTATTTGTTAGTAAGGAAGTTTTATCATAAACACTTCACAAATCATGAAAAATTACTTTAGAAATATGGAACTTCATTGTTAAGACCATAATGTGATTTGATATCTAAACTTCAAAATTGTGTTGCATATTTTTGAATTGTATCAATAGCTAGAAAGGGCTAAAAAATGAATAACCTAACAAATTTTTTTTTTTTAATAAAGTGGGTATACTTCCAAGTTCCAACTTCTATTGCAACTATGGAAAGAGTATTTTCAAATTTAGGTTCGGACAAATTAGAAGATGATATTCTATTAAGCTCTTTCATTTTGTGTATTAAAAGTGAAATTATTGTGAGATTTTGAGCAGAATCAATCATAGACAAGTTGAATTTCATGTTGACAAGTCATATATACTAAGTTCAATTGAAAGATTTTAAGAAACAATTATTTTGTGCATTTTATTATGTTAGGTCTTAATAGAAATGCCGGTTATATATATATATATATATATATATATATATAATTTAGTTTTAAATTTTAGTATATGTTTTACTCTTAAATAGTCCCCCCCCCCTCCCCCCCAAAAAAAAGATATTAATGTTTTGGCCACAAAAAATAAAAATAAAAATCATGATTTCATCTATGGATGATCTTCAATAAAATTACAAATTTGATCCCCCAATTATAGGATAAACTTCAATTAGATCCCTCAAATATTAATCATATCAATTTAGTCGTTCAATGTTCAATATTAAGTTAATTTATTCGAAATTCTAAAATATATTTTCTCGTTTATATTTAATGAAATTATATATTTGATGTGATAAAATATTATTCCATTAAATATTATCCCTCAAATGAAAATATTATTAAAAATTCAAAATTTTCAAAGTAATTCAATTCAAACTATAATTCCATTAAAATTTTAAACGAATAATAGACTCAAAGATAAAATTGATTTCATTTTGAAGGTTAAGGGATTAAATTGAAACAATAAATAGTTAAGGGGCCTAGGGCTGTATATGAATCAAGTCGATCATGAACAATTTGGGCTCGGCTCGATAAAAAGCTCATTCATGCTTGTTTGTTTTAAATAAGCCAAACTTAAGTCTTAATTTTAGGCTCATTAAATCAACAAGGCAGAACCCAAGCAAAAAAATTTGTTCACGAACAAGTTTATGAGCAATTAGATTTGATACAAAACAATTCAAGCATACACTCATTTATAAGTTTATAGGTGTTAGCTAAATATACTAATTACACATATTTTAATAATGACCTGGCCAATATGGGACTACTACTTATTACCTTAACTTTTTCCTTCCCTCTAAACTAACCAAGAACCACTTTAGACTATAGTTACATTTAAAAATAAATTAATTAATTAAGTAGGCCACATATGATCATTCCCCACCAATCATCTAAAGTAAGGTTATCAAATATGCTAATATTTTCTCTTTCATAATAGTTACAAACAAGTTTTTTTTTTTTTTTTTTTTTGTGAAACAATTTTTCTAATTCTTCACCATCTAACGTGAATGTAAAAATTTTATTTTGAACAATTGCTAAAAGTGTAGATAAGAAGGATAAATGAATGAATTTCATTTTCAATATAAATATTAGTGGATTATATTATTTACTGGATTATAAATATATAAGATAATTATTAGTATTTAAAGTGTGGATTATGGAATGATTTATCTTTTTTTTTTCTTTTACTTTTTGTATGGTACTTTACTTTCAAGAAATCAAGTACTAGGTAATTTTTTTTTTTTACTTCTGTTTTTTCTTTTGTAAATTTTATATTATTAAGTGGATTATAAATAATTAAGAAAGTAATTATTATTTTGAGTGTGGATGATGGAGTGATTTATCTTTATCTTTATCTTTATTTTTTCTTTTTCTTCTTGTATAGTACTTTACTTTCAAGAAATCAAATACTGGATAATTTTTTTTTTTTACTTTTTTTTTCTTTTGTAAATTTTATATTATTAAGTGGATTATAAATATTTAAGATAGTAATTAGTTTTTAGAGTGTGGACCATGGAGTGATTTATCTTTTTTTTTTTTTTTTTTGGTATGTAAAAGCAAAGACCTCAATTGGGAATGCATGAGGTCCTGCCATGTGGCACTCCAAGCTTTCATTTTGTTTTTTAAACCTTTTTCATTAAGTTTTTAAACTATTACCCAATAATTTATAGTAACTTATTTTTACTATTAGTTATTGATATGGGCTGTGGTTGACAATTAGACTAAACAAATGTAATTCTTTAAAAACAAATGACTACCTTCTCAAAATAGACAAAAATCCCAAGCCTAGCCATTATGATTTATGACCCAAGTTTGAACTCTCTCACCCATGTGTAGCTCAAAACCTACAAGGTCTGACGCACCCCCACAGTTGTGTACATCAAAGGTTAAACCTCTGTGTCTACCGTTTATCCTCAAAAAGGTTAAAGCTCTATGTAGCTAAATTTTGTATTATTAAGTGAATTATAAATATTTAAGATAATAATTAGTATTTAGAATGTAGACGGTGGAGTGATTTATCTTTATCTTTTATTTTTATTTTTATTTTTATATATATTCCTTTTGTATGGTTCTTTAATTTCAAGAAATCAAGTACTGTGTAAATTTTTTTTTCCACTTTTTTTTTCCTTTGTAAATTTTATATTATTAAGTAGATTATAAATATTTAAGATAGTAATTAGTATTTAGAATGTGGATTATGGAGTGGTTTATCTTTATTTTTTTCTTTTTCTTTTTGTATGGTACTTTACTTTCAATAAATTAAGTACTGGGTAAATTTTTTTTCATTTTTTTTTCTTTTGTAAATTTTATTTTATTATGTGGATTATGAATATTTAAGATAATAATTAGTATTTAGAGTGTGGACAATGGAGTGATTTTTCTATATATTTTTTTTCTTTTTGTATGGTACTTTACTTTCAATAAATAAAGTACTGGAATTTTTTTTTTCTTTTGTAATTTTTATACTATTAAGTAGATTATAAATATTTTAGATAGTTATTAGTATTTAGAGTATGGACTGTGGAGTAATTTATATATATATATATATATATATTTTGTATAGTACTTTAATTTCAAGAAATCAAGTACTGGGTAAATTTCTTTTTTCACTTTTTTTTTCTTTTGTAAATTTTATATTATTAAGTGGATTATAAATATTTAAGATAGTAATTAGTATTTAGAGTATGGATTGTGGAGTGATTTATCTGTATCTTTTTTTTTTTTCTTTTTGTATGGTACTCTACTTTGAAGAAATCAAGTACTGGGTAAATTTTTTTTTTTTTTTTTTTTTGTAAATTTTATATTATTAAGTGGATTATAAATATTTAAGATAGTAATTAGTATTTAGAATGTGGACTGTGGAGTGATTTATCTTTATTTATTTATTTATTTTGTATGGTACTTTACTTTCAAGAAATCAAGTACTAGATAATTTTTTTTTCTTTTGTAAATTTTGTATTATTAAGCGGATTATAAATATTTAAGATTGTAAGTAGTATTTAGAGTGTGGACTATGGATTGATTTTTTTTTCTTTTTCTTTTCGTATGATACTTTACTTTCTAGAAATAAGGTACTAGGATTTTTTTTTCTTTTGTAAATTTTATATTATTAAGTGAATTATAAATATTTAAGATAGTTATTAGTATTTAGAGTGTGGTCTTTGGAATGATTTATCTTTATCTTTTCAGACGTTATAGATTTGTGAGTTTTGTAAATGATGTGATTGATTGTGGGTATTTAGGATTTGTATTTTGTTTTAGAATTAAGGAGAAATAGAGAGACACATTCTATATCAACTTTTATTCTATAATATTCCTCCAATGTTGTTGCTGTTGTTGTTGTGTTTTTTTTTTTCTTCTTATTACTTCAGTTGAATAATTATAATGGATATGTGTGTTAGGAATGCTATAAGCATATGGATAATAATTTTTGTATTAAGATTTAGTTAGTTAGTTACAATTCCAAACATGTTAATCACATTTAGCACATGTTGGAATTATTAATGCACATGGGGAATAATAGAACCAATAGGATGAGGCCATGTGAGCCAATGAGATTAGAGTTAGTCTTCTATAAATACATGATTGTAATCCAACATGAGATATCAATTGAAGAATAAACCAATTTCTTAGTGCATTAGTGCATCTCTTTCTCTCTTAATCTCTCTCTTTCTCTATAGAGGGTGACTACCTCGAATTAAGTCAATTTCCTTACAATTCCCATCAATCCCCCAATAATTCCTATCCATCTGCACTAGGAACCACCGGATTCCTAACATTTGATATTAGAGCCATCGATCTTGATACGGGTGAATATGACCGACAAGAAATCTTAAAAATGGTGAATGAAGTTTCAAAGAATTTCAAGGCTTTGTACGAATCTCACAATGCCATTTTAGAGAAGATCAAGGCCATGGATGAATCTAGCATGGCCATGAAGGAAAAGCTTTCAAGATTGCAAGAGGGTCTCGAGAACATGATGGAAGAGGAGTTACAATCTCTTGATTCAATGAAACTCGAAGAACAAATCAAGTTCCAAGAATCTACTACTATTGTTGCAAGCTAGGATGTTGATTTTTGTGTCAAAGTGGATGATTATATACATGTACATGCTGCCCTTGAAGTTCAGTCGAAAGAACCAACAAAGAAGGTGATGATAATCTTCCAAGAACCAATTCTTGATGCACCAATGGAGGCTTCAATTTAAGAGTCTATGATTCAAGAATTGACAATCCAAGTGTTGGTGATCCAAGAATCTAAGATACAAGCGCCAAGAATTTTAATGGTTCTAGAATCAAATGAGGTCTTGAGGATACAAGAACATTTCAAGGTTCAAAGAACCAATGAGACCTTGAAGATTGAAGAACCATTGAAGGCTCAAGAATTTGAGCAAAGTTTAAAGATCTACGAAGAAGAAACCTTCATGTGCACAAGACCGCTTGTCAAAGAGAAATGCATGAATATGATGATCAAAATGTCACTATGGTATTGGTCCATTGGAAGATCTCCTTTGATGAAGATGCTATTTCACAATAACACCTTGTGGGCAAGGTGTTTTCAAAGGGAGGGAAATGTTAGGAATGCTATAAGCATATAGATAATAATTGTTGTATTGAGATTCAGTTAGTTAGTTAGTTACAATTCCAAGCATGTTAAACACATTTAGCATATGTTGGAATTATTAATGCACATGGGAAATAATAGAACCAATAGGATGAGGCTATGTAATCCAACATGAGATATCAATTGAAGAATAAACCAATTTCTTAGTGCATTATTGCATCTCTCTCTCTCTCTCTCTCTTAATCTCTCTCTTTCTCTAGAGAGGGTGACTACCTCGAATTAGGTCAATTTTCCTACAATTCCCATTAATCCCCCTATAATTCCTATCCATCCCCATTAGGAACCACCGAATTCCTAACAATGTGTGTGCAATTTATAATTGTTGTTGTTGTTGTTTTTTTTTTTTTTTTTTTTTAATTTTTTTTATGATGAACTCATTACTAATAAAGTTCTATAACAATCATGCTATAAGGCATATACGACATTCTCCAAAACCATCTTACACAAAACATTACAATATTATCCGTGCATCATAACTTACTATTCTTCTAATGTAAGAGTCACTTGAAAATTTTCTTTTCCAATGTCAAGGATGCTTCACACACCACCCATTTTTGGAAGCTAATCTTCTTTTGGTTATCTTATCTGTTCAGCCAGCTTTGACACCTATATATCCTTAGCTGGAGCCTCTACAGAGGCGTTGCAGTAGCTTTTCATCATTTTAAGAACTGAAGTTCTGGAACATGAACTGCTAGTACTTACCCGCAATGCAGGAGGTGCGCTCCTTTTCTATGGAAAGCTAAATGGAAGTTTTCTGGAGTAATTGTCAAAGCTGGGTGTTTTGTTCCTTACTGTTTGCTTTGAAAGGGATATTGCAGCAAGTGTGGTCTGTTGGTAGAAGATTCTTCATAGTCCAAGAATCACAGTGGAGGAATTCTAAATTGGTTCCAATGAGATTGTTTCATTGAAATTTGTGAGTTCTCTCATTCTCATATTCTTCTCTTTTGATTTCTCTCTTCCAACAAAACCTGTTATGAATCCTTTATTTTTGGTTATTTTTCTAATTTCAGTTTTGTATATTGTTTCCTAAAGTTATTGTTAATGTACTATTTATAGATTTGTTATCCTTCATTTTCTAATTATTTTTCATGTACTTCAGCACAGAGTGGTCCTAGATTCACCATGTTTCAAATATCCAGATAAACTTTTGAGTCTTATTCTTTGCTCAAAATAATCTAAAATTGATTTTTTCTCTCAAATCTTCTTTTCTCAAAATAAAACTAATTGTTTTGTATTTTTTCACATACTAGATATCTTGTTCACTTATTTTATAGCGATATCACTTCAATTTTTTTTTTTTTTGAACTTGTATTCAATGTAGTCAACATATTTATCTGTGTAAGTGAATGTAGATCTTCACTTTTTTTTTTTCTCAATCAATTACCTTTATCTGTTTTTAGTTAGTTTTGTACATAAATTCCAGGTCTACCTGTTACAATTGCATTTACTTCACTATAATTTTTGACTTGTCAATTTTTCTAAAAATTAGGGCTCTTTATTTGTACAAATTTTAAAAGTCATTTTCATAGTATCATGTCCACCCTTACTTTGTCAATGCCATGCTTTTTTATTTTTTTTATTTGTACAAACTTTAAAAAGATAATATTGCCTTCTCTGTTAGGTGTATCTGAATCTTAAGAGAAAAAATGTTGAATTTATGAGTATGATTTTTGTAAGCCATAGTTAGCACTTCACAATTCTTTTGATGTAACTGCCACCAATAATTTCTTTTTTATCAACGAATACTTTTCCAATGTCAAGGATGCTTCACGATTGTTTGGGGTTGGGGTAACTTTTTATCTCTTCAAGAATAGAAGTTCAGAAGCAAGAGTGCTACTACCTACTAGCAGAGCAGGTGGTGCACTCACTTTCCATGGAAAGCTAAATGAAGAACTAAAGTTTAAATTGGTTCCAAATTTCCAATCTAATTGTTTCATTGTAATTTGTGAGTTGTCACTTTCTCTTCTTCATTTCATTTGATTCCTCTCTTTGATCAAAACCTAATATGATTCATTTTGATTCTTTTTTCTACTTTCAATTTCATATATTATTATTATTAAATTTGTTGTTTGTATACTATTTATAGATTTTGTTCATCCTTCATATCCCAATTAGTAGTCATGCACTTTAGCACAAAGTGATCCTAGATTCGCCATATTCTAAATATCTAGATAAATATATGATTTCTATTCTAAGCTCAAAATAATCTTAATTCATATTTCTTCTCAAAGTGATTTTAAAGTGACTTCCCTTCAATTTTTGTGTCAAACTTGTATCTGTATGTACTGCAACATATTCTGTTGCATAGCATATGTAAACCATCAATTTTTTGTTTCAAACATTTCCCTCAAATTTTTTGGATTTATTTTACCTAGGAAATTCTGGTCTACTTGTTACTATTGCATTGTCTTCACTATAATGCTTTGACTTGTTAGTTTTCTAATAAAATTGTCTCTTATCTGATACTAAGAAATACTAGCATTTTGTATATCCACCATCTAGCAATCACATCTACTGCATATGCTTATTTGAGGACTCAATATGCCTACTAATTGCAGCCAGGAAACAACTATAAAGTTCATATATATGCTTATGTGCACAAATGCATGTATTCCAATACAACGCAAGAATCCCATAAGCCAATTCTTGAGCACCATTCATCTCTCTTAAATTTCTCTCTGTTATAGGAGATAAAAGGAGCAATAAAACCAACATATATTTGATGGCATAAATACATTATGAAAATGTCTCTACTTGACTGCATCTGAAGAAATGGTGACAATACTAAAAGTCCTACGAGCACCTCTTTGAAGCTTCTCCAAGGTAATTCCAACCATGCCATCATGGTTTAAGCACCCTACATAAACTTGTGTCTTGGTCTTGGTGGTAGAGAGGTTTCCGGTACATCCTTAGACCATCACTTTTAAACCATATATAGCATTTTCAGCTTGGTATATTTGCTAGAAATATTTATTTTAATCTTGAATGAAAATTCCATGATTTGAACACACTTTTATAAGGTTCAAAGTGGTCTCCTACCTCCTCATCTCCTACATTTGGAAAGGATCATGACCCAGAAGAAGGAACATGTTCATCATTACAAGAAATAAGTTCCCACCAAATTGAAGAAGGCCAAGAATCTGAGACATACTCTCAGCGTGAAGAAATATAATCAGGATGTTAGCACCACACCTTCTTGGAATGTCAGGTTGGATGATAATGAAGGTGAAGAAGATGCTGAATTCTTTGAAGCCCCAGGTTATATTTTTTACACCCTTATTTTGCCCAACACATATGTTCCCATATTTTTTCTTTCTTTATTCTTTTACTGCTTTTGTGAGGTAAAATGGAAACATTACAACATGGTTCCTAATTCTTAATGCCCCTTATCATTTGATTTTCAGCATTTGAATCAGAGCTGGCTCTTGAGGGGTAAAAGGAAATCACCAAACATAATCCAAGAGCAATAAATAAGAATTTCAGGAAGCATGTTTTGGAAAGCACTGTCAATCTTACCATTAAAAAGAAAAACAGATGCCTACAAGTCTTAGAAGGACATTAACTAAAATTGTAACTGAAAATATGGCATAAGCTTTTGTTGCGGTATTAGAAATTCAGAGTGCTTTCCACAAACTTATTCTGTCTCTGTTGCTACTGAAAGAGGAAAGCAAGATAACAATGGCAAGCAAATATGGACAAGGTTGTTTCAGTGAAGGAGTATCTAATGCATGAACTTGAGCCCAGGGAAGATGCCAGTAATATCCAAGGCAATGAGTCCAAAGAGAACTCTTAGTGATATGGGTGTGGTATGAGGATGCTATGACTTTGCTCCAACATGAGGAATTGTCCAAATACATAGCTATGAGTTCAGTTGAAACACAACGTCGCCCATGCCAATTTCCACCAATGTGCATTCAGCTAAAGAGTCACCATCACACAATCAGATCTTAGCCAATGCTCATAAATTTTTTTTTTTGGTGTCAATTTTAATCCTTAGTGTGTATGGATACATTTCAACGAGCTTCCATGTATTGAAGGTTCAAATAATGTGTAAAACACCTTGAACGTTTAGACCCCCAAATTACAAATTACCAGTTCAAGCTTATTATCAAACAATGTATGTGTAGAATATGAAAATAAGCTAAATCAGAATTGATAAAACAATCTAAACCATAATTAATCACAAACACAACAGTAATTAAAAGGTAAAGATTAAGGGAAGAGAGATACAAACACAAAGACAACACAACGATGTGTTATCAAAGAGGAAATCGAAGTCCTCGGTGTAAAATCTCTCCACCGCCCTCTAAGCGGTCAATAATCCATTAGAGAATGAAGTTGAGATACATGAATAGCAGAAGACCCTTCAAGCCTAATCTACCCAGTGTACCTAAGCCCTCCAAGCTTCTTGCTCCAACGAAGTTACGTGGAACTTTTGTCTTCTCTAGCTTATTGGATCCCGCTATAGCCCATAGCATCAACTAATTATTGACACCCTATTTTGCAACCCGTATTTAACCTCACATGGAGGGTAAAAGGGTAATTTCACATTGAAAATATGCATCTTGATTCTGGTCATTAGATCCTTAATCTCATTTCATCAAAATGATCTTGATGTTATAACGATCAAATCAACTGGTCATGAGCCTTAATCGGACCATCAGATTGAAAGTTATCATTAAATCAAATTTTAATGGCTGAGATGCACTATCACAAATTACGTCCGACTATATGTGATTATGAACAATTGATTTCAATTGATTATGATTATAAGTATAATCAATTTGAGATCGATGATGTGTCATAATTTGATTGGTTAGGACTACATTTTATGGTGAGGTTGCATACACCTAATTAATTAGATAGTTAAACATTAATTATTCAATGAGTAATTTGTGCAATTATCTTTTAATTAGAGTAAATTTAGAACCAATTAAATTTGAAATGGGAGTGATTGGAGCCATTTAATGTTAATTGGGAGCTAATTTGAGACCTATTAATGTTAATTGTGTTGAAACCATTTTCTAACAAATGACCTCTGCTCACCATTTCATTTATATCTCTCAGAATATTTTGAATCTGTGAATGAGGTTAATTTTTCCAGAAACTAGACATCCGGGGCTTCAATTTGAGTACAAGAATGAGGCAATTTCGAACAAAATTGAGTCAGATATGATTTTTCGAAGTTGGCTCTATATGCTGTTACAGCAGCTATGGGAAAACCGAACTTTGCTTGCTCCTCACTCTCATCAATCTTCACATTTAATGCACCAGATTTCCCCCAAGGCTAAAATGAGGTCTAGGTTCATGATTCTTTGTCAACTCTCATTAAATGGCAGTCCATTCATATTTTCTTCATCACTACTATATAAACTCCTCATTTCCTTCATTCCAAGACACAAAAAAAAATCCCTCTCTTTTCTTCTCTTGAGTTCTAGTGAAGTGAAGTAGTCTTGTCATATCTTGGTCTTCCTGAAACTCAAGGTATTGAGTGAAACTCACTCTCCCTCTCCTATCTCTTCTTTTTCTCCACCCTTAGAATCTCCATCAAGAGTCCCCTCCTCTACCATATGGATCTTGCATGAAGATATAATCTCTTTCTCTAACTATTTGTTTATGCTATCATGATGAGTATTTAAGATTAAAGCATGATAATAATTATTTAAATTCCCTTGAATATGTTTGAATGCTCTTAATTGTTCTTATGTGTTCTTTACATGTTCTTGATTGTTCATCACATGTTTATGCATATCACTAGTTTTAATCTGAAATCCACATCAAAAATATGAAAAACATATTTTTTTAATAATTCTTTCAAGTCCTTGAATCTAGGTTATCACCATCCACACACATTCACTAGAATTTTGTTTTTAAAAATCCAAATGCAATTGAATTAGGGTTTATCACATGCACACACATTAAATTCAACATGTAAATTGATTGATATATTGGATGATATGATATGAATGTTGGCCACCATAGTTTAGAAGACCGGTTTAACCGGGCAAGGTGGGTGCTTAACACCTTCCCACCTTGTAACATAGCCTTCGAACTTAGATCAAGGGTTAGTAGATCAAATGCTTATCCATGTAACTTTTCAATTTCTAAATTGTAACTAGGAAACAAAGCCATGTACTTTATCTTAGATTGTATCTAGGACCAAAGCCATGTAATTTTCCTATGATCAATGTAAATTCAATTTCAAATTAATAAAATGAGGAATCTTTCAATTATGGTTTTCTTATTTTTCCAATAATTAAATAAGTGGCGACTTCATTGTAAAACCCTAAATTTAAGGGGGAAAATATAACTAGTCGAACCTCCATTTTTAAAGGCAATAACACGACTCCACCCATTCACGTGGGCTAGGCCCAACAACATCCTAAAAAATGGGTCGGGGGTGCGGTCTCTCACAATGGCGACTCCACTGGGGATATTGAGGGCTAGACTTCAATTAGGTTATGGTGGCCAACCATGTCATTGTTTGTTTATTGCTTTTTGTATATAATATGTCTAATATGTCATTATATTACATGTCATGCATCATTTGCTTGAATGAAGTTTATTTTATTTGTGTGCTAGCCCGGAAGCCCGGTAGTATTAGCTGTGGATTGTGGTCTTCCTGAGACTCATATACCCATCGGTGAACCTACCACCCACCATGACAAGGATCATCATGGTTATACCATGGTGGTTCATACAGATAAACTGTACCGTTTGGACCAACGCGGCGCTCCTAGCGTTACAAGTTGGGAAGTACGACGTCCTAGCTTGTGAGGACCTTTAACCTACCTTCTACCCATGTTGCAATGACCTATAGAACCTATCTTTAGGTCGGTCCATGTAAATCGCATTGCATTATGCATGTGTTTAGCCGTTGTTTGAACCATGATAAGCCCAAGTCCAACGCTTGAGCCCATCATTATTGTTTGAACCTTGTATATTATGAATGAACTTAAGCTCAAAGGCCTGTGATTGAACTTTGCTTGGTATGGAAATCGAAAATTGTTTCTTGAATCATTCTAAGCCCAATACTTGAGCCCATCAAAGGCGTATTCGCATGATCAACATCAAGGGCCAAAAGTTCATGAGATACATGCCTTCCAAGTGTAAGGCCAAACCATTTCAAGCAAATACCAAAAGATCATGATCAAGGTTCAAGCCTTCCATGTGCAAGCCCGAGCCATTTCATCATAATCAAGGTTCAAGCACACCAAGCCTCAGGCATCCTAAATGGACCAAGAAGAAGCAAGTGGCCCAACTTTGCCTCACTCCACATTTGGTTGCAACATCATGGTTAAGCTTAAAGTTTGTTTGTTTATTCTATGTTTCTATGTTTCTTTGAATTCTAAAAATCCATGTAGCATTTGATGTACTTTGTTCATGTATATTTTTTAAAAAAAAATTCAAAAAAAAAAAATCAAGATTTCCAAATCTTTCCCAAAAAATGAGAAAAATTTTCAAATAAAAAAAGTCTTTGGACTAGGGGCATTGAGCCCATAAGTCATTTCAAAAAAAAAAAAAAAAAAAATTCTTTGAACTAGGACCATTGGACTTCCTAGTGACTTTTTCAAAAAAAAACCCAATTTTTTTTTTCTTTCAAGATTAAAAAAAAGAAAAGAAAAAAAAAGTCTCCTTTTCAAATGGTACATGAGGATCCCTTGGACAAAACATTTTCTAAATCTTAATGTTTAAAGGCTTGTGCAATCAACTTGTACCAAGGAATGATTAATTTCATTTGATCCATGTAAAGACTTTTGCTTCTTGACTTAGAATATAAGAAGAAATGGTTTTAAAAGGCAATCAAAATGAATCCATCCATCAGAAAATCCAAAGAATCCATGCCTTTGATCCAACTTTCAAAAGTCTTTTGTTTCACATCATTAGAGCATTGATACTTTTTCTTTTAAGAGGAATTTATTAAAAGAGCTCAAGTCACTGTGCCTACAAGTAAGCATTACTAGGAATAGGAGGCCATCTTTGCTTAAACCAAATTATTTCCTATTACCTAGAATGTTCATCATCCATTGTTAGCCCATTTGAGCCTTCAAACATTTAGCATTTTTTTTTTTTTTTGGGCATGAGCCCACTAAAATCTAAACTTAGGTGGGAAAAATCAAGTTATGCATACTTAAATCTCGTGTTGAGGAGGACTCAACCTTGTAGCTTTGAAGCTAATTGATAAAGCTCTCCTAGAAGACATGAAAGATGAGTAAAGATAAGAGATCATGAAATTCCATTAATGTGAGGGAAAGCAAAATGTGCATCAAGTTTGAAGAATCTAAAATTCATCATGCCAAGAGGAATACAAGATTCATCTAAAAGAGATTTCATCAAAAAAGGAAAGATTCATCAAGCACAAAAAGGTGCAAGTGCATCGAGGTAAGAAAGAAGTCTAGAGAGTGCATGAAAATAACAAAAAATCATTAATCTGAGAAAAACAAGGAGGGCAAAATGTCCCCAAAATTTCATTCAATCAAGAGATGAAAGACAAAAAAAAAAAAAAAAAAAAAAAAAAAAAAAAAAAGCTTGCTAGGCTGAAAACCCAAAAGGGCGGTCTAGGCAAAAGTTAGGGCCAAAGAAAAGAAGAAGAAGAAAAGAAAAAAATGGAAAATCCTACCAAGTTGGAAAATTGAGGATGCAACCTAAAAAAAAAGAAGAATTTTACAAGATGAAAGTCTAGAGGTATGATTCAAGATGAATGAGGAAAAAAAAAAAATTTGTTGATACAAGTGACCAATGAAAACTAGTGAGAAGATGGCAACAAAGAAATGAAAAAACTCCTCCAATACTTGATTTTTGAGTAATGCATACTTAGGGGAACATCATAGGGAATTTTGAGCCTCTTTATATCATTCATTTCATAACCCAAACTCGGCCTACATTACAACCCATGAATAAGACCTCCTTGAAGTCTTGCTAATTGTAGGTGCATCTTAAACTCTAATAATATTTTTCTCTTGAATTAAAAAGGAAAAATGCTTAAAATTGCCAAACCCCACAGGATGATATGTCTGAGGACAAAATTTCTCAAATTCTCAAATCATCAAAATGACTCAAAAGAACTTCAAAACCTGGAGCACTCTCCTTATTTGCACCCAACAATGTGATTCATAAATATTATCACATTTTATTTCTTGATTGCCTTTGGAGACTTAATCTGACGATGTTCAAAAGGATAAAGCAAATTTGATTACATGAGTTTAATGATCTTGATCCTTCCTAATCAAAGAGATTTGTTTGATTCTTAAACACTTTGATTTGTCAAAACGGTTGTTCAAAGGATCACCTCTTGTTCATAAAATAATAATAATAATAATAATAATAATTCATTCTTTTTCAAAATCCAGTTCTCTTAAACTACGTCTTGACCTGATCCTCTATGAAAGAGGTACGTAGGTAGCCTTTTAAAGGCCCGATCCCAATCACCCAAATAACCTTGGAGAACAAATTCAAAACAATGTAACAAAATTGTTTGGGTGCATGTTAGGCTAAGCTCATTTGTTTTGCATCAAGTGTGCTTAGACTTGGGGCATTGGCCTATTTATATTGTGTGCAAATATGTTCTTCTCGCATGAAAGCATGTTTTCATTTGAGGCACCAATTCATTTTTTTGGCAAGCATGTCCACGCTAGGGGCATTGGCCAAAAATGTTTTCTTGATAATTGATTTGTAACAAGCTAGCGAAAGAAAGCTATTTTGCAAGAACCAATGATCGTGGACCATGATCTTCTTTCATGTTCCCTAATGGTCGCAACATCAAATGAACTCAGGTTCAATCTAAGCATGGGATATGCCCCAAACTATGGGCATTGGGTAAGTACTTCCAATTCATTTCAATGAATAAATGTATTGCTAATTGAAATTATCTTTTTGCAGGAATTAAGCCAAGGACTTATCTAGCAATCAACATTAACTTCCAGCCAAAGTTGTTCTCATTCAAAGGATAGGTTTTTCCAAAAAAAAAAAAAAATCATCATGAATAAATCTTCATCATTTCTTGTCCATCTTCATCTTCTTCACTTTGTGATCATAAAAAAAAAATCTCCATTTTCAAAAGGAAAATTCTTCATTTTTCAAAGGAAAAATCTCCAAAACCATATTCCAAAGGAAAAATCTCCAATGAACAAATCTTCAATAAAAATTTCCAAATTCCTTCAAAAGATCAAGATTTCTAAATTTTTTAGAAAAAAAAAATTCAAAATTTTCAATTCCTTCGAAAAATTCAAGTTTTTCAAATTCAAATTCAAAAAAAAAAAAAAATCTTCATTAAATTCTTCTTCAAGAACAGAAAGTTATGATCCTCTTCCATATTCTCCAGTGGTGCAACATCAAGCCAATTGTCCACCCTTAGCATTCATCGAAGCATGGAATATGTCCCAAACTAGGGGCATTCACCAGGTATGCTGAAGTCTTTTCAATGAATAACTTTGTTACTAATTGAAAGTATTTATTTTGCAGGTATTAGGGTAAAACGTCCACACAAATCGGTATGAATAATACCTTCCAATTCCATTGGACCTCTGAGAAGCATGTCCAAATTTCAAATCCATCGGACCTCTGGGAAGCACGTCCAAACTTCAAACCATCGGATCTCTGGGAAGCACGTCTAAATTTCAATCCATCGGACCTCTGGGAAGCACGTCCAAACTTCAAACCATTGGACCTCTGGGAAGTACGTCCAAATTTCAAATTCAGCGGACCTCTGAGAAACACGTCCAAACTTCAAACCATCGAACCTTTGGGAAGCACATCCAAATTTCAAATCCATCGGACCTCTGAGAAGCACGTCCAAACTTCAAACCATCGGACCTCTGGGAAGCACGTCCAAAATTTAATTTCAATGGACCTCGGGGAAGCACGTCCAAATTCAAATCCATCGGACCTCTGGGAAGCACATCCAAAATTCAATTTCAATGGACCTCTGGGAAGTACATCTAAATTTCAAATCCATCGGACCTCTGGGAAGCACATCCAAACTTCAATCCATCGAACCTTTGGGAAGCACGTCCAAATTTCAATCCATCGGACCTCTGGGAAGCACATCCAAATTTCAAATCCATCGGACCTCTGAGAAGCACGTCTAAACTTTAAACCATCGAACCTTTAGGAAGCACGTCCAAAATTCAATTTCAATGGACCTCTAGTAAGCACGTCTAAATTCAAATCCATCGAACCTCTGGGAAGCACGTCCAAATTCAATTTCAATGGACCTCTGGGAAGCAAGTCCAAAATCAAACCATCGGACCTCTAGGAAGCACGTCCAAATTTCAAATCCATTGGACCTCTAGGAAGCACGTCCAAAACTTCAAATCCATCAAACCACTGGTAAACATGTCTTGTACTCTTTTTTTTTTCCTTTTCTTTTCAAAAAAAAAAAAAAAAAAAAAGAAGCCTGCATACATGAACTACGTTTAGACTTGATCCTCTCATTAAGAGGTACATAGGCAATCTCCCTCGAGATTCGGTCCACATCCAGAACATGACCGTCTGCATTTTTATCTACATGCATCATACATTCGTCACGGTTAAATACTGATTGCAAAATTAGGTGTCTCTTTCATACATTGACATTCGCTTTTCAAGCTCTGCCAATGATGGGCATTCTGTTGACACCCTATTTTGCAACCTGCATTTAACCTCACATGGAAGGTAAAATGGTAATTTCACCTTGGAAATATGCATCTTGATTCAGGTCATTAGATCCTTAATCTCATTTCACCAAAATGATCTTGATGTTATATCGATCAAATCGACTAGTCATGAGCCGTAATCGGACTATCAGATTGAAAGTTATCATCAAATCAAGTTTTAATGGCTGAGATACACTATCACAAATTGCGTTCAACTATATGTGATTATGAACAATTGATTTCAATTGGTTATAAGTATAATCAATTTGAAATCGATGATGTGTCATAATTTGATCAGTTAGGACTACATTTTATGGTGAGGTTGTATACACCTAATTAATTAGATAGTTAAACATTAATTATTGAATGAGTAATTTGTGCAATTATTTTTTAATTAGAGTAAATTTAGAACCAATTAAGTCCGAAATGGGAGTGATTGGTGCCATTTAATGTTAATTGGGAGCTAATTTGGGACCTATTAATGTTAATTGTGCTGAAACCATTTTCTAATAAATGACCTCTGCTCACCATTTCATCAATATCTCTCAGAATATTTTGAATCTGTGAATGAGGTTAATTTTCCTAGAAACTAGACATTTGGGGCTTCAATTTGAGTATAAGAATGAGGCAATTCCAATCAGAATTGAGTCAGATATGATTTTTCGAAGTTGGCTCTATATGCTGTTACATCAGCTATGGGAAAACCGAACTTTGTTTGTTCCTCACTTTCATCAATCTTCACATTTAATGCACCAGATTTTCCCCAAGGCTAAAATGAGGTCTAGGTTCATGATTCTTTGTCAACCCTCATTAAATGATATTCCATTCATATTTTTTCCACCACTACTATATAAACTTCTCATCTCCTTCATTCCAAGACACAAAAAACCTCCATCTCTTTTCTTCTTTTGAGTTCTAGTGAAGTGAAGTAGTCTTATCATATCTTGTCTTTCTGAAACTCAAGGTATTGAGTGAGACTCACTCTCCCTCTCCTAGCTCTTCTTTTCCTCAATCCTTAGAACCTCCATCAAGAGTCCCCTCCTCTACCATATGGATCTTGCATGAAGGTATAATCCATTTCCCTAACTGTTTGTTTATGTTGCCATGATGAGAATTTAAAATTAAAGCATGATAATAATTATTTAAATTCCCTTGAATATGTTTGAATGCTCTTAATTGTTCTTATGTGTTCTTCACATGTTCTTGGTTATTCATCACATGTTCATGCATATCACTAGTTTTAATCTTAAATCCACATCAAAAATATGAAAAACATATTTGTTTAATAATTCTTTCAAATCCTTGAATCTAGGTTATCAATATCCACACACATTCACTAGAATTTGTTTTTTTAATCCAAATGTAATTGAATTAGAGTTTATCACATGCACACACATTAAATTCAACATGTAAATTGATTAACATATTGGATGATATGATATGAATTTTAGCCACCATAGTCTAGAAGACCGGTTTCATCTGGTAAAGTGGGTGCCTAACACCTTTTCACCTTGTAACATAGCCTCTGAACTTAGATCAAGGGTTAGTAGATCAAATGCTTATCCATGTAACTTTTCAATTTCTAGATTGTAACTAGGAAACAAAGCCATGTACTTTATCTTAGATTGTATCTAGGACCAAAGCCATGTAATTTTCCTATGATCAATGTAAATTCAATTTCAAATTAATAAAATGAGGAATCTTTCAATTATGGTTTTCTTATTTTTCCAATAATTAAATAAGTGGCGACTCCGTTGTAAAACTCCTAATCTAAAGAGGAAAATATAACTAATCGAACCTCCATTTTTAGAGGCAATAACACGACTCCACATATTCACGTGGGCTAGGCCCAACAACATCCTAAAAAACGGGCCGGGGGCGCGGTCTTTCACACCAATATCTATTGGTCCCTTCCTAACTAGTTCCCAAGCACCAAATAGTCTTCTCACAGATATGGGTATGGTGAGAAAAGGATTTGGCTAAATGTTCCTCTCAAGGATGTAACAATGGAGAGGGTGAGAATAGAGGAATTTGGAAAATCAAAGGATAAAGATTGTGGATGAGTCAATTTTGTTTTTCTCTAGGGTTTTTCTCTCAAAATTCCCAAACAGAGTGGTCTGGCGACTTGACCTTGCGACTTGACTGAGTCGCGAGCTAACGACTTGGCCAGACTAGAAGTTTTGTCCTGTAGTGCTTTAGCTGGTGTGATTCCTCCGCTCCTTTGCATGCTTCACATGTGTGTCTCCTTTGGCAACTTGCAAGCCCGAGCTAGTGGCGAGATCCAGTCGAGAGGCCTTGCTAAGTGCACAACTTTGAGCTTTTCTTCACACTCTCTTACACACTACCCTTACATGATTCCCACCTAAATACATGGTTTCTAAATGCTGAATTACAAGCAAATTGACACGGAATAAAGCCAACAAAATAGTTGATTAAATTCAACCTTACATGTATTAATACTAAAAACCATCACCATCAGACATGCATGATCTGATACTAATTACTCTATTGGAGTTCCAACGGTAAGAAGTCACTTGGTCAAATCTATCTCAATGTTAAGTGATTTGAACAATGTCTTGACCATGTTATGGTTTCCATGTACTATGTTGTAATTTCTCTTTTTGGTATTATAATTCATATCTCATGGATATTTCTCGTCCGCAGTTTGTCGGAAAGAAAATCATGGAATAATCCTTCAAGCCAACCGAGAGGGGAACCCAACTGTTGAAAAAGAAACGAATTTCTGAGCTGTTTTTGACTTCCATGTATTGATAATTAGTTTACTTATGTATATAGAGATTTCTTTTCTTTGTTTGAAGAAGATTTTTATAGTTACCAATAAAATGTTTTGCAGCCTCTAAGTTGAAAAAAGCCCAAACCGATGCAACAAATGTGAATCTCTCCCTTTATAATATAGGTCAAAGACATGATTTAATGCATTGATAGTACTAAATTACTAAGTCAGTTAGCTACCATTGTAGATTTGTTACAGTATTTTGTAAGTCTTACTGTTATCAATCTCATAATAGCCAATCTTAGATGGTTTAGTTTGTAACTCGTGGGATGGCCTAACAGTGGTCAGATGATGATGGTTGTATTAGGTTAATAGGCTTATGAGGCAAGACAAGTGGTCAAACCCTACCAATAGCTGGACCTAGCACAATAGCACTAGGCCGGTAATGAACTATTTGGATCTCAAAGCAATCTCATTGGGTGCCATTCATTTCATGATGAAATGATTCTGTAGAATTGGCTATGTTTGCCTTTAGTGTATTTGTTGCTTATGTCATCTTTATTTAATTTTATTTATTCTCTTTTGTTATGTTCTTTTCTTTTTATCTTTAATTATTAGTATTTATTTTTTAATTTTCTAGCTAAACACGCTCACCTGGTTAGGATTTCTCAAAAAGGTATTGAATTCCATGTCGTGAAATGTTAAAAACTGATTTCTCTTGTGTATAGTACTCATGATTGTAGCATTAGCATATTAATGAAACTGCTTTTGGTATTTGTGTGTATATATATATATATATATATATAAAATCTAAGAATAAGAGAATATGAGAATGAATGAACTAAAATAAATATTAGTTATTTTGTGTCATACCAACAAATTTGATACAACACATCTTTTTCTTTTTCTTTTTTTTACCCTAATGTGGGGAAAAAAAAGACAAGAAAATTGATATAACACTTTATTTTTTATCTTTTAATGTGTTGTGAGTTATGACAATTTTTTTTTTTTTTTTTTTTTTGAGTTATGACAAAATTGATATAACATCTTTGGTAATGGTCTTATTTTCATTTCCTACCACAATCCTGGTTAAAAAGATGACAGATGTATAAATACATATTTAATGAATACATGTCTTCTTTCCTTTCATTTTATTTTATTTTATTTATATTTTGGGGAGAGGGGGTGGGAAGATTCTTTATCTTTATGCTTATGCTATATTGTTGTAAGATCTACTACACATTTCATTAGTTTTTCAAACAATTTAAATAGTGTAAAAGAGATTTTTTTTTTATATAAAAAAAAAATCTTACTAAGTGCACTAAACTCCTACTTTTGCGTGCTCTTAGGGAGATCATGGCAAACAACTTTATCTCTAATTCATTGTTAAGCACACTAAGATCCATTTGGTTGTGGTGAAATTATAGAGGGGGAGAGAAATGGGGAGAGGAGAGTGTTAGGTTGGGGGGAGAAAATACGGGTGGGGGAGTTTAGAGAAAATGAGAGACGAGGGTGTTTGGTTGCGGAAGGGAGAGAGGGTAGAAAATGGGGGTGGAGGAGTTTTCTCCCTAGGCCCACCATTTAAGAGGAAAAAGTTTTCTCTCCAATTTGATAATATTACTAGAGAGAATAGTGAGGAGAGAGTCTGTTTGATGTGAAATTACCCATCTATCCTCCCCTTTATTTATTAATGTTGCTTTTTATTTCTCCTTGGAATTTTTTTATTTTTATTTTTATTTTTTGCCTTTTTCCATGTATAGACACAAGTTGGTTGACTTTTTTTTTTTTTTAATCAAATTCGACAATTTTTTTATTATTAGTATTTTTTTTTTTTTGCTAGATGTTTTATTAGTTGTGTTAGTTTGTAGTAATTAAAAAAAAAAATATAAACTATTAAAAAAATTATTTTTATGTACTAAGGGCATGTGAGTAAATTTATACAAACTACATTTTCTATCCTCCCATATTTCTAGAGTATTCCATCTCTATACTTTTCCACTCTCTCATTCAAACAAACAGAGAGGATGGTAAAAGAGGAGTGAAAAATATAAAAGAAAATGGGCGAGAGGGTTGTTTGGTTGGGAGTAGAAGGGAGAGGGGAGGGAGAAAAATGATGGATTATGATAGTGGACACGCAGTATTTGGTGAGCTAAAAAGAAGCAAAATCAAAAAAGTGAAGAGTAATTGCAAAAACATCATATTAAATAGGATGGAACATAAACAGAAGAATCACACACCTACTACATTACATGAAATGATATAATTAGTTTGCATAATAAACCATATGAAAAAGTATGGGTTTCGATGGATTATAGATGACTCATGTGCAGGTTCAATAATGTCTCTAAAAGCATAAGCTCTCGCAATTATAAAGGATTTGGATTGCATCTTCAGCTTCAAAAAAGTGCAACTAAACAAAGCTTTGGAAAATGGCCCTCGAGAGAGATTAAGGGGGTGTTTGGTAAATGTTTCCAAATAACAATTTTCAGTTTTTAAACAACATTTCACGTATTTCTACACACTTTTTCACCCATACGTATTTCCACAAAAGTTTTTAAACAACAATTTTCAGTTTTTAAACACATGTATCAGACGGACCCTAATGCTCTGAAAGAAGCTTTGGATTTTGATGGAGTGGGTTTTGTTGTTGTTGTTGTTGGGTTTTGATCTTCTAGTAAGTGTTGGGCTTATTGTATAGTATAGGCTTTGTATGTGGGTTTTTGGATTTTTACACTAGAGTTGGGATTCCATTTGATTGAGTTTGAGTGATTCTTTGTATTTTCGGATTTATTTAACATGGGCTGGGATTCTTCAGATTGGCCCTTATTTAGTGGTTAGCGTGTCAAATGTGAAAATTTTGAGTTATTTTATATTATTTTTTATATTTAAATATTAATTAAATAATATTTATTTAATTACGACTATTTGCATTATTATCTTCCAAATCTTTTCAATGAATTTTTTGTTCATTTGTTATATTTTTACCTAAATTTTTTGTTGTGTCTTGTTTAATATTAATAACAAATTTAACTATAGATGCATCTTGAGATTCAATTTGTTTTTCAAGTTTTCTCTTCTTTCATATTTTAACTTTTTCCTATCTAGATGAATATTTTCAAGTAGATATTTATAATTAAAGAATATTAATAAATATATGAAACACAGTTTATAATATAAAATTATAATTTACTAAAATAAAATTTAAAATATAGAACAAAATGCTTAATTTATTGAAAGTAAGATTGCAACTTTACTTAATAATATAGTCACTTTATACTCTAAACTAGCACAAATAAAAATTTATTTATCATATAATTGAATAAAATAGTACTAAATTACTAATACAAAAAGTTGATTATTCTTAAAGGATAATTTATAAAAATATACTTAAAAAATACAAATTAAATAAATTACTTGAAATATTATAAAAATTGGTACTAATAGAAATGGGAAAAATCAAACTAATTAAAGTATAAGTAGCTTTAAATAAAGTAAAAAATGGGTTGATGTGTAGTCGATGTGACACATCAACCCCACAAAAGCTATCTATTGTTTTTTTTTACTAGTTGTCGATGTTTTGGATTTTTAATAAACAATGCATTCTATTAATAAAAGAGGCCTTAAATTTTTATTTTTTTATCTGGGTAAAAGGCTAAATAAGTCTTAATAAAAATCTAATATAAATATATTATATAATATTAGTTAAAAGAGGAAGCTTTCTATTATTTGGAGGCCCTAAATGATTGCCTTAGTCACCTATATGCTAGAGTTGGCTCTGGGCATGTATGTACGCACGCACCATATGTGATGTAAAGGCTCATGGTATTCCAAAACAATTATATTCCACAAATCTTTATCTCTAATTTATTGTTAAGCACACAAGTATATTCCACAAATGGTATCTATGTATAAACAATCATAATACACGTGTGATGTGAAGACTCGTGGTATTCCAAACCAAATATAATCCACAAATGGTATCCATATATAAACAATCATAATGCACTAAAATGAGAAACACGGCCTCTTTAAATGCATGCAATGTCATTTTTCTTTTTTACTCTTTTTTTTTTTCTTGATTTTTTTAATCACATAGGAAAAAAAAAAGCATGCAACTCTAATTGCTCCAGTGTTTTTCACCTCTAAAGTGAAGTACATTTTTGCGCTTTTCCATTAAGCTTGATGCACACTTTTTGTGCTTATTTTTTTTTTAAATAAACCTAAAATAAATTGTAGTCATAGGATCTTAACAATATTGATATAAAACCATTGATTTGGCATATAAAATTCAATAAACTAATAAAATAGTTTCATTTCAAATGAATCCACTTCATGACTCAAAGTAAAGATCTATCCAGTGCCACATCAAGAATTACATACATATGGGAAAGAAAGAGAACATGAGCATGAGCTTTATTATTGAATGAGGAGCGAATAAATTGAGATAGCGCCCTCTGGCACCTTCAAGTTTATGGTACTTGTGTTTAAGTACGTGTCTGTTTCTTTGGGATTTCCATCTACGTAGACTCTAGCCAGCAACTATTTGTTTCTCATTTCTTCACTATCACCTGCCATGCATTGCTATAAGCCTCTAACCTCTCCCTCTCTCTTTTTCGATAACCTGTTGAGCGCAATGCAATGATAAAAGAGAGGAACTCTTTTTATCATCGGCACTACAGTGTGATCGTTATCAGGTTTGTAAATTGTAATGAGATACAAATTCGACTATTATTCATCAAGAAAGAAGCACAAATATTGCGACAATCAATCATATAAAGTTTAGTAAGATTTGACGCAAACTTTTGCACATGATGTTCTTTTTGTACAAGAATCTTTAAATATTGCATTAAATTGTTCAAAATTGACAGTTTGACTCCAAAACGAATTTTTCCAACTGATTTCGTGTCATGATAGATGATACTGGTATAGAGGCTTATGGGCACATCAAAACTAAATTAAATGAAAAGGAACATTTTTCACTTTCAAAAATAGATCGAGATGGTAACAAAGTCCTTGTAGGTAGGATGCCATATGTATATAGTAGGAACCCTTCAAAAAATTTTAAGAAGCATTATGGACATGCTTAGTGCGTCAAGATCGAGGTGTGCAAGAAATAATAGTTCTCCCATTGAACCGCCAAGCACTACGTGCATGTGGAAGTATTATATATCCTGTCTACAATCTGAACAAACTGAAGCTAGTTTAGCAGAATAATAAATTGGCATAACTAAATACAGTTTATTACATAAAGAATAGCATATACGACTAGCAGCTTAGCTTTGTCAAATGCTAAACGACAGGTAGTGCAGCTACAGAGGTTGTAGATCTTGTGTACATGCCGTATAGTCTGATCACTAGTGGAAGCACAACTTCCCATATTGACTATAGTAGTATTCATGCATGATTTAAGTTAATCTCTTTTCTGCTTTTGAATAGCCAGTACCTTCTGTCAAAAGTAACAGGTCGCGGATTTGAGTTCGAAAATTAGCTTCTGCAAAAGAATTGAGGGTAAAGTTGTCTACCATGTATAACCTCTATCGTGTTAGGTCACAATCTAGTCTATTGTGAATTAAGAAAATCAATTACCAATTTTCATCGATTACCAAAAAATTCATCACCAAAATTACTAAGCCAAAATATCAATCACACATAAAAATACAAAGAGTTATGTGGAAAACACTTTTTTCCTGAAAGGAAAAAAAAAAGAAAAAACGCTGGACAAACTCCTAATCAATCAATTATTATAAAATCAATTACAATCTCTCTCTCAAGTGTATGTTTTACAACTAAAGAAAATCTTTTTGTTTTCTTTGCTCTCATACATATTAGTTTTCTTCTTGCTATGCTCACATTTTCTTTTTCTTCACCACTGCACTCACTGCGAGTTCTCTTTCTTTTTCTTTAGGCTATACACTCTTTCCTACTTTCTCATTTTCTTTTTTATGATTTTTTCCTCTCTCTATAGAGGACTCTTAGGCCAAAGCCATTAATTTTTTTGCAACACCATCTTTAATACTCAATTTCCTATTCCTTTGTGGATAATGAATACATTACTTCTTTAATGAAGAATAAACTTTCCTTTTACTCCGAAAAATAACATTTTCTTCCACACACACAAAAACAAAAACAAAAATTAATTAAATTAATTTCTTCTTCTTCAACAAGGAAACTCAATTAGCTTTCTTAGTCACAATAGGAATTAAATTTGAGGCAAATTCAATCTCAACATCTCAAACCACGCAAAGGTGGGAGTTTTATGCACTGAGTACAACATTTTTTTTTTTAAAATTTCTTCCTTCATTTTGGGCTGAAACCACTCAACAATACTTGTATGGTTTACCAAATGCTCTAAACATTACTCTTTACCATTACAGCTCTTATCGCAAAAATTTTACAAGTAAAGCTTTTTGAGTAAAGGGAGAGTCATGATCAAATCTCAACATAAGAAAGAGGATGGAAAATATTTGAAAGAAATGGTATTTGAGAGAAAAGAGCAACTATTAGGAATCCAATAGAATGAGGCAAGCATATTTTGTCTTTAGATTTTTTTTTTTTTTAATTGCTCGTCATGACATGGCATAAAAAGCATTCGAATGAGTTTTAAAATGAAAACGGTTATATTTTAGAATTACTTTTGAATAATAAATGCTTCTGAGTTTAGTCATTGCACATGAAAGTGGACACAATTTATCCATGGCTATACATCGGGGAACGTAAATATTGTCTGAAGAGAAGAGAGGACTGAGGGAGGTAGATCTGCTAATTAAATACTTCTTTAGAGTTTTGTCGTTTCTTCTGATCACGGCTTTTGAGATGTGAAAGTATGGAAATTTTATTTAGCCATGAATCGATTCTTTAGTGAACATAAATTAAGATTTAAGAGGCAGGTTGATTTGCTTTTTAATAAATTTCTCACCGTCAGGCTGGCAAGTTTGACTTGAACAAGCATTTTTTTTTTTTTAATAATCACTGGAACAAACATTTAGTATTAAGATTAATAGGTCAAAATCGAATTGACGCATTGTAATAAATTAATTGATTAATTAGTTAAATTTATTAATTAATCAAATTAACATGCAAACACGTGGTAATACAAACAAATTACCAATAAACTAAGTATATAGCGGAAAATAAATTGACACGGTGATTTGTTTACGAATGGGAAAAACCAATACGGCAAAAACCCCACTGGGTGATTTTAAGGCCACTACTCTCAAGAATCCACTATTATCACAACAAGTGGTTACAAGTAAAGGAATCACAGTATCTTATACTAATCTACAGTTGAACCCTTACCCCAATACCCAATTGGACTTGTTTTGTAGTGACAATCTCTCTTTTTGATGCACGGCTCCTAGTACGTGACTAACCAATTACGTGGATCTCAGTATGTGACTTCAATCATCAACTAAAGAAGATTGTTGGCTGCAAAGTTCTTCAGTTTATCATACGATGAAGATCGAGAAGCTCCTTAATTACAAAACCCTATGGTGCACAAAACACAGTAACTTCTTCATAAGAAAGATGAACTAGGGCAAATTCTGTCTCCGGTCACAATTTGCTTGAATAAACTTTGCTCAACATTTATGCAACTTATATCACCTTTGACGGCCCTTAAAATAATCATTTTATATGTTTAAGGTTGTGAGAAAAGAAAACTCAAACATATAATCACGGATTGGATGAAAAATAGTCTTGAAAAACTGAACTTCATAAACCTTGACAGATACCTATCTGTCGAGCTGCTGTCGAGTCACGGGCTGGAACAGCTCTACAAGTCTCAATAGATACTGGTTATCGAGCTAGCTGTCGAGCTTTAATGACAGGCACTTTTCAAACTTGAATCTTGAACAGATTTACATGATTTTAACACTTGAACTTGAAACAAGGTTTCTTGAAATATTAAACACATCCTAGATCTACCCAAATACAAGTAAAATGTGTTTTGTCAAATGATTAACGAATTATATAAAATAGTGACATATATTCCTAACAAGTGAATCACATATGTCCTAACAAAGATCTTGTAATACTAAAATATATATATATTAAGATCTTGTAGACTCTTCATAATTAAATTGCATATTCAATCTTTTATTTTCTGATAGTAGGTAGCAAACCTGAAAAGTGAACAATTGCTTTTGAACTCTTTTGCATTCATAATTGCAAATTAGTATTACAAGAGAAGTGTTGCGTTTATAATATTTTCACAACACTTTTATAACAAATTTAGGTGACAAGTTATTACTAGTTTTAATTTGAACTCATTACTGAAATTATTTTTTTTACCCATCAGTAACAGTCAATAATAATTTTATCATTTAGGATTTGTTGTAAAAGTGTTACAAAAATATTATGGACATAGCATTTCTCTAATTATAAAATAGGATGTTATGTGTAGGTTTCAGTTAACTCAATTGGTAAAGTCTTTGATGATAAATAAGAGATTCAACACTTAATCTCACTTGCATGAAACGAAAAATTGATTGATATCTTGGTCTGAGTGTATTTATCATAAGCGGATGCCATATTTGACACTTTTTTATCACCAAAAATTAAGTAAATACACATAGTGAGGTAACAAATCCATGATTAATAATTTTTTAATCACTTTATTTTACTGATTTTTTTAAATCACCCAAATAAACCATACATGTAGTGACAAACCCATGAATTTTTGTTAAGGAAAATAATTTCAGAACTATAAATTTGTGTAAAATAAAGACAGACATAGAAACATGTGAGGAAGAAAACATAACAAATGATTGAGTATTAAGAAAATTACCCCTACCTATGCCTCAAAGTGAAATATAGGGAGGGAAGAGAAGACATTTATTTATATTTTGTTTTGGCAACTGCGTTGCAACTTAGAAAAAAAAATGGTAGTGCCTAAATTTATGGATGAGAAGTTATAGTAACAATTTTATAGTAGTTGAGTTTTCTTTTTAAAAGAAAAAATTAAAAATAAAGGAAGAGAATTGAAAAAAATATACAAAAGAAAGGGTAAGACTTTTTTTATTTATATAAAAACGGCTAAGATTTGATAAAGGTTTAAAAAAAAAAAAAACAAACAAAAACAAAAACAAAACGCAGGCTAGCATTTGAAGGAATATGGGGGAGTTGGAGTAGTTCAAATATCCGAATAGAAAATGATCCTATTTTGTAGGCAATATTTTAACGAGAGTTAAAAATGTATTTTACTCGAGTTACACTTTAATTTTGTCTTTACTTAAATTTAGGAGTGTATGATATTTTTATACTAACAAAATGTCAATCTCAAACTGAAAAAAACCCCTTAATTAGTAATATATATATATATATATATATATATTTTGGCCGACATCCATCAACACAACCACTGAAAAAAAAAAAAAAGGAGTTAGAATTCTTTTTTTTTTTTTTTTGAGAAAGGAATTAGAATTATTTGATATAAAATCAGTGAGAAATACATTTTGTATAACAAATGCTTTTCTTCTTATTTTATTTATTTATTTATTATTCTTCGCTTCTTTTCTTAATTTTTTATTTTTCTTTCAGTCATGGGCCATTGGGCCTCATGGGACACGAGGTGTATACAAAGGAAAGTTGTTTAACCCCTGATAATACCTTGGTGAACGTAAATTTAGTTTTAAGAGGGTTAATCAAACGCAAGGTGACAATTTTGAAAAAAAAAAAGAAAAAAAAACAGATATTTTACTCTTTTTTATTAAGGGGATTGTAGGTGAGGTGGATTAGAAGAGTTAAACACAAATAGTGTGCAACTCTAATTTTTTATTATTATTATTATTTTTGGATGAAACTAATTTTTTATCTTCAGACCTTCATCATATTCATATCATATCTGACGCTACATACCAGCTGAAAAATTAAACAGTTACCTTTTTACAATGTCACCTAGTACTAATCTTTAGTTGATCATGGCTCATGAAAGATACGTACGTTAACGTAAATTAAGATGTAATAAGAGGGAGGTTTTATTTGCTCATATATAAATTTGTCACAGTCAAGCTGGCAAATAAGACTAAAACGAATATTTAGTTAGTGTTAAGAAATTGTAGTTTCCATCGGTGGATTAGTTAAGAAATATAAGAATTGTAGTTTGTCCATCTCTGTCATGACCCATGAAAGAGTTTTGTGGAGCCAGGAACTGTAGATGAGTTCAAATCTCCTTGTTCCACTTTTCCTGCACCACTTTATACTTCATCAATAAAAACTTAACATATGTTTACCTAATTAATTAAATACTACTATTACTTAATAATGGTAGTATTAATTAATTAGGTGAATACGTGACATATTACTTAATAATGGTAGTATTAATTAATTAGGTGAATACGTGACAAATTTTTATTAGTGAAGTATAGAATGGAGCAAGAAAAGTAGGACAGAAGATTTGTACTCACAGCGGATAACTGAAATACAAAAACTTTTCTCTCATAGTGATTTCTCGTATGTGTAAAAAAGACAGGTAGACTGTCTTATCTTTTTCCTCAAAGTGGTGGATCAAACTTCGATCATGCTTACGGAATTATTGCTTCAAAGAATCATCCACGCCCGACAAATTAATTATAAAAAAAATTCAGCCTTTACTGGCGTGATCCTAAGGCTCTACTTTACAGCAATTATATATTATGTTTGGCGTGAGATAAATTCCAAATTTTTTGAACGTCTCGAGAGAGATAACGTGCCCCTTTCATTCTTATTATAATTGCAAGTCGATGAAGATGGAGAGCACTAGAGGAATGTATAAAATTTAATATTGAGAGAGAAATCTTCAAGGACAAAGAGAAGATTAGTTTTTGTTTTTAGAAAGAGAGGATCATTGATGACCCTTCAATAAAATTAGTTACCTTATTATAAAATAAATAAAAATCAATGCAATGATCGATGTATATGCTAGTGGCCTAGTACCTTCTAAGAACTTGTTAGGAAAGTGAGCATTGGAGTTGAAACTTAATGCTATTTAAATCCCCTCGAACAAATTGCTGACAGTGATGCTCATCTATATGTGTATATTTTATTGAATGCGAATATTTCATTGAATGAGCAAAAGAGATACATGAAAACGTACACAATTTAGCCATGGGTATACCTTGGTGAAAGTAAATATTATTTGAACTTTGAAGAGGACTGAGGGAGGTAGATCTGCTAATTAAAAATTTATCAAGTAGGTGATATTTTATTTTCTGACTAAAAACAGATAAATTAAGGGAATAGTTCAATAGGTGGATCGGATTGGATGCGACTCTTATTTTTATCTTCAAACTTTCCGATGGTACATACTAAAATAATTAATAATTACCTTTGAATAAGAAATACTTCTTTAGAGTTTTGTAGTTTCTTCTGATCACAGCTTTTTTATTTTTTTATTTACAACATAGATTTTCTACTTTAACCTAATTTAAATGTATATGTTTGTAAAATTCTCTTTTAAAGACTTGAATGCTAGCCCTTATCTCCTATATCACACAAGTATTTATACTTTTAGAGTGATCACCGCACCTAATCACGACTTTTGAGATGTGAAAGAATGGAAATTCTTTTTAGCCATGAATCCATGCGTTTAACGAACATAAATTAAGATTTGAAGAGGTTGATTTGCTTTTTAATAAATTTCTCACGGTCAAGCTGGCAAATTTGACTAGAACTAGCTTTTTTTTTTTTTTTTTTTTTTTTTTTTTTTAAATCACTAGAACAAACATTTAGCATTAAGATGTTGTAGACTCTTTGACAATTAAAATTGCATATTCAGGACTTGTTTGGTAACGTTATTCTAGTAACGTTGTTTGTATTTTTTGAAAATACGTGTGGGTAAAAAAGTGTGTGAAAATAAGTGTAATATTATTTAAACACTGAAAACTGTTGTTTAAAATACACTACCAAATAGCCCCTCAACCTTTTATTTTCTGATAGTAGGCAGCAAACCTGAAAAGTAAATAATTGCTTTTGAATAAGAAATTCTTATCTTTTCAGTTTTTTCTTTTCTTTTGGTCGTGGCCCATGAAAAAATTAATAATAGTAGTAAAAAAAAAAATTCAATAACAAGTTACTAATTGGTGTAACTCTAAATAATATTACACTATCCAATATTTTTTAATTAGATGTGAATTTTGATAAATCCACCGCTGGATTGCATTATCTTCGTATATTCTTTATGCTTACAAAATTTAAAGATGATTAAAGATCAATAGCTATGTCATCAATTAACTATTTAAATTCAAATATTTGTAGTTTAAAATAAAGAGAAATTAAAGTAAACTCACATGTGGTTTGACTTGTTTTCACTTTACCTACTTGTGTTTTAAAACTTAACATTTTGTCAACCTGTGTTTAGTTCTGTTTGGTCTCTGTTACTCACCTTTGGCTTTTTCGTTAAAAAACAACTTTTACCAACAAAACATAACATAACATAACATGAATCAAAAATTTAGGGTTTGAATTTTTAAAAGAGCTTGGGTTATGGGATTTTGTGCCTCTATGCAAACTATTGATCCTCTACTGAAATTCCTTTGAGAAATAATCAAGAAAGATAGGATTGTTTATGATGAACCATTAAAAAAGGTCACCATTGGGACCCACTATGGAGTGGTAATCAAAATTAAGACTCTTTCTTTTGTTGACTGTGAACAAAAAAAAGTGAAAACACTGTAATAATGCACAAGAACTCCAATAATGCACAAAATGTCTCTATAATACACTAAAAGAAAATATCTCTCATCTCTCACGCTAAAATTTAGATTGGCGATAGCTTTGGGTTACGGTGGCAATATTAGAGGAGCATGTATGGGTTTGGGTTTTGGTTTGTAGAGGAGCACAACTACTTTGGGTCTGAGATTTGAGGTGAAGTATGACGTGTGGGTTGTGATTTGAGTTTTGGATTTTGGTTGTGGTCAATCTGAGATTTTAGCTTGGTTGTAGTGGATTTCAACTAATGAAAAGTGGCTAGTGCTAGTGAATCTCAAACCTTCAAACGACATGGATTTTTTCTTAGAGTGCAGCAACTACAATTTATGAACACGAAGAAGAACTAATCTGGGTTTGAATAGCTAGGAACTTTTTTTTTTTTTTTTTTTTTTTGAGAAAAGAATAGCTAGGAACTTGATATAATTTTTTTTTCCTTTTTTTTTTCCCTTCATTTAATAACAATCACAACAACTCCTTATTTACCCAAAAGAGAGAGAGAGGGAGAGAGAGACTTGCCTTTGCCATCCTCAACGCTCGTGAGTTTCGTTGACATCTTTGTAACTGGTTAGTTCCTCACCTCCTTGATCTTCATTTATTATTATTATTTTTTTTTTTTTTTTATGTGTCGTGTGTGTGTGTTTTACTGTTTTTCTCGATTTCATTTTTGATATGAGTATTGAGTATTCATCTTTTCATTCATTGCGTAGCACTCTTACTCTTCCGGACAAATATTGGCTACAATCTGCATCTACCTATCTGCAAGCTATTTTGTGGTAAGTATTCTCTGACAAACTCCTGAAGAAAAAGGATGATCTAGATCTATCACTTTTGAAGCATTTTCCTTTAGGAATAATATATTCAACCCCAATTCTCTTTGGCCTTTTATACAATCAAAAAAGCTTTAATTTCTATCCTTCTTTCAGATCTCTTGGAATCACCTTTGCTTAATTATTAATCATCTACACAATGGCGGCTTCAGTATTTTTTATATAAATTATACAAATATAAAACAAAAGAGAACTTAAATACAAAAAAATAAAAAGTAAATACATAAAATTTTATAATTACCTTTTACGAGGTTTTATATTTTAAAATTATTGTATAATTACTTTATTATTAATTCTAAAAGCTATATATCTTTCAAATTTGTTAAGATCTAAATAAGCTTTTTATTTTTTTATTAAGACTTTAGATCAAATTGGTTTATTGTTGACTTGTTAGGTTTTTTTTTTTTGTTTGTGTATGTTTAAAAAAGCTAAGATATTGTTAAAATGATTATATTCAAAGCTTATTTAAGGTTAGTTTAGAAAATATTTAGGGTGAGGATATTCAAATTTTTCTTTGTGGGAGTCAAAACTCAAAAAAAAAATATATATATATATATATATATATATATATATAATTTTGTTCTGGGCCAAGGGATTCATTTACAATGAACTTGGCGCCTCCCTCGCATATACATATTCAATTTTTAGTTTGTGATTGAATCAATTCTGAATAGTAATAATGATTGAGATTCTTCAAACTGGTATGGAGTAGGCAGAGAAGATTACTACGTTATTTCACTAACACTTCATTTGTTTCGCTATAAATTTCTATATTTCCGAGTATATTTGTACTTGTAAAATATTTTCCGATCATATAATTTTGAAATTTCACTTTTAAGGAACATTTATTATTTATTTTGATAAGAAAGGAACATTTAATTAATGCAACTTTAAGTAATTTGTACCACCTAATAACTTTTGAATGAGATAATGCTAAAGATACAAACTATTTTATAAAAAATTTTACAAACTGATGATATGGTGAGTAATTATTTGTAAATAAAAAAATGATATTAATGATAGAACTAAATGAAAACTAATAAGAAGTTGGTCATATTAACATTTTGTAAAAATGTTGTAAAATAGTTTGTGTTTGTAGCATTACTCATAATTTTTTATTGGATTAACTATTTGTATATATGGATATTGCTTATTAGGAAAGAATTGTTAGTTTCACTTTTTTATTTATAATATAATTTGATTTAATTACCTTTATATTATATGTATGTGCTATAGGGTCTGTTTAATTGGAGGAATGGAAAAGTGAGAGGATGGAAAAGATTTTATTTTCTCTCATTTTTGTTTTGTTGGGAGTGGAAAAGTGGAGGGATGGAAAAAATGAGTTTGAATAAATTTACTCATATACCATTGTTAAAGAATGATGTCATTTTTTTTTTTTTAAAGTAACAAATAACCACACAAAAAAGAGCAATCACCCAAAATTTTTTATAAAAATAAAAAACATGTTCCAAAAAAAATCACATATAGTAAAAATAAAAATAAACTATCACGCCCAAGCCCTAAAAAATCAAAAGGAAAAAAAAAAAAAAAAAAAGAGGCAACGGTAATGCCCAAGGAAAAAAAAAGAAAAAAAAATTGGCAACTATAGCCCAAAAAAAGAGAAAGAAAAAGCAAAATAAAGGGGCAACGTTACTGGCAATGTTGTTGTCCAAAAAAAAAAAAGGCGGGAACATTGCTGCCCAGGGAAGAGAGAAGAAAAAAAAAATGCAATTTAAATTGATGGTATTTATGTAAAGTGCATCTTTCAATACTTTTCCCTTCTCATTTTCCTCCCAAATTGGGAGGATAAAAAAAAGGTGGGTTCGGAGGGAAAATTTTCCCTCTATTTTTTGTCTTTCTTGTTTTCTCTTTTCAACTAAACAGTGAAAAATGTCATTTTCTTTACATTAATTTCTATTTGAATATAATACAATATTCTTTATGTCCTCATAAGCCCAAGAGCTAGCTCAATCTGAGCAAGCCTAGCTAGGTCCAAACTAGTGATATTTTCGAGCCAAAACTTCAAGTTAGGAAAAATTGGGAGAGTCTTGATTAGATTTAAGAATAATATTAGATATATAAACTATTTTACAAAAATATTTACAAATTGCTGATGTGATAAGTGATTATTGGTAAATGAAAAAGTAATATTAATGTTGGGTCTAGATGAAAACTAATAAGAGTTTGGACATATCAATATTTTGTAAAAATGTTGTAAAATAGTTTGTGATTATAGAATTACTTTAAAAAATTGATTAAAGTAGACTTTTAACCTTTAAAGTCTGGAATTGTTTTCATAATAGCTCTTTATGTTCCAATATTTTCATTTTAGCCTTTTATAGTTGATCTGGTTTTTTGTTTGGCTCTTTATATTTCAAAATACTCATAATTATGAAGGACTAAAAGGTCAAAAGGAAAATTTTGATGTGTAAAGGCTAAAATGAAAATAACCACAAAATTTTAAGGGTTAAGAATAAATGAATAATAGAAATTCGGGTAATGAAGATTTGAGAAAAATTCCATAAAATGAGGCAAATGTATATTAGAATTTTTTTTCTTGGCTGACATGCATTAACACGACAAAAAAAAGAAAGAAAAAAAAGCATTATAATATTGGATATAAAATCAGTGAGAAATGCATTTTGAATAACAAGTACCTTTCTTCTTATTTTATTATTTTTAATTATTTGCTTATTTTTTGAATATTGTCTTTTTCTTTCAGTCATGGGCTTCATGGCACATAAAGTGTGCACAAAGGAAATTAGTTTAACACGGAGAATACCTTGGTGAACGTAAATTTAGTTTTAAGAGGGCGGTAGATGTGCTAATTTAAAATTTTATCAAAACGCTAGGTGACAATTTTGACTAAAACTGATATTTTACTCTTTTTTATTAATTAAGGGGATTATAAGAGTTAAAAATAAATAATGTAGGTTCCATCAAATATAATTAATGCAACTCTAATTTTTTTTTTTTCAATCTTTCATCATATTCATATCATATCCGACGCTACATACTAACCGAGAAATTAAATAGTTACCTTTGAAGAAGCAATGCTTATTTTTAGAGTTTTGTCTTTTCCTTTTGATCATGGGTCATGGAAGATACCAACGTGAACGTAAATTAATTAAGAATTAATAGGAGGTTTTATTTGCTAATTTATAAAATTTCTCAGTCTTGCTGGCAAATAAGACTAAAACGAATATTTAGTTAGTTTTAAGAAATTGTAGTTTCAGTGGATTACTTAAGAAATAAGAAATTAAGAATTGGAGTTTTTTCATCTGTCATGACCCATGAAAGAGTTTTTTGCTGCCAGGAACAACAGAACTGAAAACACAAAACTCTTCTAGAGAGAGAGAAAGAGACAGATAACGTGCCCCTTTCGTTCTCATAATCTCATCTCTGGTGAGTTTCAATAACATCCCCTGACTGATTGCTTCTTTGTTCTTCCTATTTTATAAAGTTTTTATCTTTATATATATATATATATATAAATTATTTTTTTTCATTTTTTATTTAGATATGAATATATTGTTCCACTTTTCATTGTTAGGCTTAGATCTTCCTTCACATCCACCGCTGTTAATCTACTGATCGCGGACTAGTCATTTTTGTTGTTCCTAAGAACAATAATTGATAAATAAATAATCTTCAAATTATCATTTAAAAAATAACATATCACATAAATTAGAATTTACTATAAAATTAGAGAATAGTGGAGAGATATTACCTTGATAATGCTTTAAGTGAAATTCTATTAAGCTCTTTCATTTTGTGTATTAAAAGTGAAATTATTGCGAGATTTTGAGTAAAATCAATCATAGACAAGTTGAGTTTCATGTTGATAGGTCATATATACTAAGTTGAAAGGTATTAAGAAATAATTATTTTGTGGATTTTATTATGTTAGTTCTTAATGGAGTAGTTTATTATAATTAATTAAAAATTAATTATATGTTCTAAGATATGAGATCAAAAAGAAGAAATCAGAAAGAATATAGAATTCATTTTAAATTTTTTTTAGCACTTAACCTTTTTTCGTGGATTCAATTGTTCAAAAAAGAATTTGCAAAGAAGAGACCGGAGCTATCAACCACTCGGCCACCTCTCCGAAAAATTATTTCTATTTTATTATTTTTTTTTTTTACCGAATGTCTTTATCAAAATATTTTTGCTTCTCATTTTGGACAATTAGCAATAATTTTTCTGTGGACATTTTAATGTAAATGAAAATTTTAATAAACAGAAAAGTATCACTGGAAATTTTTAAAAAAAATTTATTTTTTTATATATATAATAATTTAGTTTTGAAGTTTAGTATATTTTTTATTCTTAAATAGTCCATAAAAAGATATTAATGTTTTGGCCACAAAAAATAAAAATAAAAATCATGGTTTCATCTATGGATGATCCTTCAATAAAATTATAAATTTGATCCTCTAATTACAAGATAATGTTCAATTTGATCTCTTAAATATTAATCATATTAATTTAGTCCCTCAACGTTCAATATTAAGTTAATTTATTCTAAATTCTAAAATATATTTCTCGTTTATATATAATGAAATGATTTAATGTGATAAAATATTATCCCTCAAATGAAAAGATTATTAAAAATGAAAAAATTTTCAAAAGCAAATCAATTCAAACTATAATTCCCTTAAAATTTTAAATAGATAAAAGACTCAAAAGGATAAAATTGATTTGATTTTGAAATTTGAGTAATTAAATTGAAACAATTAAATGTTGAGGGACCAAATTGTACTAGACCAATTTGTAACTTCGCTTTTCTTCCACCCTCCGGTCCAATGGTCATAGTTTTTTAGATAATCTTATATCCCACATTAAACAGGCCGTTTGTCACGAAGTGGTCTACTTCCTAGATTTTATTAATCAAATTAAATTCGGGAATTACTCCCCAAAATTCTTTTGCCATGCATTCTTGATTACTAAAAGAGTTTCTTCCATCTCTAGTTCATAATTCCATAAATTTACTTTTATCTCCTTTGTTTGAATCTAAGATGACGAGTTTATTGTCTGAAACTATAGCAGGGAGGTGCTTAACATGGCATTTACTAAACATTAACCTTCACTCACTATTGCTTCCAAGGTCTACCAATTTGGATTCTTATTTTATTAATTTGTGTGATCGCTATTGTTTTGATTTTTTTAATTTTAATTTTTTTAAAAGAATTATTATTATTATTATTTAATTTCGATCTGTTTGTTATGTAAGTGTAAGGAGGCTATTAAATGCTAGTGCTTAAAATAAGTGATATTTCATTTTCAATCTAATATCACAATCAACATTGACATGCTCAGAAATCTTGTTGCTGAAATGTCACAGTATGACAATTTGGGTGGCTAATTGATAATGATTCATGAACCTTGAAGACCGAAAGATGGTGGAAATGTCAGTTTTGGGCCATTACTTATATATTAATGTCATTTTTCTAACCAAAGTAGAGGCCACCTGATTTTCCCATAGGAATTCAAAACTAAAGTTTTCAATTATTGATTTTATTTTACTAACATCTACTTTGGTTTCTGTTTATCAAAAAAATCTACTTTGGCTTCTAGCAAAAAGTGACTTTTATTAAACTTGTTTCATTCTAAATCTAATTTCACAATCAACATTGACTTGCATAAAAAGCATGTTGCTTAAATATCAAGCTGTGACAATTGAGTGACTAACTGATCATAATTCATGAACTTTAAAGACCAAAAAATTTTGATTAATGAAATGTTATTTTTGGGAGGTTAATTATATATCAATGTCATTTTTCCAACTAAAGCAGAGGCCACTTGATATGCCTATGGTAGGAATCAAAATATGCCTAACAAAACTAAGTTTTCAATTATTAATTTCATTTTATTAACATAATTTCTACTTTCTAAAACAACAAAAAAGAAGAAGAAGAGAGTTTTATTAAACTTGTTTCCACGATGCTAGATTCACCTTCTTCTATGCAATCTCTTCAATGTTCCAAGGTTCAAATCTAACCAATAACTTGGGGCATCGCTTTTGTACTATCAAAAAAGTTTTCTACTATATTTTCCTTTTTTTGGACTCAAAGCTATGGATTTGATTCTTGAATCCTTTTTTTTTTGTTTTGATTCAAGGAAGGGGAACAACGACGTCGTTCCCCTTCATGTATTTTTTTTCCAGATTTTTCTTTTAATTCCGAATTATTAAAAAAAAAATGAAAAATGGCGTAGTTTTGGCAGCAATAACGGCAACGATAATAGATTTGTAGCGGAGCCTCGACAAAAATTGAAAGTTAGAGGATTGAATTGACAAAACTGAAAGTTAGAAGAGTAAAATGAAAAAAAAGTGAAAATTAGAAGACCAGTTTTGCATTTTTGCCAAATATATAAAACTTGTTACTTTTCCTTTTCATAAGTATTCCATTCAGAATATACCAAAAAAAAAAAAAAAAAAAAATCTTTCTCTTGAGCTTCAAAGTACTCCTCCCAGTTCCCAGATTCTACCTCTGCTCTTTCTCTTGGCTGCATATACTTGTTTGCAAACTACTAGAGTAAGTGCACTTTGACACGTCTCATGCTCTTGATTTTTTTTTTTTTAATTTTTATATTTTCTTGCCTAAATAATTATTTATTTACACAACATAGAAAACAAGGAAAAAAATTAATTTGATGTCTACAACTATCGAGAAGATAGACAAAAATAAGGATCTCTAACGCTTAAAGCATGCTTTTCTAGGATTAATTTATTAGATCCAGTTCTCTAGCCAATGATATAACCAAAAGAGCCACTTTTTTTTTTTTTTGTTTATTTTATTATACATGCATGCTCAGATCTACTAGTAGTCATTACAAAATGTAGGAATTAAGAATAGTTAACAAGCTTCTTGAGAACTGAAACCGATGCAGAGAGTTAGGTAATTAGGATTTCTATGTCACATCATATCATTATTATATGAATATAGTATGTGATAAATTGCTTTAATATTTTATATGATGTGAATAACTTTTAATATTAAAAAAAATCCTTCTCTCTCCACATATGTATGTTTAATTATATTAGAGAGAGAGAAACAAACTGATTAATTTTTTTAGATCAATATATTAGGTCCAATTCTGTACCCTGTGATACAACCGAAAGAGCCATCTTTGTCTGTCTTGTACAGGCTCGGTAGTCATTACAACATGAAGGAATGGAAAGTAACAATTGTTGAGAACTGATACTGATACAGACAGTGCAAATAGGATTATTATATTATATCATTAATTAAACAACTAATGTGAATATATATACTTGAAACTTAATAGTCAAAATTTATGTGAAAAAGAATAAATTATTACATGAATTTGTGATTTTTTTAAGTCATCGCTCTCAATAGTTAATAATAAAGTTCTTTTTTCCTTTTATTTTTTATTTTAAATATTATAACTTTTAGTTCTTTTTTCAACTTTTTTTTTGGCTTGGTTTAAACCTTTAACAATCTTTGATAAAATAAAAAAAGAATTATTATTCTTTTTCAAATGAAATTTGGCATTTAAAGAAATAGTAATCTATTAGTTATAATATAAATAAAAAAGAATTGCATATATAATCCATAAAAAATGAAAGAAAACTAATAATAATAATAATAAACTTTATATTTGTGATAATATAAACTCATTCCGGGTGATGATTGATGAGTTGGTTGGGGGAAAGACCAAGAATCTCATTCCCTTAAAAATAATAATAATAAGATGAAGAAGAGATTCTCATGAGGCTTTTTGAAACAAAGCTGATGCTTCCAGTAGTGTTTTGACCCATAGAAGTAAACATCTGTTATGTTTGTGCTGTAATTCCCATTTTGGGTGGCAGTGGCAGTGGCAGATGATCATACTCGTAGAGGCTTATGGTAACAAGAGTCTTAATTTGCAGGCTGACACAGACATAGTAATCATACCCGACACATCGAATCCAAAATCATCTTCTTTCGGCAGTGTTAGTCCTACCACTTGTTCTAATCGTTTGAGTCTTTCCGCGAGTGGTATAAACACGTTATAATAAATTGCTATAAGATTACTTTTTTTTTCTTCATTCTATTGTTCTCAGACTTTAGAGTAAGTGCACTAGTGCAGAGTAAGGCAGTAAACAAAATAAGATGAAAAGTTTTTATATTTTCTGACATGTCTTTCATGCTATGGATTTTATATTTTCTTGGCTAAATATTACAGTTTATTAACGAAGTAAACAAAATAAGATGAAAAGTTTGATGGAAGTGTTTCAAGGATTAGATTTATTGATCTTGATATTGCTATTTGTAGAAAGGTTCCTAAAAATGCACGAAGCTTATCTAGCCATTAGAGGGCTTAGCGAAAAACTACTTGAAGGTGATTTTGATAGACACAAAATAATTATATAATATTTTTAAAGAAATATAACTAGCTTATTTTTATTATTCTATAGATCTATATTATTTAAATTAATTTTATTACTCTACAGATCCATTTTTACTATCATTTTTTTTATATTCTAATATTAAACTCTTTATATATCTGTTGTAAGGGAAAAGAAATATGGTTCGAAAGAAAGATCGATTTTGGGAGCATGTTGAAAAACAAGATAATGGTCGTTTCAAATGTAAGTTTTGTGAATGTATTTTTGCTGGGGGTGCTACAAGGATTAAATGTCACTTGGCTGGAGTTAGAGGTCACGATATTAATATTTGTACAAAAGTTACTAAAGAGGTCCAAGAGGAAGCTTCTCTAACAATTGGTGAACCTAACAAAAAACTTAAGGGTGCATCAACTTCAAACAAGGATAAGGAGAGGGAAATCAGCTCAACTTCAATATCAAAGGATGACATGTTAAGCAAAGTGTTTGAAAAGGTGAGTAAAGATGTAAATATTTTATATTTAGATCATATTTCATCATAATTTTAGCGGTGAACTTGTGATAGCATTTTCAGTTATTGATTTTAATTGTTTGAATCAAGTAATTAAAACATTATAATAAATTTCTATACTTTTTATTTATTTATATAATTTGATAGTTATAACATAGGGAAGAGGGGATAAGTGTGTTTGTTTATGAGAAGGGGGAAAAGGGGGGGAGGGGGGAGAGAGAGAGAGAGAGAAGGTGGAGAATAATGTGGAACACAAAAAATGGGATAAAAGATTTGTATTCAATACTAATCTATACAATATTTAAAAGTTAAAATGTAACATTTATTATTGTTATGTTTTTGTTAAACCATGTCGGCGGCCAAGTCTTCATTTTCTTTCCATCATTTTTTCAAAAAATATGTATATAAATATTAATGTATGTGCTAATACATTATGCCTTTACTCAATTTCAAAACTAATTATAACTTATCAATCATAATATGACCATCACTTTACATATTCTTGAACCTAAATGTAACTTATAATAGAAAATACATGTATACAAACATCTTGGATGGAGACATCATTTATTTATTTTTAGTTTAAACTCACTTGAAAAAAATCTTAGTCCACCACTGTCTCTCCCCCCCCCCCCCCCCCTCCCCCCTTTCTTTTTCTTTTTGTATAAAGCATTACATGTAAGTGGTTTTTCTTCTTTTTTTTTTTTGAAGGTGTATATAGTACTGAATTTAATTTGAATAAAACTTTCACTAGGCACGTAGAATCACAAGTGCATGCATAATAATTCAATTAAAAAATTAATGTGATAACAAATTTTATTCATATTACTTTTAATACAAACCACTTCCATCACATTGGAATACATTACTTATCACGGATAATGGTTTTACATCACTTTATTATTATAATTATTTTTAATTTTTTGAGTTATGTTTACTAATCACGATTCGGCATTCGGTCCATTGCAATCCAATTTGATCTATTACCATCCAGTTTGGTCCAATTCATTCCAATTCAGTCCATAATGGTCCACTTCAATCTATTTTGTTCTACTTACCTAACAATAGGGAAAAAAAAAAGGTTTGTGTTGGGAGTACTATATTGCTACCAATTATTTGAGTAATATTCATTGTAACTATATGATCAGTTTTAATTATCATGACAATCTTCTTAAGAGAATAAAAAATTTGAATAATATATTTGAAACTTAAAAATTTTAGTTATACAAAAAAAAAAAAAAAAAAAAAAAAAAGGAAAATATAATGCATAATAAAAACAATTAGAAAAATATGGACAACTTAAAAAAATAATATCAATCTAAAACACCATAAATGATAAAATTATATATTTGTAAAAATAGAGAAATATAAATTACTTTTAGAGTTTATTTAATTTTTGGGGAGAACAAATTATCTACAATAAAATTTAGATAATAAGTTATATATTATACCACATTTAAAAATAATTATATATTTCCATGTATCGCGTGTGTTTGCGACTAATTATTATAAAACTCCAAAAGAAAAAAAAAATATTATTGTATAAAAATTAAGACAGTAAAAATTGTAATATAAATTTTTATATTTCCAATATATAAATATATTTGGACCCACCTTGTTTATTTTTAATAGAATTGTACTCTACACTCCACAAGCATTTTCATACTATTGTCTCTTATGCAGAGTAAGGCAGAATACAAGGCTGAAATTTTACTTGGTGTTTTTGTTGAGGGACTTCTAGCTAAGTTGAGATCAATTGTTATAGAGCAACATCTTAGTTTTGAGTTGGGTTTCAAGGAAGGGCTAATAGACATTCTTATCTTGTTAACCCAAATACAACTTGTGTTAAATGATGCTGAGAAAAGACAAGCAAGTGATGATTTTGTGAAGAGTTGGTTAGCAGAGCTTAGATGTGCTGCTTATGACATTGATGATGTGCTAGATGAGTTTGGCTATAACATTCTTCAGCAAAAGGTACTAAACTACTCTTCACCCTCTAATGTCATTATCAATATGGCAAACAAAATTAAGACCATCAATGAATCATTAAATAGACTTAAAGGTGACATTGCTAGTTATGATCTTCGAGCGGAGCTTGAGAATTCGATCCATGATATTAGCTTTAACATGGAGATAGACTCCTTCCTTGATGATTCAAAAGTTAATCAAAATGTTGGAAATAACATTGTTGAAGCAACCTATTGTGATAGTGTGATAGAAATCACAGAGACTCTTCCCCAATATGAATTAACAGAATATGATTATTGGTCCATATTCAAGAAAAGAGCAACTGCAAATGAAAGATTTCTAACTCTAGATTTGGAGAAAATTGGAAAGGAGATTGTTAAAAAATGTAAAAGGTTTCCATGGGCTGCAAGATTTTTAGGGGGAATAATGTACTTTATACATGATAAAGGTGAATGGCTATCGATTCTAAATAATAAAAATTGGGATTTACTAGATGATGATAATAATGGAGTGTTTCACATATTAAAGTTAGGCTATGATCATCTTCGAATACCATCTTTGAAACAATGCTTTGCATACTGTGCAATTTTCCCTAAAGATTGTAACATGAAAAAGGACGAAGTAATTCAGCATTGGATGGCTGAAGGGTTCCTTGAACCATCTAAAGAAGGTAATACGGTGATGGAAGATATTGGTAACATGTATTTCAATATTTTGTTGGCTACTTCCTTTCTCCAAAATGCTAGAAAGGATGTCTGTGGTGATATTATTAGTTGCAAAATGCATAATTTGGTGCATGATTTTGCCATTTCAATTTCAAAATCTGAAATTCTAATTTTGGAGGGAGATTTTGTGGATAATGTTCATAAAGTACAACCGTTATTTGTCCGATCTGATGGCAAAACAACACCAAGAACTTCATTTAGTGGAGATAGTTTCATAAAAATGCGCACATTAATTTCAGAAAATCTAGACTTTGATGACATGTTATCAAATTTTAAATGCTTACGTGTTTTAAAATTATCCGGGCATAATTTAATAAGGTTGCCAAATTCAATTGAGCAGTTGATACATTTGAGGCTTCTTCACATATTGCACACTGAAATTGAGGAATTACCAAAATCCATTACCAAACTCTACAATTTGCAAACTTTAAGAATCGAAGAATGCCAGAAACTCAAGGGGCTTCCAGAAGACCTAAGCAATTTGATTAACTTGAGACATATTAATATTTATGTTGGTTGTTGGACAAGGATGTATTACAGAGGTTGTTTACTCAAAAATATGGGACGGTTGACTTGCCTTCAAACATTGAATTTTTTTACTGTGGGTCGAGATGAAGGTTATCGGATTAAAGAAATGGGACCCTTAAAGAATCTTAGAGGAGAAATAAACATATACAATTTAGAGAAGGTGAAAGATGAGGAAGAAGCCAAAAGTACAAAATTAAAAGAAAAGGAAATATTCAAGTTGGGATTATTTTGGAGTCAATTTTGTGGAGAATTGGACATGTATGATAAAGATAAAGATGAAAAGGTGTTGGAAGGCCTCCATCCTCACCCAAATTTGAAAAGCTTAACAATTGTAAGGTATAGAGGAAAGAAATTCCCATCTTGGGTTAATGATTTGTCGCTATTTCACAATCTGATTCATATCAAATTGAATTGTTGTATAGAATGTGAAGATGTTCCCACTCTGGGGCATTTACCCTGTCTTAGGGTTCTTGAAATAGAATATATGAATAATGTAAGAATTATAGGAAGTGAGTTTTACAGTTACAGTGATGGGAGTTACAGAAATACTACATTATTTCCGGCATTGAGAATACTTGTATTGAATGGTATGGGTAGCTTAGAAGAGTGGAAGGATGCAAATGAGTTGACAAGTGTAGGTGAGGTGTTGTTGGTGTTTCCTTGCCTTGAGGAGTTGAGTATTAAATGGTGTAATGAACTGAGAGCTTTGCCAGGCGTCCCGTCAGTTATTCAACACTTGAAGATAATGTGGTGTGGCATTGATGAACTACCCAGTGGGCTACAATTCTGTACATCTCTTCAATATTTGGAGATTGGGCACTGTGAGAATTTGAAATCAATTCCAGAATCATTGCAGACCTGCGTTTCCCTTCAGAAGTTCGTAGTATCCCATTGTCCTAATTTGAGGTATTTGCCAGGCATCCCGTCAATTATTCAACACTTGAAGATAATACGGTGTGGCATTGATGAACTACCCAATGGGCTACAATTCTGTACATCTCTTCAATATTTGGAGATTGGGGACTGTGAGAATTTGAAATCAATTCCAGAATCACTACAGACCTGCGTTTCCCTTCAGAAGTTCGTAGTATCCTGTTGTCTTAATTTGAGGAATTTGCCAGGTCTCCCATTAGTTATTCAACACTTGGAGATAATACGGTGTGGCATTGATGAACTACCCAGTGGGCTACAATTCTGTACATCTCTTCAATATTTGGAGATTGGGGACTGTGAGAATTTGAAATCAATTCCAGAATCACTGCAGGCCTGCGTTTCCCTTCAGAAGTTCGTAGTATCCTGTTATCCTAATTTGAGGTATTTGCCAGGCGTCCCGTCAGGTATTCAACACTTGAAGATAATAGGGTGTGGCATTGATGAACTACCCACTGGGCTACAATTCTGTACATCTCTTCAATATTTGGAGATTGGGTACTATAAGAATTTGAAATCAATTCCAGAATCACTGCAGACCTACGTTTCCCTTCAGAAGTTCGTAGTATCCGGTTGTCTTGATTTGAGGTATTTGCCAGGTGTCCCGTCAGGTATTCAACACTTGGAGATAATAAGGTGTGGCATTGATGAACTACCCAGTGGGCTACAATTCTGTACATCTCTTCAATATTTGGAGATTAGGGATTGTAAGAATTTGAAATCAATTTCAGAATCACTGCAGACCTGCGTTTCCCTTCAGAAGTTCATAGTATACAATTGCCTTGATTTGAGGTATTTGCCAGGCGTCCCGTCAAGTATTCAACACTTGAAGATAGGAAGGTGTGGCATTGATGAACTACCCAGTGGGCTACAATTCTGTACATCTCTTCAAAATTTGGGGATTGAGGACTGTACGAATTTGAAATCAATTTCAGAATCACTGCATACCTGTGTTTCCCTTCAAAAATTTTTAATACAAGATTGTCCTCACCTGAGTTCTTTGCCAGATGTCCCGTTAGTTATTCGTCACTGCACATCTCTTCAATATTTGAAGATTAAGGACTGTCCGAATCTGAAATCAATTCCAGATTTAGGAGAACTATTTCATTCTCTTATTAATTTAAAAATTAGCAATTGTCGACTGAAGCTTTTGCAAGAAGACCGCTTAAAGACTTTGGTAATCGATGGGTTGGATGCTTTTCCGATTCTGCGTTATCCTTCTATTCAATACTCGCACGCGTCCCTCAAAAAGCTAAGATTGAGTGGGAGTACTACACTCAACTCGCTCCCGGAAGAAATTCGATCCTTCACTGCCCTTGAAGAGCTATGCATTCAGAACTTTGACGGAATGGAAGCTTTGCCGGATTGGTTTGGCATTCCTTCTTCTCTTCAAAAGCTGTCTCTTTACAACTGCGAAAAGCTGATGTATCTTCCCATTCTACATCTCACTGATTTAAAACATCTGCACATTGCTTTTTGCCCAAATTTAGAGAAAAGATGTGAAGATGGGAGCGGCAAAGAGTGGTTTAAGATTGCCCATATTCCAAACATTAAAATCAATGAAGTTTTCATCAAAGGGGGAGAGGATTTTGACGACTCTGAAGACTTTGACGACTCTGAAGATGATTAGTAAGTGTACTTATACCTGGCCTACAAGTATATTTCATTTCCTACTGGCCTCCAATTTATTTATGTGATTTTTTATTTTTGAAAGGGCTATTCTTAAATTTCATATCTCAACATTTTAGATTAATTATAAAAAAATAAAAAAAAAAAGATTACTGCTTCTTGAATTAATTAATAGAAATTTAACTCACCAACCACTTTGATTACTGGAATGTTGCAAAAAATCTGATCTCAGCCAATGCTCGTAAAATTTGTTAGATTAATTCATTCATTATAACATACATACTCATTCTGTTTCTCAGTATTTCTTTTAATCTTCACTTATTGGTGTCAAATTCATTATGTCCATTGATGAAAGCGTACCCATTCTTTTCAATTTCATGAAACGGAATTCTAATAATACAAGGAGCAGTTCTTGTCTTTAGGTCTTTGCAAAAGTTGGAAATAGATTTTGTTAATTTGGGCTGCAGGGTCATAATTCCAATGTTTATTTGAGTGAATTTATTGTGGGAAAGTGGAGTTGGGTTGCATAAGAATGAGACTAGACATTGGGTGGGAGAAGGTCTTGCAGATTTTTGTTTTCATGTTTGGGTTGGTAGGTCAGTTTTACTAGTCCATGAAGTTATGTGATCCCCAGTTCTACTAGTGGAAGCAAAGCTTAAATTTCTTATAAAGTTTTAGACAGCACTGAAGGTATTGATGGTTCTAATTTATTTTTATATCAGTTTTAGCTTTTGAAGGTTTCTAACACATTTTAATTATTTTGGCTAAATCATGAAGCTTGCTAGAAAATTTCATCTTGGAATAAAACTGACTCGATGAAAACCGGTGCCAAAATACTTCAAGTTTGGAAAATAACCAACTCGATGACAACTGATGCCAAGGTACTTCAGGTCTGCTTTCACTTTACCATTTCAGATACGTGCATATAGCTTCCTTCTTAATTAATTGGTGCTTTGCGAGATCGAATTCAGTTTATATATATTTGTACAGTGACTGGGTTCTGTACCCATTGTGCCTATGTGCATAAACAGAATTGTTAGTCTATGTAAAGGTGTGGATGTCAACTCCATATATGTGTTCATATGTCACCATAACAATGTATAGAGTTAGATTGAGTAGTCAGATCACAGAATTTTGGTTTGACACTCTTTACTTGAATTTTGTATAAGGGAGAATCATTTGAGATAGTTTGTTCATGTGTAGATGAGAGTTATTAATGTACTAGTGAGGAAGATTTAGTTGGTTCTAGTTGAGGGAATGAAAAAATTATAGGGAAAGACCTAAATAACATTAGTAGAAGTAGTAAAAAAACACATGTCAATCAAGGAGGTAATAGAGAGTAGGACTTCAGATAGAATAGAATGGAGGAAAAGAATATATGTGGCCAACTCTAATTAGTTTGTTGATGATCCGTAGCTAACCCCAAGATTGTGGGACTAAGAGCTTGTTTGGCATTAGGTTCAGTTTTTAGCTTTTAGTTTTTATGTATAGCTTTTTAAAACTTCACATTTTCCCGCTTTTTCTCACTTTTTCAATTTTTTTTATGGTACAAGTATACTTTCGCACACTTTCAGCATAAAGTTTTCAATAAAAAACTGGATAAGCTGTTCCCAAATGGGCACAAAGACTTGATTGTTATTGTATTACTGTTAATTAGATACTGAATAGGCATGAAAGTCATTCTGTGCATCTGGTAGGAGCACGGGACAATTGTCCTTTGCTTTCTCTCTTTTAATTGCTAACATGTATATATTAAACTAATTGGTAGGAGTATGGGATGTTAAAAAACTAACAAAACTAAGAACACGTGGACACTAGGGACAACATCTTTATTGTGTTCAGCCATCTCTTATGTTTGAATAAATAGAGTACTAATTCAATCTAATAAGTATATCATTCATTCCAATTATCCTCTCTTCCCTCACACTTTTCCTACAACATTTTATAACTTAAGCATCTATTCTTCTTGATATTCTGATATATATTTAGTCTTCACATGTTGATGTCATTGTATCAGTGTTGTAAGCCACAGGTAGTAGCACTGAACAATTCTGCCATTGCAAGAGCCACCAGAAAATTTCTCTTTTGTCAGAGGATATTTTTTCCAATGTCAAGGATACTTCACATAGATGATAGCACCCATTTTGGCCAGCTTTGACACCTATTTCTCCTCAGTTGGAAGCATTAAATTTTGATGATGTTGGAGCCTTTGCAGAGGAACTGTGGCAACTTTTCATTGTCTAAAGAGCTGAAATTCTGGAACAAGAACTGCTACTACCTATCAGCAATGCAGGAGGAGCTCCCTTTCTATGGAAAGTTAGATGGAAGTATCCTGGAATGGTTGTCAAAGCTAGATGTTTTGTTTCTTACTGTTTGCTTTGAAAGGGATATGGAATCAGCAAGAGTGGTCCATTCGTAGCTGATTGTTCATAGTCCAAGTCTCCAAGAATCACTATGGAGGGAATTTAAAATTGGTTCCAATGAAATTGTTTTATCGAAATTTGTGAGTTCTCTTATTCTCGTCTTCTTTTCTTTTTATTTCTCTCTTCCAAGAAAACCTATTATGAATCCTTTCTTTATGGTTCTAACATTTATTTTCGCATACTATTTATAGATTTTGGTTATTCTTTAATTATTGTTCATGTACTTCAGCACAGAAAGGTATTTTTCTCAAATGTCCTTTTCTCTAGCATTTCAATTTGGAATAAAGCATTTTTCCCCCTAACCAGATTTTGTATTCACTTATTTTATAGTGATACCCCTTCAATTTTAGTTTCATATTTGTATTGCCATTTAGAGCTACATATTTTACTGCATAGCATATGTAGACCTTCGAATTTTTGACTTATCAGTTTTCAAATAATTAGTGCTCTTTATTTGTACAAAGTTTAAAAATTTAATATCCCTTCACTGTTAGGTGTATCTGAATCTTAAGGGGAAAAATGTTGAATTTATGACATTAATTTCTGTAAGCCATAGTTCGCAACACTTGGCAATTCTTTTGATGTAATTGCCATGGGTAACTTCTTTTTTATCAGCAGATACTTTTCCAATGTCAAGGATGCTTGTCGATTGTTTGGTGCTGGAGGCGGAGGGTGGGGGGGTTAACTTTTTATCTTTTCAAGAACTGAAGTTCAGGAACAAGAGTGCTACTACCTACCAGCGAAGCAGGTGGTGCACTGCCTTTCCATGGGAAGCTAAGTGAAGAACTGAAGCTTGAATTGGTTCCAAATTTCCAATCTAATTGTTTCATTGAAATTTGTGAGTTGTCACATTCTCTTCTTCTTTTCATTTGATTTCTTAATTCCAACGAAACCTAATATGATTCTTTTTGATTCGTTTTTTATTCTTTCAATTTCATATATTATTATTATTATTATTATTAAATTTGTTGATCCTATACTATTTATAGACTTTGGTCATCATTCATATCCCAATTAGTAGTCATGCACTTCAGCACAGAGTGGTCCTAGATTTGCCCTATTCCAAATATCTATAGAAACATTTGATTCCTATATTAAGCGCAAAATAATCTTAAATTCATATTTATTCTCATAGGTCCTTTTTGGAATAAACTAGTTCTTTTTATAATTAATTTACCATATTTCTTATCCACTAGTGTTTAAGCTATCTCCCTTCAATTTTTGTGTCAAACTTGTATCTCTAAGTACTGCAACATATTCTGTTGCCTAGCATATGTAAACTTTCAAATTTTTGTTTCAAACAATTCCCTCAAATTTTTTGGATTTATTTTACATAGGAAATTCTGGTTTACAATAATGGCTCTTGTCGAATATTAAGAAACAGTATTTTGTATATGCTTTGTTCATAATCTGATTTCATTTTTAAAAATGAAAAGCTAGAAGCCTAGAACCATATGCTTTCTCAATCTCTCTCTATATATCCACCATCTAGCTATCACATCTGCTGTATATGTTTATTTGAGGACTCAATATGCCTGCTAATTGCAGCCAGGAAACAGCTACAAAGTTCACATATATACTTCTATGCACAAATGCATGTATTCCAGAATCATGCAAGAATCCCATAAGCCAATGCTTGAGCATCATTCAACATCTCTCTTAAATTTCTCTCTGTTATAGGAGAAAAAAGAGCAACAAAACCAACATATATTTGAAGGCATAAATACACTATGACAATGGCTCTACTTGACTGCATGTAAAGATATGGTGACAATACTAAATGTCCTACCAGCCCTGCTTTGAAGCTTCTCCAAGGTAATTCCAACCTTTACATCATGGTTTAAGCATCCTGCATAAACTTGTGTCTTGGTCCTGGTGACAGAGAAATGGAGATCAGTCTTTCTAGCATAATTGTTCCAAGATTACGTACTTTGCTCTACTTCAATAATTTCTGCAAAATGAACCTGAATTCTTCTCAGGTTCCCATCCTTATTTAGCAGAATTAATAACACCTCTGCATTATTAATAGACCTAAAAGATTATTCAATCAGTTAAATATGTTGCCTTGATGTACAGGCACTAGGGACAGCACATCTGTTGTATTCAGCTAGATGAAAATTTACATTATGAAGTTTTAACCCACTCCCAAGCCAACAGAAGTTTTAGTTGGTGTGTTTTCTCAGTTTACTATTCTCTTCTAGAACATAAAGTCATTTGGTATGCAAGCACTGGGGACGGCATATTGATTCTGTTCAGCTGGAGGAAAAGTTAATTCATGGAGCTTTAATCCACTACCATGCCAGCAGAGAGGCTGAATATGCAACATTGCCCCAAATTAAAGGGAATATGTGCAAAATGGAGCGGTGCAGAGTGATCTAGGATTGTCCACATTTGAAATATCTTCGTTGGTGAATGTATTAGACAAGAAGCAGTTTGAAGATGATATACATCATGAATACAGATGACCAGTAAGTTTTCTCCTACCTCATCCTCTTCTCCTCTTATACTATCCTTTACATCGACCTAGGAGTATTTTCGGAATTGCTCTTAATTTCTTTCTTTTTCTTTTTGCTTTTGTTTTTGGATATTTCTTATTTATTCAGTTAAAGTATGTTGCCTTGATGTCCAGACACTAGGGACAGCATTTCTATTGTGTTCACCTTGAGGAAAAATTAATTAATTTATGGAGTTTTAATCTAGTCTTAAGCTAATGGATGTTTATAAGAGATGTAATTTTTTTTTTTCAAATCTTCTCTTTTAATATATAAAGTATTAATTCAATCCAATAAATCTGTCATTCATGCCAATTATCCCTCTTTCCTCTCACTTTTCCTAAAAAATTTTCTAAATTGTTACTTAGCATTCTTTCCATCCTAATATCTTGATATATTAATTTTTCACGTCTTGATGTCCTTGATCAATTTCTGTAAGCCAGAGGTAGCAACACTTGACAATTCTTTTGATGTAACTGCCACAAGTAATTTCTTTTCTATCAGTGGATACATTTCAAATGTCAAAGATGCTTCACAATCCATTATGTTGTTTGGTACTGGGGTAACTTTTTATCTCTTCTAGAACTGAAGTTCAGGAACAAGAGTGCTACTACCCACCAGCAAAGCAGGTGGTGTGCTCCCTTTCTATGGAAGCTAAATGGAAGTTTTCTGGAGTGGTTGTCAAAGCTGTATCTGGAAGCTTGAATTGGTTCCAAACTTCCAATTTAATTGTTTCACTGAAATTTGTGAGTTTTCGCATTCTCTTCTTCTTCTCATTTGATTACTCTCTTCCAAAAGACCTAATATGATTCCTTTTTTTTTTTTTTTCCTTTTCCTTTTTTTAATTTCATATATTATTACTAAATTTGTTGTTAGTATAGATTTTGGTCATTCTTCATATCCTAGATTCGCTCTATTCCAAATATTCGGATAAACATATGATTCCTATTCTAAATTCCAAATAATCTTAAATTCCTATTTCCTCTCAAATGTCCTTTTTTCTAACATTTCACTTCGGAATAAACTAGTTTTTTTTTTTATAATTAATTTACCATAGTTCTTATCCACGAATTTTAAAGCTATTTCCCTTCAATTTTTGTGTCAAATTGTGCTTCCATGTTCTGCAACATATTATGCTGCATAGCATATGTAAACATTCAAATTTTTGTTTCAAACATTTCCTGCAAAATTTTTGGATTAAGTTTACATATAATTCTGGTCTACTTGTTACTATCGCATTGTCTTCACTATAATGCTTTGACTTGTCAGTTTTCTAATAATTATGCTCTTTATTGAATATTAAGAAACAACATTTTGTATGTGCTTTTGTCATAATCTGATTTCATTTTAAAAATGAAAATCTAGAACCATATGCTTTCTTAGTCTCTCTATATATCCACTATCTAGCTATCACATCTGCAGCATATGTTTATTTGAGGACTCCATATGCCTACTTACTGCAGCCAGGAAATAGCTATAAAGTTCATATATATGCTTATGTGCACAAATGCATTTATTCCAAAACCAAGCAAGAATCCCATAAGCCAATGCTTGAGCATCATTCATCTCTCTTAAATTGCTCTCTATCACAGGAGATAAAAGGAGCAAAAAAACCAACATATATTTGAAGGCATAAATACACTACGACAGTGGCTCTACTTGACTGCATGCAAAGATATGGAGACAATACTGAATGTCCTACCAGCCCTTCTTTGAAGCTTCTCCAAGGTAATTCCAACCTTTACATCATGGTTTAAGCATTCTACATAAACTTGTGTCTTGGTCCTGGTGATAGGGAAGTTTCCAGTACATACTCAGACCATCACTTTTAAACCATACATAGCATTTTCAGCATGGTATATTTGTTAAAGGTCTCATTTAATCTTGAATGAAAATTCCATGACTTGAACACACTTTTTATAAGGTTCAAAGTGGTTGGCCTAGCCTTCATTTGGAAAGGATCATGACCTAGAAGAAGGAACATGTTCACCATTACAAGAAATGAGTCCCCAAAAAATTAAAGGAGAAGCTCAAGAATTTGAGACATACTCTCAGCATGAAGAAACATAATCAGGATGTTAGCACCACACCCATCTTGGGATGTCAGGTTGGATGATGATGAAGTTGAAGAAGATGCTGATTTCTTTGGAGCCCCAAGTAATGTCATTACAAACTTATTTTTCTTAATACACTTGTTCCCATGTTTTGTCTTTCATTATTCTTTTACTGCTTTTGTGAGGTAAAATGCAAACGCTCCAACGTGGTTTCCTAATTCCTAATGCCCCTTATCATTTGATTTTCAGCATTGAATCAAAGCTGGCTCCTGAGGGATTCAATCAAAACCACCAGACATAATCCAAGAGCAATACCTAAGAATTTTGGGAAGCATGTTTTGTCAAGCACAATCATTCTTAGTGTTAAAAAGAAAAACAGAAGCCTACAAGTCTTAAAAGGACATTAACTGTAACTGCAACTGAAAAGTTGGCATCAGCTTTTGGTGTGGTATCAGAAATTCAGAGTGCTTTACACAAACTTATTCAACCGCAACCGTTCCACAAACTTATTCTGTCTCTGTTGCTACTGAAAGAGGAAAGCAAATTAATAATGGTGAGTAAATATGGATAAGGTTGTTTCAGTGAAGGAGAATCTAATGCATAAACTTGATCCCAGGGAAGATGTGCTTTCTCTAGTGATATCCAAGGGAATGAGTCCAAAGAGAACTCCTGGTGATGTGTGGTATGAGGGATGCTGTGACTTTTCTCCAACATGAGGAATTGTCCAAATACACAGCTATGAGTTTAGTTAGAAACACAACATTTGGCTAAAGACTCGCCATCACACACTTGGATCTCAGCCGACTTGATGAGAACTGATGTCAAGGTACTTCTGGTCAGCAGCCAACCATTGGCTTTTTCTTTACCATTTGGGATATGTATATGTAATTTAATTTGTAATTGGTGCTATACAAGACCCAATCCAGTAACTTATAAAATAGAAGTGAAAAGTTCTGTAAGTTAAGTCACTTACAAAAATCAAAATCAATGGAAAATACATCCAAGGGGAGGATTCTAAGGACTCTAAAGACTTTGACAAAGCTGAAGACATCTTTGACGACTTTGACTATGAAGACTTTGACGGCTCTGAAGATGATAGAGATGATAGCCTACCAGCAAAGCAGGAGTGCTACTACCTACCAGCAAAGCAGGTGGCCCATTCACTTTTCATAGAAAGCTAAATGAAGAATTGAAGCTTGAATTGGTTCCAAATTTCCAATCTAATTGTTTCATTGAAATTTGTGAGTTGTCACATTCTCTTCTTCATTTCATTTGTCTCTTCAAAACCTAATATGATTCCTTTTGATTCTTTTTTCTTCTTTCAATTTCATATATTATTATTATTAAATTTGTTGTTTGTATGCTATTTATAGATTTTGGTCATCCTTCATATCCCAATTAGTAGTCATGCACTTCAGCACAGAGTGATCCTAGATTTGCCCTATTCCAAATATCCAGATAAAAATATGATTTCTATTCTAAGCTCAAAATAATCTTAAGTTCATATTTCTTCTCAAAGCGATTTTAAAGTGATTTCCTTTCAATTTTTGTGTCAATCTTGTATCTCTATGTACTGCAACATATTCTGTTGCATAGAATATGTAAACCTTCAAATTTTTGTTTCAAACATTTCCCTCAAATTTTTTGGATTATTTTACCTAGGAAATTCGGCTTTACTTGTTACTATTGCATTATCTTCACTATAATGTTTTGACTTGTCAATTTTCTAATAATAATGGCTCTTATCAATTTCTCTCTGTTGTAGGAGATAAAAGGAGCAACAAAACCAACATATATTTGAAGGCATAAATACACTCTGAAAATGGCTCTGCTTGACTGCATGCAAAGAATTGGTGACAATACTAAAGTCCTATTGGCCCCTCTTTGAAGCTTCTCCAAGGTAATTCCAACCATGCCATCCTGGTTTGAGCATCCTACATAAACTTGTGTCTTGGTCCTGGTGGTAGAAAGGTTTCTGGTACATACTTAGACCGTCACTTTTAAACCATATGTAGCATTTTCAGCTTGGTATATTTGTTGAAGGCTTCATTTAATCTTGAATGAAAATTCCTTGACTTGAACACATTTTTTATAAGGTTCAAAGTGGTTGCCTACTTCCTCATCTCCTACATTTGGAAGGATCTTGACCCATAAGGAATATGTTCATCACTACAAGAAATGAGTTCTCACCAAATTAAAGACGGCCAAGAATTTGAGACTTACTCTCAACATGATGAAACATTATTGGGATGTTAGCACCACACCTTCTTGGGTTGGTAGGTTGGATGATGATGAAGGTCCTGAATTCTACGAAGCCCCAGGTTATATTTTTTACACCCTTACTTTGTGCTACACATTTATTCCCATGGTTTTTCTTCCTTTACTATTTTACTACTTCTGTGAGGTAAAATGGAAACACTCCAACATGGTTCCTAAATCTTTTTTTGATAAACACATGGTTCCTAATTCTTAATGCCCCTTATCATTTGATTTTCAGCATTTGAATCAAGGCTGGCTCTTGAGGGGTACAAGGAAACCACTAGACATAATCCAAGAGCAATACATAAGAATTTCAGGAAGCATGTTTTGGAAAGCACTGTCAATCTTACTATTAAAAAGTAAAACAGATGCCTACAAGTCTTAAAAGGACATTAACTGAAACTGTAATTGAAAATTTGGCATACTATTTGCTAAATTTGTTAGGCATATACAATTTACAGACGTTGGTTATTCTTCATTTCCTAATTAGTGTTCATGTATTTCAGCACAGAGTGGTCCAAGAATGCCCTTGTAACATCACAATAAATTGTTGTGTTCTCTCGCATGTCCTTTTTTTTTTCTTTTCTTTTTTCTCTAACACCACTTTCTAATAAATTGCTATTTCCAAATATCTAGTTATATCAGAGAGATATCCCTTCTTTTTTGGTGGAAACTTCTATTTCCATGTGGTGCATCATATTTTGCTGCATAGCATTTGTAGACCTTCAAATTTTTGTTTCAATCAATTCCATTAATGTTGTTTTGTTTTGTTTTGTTTTGTATTTAAAAATTCTGGTCTACTTCTTATTATTGCATTGTCTTCAGAATAAATTTTTGACTTGTCAATTTTCTAATAATTAGGGCTCTTTCTTTGTACATATTTCAAAAGTCATTTTATTGTATCATGTTCACCCTTAGGTGTATGTGTAACTTATGGGAAGAAATGCCGAATGTATGACTGTGGCTTTTAACATTATGATTAAGTGAACCTGGAATTTTAAAGTCCATTATATTTTGTTAATGTCATAAATTATTTTTAAGTTAATTTTCAATGTTGAGAAATAATCAATGACATTTATTTATTTAGTTAGTTTGTCCTAATTAGAATTGTGCATGAACTTAAATTCCAATTTACTGTACCCCATAATCTTGAGATTCAACTCAAATTGAACTAGTTCCTGATTGCATTTTTTTCTGAGATCAAGTTATGACTTTAGATATGCCATATTACTTGTAATTAGATTTCTTGAAGATTGCAGTAAAACCATGTTGATTTTGTTGTCTTTTGTTTTCTCTTTCTCCCCTCAGGAATATCTCGTGGTCAGTCAACTTGAACCATATTGTACATTATTTACATGTTTTGATGAGTATATTATACATGACAACACTTCCAGCAAAGCAATAGGTGAGGCCATGGATTTTCCTGTGCTTATGGAATAGTTGCTTCTATCAAATGACTTCAACAGCTTATTGGATCATGCGGTAGACATCTATAGTTAAGTCTTTTTACTTGTTGGTTGTCCTCATAAGCATTTCACTAAAAATCATTTGTATATATCTCTATTAGGACATTTAAAAATACAAAATTCTATTAAGGTTTTTGATATGAGGCAAGATAATTGAAAGATAACTTAGACTACTTAGTCAATTCGAGGAGACTAAGCTCTTGAACTTAAGGAGAAAGGATTACTGGGATTAATTCTCTGCTTAAGTTCCATTCCTTTCTTCATAGTACATATATAATACTCACAGTGAGATAACTATCCTAACAAATTGGAACTAACTACTATCAAATATAAATTTTAAACAATATCAACCTAATCTACTATTGCTTATTCATCCTCATCTGCTGCTGCATAAGTATCTGCCATGTGGCCTTGGGACACAATAGTTTTCCATTTATTCTGGTGTTTTCTTCTTGTAAGCTTACTCTATTTAGAAATTTTGGTTTGGGGGGGTCGAGGTTAAACTATCTCGTAGTGAGTCACAATTCAAGAAAAACTCAAAATGCTACATATATGTTTTTGTGCATTGGTTTAATCAATGTAATTCTTATTAGCACTTAAAAAAACTAAATGACCAATTAAGTATCTTAAGTTCATTTTCCCCTCTAAGTTTCTCTTAGTCCTTTTAAAAACCATAAGTTCAAACCATTCAAGAAATTAAATATAAATATAACAATTACATCTACAAGAAAATATAAAATTTTTAGAATTAAAAATAACAAAATGCTTATAAGCCAATATGAAATTATACATAAAGATACAAGATGACTTTGTATTTTGAATAATGCTCAATTGGTTTAATGAAAAAAAAAAAAAAAAAAGGAGAAGAATACTCTAGTACTTCTCAAGATCTTAAAGTCATTTTTGCTAGTTTCAAATAAGCGTAGCACTCTTTTTTGAGACAAAATTATAAATTTTATACAAAGAAAATAAAGAATACAAAGCCAAAAAAATGGCCACAGCAAAATAGAGCAAAAAAACAAAGTAGGAAAAATAGCAACAAGTATATTTAGTAACAGAGAGCAACATTTACTAGCAAGTAGCAATAGATGCGGACAACAATCTCAGCTTACAACATAGAGCAATATAATATCAATAAAGAGCAATATCAGCTTACACTAGATCAGAAAAATATATTGAAGCTTGGGAATTGAAAAAGTAAAACTTCTAATCAAACCAATGGTCTGACATATGAAGGAGTTTCAACAGTAAAGACTAATAATAAATTAGGAAAAATATTAAAAGATGAAAAGCAAGTTTGCAAGGAACACTAAACGTGGACAAATGAAGGGGCCAAATAATTTTTTATGTGGGGGCCAATTCTTAGAAAAATGGTTCAAGTATGCAATTTTACCTACTCTAAAAAAAATTTTTAAAACCATGGCCCCCCCAATCACCAATGTAGCTCCACCCCTGCCAATACCTGTCTAAATACGTTTTCAGGGTTTCTCCTACTCTCATGGACAGAGATAGCAAGGAAACTAAAGGCCGAGGCACCCTGCTGCACATAACGAAACGGGATCCAAACACTTGAGTGAGTTCCTTGAAGGAATCAATGGAGCTTGCTCTCAAACCATCAAACCACCTCATCACCACAGGTCCCAAACTGGATAGGAATACCTTGCACATCAAGGCCTCGTTTTTGAAGTGTACTGCCATCCTTTGATTAAAGTGGCTAATATGCTCCACAGGGTCTGTTCTACCGTTAACCATGGTGAATGTGGGCTGAGTGAACCGCCGAGGAAGTATGTATGCTTCCCTCCCAGTCCCTTCTCCATTCAAGATCACGAAAGTGATCTTGGCTTTGAGACCCCATAAATTTTGCCTAGTGTGGACCTGAACCTACCATCGTTGAAAGTTGGATTCACTATAACACCAATAATTTTCTTCCCATAGATGACGTCAATTATAAGGACCAAATTTGAATTCCTAGCCCAAGGTATTAATGGACTTAGGCCTAAAAAGCCCAAAACAATGAATTTGTAGAGAATGAGTTAGAAAACTGGGTTTTAGTTAATCAAACAACAAGATAGGTAGACTTGATGATAAAAGAGTGAGAATAAGTAAGTTTAAACTTAAGAAAAAAGGTCCTCGGTAATGTCCAAGGAGATTGATTCTTATAAATTGTTCTCAAGTATGGTTACAAGTCTGATTCTAGATTGCTACAGTATTTCTCTCTTGGTTTTTCGATCCCCCTTTCCTCTAGGGTTCCTTACATTATATATGCCCCCTTGATCGATCTTGGCCATCCATTTGTTGATCATCCGGGTTATTACTTGAGTGTCTGTCCCATCGGACATCCCCTCTGACTTTCTGTGAGTTAAGATAGCCTAAGCACCACTTTTCAGGGGTCTTCTACACATAAATGCAACTAGAAAGTTAGCTGTAGAGCATTCCATGCGGTAACAATAGCTTTTTCTTAGATACCTCTAAGCCTTCTCCCCTCTTGTACGTTTATAATACACATCCCCATCAGTAGAACCTCTTGGAAGGTCACTCTGATCGACATGATATACCTTTGATTTGTGCTCTGTTCATTTGAGGAGATACTGGCTCCTCGAACCACCTTCCCAGCCTTTCTGCTTTTAACTTAATCGTGGGGTTTTGAGCTTAATACCCTTACTATTGTTTATCCGTTTTCGGACCATCCAACGTCCTCAGCCAAGGCCCAAGGCCCAATATACGATTTTTAGGCCGTTATCCCCACAATAATCATTCCTTATGAATAACAATTCTTTAAAATGAGGAATGATTATTCATCTCTAAAAGGATTGTAATAGCTATTCCTTAATAGGTGTATTAATTTCTAAAATTAATATATTTTCAAATAAACAAACTTTCTATATGCACATAACAATTATGAAAATAATAAATCATAAAAAAAATACTAATCTCTCTTTCAAATTTAAAAAATATTATTTTTAGAAAATATAATTATATTAGTTAGATATTTCCTAAAATATATCATAAGTTTGATTTTAAATGCTTTCATTTCATTGTTTTCAAAGTTTTATTATTGTGTTGTCACCAAATAAATGAATAGTAATAAGTATTGCATTATAACATCTTGTATTCCTTGTAATACCTATTCTTATGTAATTACCCTTACAGTCTACCAAACATGTCCTTTGATAGGCCAAGAATGTATTGACCCCTTGGGTAAATTAACCGAATAATTAGTCAAGTGAATTAATTAAGTCAATTTAACATGCAATAAGCGTGGTAGTACAAACAAATCACCAAAAAACTAAATGCAACGGAAAATAAATTTGACACAGTGATTTGTTGACAAATAGGGAAAACCTTTGAAGCAAAACCCCACCGGGTGAATTTAAGGTTACCACTCTCAAGAATCCACTATTATCAAAACAAGTTGTTACAATTAAAGGAATCCCAATACCTTATACCAACCTACAATTGAACTTTTATTCCAATACACAATTGGACTTGTAATATAGTGACAATCTCTCATTTCTATACACGGCTCCAAGTACGTGACTAACCAATTGATGCACGGATCCCAGTACGTGACTAACATACCAACTTGAGAAGGATATTGGCTGCAAAGTTCTTCAATTCATCCACACGATGAAGATCAAGAAGCTTCTTGGTTACAAAACCCTATAGCGTACAAACACAGCAGCTTCTTTAAGAGAAAGATGAACTAGGACAGATTGTCTCCGATCACAATATGTATGTAACAACAAGTGCAACCACCTTATAATGGTCTTTAAAATAATTCTTATATATGTCTAGGGTTGTGAAAAAAGAAAACTTAAACACATAGCTTGGATGTGCCTGAAAAATAGATCTGGAAATCTGAATTTCGTAATTCTCGATAGATACAGTTATCGAGATATTTGTCGAGTTTTAGATTTTAAATCTCGATAGATACATTTGTCGAGCTATCTATCGAGCTTTAATGAACAACACTTCTTCACTTGATTCTTGGACAGATTTGCATGGTTTTAATACTTTGACTTGAACTCTTATTCCTTGAAGTATTAAACACATTCTAAATCTACCCAATTACAAGTAAAGTGTGTTTTGTCAAAGGAGAAATCAATTCTAAATGACATATGTTCATAACATGTTTCACATATGTCCTAATATCCTTAATGTCACATTAAAACATATCACAACGAACTAAATGCCCCCTAAGAGTACTGATTATCTTATACTTAAGACAGAGTATTTTTGTATCAAATACTTACTCTTGTATATATTTTATACACAATTTTTTAAAATTGTGTTTTGAAAATATAATTTTAACTAAAATTTATTGATTCGCATTATGAATTGAATTTTTGTTTGAAATTTTTTTTCAAAGGAATGAGTAAAGCGAGTGTGTGCAAGTCTTTGTCAAGATCTAACAAAATCTTTAATGATGATCTATCAAGCTCCAGCACATGGGAATGCCCCATCCCGTAAGGCTCCTTTAGAAAAGAAACATGGACCTGATAAACGTGTGGAAAAGATGTTCCCCACTAAATAAAAGAAAGAAAAAAAAAAATAGTAGTTGCTTTTCATCGTTTTGGATGGATAATAGCAGTTGCAATTCTTCTCTACTTTCCAAATACTTCAAGCAAAACATCAATTTTTTTTAATAAATTTTTTACAATGTAATATCTATAAATCTCAAGCTTTGAGACTATATTTTTCTTTTATTTATTTATTTCCTTTTATTTTTAATATTCCTCGCAAAGATGAAATTAAATAGCCAGAAATAATTATTTTGCAGGTCTTTTGTTTAAAGCAAATGCCGCAAGATTATTCATGTAAGCCTCCAAATCCCTACATCTTGACCAAGTATGCGCATTTCATAATGAAATGGCATAAATATTATTCAATGTGTATGTTTTATCATTTAATTCTTTTTTCTTTCTTGTCTGTTAAATTTGTTTTATAATTTAATCCTTTTTTTCTTTCATACGGAAATGGCATAAATATTCTTTCTTTCTTGCCAAAATTTTTAAAAAATTTAAGCAATCAAGCAAAACTAATAAAGAATCTAAATTTTGAGGAACCGAATTGGTTTTCTTTTTTAAAATCTAAATATGCGCTAACAAGAAATAAAATTATAAATATAAATAAAAGTAATTACAATGTGGAATACAAAGAATGAAATCAAGGACTTAATTTTGTTATGTTTGCAAAAAAATTAAAAACTATTATCTTGGAATAAAAAAGAAAATTAACAAAAATAGATGCTTTAATGTTTTTATTTTTTCTTAAACCGGAACAAAATAAAAATCAATTTTGAAGTTGACAGTGCCACTTGCTCTAAGTTTCACTCATGGTTTTAAAAATCGGACCGGACCGACCGGTTCGATCGGTTCAACCGAGAATCAGTAATTAATCCGATCCGGTTATGATTAAAACCCGAAAAATAACAAAAAATGGAATGTACCGAAAACCGGACGGTTGAACCGTAAAACCGGAACCGGTATGGTTGAATCGGTTATTGGCAACTCTGTCTTTACGCCCCTGACGAGAGCCCAACACTGGGACTGCGTTGCTAGGTTCTCAGCCTAACACTGGGACAACGTTAGTAGGTGGGTGGCACGATTGATTCATTGACATTTGCAAACTGGGGTTGAAGGCATGAACACATAGAGGAAGAGGCCGAAAGCGTGAAACTTGAAAGCTTGAACAGAGAGAAAGTGTATTTAGACTTTAGAGATTTGAGAAATAAAGAGTTAAACCTGAAGTGGGTACTAGGAACTAGGAAGACGTGATATAGAAAAAAAAATCTTTTAATAAAATATTGGAAGACGTGGGAAACATAAAAATGACTGGCAGTGACTGACTTTTTTTATAGTTCCAACGGCAAAAGGCTGGCTTTTTGAGTTTTGGGTTTCTAAATCCAAAAGTTTCTAAAATTTTTAATCATTTTTTATTCTTCCAGCGTGACCATCTTTACCATTTCTTATTTAATGTTTTCTTGTCTTGTCTCGTAGTCTTTTCTTTTCCTTTATTTATTTATTTATAATTATATATATAACTTATAAGTTCATTGAGTTAGGTATAAACTAATTAGTTACTTTTTTTTTTTTGGTTGAATATAAAGTAACTAGTTACTATTATCATTTATAAAGATGCATAACATATTATATGAACTTTTACCAAAAATTAAATTTTATAAACATTCAAGTAATATATATATATATATTATTAGATTCAGACAGGTAACTTTTATATTCAATTATTTTTTCAATTATTAGTAGTTAATGAATTATAGAGCATTATAGTTTACAAAGCATTTTAGTTTATATGTGAATTCATAAATTATTAATTAGTTTTAATATAAAAATTATTATTTATTTATATAATTTAAAAAATTATTAATTAAATTATTTATGACGTCACCAGTTTGACCATCGGTCGGATCTCGGTCCGACCAGAAAATCGATAACCAATCTCTTTTTCGGTTCTTTCATCGTATCGGTTTTTGAAACTATGGTTTCCCTTGCTCTAAGTTTGAGATTGATGTAGGCCTTAAAACATTTGCGATGTTGTTTAACATTTAATAGCGACAGTAATAACATGTAAAGATCATTAATATATAGTACAAAATTAAACAACTCTTATTTATTTTTATTTTTTTTTACCAAAAAAAGATTGAAATTGTTTAAATTTAAACATAGCAAAACAAGTTCTTAGTTTTGTGCTTTGGTTCTCGTTAACTTGTAATTTATATTTCTCATTAATTCATATTTGTCAAATTTATATCTATTATCAATTTGATTTTTAAAAATTAGAAGTTAACGAGGAGCAAAGCACAAAACTAAGGACTTGTTTTGCCATGTTTTCTGAAAACAGTTTCTAAAATGCCAGTTCTGCTCTTGCTTGTTCAAGCGTGGGCCCCATCTTAAAAGACAACACAACCCATCTTCTTTCGGCGTATTAATTGATGGTCCTACTCGTTCTAATTATCGTTCTAATAATTGTGTCGTTGTTTCTTTCGGTCAGTGCTCTTCGGCCTAAATATTTGAGCATTTTTAAAAGACTTGGATCGGCCCTCCAAACTTCTGTTTTCACGTGAAGATTTGACCATTGAAAATAAACGTGTAGAATAATTTATTTATCTGAAATTAAAAATTTATCGTTAAAAGTATTATAAATAAAATTAAAAATTAACTGAAATAGTACAGTAAAATTTATGAATAATACAAAAAAGTATAATAAAACTCATAAATATTAGCAAAAATAAACTAAATAGTAAAAAAAATCCAATCTAAACTTGCCCAAACCAATCTAAGAAAGAGGTGAACTTTTGAGATGATTAGGGTTATTACACACACTAATATATATATATATATATATATTGTGTATTACACACTCACTACTACCAAAAAAAAAAACTGAAATTGATTCATGTGTATTAATGTAAGTGTACTGGGGGAATTTAATCAACCTTTGAATTACCCGAGGAGTACTTGTTGGAAACTCATTGCCGATGTGTGTGCACCTCCAAGATTAGTTGGGAGAAAGTCCTGGACACCTGCTACCAATAAAAAAAAAATTTGTATGTGTAACATAATTTTCTCCTTTGATATTATAGCCATTCCCTTTTGATATTATAGCCATTCCCTTTTGATATTATAGCCATCGGAGAATGGATGAGAAATTATTCTTACACATGCATTTTAAACTCAAATAGTGACTTCAAATTATGATTTCAGATGATTATAACCTAGTGCTTAAGGTGTGTAATAAACAGTTTTTTTTTTTTTTCACGGCTATTACCTTTTTTTCTCTCTCTGGCTCTTCAAATTCTATTATTACCTTCTCTCTCTCTCTCTCTCTCTCTCTCTCTCTTCTTGACCTCCATTACTGATTGCATTTTCGACAAAAATGGGCTTTTGCTCCTTTCGCCCAAAAGATGTAACAAAATACTCCTATTATGAAACTAATTAGCAAAATACCCCTATTTTGAAACTCGATTTTCTAAAAATCGAGTTTTACATTGAAACTCGATTTCTAGAAAATCGAGTTATTACAACAATTATTTCATATTACTAACATAGGCAATCAAACTTAAAATATATATATATATATATATATATATAGAGAGAGAGAGAGAGAGAGAGAGATGGGTGCAAGTTACACCTGATGTAACTCTAAAGAGTTACACCTTTTTTAAACCATTAGATTTAAGTATATCCGACGGCTAAAAAACCACCCTCATTATTACAAATATTTTAAATAAAATCTCATTAATTACTTTAATTTATTTCCATCACAACCTATCTCTAATCCCCAAGAAAAAAAACGTCTGACTCTCTCTCTCTCTCTCTGTTTTCTAAACCTGCATTTCTCTCTCTCTATCTCCTCCTCCATTGCTCCTCCACTTCCACCTCCACAGGTTGCCGGCAGAAAAAGAAGAAAGAAAATAAAAAAACCAAGCCGAACACTGATGAGAGAAAATTCACAACTGTCTTCGATGGGTTGTGGGTCATTTTCCCCCAATGCCAAACAAGATCTTTTTCTGCCGAAGGTGGGTTATCATCTCCGACTTCCCACTCGGCAGCAATGGAGACTTGGGCACTACCCACTCATCGCCGCACGAGGTGAGTCCAATTTCCCTTTCTTTTTGGCCAGATGAAATTCTAGGATTTTCATGCCCCCATAAAATAAAATGTTCTGCCATAGGCGTTCTTGATTTTTTAATTATATGCTTTTCTTTGATTCTCTCTGATAATCATGTTGATCTATTTGATAATTACAGTTAAGTCCTTGATAAAATGGTGTATCTTGAGTGATTTTTGTACTGGGTAATTAGGAATTCAGACTCATTCCTTTTGTGCTCCAACTGTTTGATAAAATGCCCCAATGGGATTTTTTTTTTTTTTTTTTCCATTTTAAAAAATTTGGGTATGGTCTTTTCATGAAACTTGTCTATTTCCCTGCGTATACATGCACTACAATGTGCAAAGTGAATCTGAGATATATGTGGTGAGGACAACATTTGGTTAGATGATTTTGTGTTTGTTTTTTAGGCTTATTTTGATGTTAAAGAGGTGGTAAATGTGTGATTGGTCGCTGTTTGTTATTGTATTTCGAAGTGTTCTTTATATTTATGGATGTAGTATTTTCGCCCATCCACAATTATTGCTACTTGGACATGAGGGCCACTTAGTTAACCTCTCTTATGTTGCTTGGAATTTGATTTTGCAGCAGTTAACCTCTCTTATGTCTTAGCTTCAATTTTACTACGTTTCTACTCAAATCACTTCTATGCCAACCTTACTATGGTTATATGCACAATTTTAATGATGATTACTAGTTAATAATACTCAAGTAAGTTGTTCGAAGTATGAACCTATTAGAATTTAGATAAAACTGATTTTTTTTATTTTTCCTTTAAGCTATTGGTTGGGTAGGATATGTGATGTTGTGGCTCTAATTAGCTTATTCTATACTTTATAGGAATTGAATTCAATAGTGTATTTTTGGTTTGTGCTCAACCATACATATTCAGCAATGGAGCAATGTAAAATGAAGAGCCCTGCCCACACTACAATCTTGGGTACATAGTTCTTGAATGGGTTGAGGAGAACTCAACTCTTTTTGGCATAAAAGAAATATATGGTTATGAAACTAATCTTCCAATGACAATAATAGTCAATTCTGTGTAATGCTTCTATTGAATTCCTTATACTTTTCTAGACAGTATTTCATGGAGTTTTTTTTTATATGTATTATGAAAATGATGGAGTTCCTTTGCCTCTTTTACAGGTGCAAATTGTGCAAGGTCTTTTACGGAAAGGCTTTCTGCTCCTAGTATTGGAGTGTATCAAGACAAAGACTCAAGTAGAGAGGCAAAATGCCATAACAGTACATTGGAAGAGTTCAAGCCAAGACTACTTAAGCGACCTTTGGTTTGTGATACATGTGGATCTTTTATATTCAAAGGAACAATGACAGAGCAATCTTCTACTTCAACAATGTCAGCTGATTCACCACTCTTGTGATGCATATCCATTTCATCATCTTCCTTATCTTCAAGCAGTTCATTTTCCATTCCAAAAGCTTTCTTAAGGGTATGGTCTAAGTCTGAGATTATCATTTTATACATATCTTCCGATTTTTCAGCAAGGTAAGACAATTGACTTACACATTGACAAACATGGATGCTTCGTAAGGCTCTTGACATATGATGCTCATCCTCAAAGCTTGATCTATATTCTACACTTTTGAGTTCTTTATTTGCTTCTTTTGTCCAACGTTGTAGGATGTAGTGGCTAGGAATCTGAAAAATATTTTTAACCTGGAAGATTAATAACATATGCCTACAAACAATTCCCATAAACTCAAAAAGTTGGCAGTCACATTCACAAACTTTTGATTCCAAGTTCAGCTTCACAATAAATGCATCATTTGGATCAAAGGAACTTGTTACTTTGTACCTATAAAAAGTTCCATTTTTCTCAACCTTTTCCTTTGTAAAGTGATTACTACTCACCAATTCTTTTTGGAACTTGTAAAATATGGTTCTCATGTATATAGAAGCAGCTTGATGCTCTATTTTTGAGCCAATTACCAAAGAAGGTGTTTTATGTCTTGAATCAAAGTCTTCCTTCCTTTCTTTCTTATAACGACTGTCCACCGCCTTTGCAAATTTGACCACAAAATCCTTTAATGTAGTTCTTGAGTTAACAAAGGAGTCAAAGAACGCATTGATGCTTTCACTTCTCTGGGTAGTGTTCATTCCTGCAAAGAAAGTATTTCTATTGTAAACTGGTACCCATGACTCTCGAATATTATATAATCCTTCAAGCCATTCATTTCTCTCCAAGCCATAAGTCAATATTAGGCTCTTCCAAGCCTCCTCAAATTTTTCCACACTAGGTGACTCACGTATGCATCTCTTCAACTCACGTTTGAATATTGAATTCTTATGATATATATGGGAAAGTTTCTCTGGAAATTTCTTCTTAATATGCCAAAGACAAAGACGATGACGAGTTTTTGGGAATACCTTTGCAATAGCTGCACCCATGGCTAAATCTTGATCTGTAATAATAGTTTTTGGTTCCTTCCCCCACATTGCTTGAAGCCAAGTTTCAAATAGCCACACAAAAGTTTGTTCTGTCTCATCTTGCAACAATGCACAACCAAATAAAATTGATTGACAATGATGGTTTAACCCCGTAAAAGGAGCAAATGGCATATCATACTTGTTTGTTTTGTAAGTTGTGTCAAATGTCACTACATCCCCAAAGTATTGATAAGTCATTCTTGATCGCGAGTCCACCCAAAAAAAATTAACCATATGGCCAACATCATCACATTGAATTGCATAAAAGAAATTGGAGTTTTGAGCTTGTTGTTTTTGGTAATAATTAAGGACAGCTGAGGCATCTCCAACATCTAGATTTTTTCCCCTAACATCTCTCAAGTGATTCCAACAATCTCTACTTGTAAATGTTTGGTCACCTACATTGAACATCATGGCAACTTTTCCTGTTGGAAGACCTTCTTCACCAAATTTTTCAACTAGACTCTTAGCAGCGGTAGACATTTTTTTGTGGCATCGGAGGTATGACACACTCTTTGGACTAATAATACCATGATTGTGGTTGTTGTCAAATCCCTTCACAACCCATTTCTGCAACTTCTTATTCTTCATGACCCTAAGCATTGCTTCACATCCAGTTCTAAGACTTGAGCAACTTCTACGGGCCTTGTTTTCATCATCTTTGCTCAAACCATTGTCTAATGCATTTTTTGTTTTGCGTTGCCCTTGACTACAACATACATAAATACGACTTGTTACATCATCACTTCTGGGTGCTTTTTTACTTGTACGGATACGGATTCCAAAACCTTCTTTTTTGGCAAATTCTTTGTAAAAAGTTTCAACATCATCAAGGGAGTCAAATTGCATTCCAACATATGGCTTGGATTTCAACTCACAATCACCAAGATCTTCAAGCGGTAACTCTTGTTCTGATGGTCTCGAATTGTCTGGGACATCATATAACTCTTCACATTCCATTTGTGATTTAGTAACTATAAGAACCAATACAAATAATGAACACAAAAAAAAAAAAAAATGCAAACATTTTAAATAAAAATGTTTCAAATGACAAAGATATAAAAATGTACATAATCATAATCAAACACTCAAATTGACTTGAAATTGTAAATATGACAAAGATATAAAAATGTACATAATCATAACCAAATACTCAAGTTGACACTCAAATTCAATTTCGACTTTGAAAGCATGAAATTTTTTAAATAAAAAAAAAAAAAAAATTCCATCAGTCTAATTACGGGTTTGGAACATGAAAACTAGATATTTTTGCCAGATAGTGTTTTTTTATTAAATTGCTCCAGAGCAGTTGCATCATCAAAATCATTAATTGGTTTGGCAAATTGCTGTTTGTCCATTATTATATCATCATAAGCCACCTATATAAGTTCATGTCTCTTTCTCTCAAAAGAAAAAAAGAATTAATATGTTCATGTCTAACTTCAGTGATGTTTTTTGTTTATCAATTTCTTCAACTATTCAACGGTGTAAGTCACAGTGTTAGTTTTTTTTAGAGCACTCACAACTTGGGGATGTAACTAGGGAACTACCGAGGACGTATGCCACAGTGTAAGTTTCTCTAAATTTACTACACATACAATGGTTTTATATTGAATATGTATTTTGAGTTCTAAAAAATCTGTGTTGCCACATGATTCTTTGTGAACCATTTACGGTGTTCCAGGAAAAAAAAAAAAAAAATAGAGCACTCACAACATAAAAGAAAGGAAAAATAGAAACAGAGTACTCACAATGGTGGAGGAGCAATGGTGGAGGTGGAACAATGGTGGAGCTTTAATGCGATTTGTACTCACAATAGAAACAGAGCACTCACAACACGTTAATGCGATCGATTTTTTTTTTTGGTGGCGGCAACCTGGAACAATGGTGGAGGAGCAGCAAACGGAGACAAACGGAGAGACAAAGGCTTGAACACCAAACGTAGAGAGAGAGCACTCACAATAGAAACAGACTACTCACAACAACAACACGTTAATGTGATTTTTTTTTTTTTTTTTGGTTCTGGTAGCAACCTGTAACAATGGTGGAGGAGGAGCAGCAAACGGAGACAAACGGAGAGACAGGCATGAACACCAAACGTAGAGAGAGAGAGAGTCAGATGTATTCTTTTGTTGGGTTTAGAGATACGTATTGAATGCAATAAACAAGGAATAATTAATGAGATACTTGTAGGAATGTTAGCATTAATGAGGTTTTTTTTTTTTACCGTTGGATTTACTTAAATCCAATGGCTTAAAAAAGGTGTAACTCTTTAGAGTTACATCAGGTGTAACTTGAACCCATCTCATATATATATATATATATATATATATATATTATGGAACTCGAGTTCCATGTAAATTTTTCCAAATAACTTGATTTTCATCAAATCGAGTTTTACATTGAAACTCGATTTTCTAAAAATCGAGTTTCAAAACAGGAGTGTTTGCTAGATAGTTTCAAAACACGGGCATTTTGCTACATATTTTGGGTGAAAGGGGCAAATGCCCATTTTGGCCTTGCATCTTCCTATGACAATTTTTTTTTTTTTATTTATTAGGCATCTTCCTATAACATTGACTTGCCTTAAAAGCTTGTTGCAGAATTGTAGTGCTACCACAATTTTTTTTTTTTTTTAGAAGAAAATCCGCATAAACTTTTGTAGAAAATATTAAGGAATTACATTAATATGAACTAAATAAGAAATATCCGGTGGGACCGCTTCCATCCGCACCAAGAGAGGATAAGAATTTTTTGCTCGTCTAGCTAGGCATGGGCAACCCCATTTCCTTGCCATCTAACATGAGAGAGAGAACATGTTCGTAGCGAACCCATTATAGACTTACTGTGTTTTATTATGTGACCAAAACTGGAGCGATCAGAAACACCTTCCATTAAAGCCTTGAAAACAATTTCTGAATCACCTTCAATAATGCAATTCTGGAATCCCAACTTTACTGCCAACAGAATTGCCCTCCTTACTGCCATAGCCTCAATCACCTCCACCCCTCCGAATTGCATACCAATCTTTTCTGCTAGGGACGCCATTACCTCCCCCCTTTGATTACGAGCCACAACTCCCAACCCTGCTTCATCTGACTCAGTGAACACTGCACCATCGAAATTTATTTTATAAAAGTCTAGCGGTGGGAGGAGCCACTTCCGTATAGCTAGATTCTATTTTGGTGAACCTTCGGCCTTCTTCGCCTGGAATTCTGCAAGTGATTTTGATGCAGCTTCAAACACCTTATCAGGCGATAGGCACGGTTCATTAAAGTGACTTTTATTCCTCCTACACCAGACGAACCAAGCCAAAATAGAGAATTGCTCTACGTTTTTTCCTTCGTTTCTAACTCTGTAAAACAGGTCCGTGACAGAGCATGGACGGTGATGGAGATTACGCAGCCCATTAAAGTCCGAACCCCAGCTTATCTATATTTTCTCACACTCCTATAAAGCATGGAGTGTTGTCTCTTCTGACTTGCCACAGGCAGTGCATAATGGAGAGGCCACAATCTTCCTATGATGCAAATTTTTCACCGTTGGTAATGAATCAGTGCATGCACGCCAACAGAAGATCCAGATTTTGTTTGGAATATTTAACTTCCAAATACCCTTCCAAAAACTTCTCTGGTTGCCTGATCTGAACCTGATACTGCCTCTCTTCTTTCTATTTCTTCAAGAACCTGATACCCAATTTGCACAGTAATTGCCTAGGTTGCACGGACACGCCATTTTTGGCGTCGTGTCGGTGTCGGACACGTGTCGGACACCGGAACGGGTACGACTCGCCGGATTCCGGTGTCCGGCGAGTGTCCTCTTTTTTTTTCTTTTTTTCGTTTTTCCGACACGGCTCCGACGCGTCCGACACGCCAGCAGTGAAGAAAAAGAAAATACCGGGATATTTAAGCTCATTTCGGCAGTTCCGGCGAATTGCGGTGTGTTTCGGCGGTAAACTTGTTCCGGGCCGGTACAAGATGAATGAGTTTTTTTTTCCTGAGTATTTTCGGTACTTACATATCTTTATCTTTGGAGTGTTGGATGACCATGATAGTCCAAATTTCAGCTTGCAGGATCATCCCTCACTTCTTCTTCCTCCTTTCAACAGAGCAACGGTTTAGGTGGACTATCCTTTCTCTTCTTGTTTTCATTTCAGCGAGCAACTCTCTGTTTTCTCTACATCCTTGAAAGACAGTCCCATTTTATTTTAAAATGAGACAAGTTTTTATTTTTCGGTCAAAACGATGAACGTATTGGGACATGCACCTCAACAGAGCTTACTTTTTTGTTTTTCTTCAAGGCCTCAAATGGATCATGTGCATTTACTGTACAACATCAAGTTTTGACACTTGATGTGGTACAGAGCTTACTTTGACGTTTTATATATATAAATATATTTTTTTTTTTTCTCTTAGTTGATGCTTACTATGGCGTTTTATATATATATATATATATATTTTTTTTTTTTTTCTTTTAAGTTATAAGTTTTAACGCTTTTTTTATTTATTTATTCCACTTTCACCGTTAATATATTTCTTTACTCCGTCTTTTGTTTTGTTTTATAAATTATAATATTTATTATGAATTTAGTAATTTCTATTTTTGTGTGTTCTGCTATAGTTTTATTTATTTATTAAAGTTAAATATTATGTATTATTGTACTATTTTGGGTGTTAGTCTACTTATTTATAATTTTTACATAATTTAAATTCTAGATATAAACGTATTTTATGTCTAAAAATATTAAAAAATATGCCTAAATATAAAATATAATTAATTATTTAACCGCCGTATCCCCGTCGTGTTGTGTCCTTATTTTTCAAAAATTGTCGTATCCCTATATCCATGTCCGTGTCGTGTCCGTGTCCGTGCAACATAGGTAATTGCCATCCTTGCTCCGTGGCCGTACAATGCAGTCTTCTTGCAATGTTTGGCAAAGTGGTATCGATTTTATCCACTGAGCCAGCCAAGGGGAGATTAATTGATCTATTAGTTGCCCATTCCACTCCCCTATCTCCACATCAATGAGGCTAGACACCGTGGTATCATCTACAAACTCCTAGTTTTGAGCTGCTGCCTTTAAAGGAAACACTCCTGGAATCCATTTTTCATGAAACACATGGATTTTGCTTCCATCCCCAATCCTCCAAAGCATCCCTTCTCGCACCACCTGCCTTGCTTTGAGAATACTTCGCCACACATAGGATCATTTAGAGCTCTTGGCATTAAAAACAAAACCTGATGGGAAATATTTTGTGCTAAACACCTTAAAGAACAACGATGTCTTATTGGTTAGCAACCTCCATACCTATTTCGCCAACATAACTATGTTAAACTTGGCCAAGTCTTTGAAACCCATACCTCCATCAGATTTTGGCTTACATAGTGTTTCCCAATTTTTCCAATGGATTCTCCTTTGCCCACCACGTTCTCCCCACCAAAACTTTTGTATAAGCATCTCAATATCATTACAAAGTCCCATCGGTAACATGAAACAGCTCATTGCAAAATTTGGGATAGCTTGGACTACCGCTTTTAGCAACACCTCTCTACCTGCTTGTGATAAGAGTTTTTCCTTCCAACCTTGTAATTTTGTTCACACTCTTTCTTTGATGTAATTTAGGCTTGCCTTTTTTATTTTCCTCCCCACCACTGCCAGCAAACCAAGATATTTTTCATATTCCTTGATCTTCAGTACTCCAAGGAAATTCAAAATCTCCCTTTTCTTTTCTTCGACTACTACTTTGCTGAAAAATAATGTCGTCTTAGTTCAGTTGATTTGTTGCCCTGATGCTTGCTCATACATGTAAAGAATGTGTTGAATGACCTGTAAATCCTCCATTCTTGCCTGGCAAAATAACAAACTGTCATCTGCAAAGAATAGATGAGTGACTCAACATATCATAATTCATAAACCTTGAAGACCAAAATAATTTGATTAATGAAATGTTAGTTTTGGCCCAAACTTTCTTTAAATGGATTATTAACCAATGCTCCAAGGACATTCGTTAATATTTCTTTTATTTATATATCAATGTCATTTTTCCAACCAAGGCAGAGACCCCTTGATTTACCCCTAGTAAGAATCAAAATATGCCTAACAAAACAAAGTTTTTAATTATTAATTTCATTTATTGACATCCACTTAAATTTCTAGCAAAATATGAAAAAGAAAAAGAGTTTTTTGATTCATCTTCTTCAACGCAGTCCTTGATTGTCTTGGGAAAAATACACCCTGCACTAGACATATTTCCTCTCTCTCGCGGTCTCACCATTGATCCCACTAAAAATCAAGGAAGTCAATACCATATCGGAGGTTGTACCGGTTTGGCCAGTGGTACGATATATTTCTGGTACTGATCAATACCGGTGTACCGTTTCAAGTTTACTGCTATAAATAAATATATATTCATTAATTTAAGCTTTATTGTTTAAATCTCATAAATATAAGTTATATAACCATATTGTCAATGACTCAATTCTTAACCTGTAATTCTAATCCCAGCCCAATAAAAAGCAATAGATACATTTATTAAAAAATAATAACAATCAAATTAATATTATATTTTATTAAAAATAAGAACCAATCCGCCATCACGTGGGGCTTTTAAAATTTCAATTCATTTGGTATCAAAAGTCAAAACATGCTAGCTGTAAAGTAACAACTATTAGTAAATATGTTTACCAAAGAAAAAAAAAATTATCAGTAAATATCAATTTGAAGGGTTTTTAAAAAACTAATTAGGGTAGCACGTGCTTGCCATGGAAAAAAAGTACTGTAGTAATTAAGGCCAATTCTAGATTTTATTCGTATTACAAAACAAAGATATGAATTATTTGATTTTTAAAATATATAGAGATTTACATTAATCAAAAGAGACATTAATTTCAAAAATTTTGATAATTATGTCGTAAAAAATTAATCTCATTTGTTTAAGAATTTTGATCAACCACAAAGTTAGGGTAACTATTTAACATATAAATATTTATTTAACTATAATAGATTTTTAGTACCTACTTGCTAAAGACAATATAGTTATTCTTTAAAAATTTCTAAGAATGATAACGAATATCATCGTCTTTCAACAATCAACAACTGAGTTTTGCTAAGTAATTTAAAAAAAAATTAAAAAAAAAAGATAAGAAAAGGCTTGTGTCATTAAATATCATCATTCTAACTTTCTAAGAATTTTTATCATTTAAAACTCAAAATACGTAAAAAAAAATTTTAAGATGTTAAAATTTAGCCGGAGTAATTTAGACATTACACAATAAAATATTTTAAGAATCATAAGCTTTCATTAGGGTTTAACTGAGAGAATAACAATATGATATATTTGCTCTTTTCCAAAATATTAAGGGAAAAATTGCATGATTTTAAAGTTTAAAGAAGAATTGTAAACTACTCCAAACATAAATGATGAAAAATATTTTTTTTCCTAAATCTTTTGTTTTTGTGTGCAAAACTATGTGTTTTTACTTAACATAGTGTGTAAAGAAAAAAAAAAATACAAAAAGTCAACAACAAAAAAAAATTGTATGTGGAATAGTAAATTTTGGCTCTACAAAGTTGATTAAACCAACAAAAAATTTCTAAAAACACAACAGAATGACGCAACATTTTCATAATACTTTTATAATTTTGTTATATTTTATTTTAACTTGTAAAGAATTGACAGCTCAGCAGTTTTGAAAATATTGTGACAACATCAAGATGTCTTAAGATTTTTCGCACAAAAAAATGTTATGTCCATGACATTTTCACAATAAATTATAAGTAGTAGGTTACTACAAATTGTTATTGGTAGGCAAAAAAATAGTTTCATTGGTAAGTTTAAATTAGAACCAATAAAAATTTACTATATTTGATTTGTTATGAAAGTGTTGTGAAAATTATTGTGGACAAACCAAAAATAATATAGCAAATATACTACAACTTTATGCATTCACAAAAAAAAAAAAAAAAAAAAAAAAAGCCCAGAAAGTTAAACAAACCATAACTACTATAACGAAATTACTGTAACTTTTCCCATTCACTCTTTTTATATATAATATATATATATATATATATAGAAATATACATTGCACTTATAATGTAAATTTCTATTGTAAACACGTAAAAATTGGTAAATGTTGTACACATTTGCAAAATTTGTACAATTTTTTTTTGCAAATGTATATAATATTTGCTACTTTTTGTGCATATACAATGTAAACTTACATTATAAGTAGAAAGTAAACATATAAAGATCCTTTAAAAGAAAAAAAGCAAGCTCAAACCAAGTTGGTGAACTTGAAGGAAAAAAAAGGAGAAAAAAGGCAAGTCACTAAACCAAAAGTACTGTTCATAACACTATTCATGAGTTTATTCGCTTTTTTTATATATAGAAAAAAAGAGCATAAATCGATGACTGTGAAAAAATTATATAAAAAAAAAAAAAAAACTATGAACAGTACATATTGAACAAACCAAAAGTACTGTAACTTTTACACATTCACCCAACAAATGTCACAACATTTTACAAAACATTTATTTTTAGTTGTAGTTGGTCACAGTTTCATATTTTATTATTTTATTTTGACTAATAAGAAATTGACACTTCAATAATTATGAAAATATTGTGAAATTTATTGTGTCAGTATAACAATATATATGCGAGTTCTTATAAATATTTAAAAGAAAAAAAAAATACAAATGGAAGATTGAAAAAAAAAAATGTTGTAGCTACAGTGCCAATTGAACAAACCAAAGTGGCATAGTAGCAACTGTTCAAAACTTAGGGGAAAAAAAATGACTCACTACACCAAAAGGGGCACTGTAGAGGCATTGCCTCTTCTTATATAGTTAGTAGAAAAAAGAGCACAAATCGATGATTGGAAAAAAAAAAAAAAGGTACACATTGAACAAACCAAAGGTACTGTAACTTTTACACATTTACCTAAAAAGTGTCACAACATTTTCACAAAATATTTATTTTCAGTTGTAGTTGGTCACAGTTTCATATTTTATTATTTTATTTTGACTTATAAGAAATTGACACCTCAATAATTGTGAAATTTGTTGTGTCAGTTTAACAATATATATAAAAGAAAAAAAAAGTACAAACGGAAGACCGGAAAAGAAAAAAGAAAAAAAAAATTGTAGCTACTGTAGCTACTATTCAAAACTTTAAAAAAAAAAAAAAGACAAAGTGGCTCAACAAAATGGCACTGTAGATGTACAACGCAAAGAAACTGGATGTATAGTGCAAAAACATTGTACACGCATTCGCGCTTTTATATATAAGAAAAAAAAGCACAAATCGATGATTGAAAAAAAAGAAGTACATATTGAACAAACCAAAGTACTGTAGCTTTTACATATTCACTTAACAAGTGTCACAATATTTTTACAAAACATTTATTTTCAATAGTGGTTGGTCATAGTTTCATATTTTATTATTTTATTTTGACTTATAAGAAATTAACACTTTAATAATTGTGAAAATATTATGAAATTTGTTGTGTCAGTATAATAATATATATAAAAGAAAATAAAAAATACAAACGAAAGACCAAAAAAAAAAAAAAAAAACTGTAACTACTATAGCTACAGTACCTGTTCAAAACTAAAAAAAAAAAAAAAAAAGACAAAGTGGCTCACAAAATTGCACTATAGATAAATAGTACTGTAGTTTTTACACATTCACCTAACAAGTGTCACAACATTTTCACAAAATATTTATTTTCAGTTGTGGTTGGTCACATTTTCATATTTTATTTTGACATATAAGAATTTGATACCTTAATAATTGTGAAAATATTGTGAAATTTGTTGTGTTAGTATAACAATATATATAAAAGAAAAAAAAAGTACAAACGAAAGACCAAAAAAAAAAAAAAAATTGTAAGTATTGTAGCTACAGTGCTGCTTGGTACTGTAGCTACTGTTCAAAACTAAATATTAAAAAAAAAAAAAAAAAACAAATTGGCTCACCAAAATTGCACTGTAGATAAACAGTGGAAAACATTGTATGAACAATGGCAAAACATTATAGCGGCATAGCCACTTTTTATATAGTTAATAGACGCTAGTTGTAAAGTCTATTTCTTGGGTGTGCTAAATATCATTTGAGAGGTTTGAAAAACTGAGAAAGAGAGAGAGAAAGAGAAAGTTAGACGGAGAGAGAGAGAGAGGGGAGAAGAAGATGAAGATGAAGTAGTAGCAGCCAAAATCAGTCCACGGCCCCGTCTTGAGGTTGAGAATGTAGAGATCGTCACCAGTGGAAGGTGAGAGTGAGAAAGAAACACTTATCTTTTTCTGGTCTGGTATGAATTTACCGGCCAAAATTCGATATAAGTCTCCGGTATAGCCGAAACGACCCGGTAAGGCCGGTATATTTTTCGGAACGAAACTACCTTGTTTCCATACTGGCATAGGTACCGATATGATAAATTCTGGCTGTATCGGCCGGTACAGTACGAAATTGACTTCCTTGCTAAAAATTGGGACCTGTTAATTATGATAGAAGAGAAGCATATATCCAATGCAGCCTATAATTTCTCGGTTGGTTGAGTTTGGACATGTAGCAATCTTTTCAATAATTCCAAGGTTCAAATCTAACCAACAACCTAGGGACATCACTTTGGTCCTATCACATCCCAACTACACTTTATTCATGTGATCTGGTTTGATCTACTGCTGAATTTAACAAGTCCATTCAGATCTTGAAGCTCGCTTTTCAGACAACAAAAGGGATTTTTTTTTCAATTAACTTTAAATATCAAACAATTTCGTTAATTGTCAAGTTTCAAAATAATATGTGAAACTAGTATCTCAAGTTTCAAGATAAAACTCGAGTTTCTAAGTCTCAATTTGTAAGTGGTGGAGGGTGATGTGGAAAAAAATCCACATGGAACTCAAGTTTTTAAGACTTAAGTTCCATCATTTTATTTCTATTCGTGTTCTTCTTCATTGCTCCACCCAGTGTTCTTCTCTAGCTAGATCACCCACCTAGAGTCTCTTTGTTCTTTCTTCAGATCTTATGTGGGTTTTTCTTTTCGTCTTCAATTTCTTCAGAATCTCAGATCTTCATCGTGTTCTTCAAATTCATCTTCTTTTTTTATGGAGCTCGAGTCTTAAAGACTTGAGTTCCATGTGGCAAAAAATATCTCCATGTCAGTAATTGATCTCGAGGCTTTGAGGCTCGATTTCTTTGCCGAACTCGATATTCAAAGACTCGAGATACTAGTTTCTTAAATGGTTTCAAAACCTTGCTAACCAACGATATTCTACCTCCTCACTACGTTAGTCTCCAAATATGCCCCAACAAAAGGTTAAGGCAAATTAATTAATTGTATTAACAAATCGGAGTTAAAACAATCTCTTCTGTTCTATCTGCTTCTAGAAGGAAATGCCAGTATAAAATTTTTGTGACAAATTATACGTGGTTGGTTATTTTTGATTGTTATGAATAGAAAAAAATAATTTAAGCAGTGAATTCGAATTAAAAAAAATTAAACTCTTAGTTATTTTTTTCAACATTTGTTGTCCTTCTGTATGGCTCAAACATTTATTAATAAAAAAAAAAATAGAAGACTTTCTTATTCTTTTTCAAATGAAGTTTGACACATAAAAGAACCAATAATCTATTAATTATGATACAAATAAAAATAATAATTGCATATATAATCCCTAAAAATGAAGGAAAACCTAAAAAATAAATAAAAAATAAAACTTTTTAAGATGGGTAAAGTGGGGTGGTGTGGGAGACAAATTTATTATAAACTTTACATTTGTGATAATATAAACTCTTTCTGGGTGAGTTTGTTGGGAAAAACCGAAAAACCAAAGAATCTCATGAAGCTTTTTAAAACAAAAAGGGCCATGGTAATTAGTTGGAACTCTTCTAAAATTTCCAAGATAAGAACCAAATTAACCTTTGAATTAATTTATAAATGTGTCCTGAAATTTGTGATTATGTAAAGGCATTGTGTCTGGACTCATAGTTAGTTGGGTTAAAAGTAAAACAATAAAGGTTGTTTGGTACGATATTGAATACTGTTGTTAAAAAAAAAAAAAAAAACATGTTTGATAAGATGTTTTGAACACATTTTTATATTATAAATACTTTAAATACGTATTTTTATAATATTCTAAATCACCCTTTTCACATCTTTTTTAACAAAACTGTATTGAGAGGCTCTGCGATTAATGCTTTCAGTGCTTTGACGCATGGTAAAAGTAAAACAACTGTGATGTTTGCGCAAGAGATTCCCTGTTGACTGGCAGATGGAGATGATTATATTTGCACAGTAATTCCATCTACCGACATGTCTACCTATTTGCACGCTACTACAGTAAGTGCACCCTGACATGTCTTTCATGCTATTCAATTTTTGAAAGCTCACACCTTAGAGCAATTACATCAGTCAATGCATAATATTCCGTCTATTTTACATTTAAAACCTACTTTTTCTATTTTCCACTATCATTTTTATAAAATATTCACATCAGTTTATCTATTTTACAAAATATTTCAATAAAATATTATTTCTCCTCAATTTTTTTATAATTCCTCTCAACTACCTTTACATAATCTCTCTCTCTCTCTCTCTCTCTTTCATTTTTTCAGATTTGTTGCTCTCTCTGTACCCATCACTCATCTACACCCATTTCTCATCTACACCCTATCTCTAATCTCTGAATCTCCCATGGCCGAATCTCAAGCTTCCATCTCCGATCCTCATCAACACCGTGACACCCATCCACAGACTGCCACCATCTCCGATCCTTGAAGGAAACGGAGCTTCCAAGCTCCACCGTGACACCCACCCACTTCCACCATCTCCGATCCTTTTAAAGGAACCGGAGCTTCCAATCTCCACCGTTTCACCCACCTACAGACTACCACCATCTCCGATCCTTAAAGGAAACGGAGCTTTCCTAGCTCCACCGTGACACCCACCCACAAACTTCTACCATTTCCGATCCTTAAAGGAAACGAAGCTTCCAAGCTCCACCGATACTCTCTACGCTCAAACCACTCTCCGATCTACAAGCCTTGAACGGCGCGTGAACCATAAGAAGTCAAGCACCGATCTATCTCTCTGTTGGTTTGTGTGTGTTGATTTGTCTGTGTGTGTGTTGATTTGTCTGTGCGGATGTCTTTGTGTGCATCTGAGGAAAAAGAAGATGAGGAGTTCACTGAGTTCGTTGCGCATGGAGAAGAGAGAGAAAAAAAGGGGCGAACGGAAATTAATAAAATAATAAATACACATGCTACAGTAGCCGTGCATATATGCACGGTTACTGTAGCAATTGTGCATAAATGCACAATTATGCACAAGCTGATGTGGGCGTTTTTTTGTTCAAATTGTGTAAAATTATCAACTTTTTCCATTTTGCACAATTATGGCTAGACTGATGTAATTGCTCTTACAAATTTTGTTATTATTTTAAATTGGCTGAATAATATATATATATAAAATTTTACACATATTTTTATGTATTTTTTTATCTACGTGTATTTCTAAAAAATACAAACAACGTTATTAGAATAACATTACCAAACGGTCCTTAAGGGTTTATTTGTGATCCGCTTATTTTATTAAAATTGAAAACTTTCTACTAAAAGTATTGCAGATAAATGTAAAAGTTAGCTGAAAAAGTATAGTGTGACCCATAAATAATAGTAAAAAATGTCATAGAGCCCATAAATAATAACAAAAATAAATTGAATAATAAAATAAGCTGATTTTTTAATCTGAAGCTAAACGCACACTATGTGCCAAAGCACTGAAAGCATTAATCGCAGACCCTTTAAATACAACTTTGTTTCAAAAAATTTAAGTATCGGTTTTTAAGTATTAGTGTGTATTTGGTAAAAATTATTTTTACAAATTTATTTTACTAATCAGTTTATTTTTATTATTATTTATGAGTCTCATTATACTTTTTAGTACTATTTATAAGTTTCACTGTACTATTTCAATTAATTTTTACTTTTATCTACAATAATTTCAACAAAAATATTTTCAATTTCAATAAAATAAGAGATTCCAAACATAATTATAGCAAAAAAATAATAATAATAAAATAAAAAAGTAAAACAACTGTGATGTTTGCACAAGAGATTCCCTGTTGACTGGCAGATGGAGATGATTATATTTGCACAGGAATTCCATCTGCCAGCACAAACGCGTTTTATACATTGCCAGGCCATTAGTCTTCTCTCCTCTTCCTCTTTATTCTTCTCAGACTATTTCTATTTCCTTCTCTCTCTTTTTTTGATAAGCTCCTTCTCTCTTTCTCTCACTCTTCCTGACGTCCAGTGACTGCATCTACCTATTTGCAAGCTACTACAGTAAGTGCACCCTCACATGTCTTTCATGCTATTCAATTTTATTATTATTTTAAATTGGCTGAATGTATAGTTTTACTAATCATTAATCATTTCAATTCATATATTATGTCGGAAAAAAAATCAAATCTACTTTATTTAAGTTATTTAAACTAGAAGATAAAATCCAAATCTTTATTATTATTTTTTTGGTGTAAATTGCATATATCTGGTATATTCTTAATATATGCAACTAATATGTGGTTCTTACGGACTTATCTCTTTTGTATTTTTTTTTTTTTTTTCCGGTTAAACCTCTCTTTTGCTATTTGTTTCATGAGATATACAGACCATTTTTATCTAAGTTGTGTTCATTTGTTTCGATAGAAAGTTTTGTGTAAATATAATTTTTTGTATTTTAGCATAAGAAAAAAATAAGTCAAAGGAAAACTAGTTGCGGTCAACGAAAAACGTATAGCTTATTTTTAGAAATTATTTTTTATTAAATGTTTTTAAAAAACAATTTTATCTCACAACATGCTAAATAAAGGAAATTTGAATATTATTTTTCAACTTATTTAAGGTTGCTACCAACATTAAAAAATGATATAGTGTAATAGAAAATACTTTTTTAAAAATAACTCATTTTCTAGAAAATATTATCATTGAAACTCGAAACAAACAAGCGAATTGAAATTAGAAAACCTCAAATCTAAACTTGCTTTTTAATATATCAACCTTGCTCAATCAAGAGCAAGACTAGCGGTGAAGCCAAAGCGACTCTCATATGCATACACATGTATACGAGTACTTGAGTCTAATCTAAATAATTAAAAAAAAACATTCATATTGTATTTATTTGTTTGAGGGTTTTATTTTTTATTTTAATGAATGTGTTACACATGAATAATTTATTTTGTTTTTTTCTTTTAAAGAAAATTTCCACTTCTCTCATGAAAGGAATTTTAGAAACTTGACATATCTCATATAAAACTTGTGTCAATTCTGAAATTTTGGTTAATATAATCATAGAATGATTAAGTTGCAGTAATTTAACAACTAATGTGAATATATATACTTGAAACATAATAGTCAACTTCAAAAAAAAAAAAAATTTTGACCACTCTTATAATTCTTATTTGTACACAAATTTATGTGAAAAAGAATAAATTATTACATGAATTTGTTATTTTTTTTAAAGTCATCGCTCTCAAAAGTTAAAAATAAAGTTCTTTTTTTCTTTTCTTTTCTTTTTAAAAAAAATTATAACTTTTTGTTCTTTTTTTCAACTTTTTTTGGCTTGGTTTAAACCTTTAACAATCTTTGATAAAATAAAAAAGAATTATTATTCTTTTTCAAATGAAATTTGACATTTAAAGAAACAGTAATCTATTAATTATAATATAAATAAAAAAGAATTGCATAAATAATCCATAAAAAATGAAGGAAAACTAATAATAATAATAATAAAACTGCAAGGTGGGGTAAAGTGTGTGAGAGGGGGGGGGGGGAACAAATTTTTTATGAACTTTATATTTGTGATAATATAAACTCATTCCGGGTGATGATTGATGAGTTGGTTGGGGGAAAAACCAAGAATCTCATTCCTTTAAAAATAAATAAATAAATAAAAATGAAAAAGAGAATCTCACAAGGCTTTTTGAAACAAAGCTGATGCTTCCAGTGTTTTGACCCATAGAAGTAAACATCTGATATGTTTGATGCTTCCAGATGATCATACTCGTAGAGGCTGGATTCACATCCGATGCAATACCTCCACCTCTCTCACAATTTTTTTTATTTTATTAATTTTTTAACTTTATCTTTTTAACTCTCTTTTATTATATATTATTTAATGATTGAGATTGAAAATTACTTTTTAAACTTTCCATCTCAACCATTGATTAGATATTGCAATTCGTAGAGGCTTATGGTAATCACACCCGTCACATCGAATCCAAAAGCATCTTCTTTCGGCAGAGTGTTAGTCCTACCACTTGTTCTAATCATTTGAGTCTTTTGGCGAGTGACATAAAACACGTTGTAATAAATTTCTATACGATTACACTCTGACATGTCTTTGATGCTATGGATTTTATATTTTCTTGGCTAAATATTATAGTTTATTAACGCAGTAAACAAAATAAGATGAAAAGTTTGATGGAAGTGTTTCAAGGATTAGATTTATTGATCGTGATATTGCTATTTATAGAAAGGTTCCTAAAAATACACGAAGCTTATGGCCAAAATGGACAAATGCCTTTTTCTCCTAAACTAAGCAGTTTTGTCCTTTTTTTCCAAACTAATTAAGCAAATGTCTTTCTTTTGTAACTCGATTTGAGATAAATCGAGTTTAAAAAAAAAAAAATTTTGGAGCCCTCTAACGGTGTTTTTAAGGATGTATAGTGATGTTTTAAGGACCTATAGTGGTGTTTTGTAACTCGACCTCTATAAAATTGAGTTATAGGCAATTTATTATTATTATTTTTATCTATAACTCGATTTCATATAGGTTGAGTTACAAAATGCCATTATAGGTCCTTAAAAATGCCGCTATAGGGCCTAACTCGATTTATCACAAATCGAGTTTCAAAAGAGGGGTATTTCCCTAATTAGTTTAGGAAAACAGGACAAAGAGTTGCTATTTTTATCCGAAAAGGGCATTTGACAATTTTTTCCCGAAGCTTATCTAGCCATTAGAGGGCTTGGCAAAAAACTACTTGAAGGTGATTTTGATAGACATAAAATAATTATATAATATTTTTAAAGAATCAGAACAAGCTTATTTTTATTATTCTATAGATCTATATTATTGAAATTAATTTTATTACTCTACAGATCCATTTTTACTATCAATTTTTTTAATTCTAATATTAAATTCTCTATATATCTATTGTAAGGGAAAAGAAATATGGTTCGAAAGAAAGATCGATTTTGGGAGTATGTTGAAGAACTAAATGGTCGTTTCAAATGTAAGTTTTGTAAACTTGATTTTGCTGGGGGTGCTACAAGGATTAAGTACCACTTGGCTCAAGCTAAAGGCCACGATATTAATATTTGTACAAAAGTGCCTAAAGAGGTCCAAGTGGAAGCTTCTCTAACAATTGGTGAACCTAACAAAAAGCTAAAGGGTGCATCAACTTCAAACAAGGATAAGGAGAGGGAAATCAGCTCAACTTCAATATCAAAGAATGACATGTTAAGCGGAGTGTTTGAAAAGGTGAGTAAAGATGTAAATATTTTATATTTAGATTATATTTCATCATAATCTTAGCAGTGAACTTGTGATAACATTTTCAGTTATTGATTTTAATTGTTTGAATAAAGTAAAACATTATAATAAATTTCTCTATTAATAAGTGATTTTTTTTCCTTGCAACAAGCGGGGAAGGGAAGTTTGAACTCATGTTCTCTTCCATTGGAGAAGTGTAATGTCAGTAAACTACAAAATTATTAACATTATTATTATTTTATTTATTTATATAATTTGATAGTTATAACATAGGGAAGAGGGGATAAGTGTGTTTGTTTATGAAATTTAAGGGGGGAAGAGAAGGTGGAAAGTAATGTGGAACACAAAAAAATGGGATAAAAGATTTTTATTCAATACTAATCTATACAATATCTAAAAGTTGAAGTGTAGCATTTATTATTATTATATTTTTGTTAAACCACGTTTTCAGCCAAGTCTTCATTTTATTTCCATCATTTCTTCAAAAAATAAGTATCTAAATATTAACGTATGCAATAATACATTATGCCTTTACTCAATCTCAAAACTAATTATAACTTATCAATCATGATATGGCCATCACTTTACACATTCTTGAACTTAAATGTAACTTATAATAGAAAATACATGTAATACAAACATCTTGGGTGGAGACACCATTTATTTATTTTTAGTTTAAGCTCACCTAAAAAAAATCTCATTCCACAACTGTATACATGTCCATATGCTAATGTAGTATTCAAGGCTAAGTTGAAGGGTCCAATTGCACTACTTTTGTTTTTGATAACCTTCAATGTCGGGTCCAATTCCACTCCCACTTAGAGAACCATGTGTCATTTTCATCAATGTCAAAGAATAGAGATAATAAAGCTCTTAACAAAGTGTCTCTCCCTCCCCCTGCCCCTCTTTCTTTTTCTTTTTGTATAAAATATTACATATAAGTGGTTTTTCTATTTTTTTTTTTTTTTTATGGTGTACATAGTACCGAATTTTATTCGAATAAAAGTTTCAACAAGTACGTAGAATCACAAGTGCATGCATAATAATTTAGTTAAAAATATCAATGTGATAACAAATCTGATTGATATTACTTTTAAAACAAACCACTTCCATCACATTGGAATACATTACTTATCACATATAATGGTTTTACATCACTTTATTATTATAATTATTATTAATTTTTTGAGTTATGTTTACTAATTACGATTCAGCATTCGGTCCATTGTAGTCCAATTTGATCTATTACAGTCTAGTTTGGTCCAGCTCATTCCAGTTTAGTCCATAATGGTCCACTTCAATCCATTTTGGTGTACTTACCTAAAAATAGGAAAAAAAAAAAGGTTTGGGTTGGGAGTACTATATTGCTATCAATTATTTGAGTAATATTCATTGTACCTATATGATCAGTTTTGATTATCATGACAATCTTCTTAAGAGAATAAAAAATTTGAATAATATATTTGAAACTTAAAAATTTTAGTTATACAAAAATAAATTAGGAAACTATAATGCATAATAACAATAGTTAGAAAAACATGAATACTTAAAAAAATAATATCAATCAAAAACACCATAAATGATAAAATTATATATTTGTAAAAATTGAGAAATATAAATTACTTTTAGAGTTTGTTTAATTTTTAGGGAGAACAAATTATCTACAATAAATTTTAGATAGTAGGCTATATATTATACCACATTTAAAAATAATTATATATTTTCATGTATCGCGTGTGTTTACGACTAGTTATTATAAAACTCCAAAAAAAAAAAAAACTATTAATTATTGTATAAAAATTAAGAAGGTGAAAATCATAATATAAGTTTTTATATTTCCAATATATAAATATATCTAGACCCACCTTGTTTATTGTTAATAGAATTCTACTCTACACTCCACAAACACTTTCATACTATTGTCTCTTATGCAGAGTAAGGCAAAATACATTGCTGAAATTTTACTTGGTGTTTTTGTGGAGGGGCTTCTAGCCAAGTTAAGATCAATTGTTATAGAGCAACATATTAGTTTTGAGTTGGGTTTCAAGGAAGGGCTAATAGATCTTCTTATCTTGTTAACCCAAATTCAACTTGTGTTAAATGATGCTGAGAAAAGACAAGCAAGTGATGATTTTGTGAGGAGTTGGTTAGCAGAGCTTAGACGTGTTGCTTATGACATTGATGATGTGCTAGACGAGTTTGGCTATAACATTCTTCAGCAAAAGGTACTAAATTACTCTTCACCCTCTAATGACATTATCAATATGGCAAACAAAATTAAGACCATCAACGGATCATTAAATAGACTTAAAGGTGACATTGCTAGTTATGATCTTCAAGCGGAGTTTGTGAATTTGATCCCTGAGATTTGCTTTACCATGGAGATAGACTCCTTCCTTGATGATTCAAAAGTTAATCAAAATGTTGGAAATAACATTGTAGAAGCAACCTATTGTGATAGTGTGATAGAAATCACAGAAACCCTTCCCCAATATGAATTAACAGAATATGATTATTGGTCCATATTCAAGAAAAGAGCATCTGCAAATGAAAGACTTCTAACTCTAGATTTGGAGAAAATTGGAAAGGAGATTGTTAAAAAATGTAAAAGGGTTCCATGGGCTGCAAGATTTTTAGGGGGAATAATGTACTTTATACATGATAAAGGTGAATGGCTATTGATTCAAAATAATAAAAATTGGGGTTTACTGAATGATGATAACAATGGAGTGTTTCACATATTAAAGTTAGGCTATGATCATCTTCAAACACCATCTTTGAAACGATGTTTCGCATACTGTGCAATTTTCCCTAAAGATTATGACATGAAAAAGGACGAAGTAATTCAGCATTGGATGGCTGAAGGGTTCCTTGAACCATCTAAAGAAGGTAATACGGTGAGGGAAGATATTGGTAACACGTATTTCAATATTTTGTTGGCTACTTCCTTTTTCCAAAATGCTAGAAAGGATGTCTGTGGTGAAATTATTAGTTGCAAAATGCATAGTTTGGTGCATGATTTTGCCCTTTCAATTTCAAAATCTGAAATTCTAATTTTGGAGGGAGATTTTGTGGATAATGTTAGTAAAGTACAACCTTTATTTGTTCGATCTAATGGCAAAACAACACCAGGAACTTTATTTAGTGGAGATAGTTTCACAAAAATGCGCACATTAATTTCAGAAAATCTAGACTGTGACATGTTATCAAATTTTAAAAGCTTACGTGTTTTAAAATTATTCAGGTCTAGTATAATAAGGTTGCCAAATTCAATTGAGCAGTTAATACATTTGAGACTTCTTCACATCTTGGACACTGAAATTGAGGAATTACCAAAATCCATTACCAAACTCTACAATTTGCAAACTTTAAGAATCGAAGAATGCCCTAGACTCAAGAAGTTTCCAAAAGACCTAAGCAATTTGATTAACTTGAGACATATTATTTTTAATAGTGTTGGGCAATTAGTAAGATTGGCAAATGGTTGTATTTCAAGGGCAGGGTATAGAGATAGTCCACTCAAAAATATGGGACGGTTGACTTGCCTTCAAACAATGAAATTTTGTGCTGTGGGTCAAGATGAAGGTTATAGGATTAAAGAAATAGGACCCTTAAAAAATCTCAGAGGAGAAATAAACGTATACAATTTAGAGAAAGTGAAAGATGAGGAAGAAGCCAAAAGTGCAAAATTAAAAGAAAAGGAAATATTCAAGTTGGGATTATTTTGGAGTCCTTTTGCTAGAGAATTGGATAGGTATGATAAAGATGAAAATGTGTTGGAAGGCCTCCATCCTCACCCAAGTTTGAAAAGCTTAACAATCGGAGAGTATGGAGGAAAGAAATTCCCATCTTGGGCTAATGATTTGTCACTATTTCACAATCTGATTCATATCAAATTGATTGGGTTTATGGAATGTGAAAAAGTTCCCACTCTCGGGCATTTACCCTGTCTTAGGGTTCTTGAAATATATTACATGGGCAACATAAGAAGTATAGGAAGTGAATTTTACATTTACAGTGATGGGAGTTACAGAAATACTACTACATTGTTTCCGGCATTGAAAATACTCAAATTGGAGTCGATGCAAAGCTTAGAAGAGTGGAAGGATGCAAAGGAGTTGACAAGTGCAGGTGAGGTGTTGTTGGTATTTCCTTGCCTTGAGGAGTTGATTATTAGAGTGTTTGCTAAATTGAAAGATTTTCCAAACTCACTGTGCACCCTCGTTTCCCTTCAGAAGTTGGTAGTACAGGATTGTCCTAAGTTGAGGTCATTGCCATGTGTCCCGTCAGTTATTCAACACTTGGAGATAATAGGATGTAGTATTGACGAACTACCCAGTGGGCTACAATTCTGTACATCTCTTCAATATTTGATGATTAGAAGCTGTTCGAATTTGAAATCAATTCCAGAATCACTGCATACCCTCGTTTCCCTTCAAAAGTTGGTAGTACAAAATTGTCCTAAGTTGAGGACATTGCCAGGTGTCCCATCAGTTATTCAACACTTGGAGATAATAGGGTGCTATATTGATGAACTACCCAGTGGGCTACAATTCTGTACATCACTTAAATATTTGGAGATTGAAGACTGTCCAAATCTGAAATCAATTCCAAAATCACTTTACACTTGCGTTTCCCTTCATAAGGTCGTAGTACGCCATTGTTGTAAAGTGAGTTCTTTGCCAGGTGTCCCGTTAGTTATTCGACACTTGGAGATAATAGGGTGTGGTATTGATGAACTACCCAGTGGGCTACAATTTTGTACATCTCTTCAATATTTGATTATTAGAAGCTGTTCGAATTTGAAATCAATTCCAGAATCACTGCACACCCTCGTTTCCCTTCAGAAGTTGGTAGTACAGAATTGTCCTAAGTTGAGAACATTGCCAGGTGTCCCGTCAGTTATTCAACACTTGGAGATAATAGGGTGTCATATTGATGAACTACCCAGTGGGCTACAATTCTGTACATCTCTTCAATATTTGGAGATTCAGGACTGTCCAAATCTGAAATCAATTCCAGAATCACTGCGCACCTACGTTTCCCTTCAGAAGTTGGTAGTACGGGATTGTCCTAAGCTGAGGTCATTGCCATCTGTCCCGTCAGTTATTCGACACTTAGAGATAATAGGGTGTGGTATTGATGAACTACCTAGTGGGCTACAATTCTGTACATCTCTTCAATATTTGATGATTAGAAGTTGTTCGAATTTTAAATCAATTCCAGAATCACTGCACACCTACGTTTCCCTTCAGAAGTTGGTAGTACAGGATTGTCCTAAGCTGAGGTCATTGCCATTTGTCCTGTCAGTTATTCGACACTTGGAGATAATAGGGTGTGGTATTGATGAACTACCTAGCGGACTACAATTTTGTACATCTCTTCAATATTTGATGATTAGAAGCTGTTCGAATTTGAAATCAATTCCAGAATCACTACACACCTACGTTTCCCTTCAGAAGTTGGTAGTACAAGATTGTCCTAAGCTGAGGTCATTGCCATCTGTTCCGTCAGTTATTCTTCATTTGGAGATAATAGGGTGTGGTATTGATGAACTACCTAGTGGGCTACAATTCTGTACATCTCTTCAATATTTGATGATTAGAAGTTGTTCGAATTTGAAATCAATTCCAGAATCACTGCACACCTACGTTTCCCTTCAGAAGTTGGTATTACAGGATTGTCCTAAGTTGAGGTCATTGCCATTTGTCCCGTCAGTTATTCAACACTTGGAGATAATAGGGTGTGGTATTGATGAACTACCCAGCGAGCTACAATTTTGTACATCTCTTCAATATTTGATGATTAGAAGTTGTTCGAATTTGAAATCAATTCCAGAATCACTGCACACCTACGTTTCCCTTCAGAAGTTGGTAGTACGGGATTGTCCTAAGTTGAGGTCATTGCCATCTGTCCCGTTAGTTATTCAACACTTGGAGATAATAGGGTGTGGTATTGATGAACTACCTAGTGGACTACAATTCTGTACATCTCTTCAATATTTGATGATTAGTAGCTGTACGAATTTGAAATCAATTCCAGAATCACTGCACACCTACGTTTCCCTTCAAAAGTTTGTAGTACAGGATTGTCCTAAGCTGAGGTCATTGCCATCTGTCCCGTCAGTTATTCAACACTTGGAGATAACAGGGTGTGGTATTGATGAACTACCCAGTGGGCTACAATTCTGTACATCTCTTCAATATTTGATGATTAGTAGCTGTTTGAATTTGAAATCAATTCCAGAATCACTGCACACCTACGTTTCCCTTCAGAAGTTGGTAGTACAGGATTGTCCTAAGCTGAGGTCATTGCCATCTGTCCCGTCAGTTATTCGACACTTGGAGATAATAGGGTGTGGTATTGATGAACTACCCAGCGAGCTACAATTCTGTACATCTCTTCAATATTTGATGATTAGAAGCTGTTCAAATTTGAAATCAATTCCAGAATCACTGCGCACCTACGTTTCCCTTCAGAAGTTGGTAGTACAGGATTGTCCTAAGTTGAGGTCATTGCCATCTGTCCCGTCAGTTATTCGACACTTGGAGATAATAGGGTGTGGTATTGATGAACTACCCAGCGAGCTACAATTCTGTACATCTCTTCAATATTTGATGATTAGTAGCTGTACGAATTTGAAATCAATTCCAGAATCACTGCACACCTACGTTTCCCTTCAGAAGTTGGTAGTACAGGATTGTCCTAAGCTGAGGTCATTTCCATCTGTCTCGTCAGTTATTCAACACTTGGAGATAATAGGGTGTAGTATTGATGAACTACCCAGCGGGCTACAATTCTGTACATCTCTTCAATATTTGATGATTAGTAGCTGTACAAATTTGAAATCAAATCCAGAATCACTACACACCTACGTTTCCCTTCAGAAGTTGGTAGTACAGGATTGTTTTAAGCTGAGGTCATTGCCATTTGTCCCGTTAGTTATTCAACACTTGGAGATAATTGGGTGTAGTATTGATGAACTACCCAGCGGGCTACAATTCTGTACATCTCTTCAATATTTGATAATTAGTAGCTGTACGAATTTGAAATCAATTCCAGAATCATTGCACACCTACGTTTCCCTTCAGAAGTTGGTAGTACAGGATTGTTTTAAGTTGAGGTCATTGCCATATGTCCCGTCGGTTATTCAACACTTGGAGATAATTGGGTGTAGTATTGATGAACTACCTAGCGGGTTACAATTCTGTACATCTCTTCAATATTTAATGATTAGTAGCTGTACGAATTTGAAATCAATTCCAGAATCACTGCACACCTATGTTTCCCTTCAGAAGTTGGTAGTACAGGATTGTCCTAAGCTGAGGTCATTGCCATCTGTCCCGTCAGTTATTCAACACTTGGAGATAATTGGGTGTAATATTGATGAACTACCAAGCGGGCTACAATTTTGTACATCTCTTCAATATTTGATGATTAGTAGCTGTACAAATTTGAAATCAAATCCAGAATCACTGCACACCTACGTTTCCCTTCAGAAGTTGGTAGTACAGGATTGTCCTATGCTGAGGTCATTGCCTTTTGTCCCGTCAGTTATTCAACACTTGGAGATAATAGGGTGTGGTATTGATGAACTACCCAGCGGGCTACAATTCTGTACATCTCTTCAATATTTGATGATTAGTAGTTGTACGAATTTGAAATCAATTCCAGAATCACTGCACACCTACGTTTCCCTTCAGAAGTTGGTAGTACAGGATTGTCCTAAGCTGTGGTCATTGCCATCTGTCCCGTCAGTTATTCAACACTTGGAGATAGTAGGGTGTAGTATTGATGAACTACCCAGTGGGCTACAATTTTGTACATCTCTTCAATATTTGATGATTAGTAGCTGTACGAATTTGAAATCAAATCTAGAATCATTGCACACCTACGTTTCCCTTCAGAAGTTGGTAGTACAGGATTGTCCTATGCTGAGGTCATTGCCATTTGTCCCGTCAGTTATTCAACACTTGGAGATAGTAGGGTGTAGTATTGATGAACTACCCAGCGGGCTACAATTCTGTACATCTCTTCAATATTTGATGATTAGTACCTGTACGAATTTGAAATCAATTCCAGAATCACTGCACACCTACATTTCCCTTCAGAAGTTGGTAGTACAGGATTGTCCTAAGTTAAGGTCATTTCCATCTGTCCCGTCAGTTATTCAGCACTTGGAGATAATAGGGTGCAGTATTGATGAACTACCTTGCGGGCTACAATTTTGTATATCTCTTCAATATTTGATGATTAAAAGCTGTATGAATTTGAAATCAATTCCAGAATCACTGCACACCTATGTTTCCCTTCAAAAGTTTGTAGTACAGGATTGTCCTAAGTTGAGGTCATTGCCATCTGTCCTGTCGGTTATTCAACACTTGGAGATAATAGGGTGTGGTATTGATGAACTACCCCGTGGGCTACAATTCTGTACATCTCTTCAATATTTGAACATTAAGCACTGTTCCAATCTGAAATCAATTCCAGACTTAGGAGAACTATTTCATTCTCTTATTATTTTAAAACTTAGCAACTGTGCTGATCCAAGACTGAAGCTAGAGGGCAGCTTAAAGACTTTGGTAATCGGTGGGTTTATTGAAGAGTTGGATGCTTTCCCGATTCTGCGTTATCCTTCCATTCGATACTCGTACGCGTCCCTCAAAAAGCTAATATTGGTTGGGAGGCCTACACTCAACTCTCTCCCGAACGGAATTCAACTCTTCACTGCCCTTGAAGTGCTGCGGATACAGAACTTTAACGGAATGGAAGCTTTGCCTGATTGGTTCAGCTATCTTTCTTCTCTTCAAAAGCTGTCTCTTTTCCACTGCAAAAGGCTGATGTATCTTCCCATTCTACACCTCACCAATTTAAAACATCTGCACATTGATTTTTGCCGCAATTTAGAGAAAAGTTGTGCAGAAGGGAACGGCGCAGAGTGGTTGCAGATTGCCCATATTCCAAACATCAAAATCAATGGAGAATACATCCAAGGGGGAGAGGATTCTGACAACTCTGAATACTCTGACTGGGATGTATTTGACGTCTTTGACAATGACTTTGAAGATGAGTAGTAAGTGTACTTATATCTGGACTAGAAGTATATTCCATTTCCTACTGGCCCCCAATTTATTTATGTAATTTTTTTTTTTCACATCTTATCATTTTAAGTTAATTATAAAAATAAATAAATATTTTAGATTAATGCATATTGAATCACTTAATAGAAATTTATCTCACCAACCACTCTGATTAGTGGAATTTTTCAAAAAATCTGAAACTTTGCACTTCACAATGCATGTCCTCCTCGCAATTATCAGAGCCTGCTTTTTGTCCATTCATGATAACATACATTGATTACGTCCATTGATGAAAGCATACTCATTCTTTTCAATTTCATGAGCTGGAATTCTAATATAATACATGGAGCAGTTCTTGTTTTCAGGGCTTCGTAAAAGTTGGAAATAGATTTTGTTAATTTGGGCTGCAGGGTCATAATTCCTATGTTTATTTGAGTGAATTTATTGTGGGAAAGTGGAGTTGGGTTGCATAAGAATGAGATTAGACATTGGGTGGGAGAAGGTCTTGCGGATTTTTGTTTTCATGTTTGGGTTGGTAGGTCAGTTTTACTGGTCCATGAAGTTATGTGATCCCCAGTTCTACTAGTGGAAGTAAAGCTTAAATTTCTTATAAAGTTTTAGACAGCATTGAAAGTGTTGATGGTTCTAATATATTTATATATCGGTCTTAGTTTTTGAAGGTTTCTAACACGTTTAAATCTGTTTGGCTAAATCATGAAGCTTGCAAGAAGATTCCATCTTGGAAAATAACCAACTTGATGACAACTGATGCCAAGGTACTTCAGGTCTGCTTTCTCTTTACCATTTCAGATATGTGTATATAACTTACTTCTTAATGGGTGCTTTGCCAAGTCCAATTCAGTTTATATATATTTGTACAGTGACTGGTTGTGTACCCATTGTGCATATCTACATAAACAAAATTGTTAGTCTATGTAAAGATGTGCATGTCAACTCCATATATGTGTTCATATGTCACCAAAACAATGTATAGAGTTAGATTGAGTAGTCAGATCACAGAATTATGGATTGACACTCTTTGACATGAAAGTCATACTGTGTATCTGGTATTATTATAGCTTAACCTGAACAAATGTCCTTTACTTTCACTCTTTTAATTGCGTACATGTATATATTAAACTAATTGCTAGGAGCATGGGATGTTAAAATAACATGTGGACACTAGGGACAGCATATCTATTGTGTTCAGCCAGAGGAAAAATTAATTTACTTATGGAGTTTTAATCTAGCCGCAAGCTAATGTAAGCTTATAAGATTTGGTAAGCTTTCGCAAATCATCTCTTATGTCTGAATAATTAGAGTACCAATTCAATCTGATAAGTATATCATTCATGCCAAAAAAGTTTAACAATTTTCAGATCTTAATGGTCAAAAGTTTTAAATAATCTCTACTGTTTTGTGTGGTGGGTGAAGATGACACACCATTAGCACCAGCTGCAGTGGTTGAAGTTGCATGCTGCCTTTTCTATGATTTTCATGGCCTTTTACTGGTTGATTTACACCCGGGTATCACCTGCGAGGTTTCTCTGTTAATTATTCAGAATCTATAAGCAAATAATTAAGGATAACAACAAATTATAAAAAAATAAAATAACATAAAAAATTGAGAGAAGAGAGAATGAGAGAGTGAATACAATATTTGCAACACTTTGAAACCTTGAGTAAAAGACTATGAAGCCTTTTCTTAAGTCCATTAACCCTCATAAAATTAGATTCAATTAAGGTTTTCCATCTATTTTGGTGTTTTCTTTCTGTAAGCTTTATATTATTTTCATACCCAACAGGTGACCATTCTGATTGATCTAGATCATGCAATTGTTTGGAGGATAGATCCCACTCACTCGCATATATGGTGATGGACCAGTATCTATAAACTGACCACGTTGTTGATACATTCTGACAACTTCCATAGCGATTTAGAAAAGGCAAGATGCAATAAATGTTAATATCTCACTGAAGTGCCTGGTTATGCATAACTTTGCTAGTTTCTTAATAATTTTATATTTATTTTATTTAACAAATGGGTAAGTTGTGTGAATGAGTTGGATGTTATTGGTTATTGAGGATGCTAAACAAAAACAGATCACATAGATTCAGGTTCTACTTGGTTTAATATTTATTTTTTGAAACTATAGACAATTAATGACCTCTTATGTCTTGTGATGAAACCTTTGGTGCCATTCATCACAGATGAAACCTTTTGTCAATCTTAGTTAGTCCCCATAAGAGATAAAAGGAGCTTTGGAGATTGAGGACTCTATTTGGATCTTCCATGACTGTTGTGAGCATACTTTTGAAATAGGCAATCATACTTCTAGTTGACTCCTATTTCTTCATTCCTCTATTCTGTTTTCCCAAGATTCTTTACTTCATGACATAACTGTATTCATGTCATGTGTAGGCAAATGCAATTGAGACAATATGCCTATTGTTTCCAGCTGGCGGAACAATTGATTATAATTGCAAGCTGATGAACAGAGGAGGAATGTATATACTTAATATTGAGAGAGCAATCTTTAAGGACAAGGAGGAAGCTGGGGTTGGGCTGGTAATTAGAGTTGCACAGGGACTACTTATAGCTGTGATGAGTAAGAGAAGTTTGTGTATGAATCCAACAAGGTCAAGGTGATTGTTGCTGACTGCTGATAGAGTGCTGAGTTTTGCAAACTGTCAAATATATGAAGGTACATATGATCTGTTTGTGTCTGGGAAAATAATCAACTCGATTCAACTGATGTTGAGGTACATATGATCTGTTTTTTCTTTACCATTTGGGATTTGTATATATAATTTACTTCGAACTGTATTTATATATAGTCAGTGTGTTCTGTAGACAATGTGCATATCTTCATAAACAAAACTTTTAGAACATGTAAAGTTGTGCATGTGAACTCCAGATATGTGTTCATATGTCACCAAAACAATGTATAGATTGAGTACAGTTGGATTGATGAATTGTAGCTTTTACAATTTTTGATATGAAAGTCAATATGTGTGTCAAGTATTGTCATTGCTTAGCTTGAACAGTGTGAAATGTCCTTTGCTTTGCCGCTTTTAGTTGCTGACATGGATATGACAAACTAATTGCTAGGACCCTAGGATGTTAAAAAGCTAACAAAACTAACAACACATGGATTCTCATTGTTGAAAGAATTAAAAGATTATTCAATCAGTTAAATATGTTGCCTTGATTTGCAAGCACTGGGTACAGCATATCTATTGTGTTTAGCTGGAGGAAAAATTTATTCATGGAGCTTTAACACACTGCCAAGAAAATGGAAGAGAAGAATATCCGTCAGTGCCCCAAATTAAAGGAAAGATGTGCAAAGGGGAGCGGTGCAGAGTGGGTGGTCTAGGATTTCCTTCCCACATTCCAAATATCATTTTTTGTTGAATTTATCAAAGAAGAAGCAGTTTGAAGATCATATACATTATTAAGATTGATGACCAGTAAGTTCTCTCACCTCATCCTCCTTTCTTTTCTAATACTCTCCCTAACAACATAAGATTGTTTTTTTTTTTTTAATTGCTCCCAATTCCTTCATTTCTCCTTTAATCAATAAAAAAGTTGCCATTAAGTGTAGACACTAGGGACAGCATATCTATTGTATTCGGACGGAGGAAAAATGAATTAACTTATGGACTATTAATCTAGCCACAAGCTATAGGAAGTTTATGAGAATTGTTAAGTTTCCGTAATCTTCGCTTGTCTTCAAATATATGAAGTACTAATTCAATCCAATAAGTATACCATTTATGCCAATTATCCCCTCTTTACTTTCACTTTTCCTACAATAGCATCTATTTCATGTTGGTATTCTGATGATATTCTAATACTTGTAGTATTCACGTGTTGATGTCATTGTATCAATGTTGTAAGTGACAAGTAGCACTTGACATTTCTTCTAATGTAAAAGCCACCAGAATTCCTTGTTTATTAGAGGATTTTTTTTCCAATGTCAAGGATACTTCACACACCACCCATTTTGGAGCCTAATCTTCTTTTGGTTGTCAGAGCTGTTTGGCCAGCTTTGACACCTGTATGTGCTTAGTTGGAGGCATTAAATTTTGACGATGTTGGAGCCTCTGCATATGTGCTGTGGTAACTTTTCGTCTTTGTAAGAACTGAAGTTCTGGAACAAGAACTGCTACTACCTACCGACAATGCAGGAGGTGCCCTTGCTTTCTATGGAAAGCTAAATGGAAGATTCCTGGAGTGGTTGTCAAAGATGGATGCTTTGTTTCTTACTGTTTGCTAGAGTTCCATTGGTAGAAGATTGGTCATATTCCAAGAATCACAGTGGGGAAATTTAAATTGGTTCCAATACAATTGACTCAGTGAAATTTGTAAGTTATCTCATTAACATCTTCTCTTTTGATTTCTCTCTTCCAACAAAACCTATTGTCAATCCTAATTTTTGGTTCTTTTCTACTTTCAATTTTGTATAAAAGATTCTAAATTTGTGTTCATATACTATTTCCAGATTTGGTCATCCATCTATAAACACGAAATCTCTACACCTTCATTTTCCAATTAGCAATATCACTTCAATTTTATTTCAAACTTGTTTCCAATGTAGTGCAACAAATTTTTCTGGGTAGTGAATGTAGGCCCTGAGAGAGAGAGAGAGAGATATATATATACATATATATATATAAATATATATATTTTCAATTAATTTCTTTTTTTTTTTTGGTTAGTTCTTATTAAAAAAAGAAGGTTAGTTTTACATGTAAATTTCTGGTCTACTTCTTTTTTTTTGATAAGTAAATTTCTGGTCTACTTCTTACTATTGCATTTTCCCTATAAAGCTTTGACTTCTCAGTTTTCTATTAACTAAGGCGCTTTATTTGTACAAATTTCATGTCATTTCTATAGTATCACTTTGACCCTTACTTTGATAATGTCATGAATTTTTTTGAATTTTTTTTTTCAAACTTTAGAATAATTGATTGCATCAATTATTTATTTTACCCCAATCAGAGTTGTGCATGAACTTAAAAGTCCCGTATATTGTACCCCATAAGGAAGCATCTTGAGACTCAATTCAAATTGAACCAGACCCTGATTGCATTTTGTTTTTCTGAGATCAATTTATGACCATGGATACGACATAGTACCAGTAATTAGAATACTTGAAGATTGCACTGAAAATATATTGATTTTATTGTCTTGAGTTCTCTCTCTCTCTACTAAAAAAATTCTAGTCGTAGGTCATATTAAACTATATCATATACTTGTTTTTAAGTTTTTACCGGTATACATAGTTGATAACACTTCTGACAAAGCATTAGGTGAGGCCAAGGATTTTCTTGTGCATAGGCCATAGTTTCTTCCATTCTCTATATAACTAGCAATATATATTTTCCTTCCTTAATATACAGATTCTTGATAATTCTTCTGCCTTTCAAATCCTATGTTATTTGTTACGGTTTCCTAAAATAAGGCTTTCATGCAAATGACTTCAACGGCTTTCGGGATTATGAGGTAGAGATCTATAGATAGTCTTTTTACTTGTTGGTTGTCATTAAATTCATTTATACACATCTCTATTAGGAAATTTAAAAGTACCATATTCAGTTAAGGTTTTCCACTGTTGTGTGGTCTTCTTCTTGTAACCTTGACATGATGGTCTTGCCCAACAGGTGACCATTCTGGTTGCTCTAGGTCATGCGAATAGTTGTAGGATTGTTCTCAATCCCTTAGATATAAGATAATGGGCCTTTTCCCTATAAACACTAAATATCTGTTATTTAATAGTTTTATTACATTTTGGTTGAGAATTTGGTTTTGTACTACCTATCAAAAAAGTTTCAATTTTTAGTACTAATATAAGTAGTTCAAGCTACCACAGTGTTGATACATTCTGATGACTTCCATAACGATTTAGAAAAGGAAAAATGCATCATATGCTCCAATATTGTTGTTTCTTGATCCTTTTTTGCATGGCAGATTAGTAAGGAAGTTGCCCCTGAAACTGGATAAATGCATGACTCTGATAGTTTCTTAATTTTTTTTGGATATGAACAAATGGGTTAGCTGTGATTCTTGTGAATGAGTTGAATGTCATTGGTTGTTGAGGATGCATACCAAAAACAGATCACATAATTTCTACTTTTTTATGGTTGATCACATAAGTTCTACTCACAACATGCGTAAAGCTTTTTGAGTCATTAGACAATTGATGACGAACCATGTCTTGCTATTACCTCTCATAATCTTTGCTGCCGTAAATTGCAGCTGAAACATTTTGTCAATTGTCATTAGTCCCTTGCAAGAGATAAAAGGAGCCTTTGGAGATTCAGGAGTCTTTTCAGATCTTCTCCAGATTGTTTTGAACATTCTTTTCCCCGACTTATAATTATACTGTTGTCATCTTTACGCACTTGAGACAATTTGTCAAAGTGTGTACATGTACAGATATATAAATGATAGCAGATATTATCTAGCAAGTAGAAGTTGTAATTAGAGCTTTGAATATTTGTTCACTGTGATGCACTTGAACCTCTTCTTCACACTTGAATTTCTCACCAACAATGCAGAATTAAAATCTCTCACATGGGAGAAATTCTTTTGTAATATAATGAAAAGTGAAGGAATCATTCTCATTAGTCAATATTGTGTTGATAGTGAAAAATAGGCAGTTATAAATGTGGATGGACTAATCTTTTATCTCCTCTTCATCTACTTGAACACACTACACTAACGTATTTGGAAATCACATAACCAGATAGGGAGAATATTTTCCACAGTAAACTATACATTTAGGATAAGTTGCAATATCTGTTTATGGTGTGAGTAGCTCATTGCATCACTAAATTAAAATATCAGTGATCTTTCATTGTGTCAATTGGAGGTCATGTAGTTTAGTTTCAACTGGTCAAAGATTGCTCATTTTCCAGTTATTAAGATAAATATTTGATACATCCTGCTCTAAGGTCAAATAATTTAAAACTGGTATGTTCTCTCAAACCTCCTTCTGTCTGCTGTTTCACTTTGAATTTGTCTAACTATTCATGATTTGTTCTCTGCTATGCTTTCTCTTTTTTGCTTTATATTAGTTATTATACTCCATATATGTGTTATTATTGAACAGTGTGAAATATCCTTTGCTTTGACACTTTTAGTTGCTGGCATGGATATAACGAACTAGGAGCCTGGGGTGTTAAAAAGCTAACAAAACTAACAACACATGGATTCTCATTTTTCAAAGAACTAAAAATTTATTAATCAGTTAAATATGTTACCTCAATATGCAGGCACTTGCATATCTAATGTGTTCAGCTGGAGGAAACATTTATTCATGGAGCTTTTAACCCACCCCGAATCCTACCGAAGAGCTAAATATCCTGTCCTTGCTCCAAATTAATTGAAAGATGTGCAAAGGGGTGTGGTACAGAGTGGTCTAGGATTTCCCAAATTCCAGATGTCTATTTTAATGAATGTATTAAACAAGAAGCTGTCTGAAGATCATGTACATTATTAAGATGGATGACCAGTAAGTTTCAGACAATTAAAATCTCTGACATGGTAGAAGTTCTTTTGTAATATAAAAGGAAATGGAAAAGAATCAGTCTTCTTTTTGGTCAATCATATGCCAATGGTGAAAATTAGGCTATTATATATGTGGATGGACTCTACCCTAACATATTTGAGAATGTCTTTGACAGTAAGTGGAAAGCCACCTATTGTTCTTACATGAGCTGTACATTTGCAAGAAGCCGCAATATCTGCTTATGGTGTAACTGGCTCATTGTAATATCTGCTTATGGTGTAAGTGGCTCATTGCGTTACTAAATTACAAATACCTGTGATCTTTCATTGTCCCAATTAGAGGTCACATAGTTTAGCGCAAAAGGTTCTAAGATGGCCCATGTTCCTGTGATTAAGAAAAACCTTTGATACATTCTACATTCCTATTCTAAGCTCGAAGTCATTTATAATTTCTATGTTCTCTCCTGTTTGCTGTGAAGTTGACTCACTGTTCATGATTTGTTCTATATATATTACCATATTCTTGGGTTAACGATGTCCAAATGGTCTTATGTCAAACCATTAATTCATATTTATGTATAATTTTTGTGTACCTTCAATTTTTAGCTCTATTTCATTGTGGTTATTCCTTGATGGTTGGATTTCTTTTAGCACATCAAATATTTTTCAGAAATTAAGAGCCCTTTATGTTTTCATATTCTTTATTAATATTTAACTATGATTTCTGTAAGCCATAGTTAGAATCACTTGACAATTCTTTTGATGCAACTGCTACCAGTAATTATTGCAGGGGAGTCCTACACTCAACTCTCTAGAGAACGAAATTCAACTCTTCACTGCCCTTGAAGAGTTGTGGATAAAGAAATTTAACAGAATGAAAGCTTTGCCTGATTGGTTGGGCAATCTTTCTTCCCTTCAAAAGCTGTCTCTTCGCTACTGCAACAACCTGATTTATCTTCCCATGTTCCATCTCACCAAATCAATTCATGCCAATCAGCATATCTATTGTGTTCAGCTTATGTTTGAATAAGTATAGTACTAATTCAATCTGATAAGTATATCATTCATGCCAATCAGCAATTAGCAATTAGTTTAACATATACTTGGAGCCTTTGCAGAGGAGTTGTGGTCAATTTTCATCATCTATTCTGGAACAAGAACTGCTACTACTTATCAGCAATGCAGGAGGTGCTCCCTTTCTGTGGAAAGCTAGATGGAAGTATCCTGGAATGACTGTTGAAGTCGGATGTTTACTGGTTGCTTTGCAAGGGATATGGAATCAGCAAGAGTGGTCATTAGTAGAAGATTGTTCATAGTCCAAGACTCACAATGGAGGGAATTTAAAATGGATTCCAATGAAATTGTTTCATCGAAATTGTGAGTTCTCTCATTCTCATCTTCTTTTCTTTTAATTTTTCTCTTCCAAGAAAACCTATTATGAATCCTTTCCTGTTGGTTCTAATATTTAAGTTCGCATACTCTTTACTAAATTTGTTGTTCATATACTGTTTACATATTTCGTTTATTCTTCAATTAGTGGTCATGTAGTTCAACACAGAATGATCCAAGATTTGCCCTGTTCCAAATATCCAAATTAACTTTTGCTTCCTATTCTATGCCCAAAATAATCTAAAATTGGTATTTTTGTCAAATGTCCTTCTCTCCAACATTTTAATTTGGAATCAAGTAGGAGCTTTTTTTACCACTTACCATATTTCTTATTCACTTATTTTATAGCGAGACCCCTTCAATTTTAGTTTCAAATTTGTATTGCCATTTAGAGCAACATATTTTACTGAATAGCATATGTAGACCTTCAAATTTTTGACTTGTTAGTTTTCTAATAATTAGGGCTCATTATTTGTACAAAGTTTAAAAAGATAATATCGCCTTCACTGTTAGGTGTATCTGAATCTTAAGGGAAAAAATGTTGAATTTATGACTGATTTTTCTAAGCCATAGTTAGCAGCACTTGGCAATTCTTTTGATGTGATTGCCACCAATAATTTCTTTTTTATCAGCAAATACTTTTCCAATGTCAAGGATGCTTCACGATTGTTTGGGGCTGGGGTAACTTTTTATCTCTTCAAGAATGGAAGTTCAGGAGCAAGAGTGCCACTACCTACCAGCAAAGCAGGTGGCGCAATCACTTTCCATGGAAAGCAAAAGGAAGAACTGGAGCTTGAATTGGTTTCAAATTTCTGATCTAATTGTTATATTTAAATTTGTGAGTTGTCACATTCTCTTCTTCATTTCATTTGTTTTCTCTCTTCAATCAAAACCTAATATGATTCCTTTTGATTTTTTTTTCTTCTTTCAATTTCATATATTATTATTATTAAATTTGTTGTTTGTATACTATTTATAGATTTTGGTCATCCTTTATATCCCAATTAGAACTCATGCACTTCAGCACAGAGCGGTCCTAGATTCACCCTATTCCAAATATCGAGGTAAATACATGATTCCTATTCTAAGCTCAAAATAATATTAAATCCATATTTCTTCTCAAAGGTCCTTTTTTTCTAACATTTCATTTTGGAATAAACTAGTTCATTTTACAATTAATTTACCACATATCTTATCCATTTATTAAAGCAATTTCCCTTCAATTTTTGTGTCAAACTTGTATCTATGTACTGCAACATATTCGGTTGCATAGCATATGTAAACCTTCAAATTTTTGTTTCAAACAATCCCCTCAAAATTTTTGGATTTATTTTACCTAGGCAATTCTGGTCTACTTGTTACTATTCTATTGTCTTCACTATAATGTTTTGATTTGTTAGTTTTCTAATATAATGGCTGTTATAGAATATTAAGAAATAGCATTTTGTATATGCTTTGGTCATAATCTGATTTCATTTTAAAAATGAAAAGCTAGAACCATATGCTTTCTTAGTCTCTCTATATATCAACCATCTAGCTATCACATCTGCTGCATATGTTCATTTGAGGACTCAATATGCTTGCTAATTGCAGCCAGGTAACAGCTGTAAAGTTCATATATATGCTTATGTGCACAAATGCATGTAATCCAGAACTATGCAAGAATCCCATAAGCCAATTCTTGAGCATCATTCATCTCTCTTACATTTCTCTCTGTTATAGGAGATAAAAGGAGCAACAAAACCAAGATATATTTGAAGGCATAAATACACTATGAAAATGGCTCTACTTGACTGCATGCAAAGAAATGGTGACAAACTAAAAGTCCTATCAGCTTCTCCAAGGTAATTCCAACCATACCATCGTGGTTTAAGCGTCCAACATAAACTTGTGTCTTGGTCCTGTTGGTAGAGAGGTTTCTGGTACATACTCAGACCGTCACTTTTAAACCATATATAGCATTTTCAGCTTGGTATATTTGTTAATGGCTTCATTTAATCTTGAATGAAAATTCCATGACTTGAACGCACTTTTTATAAGGTTCAAAGTGGTTGCCTACCTCCTCATCTCCTACATTTGGAAAGGATCTTGACCCAGATTGAATATGTTCATCATTGCAAGAAATGAGTTCCCGCCAAATTGAAGAAGGCCAAGAATTTGAGACATACTCTCAGCATGAAGAAACATAATTGGGATGTTAGCACTACACCTTCTTGGGTTGTTAGGTTGGATGATGATGAAGATGAAGAAGATCCTGAATTCTATGGAGCCCCAGGTCATATTTTTTACACCCTTACTTTGTGCGACACATTTATTCCCATGTTTTTTCTTTCTTTATTATTTTATTGCTTTTCTGAGGTAAAATGGAAACACTCCAACATGGTTCCTAATTCTTAATGCCCCTTATCATTTGATTTTCAGCATTTGAATCAAGGCTGGCTCCTGAGGGATACAAGGAAACCACTAGACATAATCCAAGAGCAATACAAATTTATTTTGTCTCTGTTGCTATTGAAAGAGGAAAGCAAGATAATAAGGGTGAGCAAATATGGATGAGGTTGTTTCAGAGGAGTATCTAATGCATAAACTTGAGCCCAGGGAAGATGTGCTTTCTCCAGTGATATCCAAGGCAATGAGTCCAAAGAGAGCTCCTGGTGATATGGGTGTGGTATGAGGTATGCTGTGACTTGCTCCAACATGAAGAATTGTCCAAATACACAGCTATGAGTTCAGTTAGAAACCGAACATTGCCCATGCCAATTTCCTCCAATTTGCATTCAGCTAAAGACTCGCCATCACACACTCAGATCTCAGCCAATGCTCATATATATATATATATATATATATATTTGGTGTCAATTTTGATCCTGAATGTATATGGAGACATCTTAACGAGCTTCAATTAGTTTTTCACGCCAATGTACCAAATACTAAAAACCATCACCATCAGAAATGCATAATCTGATGCTAATTATTCTTTTGAAGTTCCATTGTACAGTCTTTGGTAACCATGGGATGCATTTGATAAATGGTATGAAATCTCTTGGCCAAATTTATGTCAATATTTAGTTATCTGAACAAGGCCCTGACCAAGTTATGGATTCCATGTGCTATGGTGTAATTTCTCTTTATGGTATATATAATTCATATCTAATGTATATTTCTCGTCTGCAGTTTGTTGGAAAGAAAATCATTGCATAATCCTCCAAGCTAACCGAGAGGGGAACCCAACTGTTGATAAAGAAACGAATTTTTGAGCTGTTTTTGACTTCCATGTATTGATAAGTAGTTTATGTATTTAGAGATTTCCTTCCTTTGTTTGAAGAAGATTTTTATAGTTACCAATAAAATGTTTTTGAAGCATGTAAGTTGAAAAAAGTCCAACCGATGCAACAAATGTGAATATCTCCCTTCATAATATAGGTCAAAGACGTGAATTAATGCATTGATGGTACCAAATTACTAAGTCAGTTAGCTGCCATTTTGGATTTGTTATTGTATTTTTTAAGTGTTGTTGTTATCAATCTCATAATAGCCAATCTTAGTTGCTTTAGCTTGTGACTCGTGCGATGGCTTAAGAGTGGTAAGATGATGATGATGTTGTATTAGGGTAATAGGTTTATGAAGCAAGACAAGTAATCATATATTTGAAGGGTAATGAACTAACCATGCATTTCTCCAAAAAAAAAAAAAAAAAAAAAAAAAAAAAAAAAAACTACTCATGCAGTTTGGGGAAAAGGAGTCCGTTTTAAAGCTAGGCCTGATTTGTTCATACCCAACCAATAGCTGGGCCTAGCACTAGGCCTGTAATGAACTATTTGGATTTCGAAGCTATCTTACTGGACACCATTCATGATGAAATGATTTTGTAGAATTGACTATGTTGGTTGCTCTTCTTTTATGTCATCTTTAATTTATTTTATTTATTCTCTTTGCTTATGTCCTTTTGCTTTTATCTTTAATTATTATTATAATATCATTTGTTAAGGTGAGACTAAAAGTGACTAAAAAATCCGCATGAGCAACATGTTTTATAATATGCTCTTTTCATTTTTATTTTTTTATGTGAATGCTATTCTTACTAATGATAGTTAAACTTTGGTAAAAAGAATCTATTAAAAATTTAAAATATTCTGTTACTAATATTAATGGAAGGGGGTGAGTGTCATTTTTTTCAAACCTTAAGGGAGGGAAGTATTGTTTTCCTTTTAGGTTTGGGGTGAGAGTTATTCTCCCAAACCTCAAGGGAGTGAAGTGTAATTTGCCTGTTATTTTTTCTTTTTCTTTTTTTGACTAAACATGCTCACTTGGTTTGGGTTTCTTAAAAAAGTATCAAATTTCATCCACGTAGTAAAATGTTAAAAACTGATTTATCTTTTGAACAATACTCATGATTGTAGGATTAGCATATGAATGAAACCACCTTTGGTAATTGTTGAATTTTAAATAAAATATGGGTAAACTACATATTTGGTCTCTATCCTTTACATCATATTTCAATTTCGTCCCTAACATTTCAATTGTATCAATTTGACCCCTAACCTTTCAATGTCATGTCAATTTAGTCCCTGTCATTATATCTTGGATGAAAATTGATGACATGGCAAACCGTCAAAATAAAATTTGTGTATTATCACATCAATGAAAGTTAATTGTTTATTTTGGCCATTATACGCATCATCAATTTTCATCCAAAAAATAACGGTAAGGACTAAATTGACATGGTATTGAAAGGCTAGGGACCAAATTGACACTGTTGATAGGTTATGGATCAAATTAAAATATAGTGTATAAGATAGGGACCATATACATAGTTTACCCATAAATATCTATGAAAAAGAGGATATGAGAATGAATGAACTAAAATAAATATTAGTTATTTCGTGACATACCATCAAATTTGATACAACACTATCTTTTTTTACCCTTATGTGAAAAAAAAGAATAAATGATATAACACTTTATTTTTTAACTCTTAATGTGATGTGAGATATGACAAAATTACTGTTATGTATGACAGTATAACTTTACCTTCTTAGTAGATGTACTTTTTCTTTTTTTAATATATATTCAATTCAAATACTCTCTAAATCAAATTCAACTGCACACATACAACTATGCTTTAATCAAGAGGATGAGGTAATGGTATTATTTTTATATCCTACCATAATCCAAGTTCAAAAGATATCAGATATGTATAAACACATATTTCATGAATACATGTCTTCTTTCTTGTTCATCAAAACGCATGTCTTCTTTCCTTTCATTTTTTTTTTTTTAATTTTTTGGGGAGAGGGGGAGGGAATACTCTTTACCTTTTTATACTATATTGTTGTAAGATCTACTGCACATTTTTTTTTTTCGTTTTTAAACAATTTTAAATTTTAAATTGTGTAGAAGAGATTATAGAAAAAAAAAAAAATCTTACCAATGTACTAGACTTCTACTTTTGCGTGGTCTTAGAAAGGTTATGGTAAACAACTTTATCTATTTCAAGAGCATTAGCATCAGGGGATGAAAAAAAAAATATTTTGCGTCCTCAAACACTACTTTATCTATTTTACCAACCTATTTTACAACTCATCCTACATCCTAGTTTTTATTTTTACATACAACCCAACAAAATGATATAAACTACCTAATAAAATAATAAAAAATATTTTTTTTTTTTCCACTCACTTTTTCTCTTCAAACACAAACCACATATTAAAATAATACATTTTTTTTCACAACATATGAATAGTAAGGTTGCATGTTGCATATATGCAACCTTCCTATTCATAGGTTACAAATTTTTTTAAGTTAACAAACCCGAATAGAGTGAGTTTTCAGTGGTTTAGGTTGTAAAATAGCAATTTGGGGTGTTTACACCCCCAATGCTAGTGCTCTAAGCACACTATACAACTGAACATTTCATTCCATAAGAAAATATTTTTGTCAAGTTAGACTTTTCTACAATATTGCTCTGATTAAAAATGCTTCATAATTGCTAGTCTTGAACAAAAACAATGAATTAGAGATCCATACAAATGCATCCACACATTTTCACCTTATCCAATTGATACAAGGAAAAGAGTTGGCTTTTTGTACCTTTGAAAAAAAAATTATATATATATATATATATAAAATAATTTAAAGTTTTATATTTGTCTACCCTTAAAAAAAGATTTGTGACTACCCTAAATTTTTTTTATGCTTAATAAAATTAAACTTTGGTCCATAATTTGATCCACTTAACAATATATTAAGACCTTTCCCCCACCCCCAAAAAAAAAAAAAATTATAATAATAGCAAGCCCAAATGCCCAATAATATAGGGTCTTTAGGAAAAAAAAAAAAAAGGCCATACAGATTTTTAAATCAACAAAAAAAAAAAAAAATTTATTAAATTTCTATAAACTATATTAGGGCCTTCAGCAGTCAGCGAGTCGGCAACAGCAAAACCATAGCAGTGACGGTGACAATGAGATTGAAAAATAAGAACTTCTGCCTTTAACGTGCCGCTATCCCTGACCTCAGCCTGCAACTGTTGGAAAATCTGGTTTTGTATCTCATACAAAACACACAGCGAAAAGAACCCACGGATCTACTTCATTCATGAAAGATAACATTTAACCTTGAATTATAAAACAAAGAATAGAAAGCATACCTTGATGCAGTGAAATTCAAAACCAAGACTTGAGAATACCTTTAATCTTCATCTCAATTTTACATGGTGCCCAAGATGTGTGGTCTCTCAATCAGTCTTTTTGTACATTGATTCTCAAAGAAAAGTCCTTCTTCTCCTTGTAGAGAAAAACTGATTTCTTTTCTTTTCATCATACGTACATTCTAACTATCTTGATAGTTATTTTATTTAATAACTCTTATTAAATAAAAACTGATTATCTAATTGGGTTAGTCTTTTGGGCCTATCCAATTGGGCTTTAGTTTGTGGCTTGAGATGGGACCAAAGGGAACAAATAAGACTCTAACTCCAATGGGCCTTGGGCTTTTCTGTCAACTCTTGATAAGTCCAAAGTTACCATTAATCGTATTCAATACCACTATAAGAATATAATTGCACTATAGGCCTTATTAATAAATTATATCCCAAGACTTTATTATACATACAACCCCTTTATTAAAATATTCGTAGTAATACAAAGTCATGAATTTTGACTGCCACTTTGAAGATTACTACATCTTAATCCTTGAGTACCCGGTTTAATTCTTTATGTTATTCATCATATATTTATGAAATCCAATTTCACAAATATATATATACTTTAGTAACTCCTTACTAAAGTGGTTGGACCCAACACACTAAATAACCAAACCCATTAAACTTATCTTAAGGGAATATTTTATATCTCCGTTAAGAGATTATGAATTCCATCTTGAGAATATATGTTCCATCAACATTAAATGCAGCTGCCCAACATACTGAGATTTTGACCGTAACTTATAGATTTCACTCCTGATATATCAAAACAACTTACACCTCATGATTAGGTCCATTATTCTCTCTGGATTTAGAGTTGATGTAAATAGAAGTCGTGAGATTTATTATTCATTTGACAGTTGTTAGGAGAATAATAAATCTCATAGCGGTCTAGTTCAATATGTCTTAACTCTTAAAACATATCAACATACCAACTAGAAGTCTCCACTTCCATGATCAAGACAAATCATCTTAGTTGATATGTTATAGTTTTCGTAGATGAAATGTCCTATTTCATCTTCGACTACAAACTAAAATTCTGAGTTTATAAAGAATTTGTGATTTATATCTTCTGTGACTTTTCACATAAATCACATACTTTGCATCTCATGGACTAAGATAATGTCTCATTAGTTCATTTATAAATAGTCTCATATAATTAAACAATTTAATTATTTATGACATGCCAATAAATTGGATTTTAGGGCATAAACCCCAACAATCTCCCACTTGCCCTCAAAGAGAATTTATCATATATTCGACACTTATCTCCCTTTAGAGTAATTTATAGTCACTTTAGGGCAAGGTTTGGAAACAAGTTTCAGTTAGATTTATTGCATAAATTATCTTTTCTACTACTATATCTCACGTACTCAAATCTCTCTAATGAGATAATATTTACGCTTAATGTGTATCTTCACCACCTAGGATGAACACATATCTTGAAGTCCAACTTCATGAATCACAATCAAACTACAAGTCAATATTTGTACATCCAGTAACCATTAAAACTTCACTTTGGTGGACAAGCATATAATCCCTCATTCTCCTAAGATATTTGAGTATATGCTTTACTCCCACTAAATTAAGTGATCTTTGATTCAAATGATATTTGCTTACCATGACCATCGCAAAATAGATATTTAGCCTAGCATAAAGACTCCTATAAATTTGGTGTAAGGAATCGTCTTAATATGCTCTTCCTTTTATATGTCTTAGGAGTATGGTCCTTTATAAAGGAACTTCAAACTTAAAAGGAAAGAATCCTTTCTTGAAGTATTGCATGCTATATTTGGCTAGAATCTAATCTATTTAAGCAGTTTGAGATAGACTTAACATCCTAATTTCTGAATTTTAACAAAGTTTAATTCTTAGGATGACTAGTCTTTCCCAAGAACTTTATATCAAATTGGATTAGATAACAAAAGCTCCATTGATGACAATAACTCTACATCATTCTAAATGATTAGAATGTCATCAACATACATTAAGACATTTATTATTCTATATAGCTTTTACACACATAAGGCCTTTTAATACTCGCTCAAAATCAAACAATTTGATTTCTTGATCAAAGATGATATTTTATGATTTAGATGCTTGCTTTAGTCCATAAATGGACTTTAAGCAACTTGCATACTAAACACTACTGGTTCTTTGCTATGTACAAGTCTAGTTACATCATATAGATGTCTTCCTCAAGATTGCTACTAAAAGAAGCTTTCTTGATATCCATTACCATACTTCATCCAAAATGAAATATAATGAATAAGAGAATCTAGATAGAGTCAAACTTAACTATTGGTGAAAAAATCTTTTCATAATCGAACCATTTCTTGTTGAATAGATCTTTTTGCTACTAGTCTTGACTTTGAAGGTTTACACCTTCTAATCTATCAATCTCATTTTCTTGTAGACCTATTTGAAACAATAGGCTTAATGCCATTAGGCGCCTCTACAAGCTCTAGATTTTAAATAGAATCTAATTCTATTCACATAATCTTGATCCAATAATCCATGTTCATATCATCTATTGCCTTTACGTAGGATCGAGGATCAAATTCATATCCTTGTGGAATGACTTCAAAAGTTTATTCCAAGAGTATGAATTTATTTGATAATCCTCCCAATACGATATTGTACCGGTGTAATAGTTATCTACAGAATAATGTCTTGTGGTGTATCTAATACAACCATCTCATTTCTAAATGTATTTTATAGTTGTCTTTTAACAAATTCTAACATTCTTCTTCTAGAACAATCTACCTTTAAAAGAGTCATATTCCTCCTTTATGTATGCACTAACTTAAAGAAGTCATTGGAACTTCATTCCTTTATAAAAAGGAGCCCTAGATCTTATTATCCTCTAAATAGAATTCAAAGACCGAGAATATAATAAAATAATGGTTCTAAAAGCCCATCTTTCACCAATCTTGAACATCGTTTAGATTAATAAGATCTATAGACATAAGTGCCAAAACATACAATTACAAAGGATGGAAACTTTCTCTTTAAAAAATAAAACATGTAAATTTCCATCTAGAAGACAATCATGGACAATGCTTAGCTTTACCAAACTGGAAACACTTTTCTTTTGGTCATACTTTTGAGTCTAATTTCCTTTTTGGCAACTACTAGGACAACTAGCTTGTCCAACTATTTGGTATTATAATTCATCTTCTTACCACCCTTACCTTTTGGTTCAGGTTGAGAATTTGAATTCAATCATATTGATCCTAGCTTTAGCTTTAGGATGTCTTCCGTTGTGTAGAACTCACTCATCAATTCAGGTAACATAAAAAGAATTTAGTTTCAAAATAATCTGAATTGATCAAATGATTCTAACAAGGACTTGTGGATCATATCCATATGAGATTAACATTTAATCTCTACATCCAAAAATTCTAATTCATTTAAAAAAAAAATTTCATAAAAAGATATAGAATTGGAACTCCTTGAGCCTTTCTTAGCACTCAATATGATTCATACCAAACATCTCATTTGGCCTTAATATAAAGTCTAAGTCTAGTACTAACTCTTGCATCTCATGCTGTAGTACAATTGAGATAGAAGCCAATGTAGTATATTAGCATTTCAATAGAGACTATGATCATATCATAAGCTATTTTCCACCAATGCATCATGCATAGGAAATTATGACAATGCTGAATCGAAACATATTTATGTACTTCAGCTCCTTTAAGCACCATGTCCAAAATTATTTCTTAGTTAATGTGATTCAATAAAATAGTAGCTAGAGAACAAAATTATGACAACTTTATTTTGAGAGCATGAACTTAAATACCAGGACATTATCATTTTGCATCCATAACTGTATAGTATGGAACCCAAAAAACATACTATGTAACGACAACCTAATCTCGCAATTAATATTCCTCGGAAGCGAGGTCATACCAATCACTATGATCAGGTGAGAATTATTCTCATTATTAATGCTATCAGGGTAACTCTTACCAAACAAAAATAATTTGCCGCTTTTCCTTAAGCCTCTAAGTAATAATGACATAGCTCCTTTGGGAGGTTAACATTACACTTAGTCTAGTGTACACCATTATCTAAAATCATGTGTAGCCACATTTCATCTTCCTTCATAGTGTTTAAACTTGTAGTACCATGAAGCAAAACACCCTCCTTTGGGATCGCAAGGCATATATGCCAAGACGAGGTGCTTGTTCATACTACTTTAAACGGGTAAGTTCAATCTTGTAGTACCATGAAGTAAACACCCTCCTTTGGGATTGCAAGACATATACGCCAAGACGAGGCGCTTACCCCACACCACTATGAACCGATAATGAAGGCCATGAGATCCAACCCTCGTATGTCTTTCCCACTAGAAATTTTGAAACAAGTGGATTGTTCCGAAATCATTGTGATCTTATCACAATTTTAACCCTACACATCAAATGTGTTTAATTGTTTAAATTCAATGTGATGTTACTAAATCACGTCACAATAGCGTAACGAACATTCGCGCAATCACAAAGAAGTTTAACCTTGTAATCTGTGAAGTAAATACCCTCCACATGGAATGCAAGACTCGAAGTCAAGACAAGGTATCTATTCACATTACAATAAACTTAACAAAAGGGTTATTTCAAAACTCCCACTCATTATTTGGGTTTTTCTTTAAATAATTGTGATCCCATCACAACTAATAACCTTGCACTTGATGAAGACTCTAATCTAATTAGAATCACTAACTAAAATGGAAGTCCTAAACTATTTGGGATTCCATAAACACTAATGAATCAAAAATAGTTATATAGAACTCTATCCTTAATTTACTTGATTAAGTATTCTAATCTAATTAAGAACTACATAACTTTAATTAGAATTTTAATCTCATTAAAAAACCTCTAATTAAAATAAATTAAGGACTTTTAATCATAAAATGATTTAGTACTAAGAGTTCTATTTAACTAACCTCTTTGATCTCATTAGGTCTTTTAGTTAGATAATGATTAATAAATGTCCTTAACTTTTAAGGACTATAAAATTAATCACAAAGCTTTGCTTTTAATCAAAGTTTTAACACTGAGTAAAAAACAAGTGAATATTCAATAAACAGGTGTCAGAATTTTTGGCTACTCACGTGAGTAGCAAGTTTTGGCTACTCGTTTTGGCGACTCGTCCAGTTGTGAGTTTTGGCTACTCGTTTTGGTGACACTCCCAGTTGCAAGACCCTAGTTGCGAGTTCATCCAGAAGCTCTCGCGACTCACTAGCGACTCGCCAATTGCGAAAACGCCCAGAAATAGCTGTTTTTCTTTTAACTATTTTTGACATTTCCAATGAACAAAACACATTCTTAATGATAAAAATGATGAGATTAAGATTAAACCTTGAATTTCATTGATGTTAAAGTGTTAAAATTCAATTTTACATGGTTAAAATCAAACTTAAACAACATCATAACATCAAAATCAGTTTTAATCATACAATAGTTTTAAAAACTATAATATGCAAAAAAATTTTACTGTAGAAAACTAGACCACCAAGAAAACGGTTTTTGTTTAATTCTAAAACTCAATCACACGTTATACAAACATGATATTGAAGACCACTCTGATACCAATTGTTGGAAAATCTGGTTTTGTATCTCATACAAAACACATAGCGAAAGCAACAACCACGGATCTACTTCATTCATGAAAGATAACATGTAACCTTGAATTCTAGAATAAAGAATAGAAAGCGTACCTTGATGCAGTGAAATTCAAAACCAAGACTTGGGAATAACTTTAATCTTCATCTCAATTCTACATGGTGCCCAAGATGTGTGGTCTCTCAATCAGTCTTTTTGTACATTGATTCTTAAAGAAAAGTCCTTCTTCTACTCCTTGTAGAGAAAGACCGATTTCTTTTCTTTTCATCATATGTACATTCTAACTACCTTGGTAGTTATTTTATTTAATAACTCTTATTAAATAAAAACTGATTATCTAATTGGGTTAGCCTTTTGGGCCTATCCAATTGGGCTTTAGTTTATGGCTTGAGATGGGAGCAAATGGAACAAATAATACTCTAACTCCAATGGGCCTTGGGTTTTTCTATCAATTCTTGACAAGTCCAAAGTAACCATTAATCATATTCAATACCACTATAAGAATATAATTGCACTATAGGCCTTATTAATAAATTATATCCCAAGACTTTATTATACATACAACCCCTTCATTAAAATATTCGTAGTAATACAAAGTCATGAATTTTGACTACCACTTTGAAGATTACTACATCTTAATCCTTGAGTATCCGGTTTAATCATTTATGTTATTCATCATATATTTATGAAATCCAATTTCACAAATATATATATATATATATATATACACTTTAGTAACTCCTTACTAAAGTGATTGGGCCCAACATTCTGAATAACCAAACCTATTAAACTTATCTCAAGGGAATATTTTATATCTCTGTTAAGAGATTATGAATTCCATCTTAAGAATATATATTCCATCAACATTAAATGCGGCTGCCCAACATACTGAGGTTTTGACCGTAACTTATAGATCTCATTCCTGATATATCAAAGCAACCAACACCTCATAATCAGGTCCCTTATTCTCTCAATCTCAGGATTTAGAGTTGATGTAAATAGAAGTCGTGAGATTTATTATTCATTTGACAGTCGTTAGGAGAATAATAAATTTCACAGCGGTCCAGTTCAATATGTCTTAACTTTTAAAACATATCAACATACCAACTAGATTTCTTCACTTCCATGATCAAGACAAATCATCTTAGTTGATATGTTATAGTCTTCGCAGATGAAATGCCCAATTTCATCATCGACTATGAACTAAAATTCTGAGTTTATAAAGAACTTGTGATTATATTTTCTGTGACTTTTCACATAAATTACATACTATGCACCTTATGGACTAAGATAATGTCCCATTAGTTCATTTATAAATAGTCTCATATAATTAAACAATTTAATTATTTATGGCATGCCAATAAATTGGATTTTAGGGCATAAACCCCAACAACAACATCAAGGTATTTTAGTTCTCTCTCTTTATTCTCTATCTCATCTTTGTTTTGACTAAGAGCGGCGCTTTCTTTCTCTATCTCATACTCATAGTTTGACTACTGATGACTTGTGTTGTGACTTAGACTTAGGCATGCTCTTATCTTTTGACAATATAAATTGGCTTTTCAGCTTTTGTCTTTTTGTGTAAGTGTACGTAAAATATAAAACTGTTGATTGGCTCTTGTCTCTTCAGTGGGGATTAGATGGGGCTGTGGCATTGAATATTTGAATTGGGGTAGTAAGTGAACACTGAGCAAGACATTACAAAAAGACAAAAAAATTAAACTACGTTAGGCAGTGGGTTTAGCCATGTATTTTTGGTTGTTGTTGTTGTTGTCGACAATATATAAATTTCATAAGCGGCCACGTTGGAAAAAATTCCTGGAGGCATCTTCAATTTGTTTTCTACCTATCATAGTCAAACAATAAATTAAGGGCACCTTAATCAAATGTTGTATTAGCGATAAGAGTTTAAAAACATTTTGTTTACTTCTAACTCCAAAATGTTACAATGGGTTTATAAATTAATAATAACTTGCCAGTTAGGATTTGTTGTTATGTAGTTACGAAAGTGTTGTTGATATATCATTTTTCTTAACAATATACGCACTATACACGTAAAAACATTATATTGAAATGAATGAGAATAAGGATACAAAACAAGTCACAATTGCTACACTATTACTTCTCTTCTTCATCCCACCTCTTCTTCTTAGACGTTGTTACCTCTTCTCTTTCTCTTGGGGTTCACTCACTGCATCTACCTGTTTGAATATTAATCTAGTAAGTTCACTCTTAAAATGCCATTGATTTTATTTTTCTAGGCTAAATAAATGGTTTATTAAACACAACAATTAAAATAAGATGAAAATTTTAATTTGATACTTACCACTATCGAGAAAACAGACCAATTCGGAATGAGTATGGATCTACAATGTTTAAAGCATGCTCTTAATTTCATTAAGTGAATAAAATAATTCTAAATTGTTTTAATATTTTATTTTATTTGAAGTTTGAACTCTCTCTCACTCTCCATATATATATATAAAATATTGGGAGAGAGAGACAGAATTTTTTTTTTTTTTTTTTTTTGTGATTCTCAAAAAAAAAAAAAAATTATGTAATACTCCTTTATAGATCCTTTTTATTTTTTGCAAATAAATTTATATTTGATCTTGATATGATATTCTTTATTTATTTTTTTATTTTTTTGAGAATCATATGATATTCTTTGTGTATTTATTATAAGGAGAAATAAATATGGATAGAAAGAAAGATCAATTTTGGAAACATGTTGAGAAATTAGATTGTTGTTTAAATGTTTTCAAATTAGATTGTTGTTTAAAATATAAGTTTTGTGAACATAAGTTTGATGGAGGTGTTTCAAGGATTAAATCACATCTGGCTGAAGTTATTGATCATGATATTGTTATTTGTAAAAAAGCTACTAAAATTGTTCAAGAAGAAGCTTATCTTTCTCTCAAAAAAAGAAAAAGAAAAAGATGAAGCTTATCTAGCCTTTAAAATTTAAAGGGCGTACAAAAAGTTAAGGTGATTTTGATTTAATTATATTTATAGTATATGAATGTGCTATAGAGTATAGAGAGAAAAAGACATAACATAATTATATAATATTTTTTAAAAATTAGAAAAAGCTTATTCTTTTTCATTAAAAAAAAGCTTATTTTTATAATTCTACAAATCCATTTCTTTTAAATTATTTTTTATTATTCTATAGATCTAATTTTACCATCAATTTTCGTATTCTAATATTATATTCTTTATCTATTTATTGTAAGGCAAAAGAAATATGGTTCGAAAGAAAGATCGATTTTGGGAGTATGTTGAAGAACTTAGTGGTCATTTCAAATGTAAGTTTTGTGAATGTAATTTTGCTGGGGGTGCTACAAAGATTAAAGCACACTTAGCTGGAGTTAAAGGTCACGATATTGATATTTGTAAAAAAGTACCTAAAAAAGTCCAAGAAGAAGTTTCTCTAAAAACTGGTCAGCCTAACAAAAAACTTAAAGGTGCATCGACTTCAAGCAAGGCTGAGGAGAGGAAAATCGGCTCAACTTCAATATCGAATGATGACACATTAAGTGGACTCTTTAAAAAGATGAGTGATGTTTGTAATCAATGATGTAAATTTTTTATTGTTAGATTACATATTGCCACAATTTTGGTTGAGATAACTAATTCAATTAGTGATTTTAAATGTTTGAATCAAGTAAAACATTATACTAAATTTCATTAATGAATTTTTTGTTATAAGAAGATGGGGGGGATGTCAAAAAGTCACACGCTTGTGCACACTTGCACACACACTTTGACACAACTTAGACAAGTGGCAGGCGGTGATTAGATTAATTTTCTCTAAGTTCCAATGGTGGACTTATATGTAAGTGATATAATTTAATCACACATTGACAAATGTGTAAGTTGTGTGAGCAATTGTGTGTGTCCCTAGAAGAACATTAAGTAGTCTAGTCAATTTTATAATCTTTGTACAACAAATTTTTCTGACTACTAATTTTTTACAATTTAATAGTTACAATAGGGAGAAGAGATTTGAACATTGGATGTTTCAATTAGAAACATAGTAGATGTCAACCGGTTGATCAACAAGACTCTTGGCACTAAGTCACTAACTACTAATTATTCTATGAAAAATTTAGAAGGGAAAATTTGTCATATTAGTTTTTATCTAGCCCCACTTATATACTTTTATATCTAGACCTACCTATAATTGGTTGTTTATTTCTCCTCCCCCCCCCCCCCCCCCGGGTCCCCACCCCCTTTTTGGAGTCATATGGTTGTTTATTTATAATATAATTGCACTCTACAATCTACAGTCTACAAATCTTTCTATTATATTTTCTCTTATGCAGAGTAAGGAAGAATACAGAGCTAAAATTATACTAAATGTTGTTGTGGAGGGACTTTTAGCCAAGTTGAGATCAAATGTTATAGAGCACCATATTAGTTTAGAGCAGGGTTTCAAGGAAGGGTTAATAAACCTTCTTATCTTGTTAACCCAGATTCAACTCGTGTTAAATGATGTTGAGAAAAGACAAGTAAGTGATGAGTTTTTGAGGAGCTGGTTAGCAAAGCTTAGAGATGTAGCTTATGACATTGATGATGTGTTGGATGAGTTTGGCTATAAGATTCTTCAGCAGAAGGTACTGAGCTCCTATTTACTCTACAATCACATTGTATCCCCCCTCAATATGGCAAAAAATATTAAGACCATCAATGAATCATTAAATATACTTAAAGATGACATTGCTAGTTATGATCTTCGAGCAAAGTTTGTGAATTTGATCCCTAAGATTAGCTTTAACATGGAGATAGACTTCTTCCTTGAAGCAACCTATTGTGATAGTGTGATAGAAATCATGGAGACTCTTACCCAATATGAATTAACAGAATATGATTGTTGGTCCATATTCGAGAAAAGAGTATCTGCAAATGAAAGACTTTTAACTCTAGATTTGGAGAAAATTGGAAAGGAGATTGTTAAAAAATGTAAAAGGGTTCCATGGGCTGCAAGATTTTTAGGGGGGATAATGTACGTTATACATGATAAAGGTGAATGGCTATCGATTTAAAATAATAAAAATTGGGATTTACTGGACGATGATAATGATGGAGTGTTTCACATATTAAAGTTAGGCTATGATCATCTTTGAATGCCATCTTTGAAACGATGTTTCGCATACTGTGCAATTTTCCCTAAAGATTATGACATGAAAAAGTAAAAAGTAATTCAGCATTGGATGGCTGAAGGGTTTCTTGAACCATCTAAAGAAGCTAATATGGTGATGGAGGATATTGGTAACATGTATTTCAATATTTTGTTGGCCACTTCCTTTTTCAAAATGCTACAAAGGATGCCTATGGTGATATTATTAGTTGCAAAATGCATGATTTTGCCATCTCAATTTCAAAATCTGAAATTATGATTTTGGAGGGAGATTTTGTGGATAATGTTAGTAAAGTACAACCTTTATTTGTCTGATCTAATGGCAAGACAACACCAGGAACTTCATTTAGTGGAGATGGTTTCATAAAAATGCGCACATTAATTTCAGAAAGTCTAGACTTTGATAACATGTTATCAAATTTTAAATGCTTACATGTTTTAAAATTATCTGGGCATAGTATAATAGGGTTGCCAAATTCAATTGAGAAGTTGATACATTTGAGTCCTCTTTACATCTCGCACACTAAAATTGAGGAATTACCGAAATCCATCACCAAACTCTACAATTTGCAAACTTTAAGAATTGAAGAATGCCCTAAACTCATGAAGCTTCTAGAAGACCTAAGCAATTTGATTAACTTGAGAAATATTAATATTGTTTGTTTGACGGGGTTATCGTACATATATAAATTACTCAAATATATGGGGCGGTTGACTGCCTTCAAACATTGCCATTTTTTTGGTGTGGGTCGAGATGAAGGTTATCGGATCAAAGAATTGGGACCATTGAAGAATCTTAGAGGAGAAATAGGCATTTACAATCTAGGGTATGTGGAAGATGAGGAAGAAGCCAAAAGTGCAAAATTAAAGGAAAAAGAAATATTCAAGTTGGGATTATACTGGGAATATTCAATAGCAGTGGACAGGTATGATAAAGATGAAAAGGTATTGGAAGGCCTCTAGCCTCACCCAAATTTGAAAAGCTTGAGAATAATTTCTACGGAGGAAAGAAATTCCCATCATGGGTTGGTTTGTCGCTATTTCACAATTTGATTCAAATCTATTTGAATTGGTGTACAGAATGTGAAGACGTTCCCACTCTGGGGCATTTACCCAGTCTTGGTTCTTGAAATATTTGGAATGTGGAAGGTAAGAAGTATAGGAAGTGAGTTTTGCAGTTATAGTGAAGGGAGTTATAGAAATACTACTGCATTTTTCCCGGCATTGAGAATACTCAAATTGCTTTTTATGAGTAGCTTAGAAGAGTGGAAGGATGCAGAGGAGTTGACAAGCATAGGTGAGGTGTTGTTGGTGTTTCCTTGCCTTGAGGAGTTGATTATTAGAGGGTGTAATAAACTGAGAGATTTGCCAGACTCACTGGACACTTGTGCTTCCCTTCAGAAGTTGGTAGTACAGGATTGTCCTAACCTGAGGTCATTGCCAGGTGTCCCGTCCATAACAACACTACCCAGTGGGGTACAGTGTTATACATCGTTTGTTGAATATATGGAGAATGGGGATTGTCTGCCTTCTACTTCCTCCATTCACCCCTCCCTCCAAAAGCTCAAATTGTATGGGTCTGTCCTGTTCCTGGACCAAATTCAATACTTCATTGCCCTTAAAATTCTGTGGATACAGGAATTTGGTGAAATTGTAGCTTTACCAGAGTGGTTGGGCAACCTTTCCTCTCTTCAAGAGCTGTATATTGTGGATTGCAAGAACTTGGTGCATCTGCCCACCGAGGAAACCATGCAACGCCTCACCGAATTGAAAACGGTGATGATATATGGTTGCCTTAAATTAAGCAATCAGATTGACCACAATCCATTTATTCAATTTCCCAATTTGTAAGTTTACTTATACCTTATATCCTCTTTTGTTTGTAATGGGTGAGAGTATTAATACTTAATTGGACTCCACTAAGAAAATGTATAAATGCTACAATTTTGGTTAATGATTCTTGAAATAAATAGTAGATATTAATATTACCAACCACTCTGATAATGCTTGAAAATTTCAATTTATGAAATTACTATTTGCAGTCATTTGTCTTGGTGCTATTCAAATTTTGGTTTTTGCAAATCATCACAAGACTTAAAAAGTTGCTAAAAGCATAGTTTACTTGTACAATTTAGGTCAACCACATTCCGGTTGTTGAAATAGCTGACTCTGTTACCAATTTGTCTTGCTGCGATTCAGTTTCTGTTTGCTAAGCTATTTTCTTTTTGCAATTTATTCAAAATCGAAATTTTCTGGAGATTAGGAAATTTGGAATATTGGATTTATCAATTTTTTCAAATTTAAAATTTTCTTTCTCTCAGCATTTCTTGTAACCTTCATATTTTGATACTATAAGAGTTCATGGATCAGTTCTTTTGCTTAGGGCTGTCTAAAACTTCACAGTCGATTTGGGCTAGGTCATAATTGCTCTGTTTATGAGGGTCAGTTTATTGTGGAGAAATAGGGTTTAGTTGCATAAGAATGAGAAATTGGGTGGGTGAGCGTCTTGCTGATTTTCTTTTCACGTTGGGTGGGTGAAGGTCAGTTTTACTGTTCACTGTTAATGAAATTATGTGATCCCCAGTTCTAGTAGTGCAAGCAAATTTTAACTTAAAAATTTCAGACAGCGCTGAAGGTGTTGACGGTTCTAATATATCTATATATGGTTTTTATCTTTTGAAGGTACCCACATTGCAAAGATTTTGAAGACTAACTCAGGAAGCTGGCAGACAGTTTGCATCTGGAAAATAATTAAGTTGATGACGACTGTTGCAAAGGCACTTTGGGTTTGCTTTCTCTTACCATTTGGGATATTGATACACAATTTACTTCATATATGGTAATTTACAAAACCAATGTGCATATCTACAATGTATAGAGTTGTGTTGAGTGCAGTCAAATCACTGAATTTTGGTTTGACACTCTTTGACATGAAAATCATTCTGTGCTTTTGGTGTTATTATAGCTCAGCAGCCTCAGCCTGAGCAGTTTGAAATGCCCTTTGCTGTGACTCTTTTAGTTGCTGACATGGATATAATAAAGTAATTGCTAGTCGTTTATTTGCCATTAGTCAGAAAAATTACAAATGCCTTTGTGTCCCTGTCACCTAATAACAGCAAATTCTATCAATCATTTGGATAATTTGATTTGGAATTTACTTTTTTTCTTCTTTTTATTTTATAGTAGAAACTGAGGGTAATGAATTATATATATTCACAAATGAGCTTCTGTTAACAACTCAAACTGTTCTTTCTATAACATAACTTTTAACATATTTACCACAATAATCTTAAATCAAAGAGTAATAAAGTAATAAATGTAAAATTTTCATGGCAACAAAATAGACTTGCAAATTTTTTCCTTTACTTTCCCAGTCTTTTTGTACTTAAGAAACTTAGATTCAAACTGATTGTCAAACTCAGATTCAAACTGAATTATCAAACTGAATGCCTTTTCATTATAAGGGCCAGTACTCTTAATCAGATTTTGATGCTCAAACTTGTAACAATTATCTGTGCTGCTTTTTGTGTGTGGTGGGTGAAGATGACACACCATTAGCAGCAGCTGAAGTGATTGAAATTGCATGTTGGGTTTTCTATGGTTTTCTACGCCTTTTGCTATCAGACTCAGGCCTGGGTCACTGTAGTTTCACTCCTTGTATCACCTGTGAGGTTTCTTTGTAAATTATTCAGAATCCAAAAGCAAATAACTAAAGATAACAACAAACTTAAAAAAAAAAAAAATGAAAGAAGAAAGAAATGAGATAGTGAATTACATATTTGCCACACTTTGACACCTTGAATAAATGACTATGAAACCTCCTTATTAAGTCCATTAATCCTCATAAAATTTATTAGAAATAAAAGAAAAAAACAAAAGTTTTGTATTACTGAGTAAAGAAAGGGAGATCAGTTTTTCTAGCATAATTGCTCCAAGACTAAATACTTTGCTCTACTTCAATACTTTCTCCAAAATGAACCTCAAATTACTCTCAGGTTCCCATCCTTATTTAGCAGAATTAATAACACCTGGATCCGTATTACTAATAGGCCTAATATATTATTCAATTGGTTAAATATTATTCATCCGCATTACTAGGATGTCAACTAATAATCAGTTTTTTTTTTTTTTAGGGGGGGGGGGGTGGTGAGGGCCATGGGGGGACAACTTACTAGAAATCTAACTTTTTAGTTGCATTTTAAAATCCTAGCATTATATTTATAGTTGTTAGCTCATTCTTAGAAGTTAACAAAACTTAAGCTAAAATGAAATCGAAAATTAAGAATCACTAACTACCAAGAACTTAATTTGTCAGCCTTAATGCACCCTTTATCAATAACCACCATTACTTGCTCTTCTTGACCAATCCCAAGACAGGGGAAACAAAGAATATGATATTGCAGAAAATAAAGTATGGCTCAGAAAAATTTCTTCTTCCGATACTAATAACAAATTCCAAGACCTGCACAACATCATTGCATCTTTTCTATCTTGATATTCTTATGTATGTATTTTTGAGTGTTGATGTCGTTGCATCATTGGACAAGATATCAAAATTTCTAATCCACAGGTCATGCTTGGCAATTCTTAAGGTATAAGAGCTAGCCACTTCTAGTTTCTGAATTAGAGGAATTTGATGGAATGGAAGCTTTTCCTGAATGTTTAGGACCTTACAACTGTTCAACTATAGAATCTTCACAATTGCAAGATCTAAATGTATCTTCCCACAGCACACGAGCCATGCAATGCCTCACCTTATTAGAAGAACTTATTTGTCATTGCCCCTAATTAAAGGGAAAATGTGCAAAGGGGAGCAGTGCAGAGTGGTCCAAGATTTGCCATAATCCAAATTTCTGCATCAATGAATGCATTAAACAAGCAGTTTGAAGATCATATACATTGTTAAGACAGATGTCCAGTAAGTTTTCTCCTAGCTCATCCTCTCTTCTTCTCTTATAGCTTACTTTATAGTTTATATCGACCTAGGAATATTTTCATAATTGCTCCCATTTTTTTTCTCTCTTCAGTTTCCCTAAATCTTTCTGTTTTTGTTTTTGTTTTTGGTTATTTTCTATTTAATGAGTTCAATATGTTGCCTTAATGTGCAGATACTAGGGACGGCGTATCTATTGTGTTCAGCTGGAGAAAAATTAATTACATTATGGATTTTAATATACTCCCAAGCTAGAGGAAGTTTATAAGAGTTAGTAAGTTTACTCAGATCTTCTCCTCTCGTCTAATATATGAATTATAAATTCAATCCAATAAGTATGTCATTTGTGGTAATTGTCCTCTCTTCCCTCTCACTTTTCCAGTTTTCCTACAAATCCTTTGAACCTGTTACTTATTATATTTACCATCTTGATATTCTGATAGATGTAGTTTTCTAAGTGTTGATGTCATTGTATCAATATTTGTAACCCACAGGTAGTACTTGACAATTTGACATATAAGAGCCAGAAGTAATTTCTGATGTATCAGAGAATTCTTTTCAAATCCCAAGGATACCTCATATACCATCCTGGAGCCTAACCCTCTTTTGGTGATCTAAGTTGTTGGGCCAACTTTGGCAGCTATATGTCCTTTGTTGGAGGCATTAAATTTGTGATGATGTTGGAGCCTTTCCAGAGGTGTTGGGGAAACTTTTCATCTCTTCAAAAACTGAAGTTCAGTTACAAGAACTGCTACTACCTACCAACAAAGCAAGAAGTGAGATCCCTTTCCATGTAATGTTGAATGAAAGTTTGCCGGATTGATTGAGGGTAAGAGATCTTATAGCGATGTGAATCCTAGGAGTTCTGTACAGCTAGATGTTTTGTTTCCTACTGTTTTCTTTGAAATGGATATGGAGGTAGTGGGAGTGGCCCATCGGTAGAATATTGTTAATAGTCCAAGAATCACAATAGAGGGAATTCTAAATTGATTCCATTGCAATTATGTCATCAAAATTTGTGAGTTCCCTCATTTCTCGTCTACTTCTCTTTTGATTTCTCTCTTCCAACAAAACCTATCAATGTTCCTTTGTTCTTCTTTTTTCTACTTCCAATTTCCCATACTATTTGCTAAATTTGTTAGGCATATACAATTTACAAACATTTGTTATCCTTCATTTCCCAATTAGTGTTCATGTACTTTGGCACAGAGTGGTCCAAGAATGCCCTTGTAACATTACAATAAATTGTTGTGTTCTCTTGCATGTCCTTTTTTTTTCTTTTCTTTTTTCTCTGACACCATTTTCTAATAAATTGCTATTTCCAAATATCTAGTTAAATCATAGAGATATCCCTTCATTGTTGGTGGAAACTTCTATTTATATGTCGTGCATCATATTTTGCTGCATAGCAGTTGTAGACCTTCAAATTTTTGTTTCAATCAATTCCATTAATGTTGTTTTGTTTTTGTTTTGTATTTAAAAATTCTGGTCTACTTCTTACTATTGTATTGTCTTCAGAATAAATTTTTGACTTGTCAGTTTTCTAATAATTAGGGCTCTTTCTTTTTACATATTACAAAAGTCATTTTATTGTATCATGTTCACCCTTAGGTGTATGTGTAACTTATGGGAAGAAATGCTGAATGTATGACTGTGGCTTTCAACATTATCACTAAGTGAACCTGGAATTTTAAAGTCCATTATATTTTGTTAATATCGTAAATTATTTTTAAGTTAATTTTCAATGTTGAGAAATAATCAATGTCATCTATTTATTTAGTTTGTTCTGATTAGAATTGTGCATGAACTTAAATTCCAATTTACTGTAACCCATAATCTCGAGATTCAACTCAAATTGAACTAGATCCTGATTGCTTTTTTTTCTGAGATCAAGTTATGACTTTAGATATGCCATATTACTTGTAATTAGATTTCTTGAAGATTGCACTAAAACCATGTTGATTTTTTTGTCTTGTGTTTTCTCTTTCTCCCCTCAGAAATATCTAGTGGTCAGTCAACTTGAACCATATTGTACATTATTTACATGTTTTGATCAGTATATTATACATGACAACACCTCCAGCAAAGAAATAGGTGAGGCCATGGATTTTCCTGCGCATATGGAATAGTTGCTTCTATCAAATGACTTCAACAGCTTATTGGATCATGTGGTAGACATCTATAGTTAAGTCTTTTTACTTGTTGGTTGTCCTCATAAGCATTCCACTAAAAATCATTTGTATCTATCTCTATTAGGACATTTAAAAATACAAAATTCTATTAAGGTTTTTGATATGAGGCAAGATAATTGAAAGATAACTTAGACTACTTAGTCAATTCGAGGAGACTAAGCCCTTGAACTTGAGGAGAAAGGATTACTGGGATTAATTCTCTGCTTAAGTTCCATTCCTTTCTTCATAGTACATATATAATACTCATAGTGAGATAACTATCCTAACAAATTGGAACTAACTTCTATCAAATATAAATTTTAAACAATATCAACCTAATCTACTACTGCTTATTTATCCTCATCTGCTGCTGCATAATTATCTGCCATGTGGCCTTGGGAGACAATAGTTTTACATTTATTCTGGTGTTTTCTTCTTGTAAGCTTACTCTATTTTCATAGGTGACCATTCTGATTGCACTAGATCATGCTTGTTCGGAGGATAGATCCCACTCACTTACATATAAGGCGATTATTCGAAAAAATTTGTACAATTTGGTTTTGTACCTTAGAAATTGAAGTGAAAAGTTCTATAAGTTTTGGATCAGTATTGATATAAGTAGTTTAAGCCACCTCGGTGTTCATCCATTCTCATAATGATTTAGAAAAGGCTAGATGCGACGCATGCTTCGCTGGAGGAACAATTTATTATAATTGCTAGCAGATGTACAAGGAAGAAGTTGGAATGGGGGCAACTTTGAGTATGAATTCGATGAATTCAAGGCAATTGGAAGTTGGAACTAAGTGGAGGAGAGCTATGCATAACAAAAGGCAAACCCTAAGTGTATCCAAGCTTTGTTAAAAAGTCTACTTTCTTGTTCCCTTTACAGTAGGAATGATTTAGCTGGAGATGGGATATCAAGCTTGTGAGGGGCCACTAGTCTCTAATCATACCAGCATAAAACTTTGTTGGAAGTAACAGTATCAGTAAAGTCATAGATGTATGGATGATCCTAAAATAAAATTCGTTACTTTTCTTAATTAAAAAAGTGCTAGTTGAGCTATTAGGCTGTTGGCATGTTGGTGAATTGTTTGTTTTAGGTAGAAGTGGAATTAATTTATGACTGTGCTGATAATCTGGTTGATATGAACAAATTTGGGTGAAGAGTTGGTTGGGGAAAACCAAAAATCTCATGAGGACTAGACCAATTTTTAACTCTACCTTTCTTCCAACCTTTGGTCCATTGGTCATAATTTTTTTTTTTCCCCGTAATGTTATGTTTGCATTTTCCCCAACTAAAGTTTGACCACGTGAATCTATTACTATTGCCACTAAATCCTAGGCTAATAAGTCCTTGTTCATATATGAATATATGAATTTTCTACTGGCATCACTATTAGTTCCACAAGGTCGACCAATTTGGAATCTTATGTAATTAATTTTTTGTGACAACTATTGTTTTTTTTCTTTTTTTGTTGAATTCTTTATATCGATCAGTTTGTAAAATGATTATATATGTGTAAGAGGCTATTTAACAATAGTACTTAAAATGTGACGGCAATTGTTTTGAACTCTTTCATTTTCAATCTAATATCAAAATCGACATTGATATGCTCAATTGCTTGTTGCTGAAATGTATGACAATTTTTTGTGGCTAATCGATCATGATTCATGAACCTTGAATACTAGAAGATGGATGAAATGTCGGTTTTGGGCCGTTACTTCTATATCAATGTCATTTTCCAACCAAAGCTGAGTCCACTTGATTTACCCATAGCAGGGAATCAAAATATGCCTAACAAAACTAAAGTTATCAATTATTGATTTCATTTTGTTAACATCTACTTTAGTTTCTAGACCAAAAATTAGTTTGATTAAAAATTTTTCATCATGCCAGATTCTCCTTCTATGCAATCCTTAATCTTTCTCTATGGACCTGTACTTGAGTCTAGCCATGGGACAATCTCTTCAATTTCATTAATAACTGGACTGGCTTTGTTTGGTTGGGTTGAAAATATTACTTTTCTATCCATCCTCCAACTTATTTCAGCAGCTCAATTGCATTGTCCTCTTCCTCTATTCAGCATTGTGCTGTGTTTTTTTTTTTTTTTTTTTTTTTTTGACAGACTTATTCACCACTGTGCTGTTGTTCTGCAAATGCAAATTTCAGCTGACTACCCTATTGAGAAAATGTTAGATTGGATTATGTTCTTTTCATTTCATACTTTAGATTTTACTTGTATTTCCAATGGTCCTTCCAAAACGTTATAGGCCAATTCTGTTCATTTCATGTACAATTGCACACAATTTTGCTTTCTTAACATGTGCAATTTGAAATTGTTTTGAACTAAGTAAATGGGTTGAGCCCAGAAAAGGGGAAAAAGAGAGCAAGGGGGTGGTTCGTAGAGTAGTTTGAGAATTGTTGTTTGGAGTTTTTTAAAATACATGTGGTGAAAAAGTGTGTGAAAATGTGTGTAATATTTTTTAAAATGTAAAAATGTGAGTTTGAACTCACTCACCAAACATGCCCTAAATGGGTTGAAAACCAAAAGTCATTGCTGAACCCACGTCTAAATAAAGGACCTGAGTGTGGGCTATCGGAAAGCATCTGTATAGGATTTTGGGATTTGGACTTAGTTCCACTGCGGCGGAATGAGACCATTCCATTACCACTTCTTTTGGGTGCTTTAGCCTTTTAGGTCTTGAGCCCATTTTTGGGCCTTCTGCTCCTTGATTAAGGTTTCCAGGCTGCACCCATTCTTGGGCTGTTGCCTCACTTTTTTAGGGCTTTCCCTCTTTTCTTTTCTGTTGGGCCCATAGCTCCTAGTTGTGGGCCATTTTGTCCAAGGGCTTCTTCTGTTGACCTGCGGGTCCTTTGTGCTTGTTCTAGCCCAAATTCACTTGGCTTGCGAAGTTTATTTTCTTCGAATTTTGCGTGTTTACAAATATACTAATAATTATCATTGTGATATGTTCACCTTTTTTTAAGTTTTTGATTTAACTAATTTATTTACTCACTTTTTTTTTTTGGAAATGAAATAAATGGGTATATAAAATAAAGTAATATACTAATTACCATACCTTAACTTTATAAAAGCTCATTTTTAGTTTTTTTTTTTAAATTTTATTTATTTATTATTTTTTTTATAGAAGAAAACCTAAAGACTTAATTGAGAAGAAACGGCTATATTAACTGAAGTATGGAATAAAAAATGGATGGAACATCCTCTATCTAAACAACATAATTCGAGATATTAAGAAAATGTCTAGCTAGACCATGGGCAAGTTTATTACCTTCTCTCCTTGTATGAAAGCAAAGTAATTGATTGAATTTGATCTTTAACTCTCTCTCAAAAAAAAAAAAAAAAATGATCTTTAACTAATTAAATTTGGTAAATTATTTTTTTAATTATGTAATATAAGAAAAAAAAAATTAATTCTTATGTATTAGGGCAGGGAGGACTCTACATGTTAATCAAGGTGGTCATGACTTCAATTTTTTTTATATACCTTAACTAATTTAGTTACTTTTTTTTTTTTTTTTTTGAGATGAAAAAAATGGGTATATAAAATAATGTAATATATTAATTATGATACCTTAACTTTATTAAAGCTCATCTTTAGTATTTTTTTTTAGAAGAAAAGCTGAAAACTTTATTGAGAAGAAACGACTTTATTAACTGAAGTATATGATAAAAAATAGATGGAACATTCTCCATCTGAACATTCTCCATTTGAGATATTAAGAAAATGCCTAGCTAGACCATGGGCAAGTTTATTACCTTCTCTCTTAGTATGAGAGCAAAGTAATTGACTGAATTTGATCTTTAACTAATTAAATTTGATAAATCATTTTTTTTAATTATGAAATATAAGAAAAAAATAATAATTCTTATGTATCAACAATACCACCCTTATTTGTGTTGCCATGGATGGGTGTCACTCACAATTTGCACTCTAAGATATAGTGCTTGTTTCCAAATGCTTTGGAAAACCATAGGTAGTATCAATCTAAGATTAGGTGAAAAACATAGTTTATAAGTTCATCTATGTTACTAACTAGCAGCCTAACCTTTTTACAAAGCCACTCAATCTCAGATCAACAAGGTGGGCGGCATAGTTTAAGAGTTGCCTTATTTCAACTATCCCAACGGATCCCTATTTTCTACCTTTGACAAATCTTTTTATTTTTATATTTGTTTATTGAATATACCTTTGACAAGTTAAATTATGTGTTTTGTGACATAAGATAATATCATGAATCTAGTAATAATTAGTAATTATGATTTGCTACATTTTTCAATTACAAAAATACCTATTTAATTTAAGACAGAGACACAAGGAAGAACCAATGACCTATATGAAGACTAACTTGAATTTGCCATGTTATCCATGTAGTTATATAATGTTTTCAATTGGTAATAGACTAGTGATATTGTGTCATTCAGTTACTAATGTTGTTAAATAATCTAATTCATTGTGCGTTTATTAATTTGTAGGATGGTGATGATGATTCGGCTGTGGATGTCCATTCTCCCAATGATCAACACTTATCATCCGATGACGGGCATTAGGCAACAATGACGTAGATTGCGGGCCTTATTTATTTATTTTGATAGAAGTAGGGCTTTTTTTTTTTTTTGGAGAATCGAGTGGGCCTTATTTTGGAGTTACTAGTTTGACATTTTGATATTTATAATAAAGTTTCAAATTTTGATATATATATATATGTGTGTGTGTGTGTGTGTGTATGTCGTAGTTGGAAACTTTATTATAACATTCTAGACAATTGGAATGTATTCTTTTGTGCGTAACATTCTACACAGTTGGAATGTATTATTTTGTTCATAATACTCTAAACATTTGGGATGTATTATTCAGTGCATAACATTCTAGACATTTGGGATGTATTATTTGGTATATATTTATTGATATGGTGTAATTAAATATATTTGGTTCGTTGGTTTAAAGTGGTATTGTATTTGGCATTTGGTATTGTATTTTTATTACATTACAGGTGCTTGGAAAATATGTATTACAGGTTTATTATAGGTGCTTGAAAGAAGAAAAAAAAAACCTATACTAGCGTTTTTTAAACCGTTGGAATAGGGCATTGTCTATTTCATTGGTTACCCTATAGGGGCGGTTTTGAAATTACTGGTGTAAGCAGGACGTATTATAGCGTTTTAAAAACGCTAGCATATGGCTCATCTTTATAATATTGAAATGACTTATACTGGAGGTTTTAAAAGCGCTAATATAGGCAGTACGTATTACAGCGGTTTAAAACCACTTGTATAGGATATATTTTTATTTCTCTAAATACCCTGTAGTGGCATTTCTGAAAGCGTTGATATAGGCAGGGCCTACTACAGCGTTTCTAAAACACTGGTATAGGGCTTATTTCTATATCTAAAATGACCTATACTAGCGTTTTTTAAACCGTTGGAAATGGGTATTGTCTATTTCATTGGTTACCCTATAGGGGCGGTTTTGAAATTGCTGGTATAAGCAGGACCTATTACAACGTTCTAAAAACACTAGTATAGGGCTCATTTTTATAATATTGAAATGACCTATACTGGAGGTTTTAAAAGCGCTAGTATAGGCAGTACGTATTACAGCAGTTTAAAATTGCTAATATAGGATATATTTCTATTTCTCTAAATACCCTGTAGTGGCGTTTCTGAAAGCGCTGATATAGGCAGGACCTATTACGGCATTTCTAAAACACTAGTATAGGGCTTATTTCAATATTTGAAATGACCTATACTTACGGTTTTAAAAGCGCTAGCATAGGCAATACGTATTACAACGGTTTAAAACTGCTGGTATAGGCTGTATTTCTATTCCCCTAAATACCCTGTAGAGGCAGTTTTAAAACCGCTACATTAACTAAAGTATGGAATAAAAAATGAATAGAACATCCTCCATCTAAATGGCATAATCCGAGATATTAGGAAAATGCCTAGCTAGACCGTAGGCAAATTTATTACCTTCTCTCCTAGTATGAGAGCAAAGTAATTGGTTGAATTTGATCTTTAACTAATTAAATATGATCACTTTTTTTTTTTTTAATTATGTAATATAAGAAAAAAAAAAAAATTCTTATGTATGAGGGAGGGAGGACTCTACATGTTAATCAAAGTGGTCATGACTTTAATTGTTTTTTATATACCTTAAAATTTTGAATTTTAAATTAATATGGGGTTGTTACGACCCTAAAAAAAATCTTGAACATCCTAAATAAAAAACTTGAGCCCATTAGAAATAAAATTTGATCCCTTCAAAATTTTAGTTGATTGAAGGTTAAACCAAAAAAATTGCGAGAAATATTATGTTCACAATATATTCACAACACTTTCACAAATAAATCCTAAGTGACAAGTATAGGTCAAAGCTATACTATACTATACTTTTTTTAGGCCTTTTTTCTTGTAGTGATTTGTAGGCCATGACATTATGGCATGTGGAGTTGTGTCTCAAAGTGTTCAAAAAGAAGCTTAGGAAACTCAAAAGTCTAACAAAAAGCTTGAAAGTGCATCCACCTCAAGCGGTGTTGAGAAGAGAAAAATCACCTTAGCTTCAACATTAAAAATTAAAGACAAAATTGTCAAACAGGTGTTGATTTAGTCCTAACTCTATACATAGCTGTTTATTTCTAACAAAACCATACCTTTTAACACTTTGCAAACCTTTCATACTAATTTCTCTTTTGTAGAGCGAGGAAGAATATATTGTTGAAATTATCCTCGATGATGTTGGGGATAGACTAGTCACCAATGTAATTTCACTTGTCATAGAGCATACCAATTTTTGGTGGGGTTTCAAGGATGAGGAGAAGGAGGTGAGGATCTAGTTAATAGAGTTTAGAGATGTAGTTTATGATGTTGATAATGTGCTAGATAAGTTCAACTATGAGATTTTTGGGCAAAAGGTATAGATTCAAAACCAAATAATGAATCAGGTACCTAGCATTTCATTCTGTAATTTTGATAAAGTTAAGACCATCAAACATATGTTGGATAAATTTGTGAATGAAGTAGATGGCTAGGGGCTTAAAATTGTGAATTCAAACCCCAAGATTAGCCTACACAATATAGACTCCTACCTTAATGATTAAGAAGTTATAGTAAGAGAATACAGTGCCGTAAAAATTTGGGATTTGTTGAGTGGTGATGATCTCTTTTGAAATTAACGTCAAGATTTGATAGTCTTACAATAACATCTTTAAAATGATGTTTTGCATATTGTGCAATCTTCCTAAGATTATGACATTACAAAGGATGAACTAATTTAGAATTGGATGGCTCAAGGGTTTCTTCAACCATCTGAAGAAATTATGGTGATGGAGGATATTGGTAACAAGTATTTAAAAATTTTGTTAGACAAATCCTTTTTACAAAATGCAAAAAAGGATGAGTATGGTAATATTATCAGGTGCAAAATGCATGATTTCGTATATGATTTTGTGCTCTCAATTTCAAAATCAAAATCTTCAATTTCAGATAATTTCAGCTAGGTATGAAGTTTATTTGTTGGATTTGATGGCCAAACAACACCAAGAATTTTATTTAAAGGTGATGGTTTCACAAAATTGTGCACACTAATTTCAGAGAATGCTGACTTTGGCAACATATTATTAGAATTTAAAAGCTTACGTGTTTTAAAGTTATATGTGTTGGAAAAATTAGTTTTGCATCTCATACAAAACCCGTAGCGGAAGCAACACAAGGATCTATTTCATTCACGAGAGGTAACATGTAACCTTGAATTCTAGAACAAAGAACAGAAAGTGTACCTTAATACAATAAAATTCAAAACAAGACTTGAGAATACCTTCAATCTTCATCCCAATTCCACATTGTGCCCAAGATGAGTGGTCTCTCAATCAGTTCTTAAGTACGTTGATTCTCCATAAGGAAGGTGTATTCAAAAGATACTTCAGAGAAAGACTATTTTCTCTTCTTTTAATCATATGTACATTTTTTTTTTTTTTTTTGATAAGAAAGTTGAAACTTCATTAAATTATTGAAAAGACATTACATCATGGATAAGAGCTTGTTTTATAAAAGAAAGGGACTCTTCAATCCAAATTGAGCTATCATCAATGCCTTTGGCATATTTTGCTAATAGATGGGTTGGGTTGTTTCCTTGCCGGCGCATGTGTGTAAATGCTATATGATGGAAATCTGCACAAGAAACTTTTATGCCCACAATGACAGCATCCACTAAAGGAGGAGGTGGAGCCAACTCATTCAAAGCACGCTGCATAATTAGGGAATCACCTTCCACCATGACATCCCTAATGCCCACATCCTTTGTAAATTGCACTCCCACTTCAACTGCCATGGCTTTTGCTTCTATCAGACCAAGTGGCAACTTTATTTTCTTGCTCAAAGCAACCTTAAATTTCCCTTCCTTGTCCCGTATGACCACTCTTATGCCCATTGCCTTTAGCTTTGTGAATATTGCCTCGTCCACGTTGACCTTGTACGTTTGATCCTGAGGAGGTAGCCACTGGATTGGTTGGATGCTTGGAAGTTGTACATCAGTCTCAGTGGACGTAACAGCATAGAACTCTTCTAGATATTGAGTTGCCCAGCGAACCGTTTCCAATCCCAATTTCCGCTTTCCTTAAATGCGAATTTCATTTCGATTTCCCCATAACACCCAGGCACATGTCACCATCTTTGCTACCAGCTCCGGTGAACTCTCCACCTTTATACATAAGCTCCACAACAGGTCTTTAAAGGAACAATTCTGCTCAGCTGTAAATGGCATTACAAGCTTGGAGCTTTCCCACGACTCACGAGCTTGCTTACACGTCTAGAACAAGTGGCTTGAGTTTTCCGATGCCGCATTGCACTTCTCACACTGATCATCCTGCAGCACTTTCCTTCGCATCAAATTACATTTTGTGGGAAGTAAATCACGACATGCCTTCCAAGTGAAATGCCTTATTTTGTGTGGAACTTGAATCTTCCAAATTTTTATCCATAACTGCCTGTTCCTTCCTTCATCTGAACCGAAACTGAAATTCCTAGGCCTTGACATCTCTCGAGCCACCCAATAGGCCTTACGCACCGTGAACAAACCATTAGGACTGCATGCCCATATCTGTTTATCAGTTGGTAGATGAGAGCTCAATGGAATCTTTTTAGTTTTCTCTACTTCATGTAGTAAGAACAGAGCATCAATTATCTTAGTTTTCCAGCAAGCTTTCTCTCTATCTATTAAGTCACACACCAACGTTTTAGCTTGCAGAAACATTCTTGGAGAGGTCACTTGGTATGTAGATGGTGTTGGTAGCCACTTATCTCCCCAAACCTTTACCTTTTTGCCACTTCCAATTCTCCAACGTAGGTCATGTTTTACTATATCCTATGCTGCCATTAAGCTACGCCACATGAAGGATGGATTGTTTCCCAACATTGCCTGAGAAAAATCACAGTGAGGGAAATATTTGGATTTAAGCACATGGTGAGCAAGAGAAGTTTGCCTTTGTTGCAACCGCCACCCCTGTTTGGCTAGCATAGCCAAATTAAACTCCTTTAAGCTCTTGAAGCCCATCCCACCACTAGCTTTAGGAGCACACAGTTTCTTCCAACCCAGCCACGCCATTTTCTTTTCCTCCTGTCTTTGGCCCCACCAAAAGTTTTGAATCAAACTAGTCAAGTCTTCATAAAAAGAATCAGGCAATTTAAAGTAACCCATTGAGTATGTCGGGATTGCTTGGGCCACTGTCTTGATTAAAATTTCTTTCCCAGCTTTAGACAGTAATTTTTATTTCCACCTTGTTAACTTCTTCCTCAACTTATCCTTAATTTCATTGAAAGTGCTCCTTTTATTTTTACCCACTAGCGAAGGCAACCCTAAATACTTTTCATGCTGTTTAATCACTTGCACCCCAAATCTTCCCTTGATATCTTCTTGTATCTGCCTTGGAGTGTTACTACTAAAAAATAGTGAGGTCTTGGCATGATTCAACTGTTGGCCTGAGGCATTCTCATAGATCTCCATAATCCTTTGGAGAGTACTACATTCTTCAATGGAAGCTTTACAAAAAATCAGACTGTCATCAGCAAAAAACAGATAAGATAATCTTGGACCTCCTCGACCAACTGTTATTCCACTCAACTATCTCTCCCCCACCTCATTTTTTATTAAAGCAGAAAGGTCTTCTACACACAACAAAAAGAGGTATGGAGATAATGGGTCCCCTTGTCGAATCCTTCTACTTGGAACAATACAGCCCCTTGGTTTACCATTTATTTTTATGGAGTAAGACACAGTAGTGACACATTTCATAATCAGAGCCCTCCACTTATCAGCAAACCCCATTTTCTGCATTATCTTCTCCAAGAAAACCCACCCAACCCTGTCATATGCCTTGCTCATGTCTAATTTTAATTCCATCTCCCCTACCTTTCCACTCTTTTTCTTATTAATGTGGTGCATAGCCTCAAAAGTTACCAAAATATTATCAGTGATTAACCTTCCGTGCACAAAAGCATTTTAGGTATCACTGATAATGGTAGGTAGAATCTTTTTTAACCTGTTAGCAATAGCTTTTGAAGCAATTTTATAAACCACATTACATAGACTAATTGGTCTATATTCTGTGATATTTTTTGGCTCCTTACACTTTGGCATAAGCACAATATGAGTTTCAGTAAATTTTGGAGGAGAGATACCTGAATTAAGGATGTCCAAGTGCATAGCCTCAAAAGTTACCAAAACATTATCAGTGATTAACTTTCCATGCACAAAAGCACTTTGGGTATCATTAATAATGGTAGGTAGAATCTTTTTTAACCTGTTAGCAATAGCTTTTGAAGCAATTTTATAAACCACATTACATAGACTAATTGGTCTATATTCTGTGATATTCTTTGGCTCCTTACAGTTTGGCATAAGCACAGTATGAGTTTCATTAAATTTTGGAGGAGAGATAACTGAATTAAGGAAGTCCAGGTGCATAGCCTCAAAAGTTACTAAAACATTATCAGTGATTAACCTTCTGTGCACAAAAGCACTTTGGGTATCACTGATAATGGTAGGTAGAATCTTTTTTAACCTGTTAGCAATAGCTTTTGAAGCAATTTTATAAACCACATTACATAGACTAATTGGTCTATATTTTGTGATATTCTTTGGCTCCTTACACTTTGGCATAAGCACAATATGAGTTTCATTAAATTTTGGAGGAGAGATACCTGAATTAAGGAAGTCCAAAACTGTTGCTGTCACTTCTTCACCAATCTTTGGCCAAAAATGCTGGAAAAACAATGGTGGCATTCCATCCGGGCCTGGAGCTTTCAATGGGTACATTTGTTTTAGTGCCATCTTGACTTCCATTGCAATAAAATCCCTAGTGAGGTTTTGATTCATGTCAGAGCTCACCTTATGCGTGACTGCCTCCAAAATTGTTGTGAACTCTGAGGGGTCATTGGACTTGAATAGGCTATTATAATAATCAACCACAATTTCCTCTATTTTTCCTTCATCCTCCTGCCAAACTCCATCAGCAACCATCATACCCTCAATATAATTCTTCTTATACCTAGCTGAGGATTTTTCGTGAAAGAATCTAGTATTTCTATCACCTGACTGCATCCAGTTAATATGAGACCTCTGCCTCCACATCTCATCCTCTTTCTCCGACCAACAATTTAAGTCAATTCGTGTGGTTTTCATCAAGTTACTAGATTCCAAAGAATATGGCTGTCTCTCCAACCATTCTAGCTTCTCTTGTAGTTCAACTATAGTTTGACTAACATGTCTGAATTCAAGCTTATTCCAAGCTTCAAGCTTTACTTGGCATCGGTCCAAGCAATTAGTAAGAATTGAATCTGCACCCAACAACTTGCCCTTATCCTAAGCTTCATGAACTATCTCCTCACACCTTGAGTCTTTTAACCACATTGATTCAAACCTAAATTCCCTTCCCACCCTTCTTTTAGGAGGCCTTCTCACAAAATTTAAAGACAAAGGAGAGTGATTTGATGCCGAAGAGGTAAGGTGAAAGAGTTTGGCTGATGGAAATAGATTCAACCACTCCACCGTTGCTAAAGCTCTATCCAATCTTTCCCTGATCTGAAGACCATCTCCCCTTTGATACAACCATGTGAATTTTGGACCAATAAATCCCAAATCTTTAAGCCTACACCAATTAATAGTATCCACAAAATTCCCCAACTATTGTTGTGGCCTACAACTTCCCCCCTCTTTTTCATCTACACATGTAATCTCATTGAAGTCACCAATTATAAACCAAGGCAAATTTGAAGTTCTACTCAAGTGTTTGAGTTTTTGCCATAATTCTAGTGTCTTAGATGTGTTGGGTTCCCCATAAAAACCTGTGAGATGCCACCAACCCACTGTATCTCCACCTTTAACCTATGCATCGATTTGTGAAGATGAATATGTCTAGATATCTAATTTCACTTCCTCCTTCCAAAGCATAGCTAGACTCCCACTATTTCCTTGACAAGGAACAACAAGGCCATTTTTGAACTTACACCAATCCTTTACTTTCATTATCCAATCTAGATCAGATTTTGTCTCCATGAGGAAGACAATTGCGGGATCTTCTTTATTAATGACCTTTTGCAAGGCCCGAACTGTCTGAATGTTCCAACTTAAGAGACTCATTGGTCTCGGTGGGGCTACACCACAGCCTCTGCCGATAGACATTGATCAACCATATGTTCTCGTAAAACTTCCTCATCCAACCTAACCTTCTTTACAGACCCCGATGTATCTTCCTCAATTTGTGACTTCTCACACTTCTTCCTTTTCGGTCCCACCTCTACTAGCACGTTGCATGGATTTTGATTGGTTCGTGGTTGAATTCTAGTCCACATACTCTTCTTCGGCCCCGCCACTTGCGAACTAGATTCTTGAGCACGTACAACCTTTGCATGGGATTGTTTGTACTTACCACGTTTCTTATCTGCATTTTTACTGCTTCCTGATCTCCCACTCATCTTATCCCTATCACTAGAAGTCCATCCCGCTTTAAACTCGCAACTCAAAATTGCCTCACCCTGGATTTTTGAACCCTTCCTATCCTTACTTGGATCACCTTTCAATTGCACCAAATTTGCCACAAACACGGGAACATCCAATAGCATCCTCTCCTCATTATCCTCCGATATTTTATCCACATCCAGATTCGAATTTGAAATGCCTGTAAATGCGTTGATGGACTCATCAATATCTCGAATTATCTCCTTAAAATCCGGATTAACGTGTTTGGCACTCGGATTTCTGATAACTGGCGCCTCCTCAAGCCCACTATGCGCCACTGTTGCTCCTCCCAGTAGCAGTTGGTTCAATTCATTGTTCATACCCCTTGCCGTAGAATCCAACTGTGAATTCGTATTCTGCGAAACACCACTTGGTTGATTCTTTGATTTATGCATCGTACCTTCATATCCCTGAACCTCCACCACCATTTTCTTCGACTGGTTAAACTACGCCGCTCTAATCCATAGACCAAATTGTCTGTCTTCCACTGCCAAAAAGCCTTTGCTTTGTAACCAAAGTGTGCAATCCTTATCATCGTGGGATAGCTGCCCACACTAGTAGCAAAGATTAGGTAACCGCTCATATTTGAATGACACCCACCCCTCGGACTCCAAACTCCATGAAACACATCTTCCTCTGCACAACGCTTTTGTAATGTCAATCGCCACCCTTACTCGCATAAAGTTGCTCCCTCTCATCTCCGACCTATCCTTAGGGATTGCCACGACACCAAGTGTTTCTCCAATACTGACCGCTACCCTCGTAGTTAAAAACGAGAATGGAAGATCGTGTATTTGAACCCAAAAGGAAGTTGTTCTGAAGTGCAACTTTCGTACTAACGTAGAACCACCGTAACATTCCAAAACAACCAAGTGTCTATTAAAGGTCCATGATTCCCCCATAAGAACTTTTTTAATGTCGACTTCAAGCTCGAAATCAAACAACACCATGTTATTACCAGCTTCATTTACCTCGAAATTTCCTCTTGTTCTCCAGAGTGGCTGGAAAGAACGAGCCACCGCCTCCATATTTATATTCCGATGCGTCAGAAACTTCGCTGCCAAAACATGTTCCCCTGCCTTCTTCTTTAAAGAGAGATCAACCTTATTTCCTTCGTCCACTGACAATGTTAGCTTCTGCCAGTGTTGAGCAAGATTGTCCATCTTAACACCCAACTAAAACAATTCTCAAACACTCCACCAAAGCCCTAATAGTACACTAACATACTATAAGGGACGTTACTTTTTCCCATAGGAAGGACTACCTTTGCTATAGTACGGAGAGAGGTTGCTTTATGATAGTGGTTTCTTGGGGTTCTTGGTTTTATTAATCATACATACATATTAAATTTCTTGACAGTTACTTTATTTAATAACTTTTATTAAATAAATAACCGATTATCTAATTGGGTTAGCCTTTTGAGCTAGCTCAATTGGGCTTAAGTGTGTGGCTTGGCATGGGACCAAAGAGATAATTAAGGCTCTAGCTCCAATGGGCCTCGGGCTTATCTGTCAACTCTTGACAAGCCCAAAGTTACTATTAATTATATAACAAGTACCACTATGAAAATATAATTGCACTCTAGGCCTTATTAATAAATTATATCCAAGACTCTAATATGATATCATTTGACCCCTTCATGAAATATCCATAGTGAACAAAGTCATAATAAACTATTACTTTGTAAACAACTATTTTATACCTTGAGTCCATGATTTAATCTTTTAGTTGTTCGTATTTATGAAATCTAATTTCATTAAATATAAGCTTTAATAACTCCTTATTAAAGTGGCCGACCTTGAATAACCAGTTCCTATTAAACTTATCTCAATGAGATATTTCATGTCTCTATGAAAGACATTATGGATTCCATCTTGAGAATATGTGTTCCCTCAATACTACGTGCGGTTACTTAACATACTGAGGTTTTTACCATTAAATTAGATCTCACTCCTGATATATCAAAGTAACATTCATTTCATGATTGGGTTCACTATCCTCTCAGGATTGAGAATCTATGAAATTAGAAGTTATGAAATTAATTATTCAGGTGACAGTTGTTAATTGTTATAATTAATCTCACAACAGTCTAGTTCAATATATTTTACACACTTAAGACACATCAACTACAAGTCTCCACTTCCATGATCAAGATAAAACATCTTAGTTGATGTGTTATAGTCTTTATAGATGAAATGCCCAATTTCATCACCGACTACGAACTACATTTTGAGTTTACAAGGAATTTGTGATTTATATTTTCTGTAACTAAATCATATAAATCACATATAATGCATCTCAAGGACTATGATAATGTACAATTAGTTCATATACAAATAGTTTCATATAATTAAACAATTTAATTATTATAACAAGCCAATAAATTAGATTTTAGGGCATAAACCCTACCAATATGGACATAAGTTGATAGAGATACTAGAAACAATTGGTGTGTTAATACATTTGAGGCTTCTTCACATCTTAGACACTGAAATTAATTATTTAACAAATTCAATCACTAAGCTTTTCAATTTGCAAACTTTAAGAATCGAATGCCCTGATCTCATCAAGCTTCCAGAAGACCTAAGCAATTTGATTAATTTGAGACATATTTGCATTTTGATTGTGAAAGTGCAGCAACACCTAAAAATGTGGGGCGGTTGACTTGCCTTCAAACGTTGCCAGATTTTTGTATGGGTCGAGATGAAGGTTATCATATCAATGAATTGGGATCTTTAGGGTCCGTTTGGTTGAAGGAGTGGAAAAGTGGGAGGATGGAAAATGGTGGGAGGATGGAAAAATGGGAGAATATAAAAGATTTTAATTTCTCTCATTTTCGTTTAGTTTTTTTTTTTTTTGAGAATCTCATTTTTGTTTAGTTGAGAGTGGAAAAGTGGAGGGATGGGAAAAATGAGTTTGTATAAATTTAGTCATACACCCTTGTTAAAAAATAATGGCCAATTAATACAAAAAGTAACAAATAACCAAAAAAAAAAAAAAGGCAATCACCCCATTTATTAAAAAATAAAAATCATGTCCCAAAAAAAAATCATGTCTAGTTAAACAAAAAAAAAAAAAAAACCATTATCACACCCACAGTCCAAAAAAAAAAGAAAGAAAAAAGGCAACGTCCAAGGAAGAAAAGAAAAAAAAAAAGGAAAAAAAAAAGAAGAAGACAACGTGCCCACCACAACCCAGAAAATCAAAAAATGAAAAACAAAAAACAAAAAACGAAAAAGCAATGTCAGGAAAGAAAACCCAGAAAAAGAAAAGAAGCAACGTCAGGAAAGAATAGAAAAAAAAAAAAACAAGAATTGGACATAGGCATTTTTGTCCAGCCACATTTTAGATCTTCAAAAAAAAAATTCACATTTTCTCCATTAAGTTTTCTCTCTATTTTAAAGAGAAAACTTTTTAACGATTCAAGGAAAAAATTATCAAGTCCCACTATTTATTTTCTTTTTAACTCCACCTAATGAAACACACCAATAATGTATTCATCCCCATTTTTATCCAAATTTTCCATCCACCCTGTTAAAGAATTGGAGGAGAAATAAACATATACTGTCTAGAGAAGGTGGAAGATGAGGAAGAAGTCAAAAGTGCAAAATTAAAAGAAAAGGAAATATTCAACTTGGCATAGAGGGATTGTATCCATTCACCCCTCTCTTCAAAAGCTCAAATTGTGTGAGTCAGCCTACTCTCTCCTGCTCCTAGACCAAATTCAATACTTCATTGCCCTTAAAATTCTGTGGATAGAGGGATTTATTGAGATGGTAGCTTTGCCAGAGTGGCTGGGCAATCTTTCCTCTCTTCAAAAGCTGTATATTGTGGATTGCAATCGCTTGCTGCATCTGCCCACTGAGGAAGCCATGCGACGCCTCACCCAATTGAAAACGCTGGTGATTTATGATTGCCCCAATTTGGAAGGCAATGACCATATTCTGAACTGTTGACACACAGGATAGTGCCATAGTGGGTAAGTGGTTTAGTTTATTCAAATTTTTGTTTCTGCAAATCATCACAAGACTTCAAAAGCATAGTTTCCTAGTACAATTTAGGTTGACCACATTCTGGTGGTTGAAATAGCTGACTCTGTTACCAATATGTCAATTTCTGTTTGCTAAGCTATTTTCTTTCTTTAATTTTTCAAGATTGAAATTTTCTCGACATTGGGAAATTTGGAATATTGGATTTAGCATTATTAGAACCTGCTTTATGTCCACATACTCAATTCTTTCTCTCTGCATTTCTTGTAACCTTCACGTTATTATACGGTAAGAGTTAATATATGGATCAGTTCTTTTGCTTAGGGCTGTCTAAAACTTAACAGTAGATTTTTTTTTATTTGGACGGGGTCATAATTGCTCTGTTTATGAGGCCGAACTATTGTGGAAAAATGGAAGTTTAGTTGCACAATAATGAGAAATTGGGTAGGTGAAGTTCCTGCTGATTTTTCATTTCATGTTTGGGTTGGGGGTCAGTTTTACTTGGGGGACCATGAAATTATGCGATCCCCAGTCCTACTAGTAAATTAAAATTTCAGACAGCACTGAAGGTGTTGATGGTTCTAATATATCTATATATGGTTTTTACCTTTTGAAGGCGGCCAGATTGCTCTGATTTTGAAGACGAAGACTAACTCAGGAAGCTGGCAAGAAGTTTACATTTGGGAAAATAATTAAGTTGATGACAACTGTTGCCAAGGCACTTCAGCTTTGCTTTCTCCTACCATTTTGGATATTTATACATAATTTACTTCATAAATGGTGATTTACAAAACCAAATTTCAAGGACAGAGAGTCCACTGCACCAAACTTCAAGTTTTTATTTCTGAAGACTCTTTATGAATGGGATTGAAGTCCTCCACTCTCTCCACGTTTTCTTTGATGGATTTCCTAGATACTCTACCTTTGTGCCGTTAATTATATGGCTGGTTTCGTGTATTTTATTTTCTAGTCTTGTTTTGCTTTTCTGTTTTTCTTTATTTTGTATACCATTTTGATTTTTAATATTTTGTAATTACCTATCAAAAAAAAAAAAAAATCTTTGCTAGTCTTTGTGCACTTAAGAACTTAGATTCAAAGTTCAAACAGATTGTCAAACTGAATGTGTTTTCATAATTAGGGCCAGTACTCTTAATCAGATCTTGGTGCTCAAAATTGTAACATTTATCTCTACTTTTTTTTGTGTGGTGGGTGAAGATGACACACAATTAGCAGCAGCTGAAGTGGTTGAAATTGCATGCTGGCTTTTCCATGATTTTCCTGGCCTTTTGCCATCAATTTTAGGCCCAGTCACTGTAGCTTCACTTCTTGTATATCACCTGCAAGGTTTCTCTATAAATTATTCAGAATCCATAAGCAAATAACTAAAGATAACAACAAACTTTAAAAATAAAAATAAATAAAAAATGAAAGAAGAGAGAAATGAGATAGTGAATAAATATTTTCCACACTTTGACACCCCTCAAATAAATGACTATGAAACCTCCTTAAGTCCATTAACCCTCATAAAATTTATAAGAAATAAAAGAAAAAACAAAAGTTTTGTAGTACTGAGTAGAAAATGGGAGATTAGTCTTCCAAGATTATTTACTTGCTCTACTTCAATACTTTATGCAAAATAAACCTCAATTCTTCTCAGGTTCCCATCTTATTTATCAGAATTAATAAAACCTGGATCCACATTATTAATAGACCTAAAAGATTATTCAATCAGTTAAGAATTTTGCCTTGATGTGCAGGCACGAGGGACAACATATCTGTTGTGTTCAGCTGGATGAAAAATTACATTATGAAGTTTTCATCCACTCCCAGGCCAACAGAAGTTTTAGCTGGTTTGTTTTCTCAATTTTCTAATCCCTTCTAGTATATAAAGTATTGATTCAATCCAATAAGTGTATTATTCATGCCAATTGCCCCCTTCTTCCTCCCATTGTTCCAACAGCATTTTCTGAACTGTTACTTAGAAAATGAAAAAAAAAAAAAAAAAAATGATAATTTGTTATATTTTCAGGAAATTAGTTTTGCATGATTAGTTTTGGTAGTAGCTTTTCAGTCAACTGAGGAAAGCCTTCTATGAAATTATTTTTGCCTGATTTGTGTTGGTGTAGTAGCTTTTCAGTCAATTGAGGAAAGCCCTCATGAAATCTTCTGCTCATTTTCCAACATTTGAGACCATTTCATTATGAAAGCAGAAAAGCTTATTTTAGTGGTTGGTTGCCACACCAACAATCATGCCAAAAGGAATAAGGTTCCCTACACCAACCTCAAACCAAATATGCTGACTGACCAAACATCTCCCCACCCATGGATAGATTAGTGCTTCTGAATTAATTAATAGAAAGTGATCCCACCAACCACACTGTTACTGGAAATATGTGAATTATCTAAAACAATTATGAAAGTTGTGATTCCAAACGAATTTTTTCAAAATCAATATTTTTATGGAAATTTGGAATCAATATTGAAATGGTTGCTATTAGAGCTTTCTTTGATGCCCATTAATAAAAAAATACACATTCTTTGTCTCAACATCTCTTTTAAAGTTCACTTATAGGTTGGCCTTTTTAATTTCTTGAGCTGAAACTGCAACAGTACTAAGTCAGTTCTTGTGCTTAAAAGCTCTCTGACATTTGGCAATAGATTTTGTTGATTTGGGCTGGTTAATGATTGCTATGTTTATGTGTGAATTGGGTGGGAGAAGGTCTTGTTGATTTTTGTTTTCATATTTGGGTTGGGAGGTCAGTTTAAGTGGATCATATGCAGGGGCTAGTGAGTTAAGTGATCCCCTGTTCAACTAGTGCAAGCAAAATTGAACACACTTTCTTATAAAGTTTCAGACAACACTAAAGTTGTTGATGGTTATACTTCTAATATATTAATATATAGTTTTCACCTTTTGAAGCTAACAAGAAGATTGCATCGCAGAAAATAGCGAACTTGATGACAACTGATGCCAAGGCACTTCAGGTTTGCTTTCTCTTTACCATTTGGGATATGTATATATAATTTACTTTTTAATTTGTGCAGTACAAGACCCTATTCAGTTTATGTATTTGCAGAGTCACTGTTTTGTAGCCAATGTACATATCTACATAAACAAAACTTTTAGTCTATGTAAAGGTGTGCATGTCAACTCCACACGTGTTCATATATTGCCAAAACACCGTATATAGTTAGATTGAGTACAGCCAAATCACTGAATTGTGTTTTGACTCTTTTTGATATGAAAGTCATTTTGTGCATATGGTGTTATTGACCTTCTCAAGGTTTTCTATCATATATATTTTTTAAATTATTCTGGCATGATTAAGGTATAGATATGATTTAGCTGGAGGAAGGGCTCATTAAATCTAACACTAGTCACGTTCCAGCAATTCAGATCTTATGTAATAAGCAATATAGTTTTTCTGTTTTGTCTCTATAAAATTGATGAACTTTTACCTATTGAATGTTTGGAACATGGCTAATAAAATTCATAATTTCAGATTAAATCTGTATTAATGTTAAGAAGAGTTTAGCATTTTGGACATGCAACGTGCTTGCCAATGTATTGGGTATTTGTAAATATATCCTTAACTAATGAACACCTTGATTTGGTGTTAACTTTCAATTTTTATCTTATAGTCTATGTTAGTGTAAAATTAACAGTTTAGTGGGAATAAAACACTCCAAAATAGCATTTAAATCCCTTTAAATTAGCAATATATGTAGTAAAAACAAGTCCCAAAAAAACCCATAATAATCTATGTTGTAAACCCAAAGGCCCCATATGATAAGAAAACAAGACTAGCCAATAATTTGTGAAATTTACTACACCTTGACAAGGTACGGCTACCAAATATAGTTAGACGCATCCATGGTTCGAGGAGCTCTTAAAAGAGCTATGCTAGTAGTTGATAGTATGTAATACACATTAGCAGCCTAATGAGTTTGTTTATAGATAAAAACTTCAACTAAACAACTCTTAAGATTTCCTATCGTTATGAACCACTTAGCATCATCATCTTCCACTCTTGTAGAAAACTAAACCTTAGCACCAAGCCAAGGAAGGGTGCTTACACATCTGCTGTGAGAGGAACCTTCTTGATTCTACACTACCTCTTTGATATGCTTATTGCATCAACCTCTTTTCTATCTGTTCCAGCTCCTGAATTGTTTTAATCGTAGCAACAACCTCTAAGAAAATGGGAAAGAATTAGAGAGTTGAAAGGTTAGGAGTACCCACACGTTTGATTAATTCAGAAGTCAAGCAAACACTTAACACCCATTCAAAAATTGATGAAACAAGAAATAGCCCATTTTCTTTCTATAAATGATAAAAAGGCTAGATTAATCTCCATTACATTAGTAAAGAGGTAGAGTGCAATGAACAGTTTTTCAATTAAGACACAATATCCACTTTTGGCCTTTTGCAATACACAAGAATCTCAACAAAGAAAGGAAATTTTAAAAAAAAATTTACAGAATCAAAATGCATGGAAAACCTCATTTCTGACTATCCCACAATTCGTCTTTAGATAGGATAAGAAACTCAAGGGAGCCATCAATCTTTTCCACCTGCAATTTCTATAAAGATGTCAGTGACTAATTATCCACACAACTAAAACTGAGAAGCATGGAAAGAGGCACTCTTAACCCAACTAAATGTATCAATTAGGAGAGCTCTCATAAATAGGGACTTGTAATAATATTGGACTATTGTCAGTAAACAACATTTCTCTAGCAGAATGCCAATATAAAATTTACATTTTCAAATTAACATTGGTTTGTGGGATCTCTAAAATGGTTTAAACAAGGGTTAAAAGCTGCCGATTGTGGTATTTTTTGTTTTTTTTTTTTTTTTCCTAATTTCTTTTGGCTGGGATGGTAAAAAAATAAAATAAAGGCACATTGAACTTTACTTAATTCTTTAAAACATAAGAAATAACCATTCCATAGAACCAAATAGTGAGAATATCTTGTACAGTAACTTGAGGGCCTATCATTCATTAATGAGCTATACATTTGCAAGAAGTCGCAATATCTGCTTAGGGTGAAGTGGCTCATAGTGTCACTAAATTACAAATACAAGTGATCTTTGATTGTCCCAATCAGAGGTCATGTAGTTTAGCCCAAAAGGGTCTAAGATTGCCCATATTCTAGTTATTGAGATAAACCTTTGATATATCCTATGTAATAAATAGGTCAAAATCATTTAAAAATGGTATGTTCTCTCTATTTCCTTCTGTTCAGTGTTTTGCTTTGAAGTTGACTTATTGTTCATGATTTGTTCTCCTCTCTGCTTCTTTTTTTTTTTTTTTCTTGCTGTATATATATTACCATATTCTTTGGTTAATGATATCCTAAGAGTTTTGTGACAAACCATTAATTCATATTTAGCATTTCTTACTGCATAGCTTCTGTGTATCTTCTACTTTTAGCTCTATTTTATCTTGGTTCTTCCATGATGGTTGAATTTCTATTAGAACATCAAATATTTCTCAAAAAATTCAGAAAGTCTTTTGTTTTTTATTTTAAGGATTTCATTTGAATTATCACTTCTTATTTTTTCATATTTTCTAATAATATTCTACACTTACATACTCTTTACAGTTGTGCTATCTTTATTGAAAAAATTGCAAAACTAAAGTTGCTGTTTATGAGAGAGAAAGAAGAGTTCAGAAATTTTTTCTACAAAACCAACTACTTTCAAGCCAAAATTGGAAGGTCATTTTAATTCCCGATTTTAATGAAGTTTCAGTATGTTTTTCCTAACGAACAGAGCCTCCTGTTTACTAGTGTTGTTGCTTGAAGTTCCTCTACGTTTTCTCAAATGCTGGCCAGTTGGTGAGATCTTTTCTTGTTGTTACTGTTAGTATCCACCTCAATGCATAGTGTAATGAATAATTTTTTGTAATTCAAGATTGATTTTTTTTTCTTGGTAATCTCTAGCATTTGCTCTTGAGAATATTGTTGTAAGCCCATTTTCTATAGTGGAAGATTTTATTGGACTACTAGGTCCTTTGTTTTTTCTCTTTTCATTGAAGGGTTTTCCACGTAAAAATTCTATGAAGAGATTTTTATATTTATATATTGGTTATTGTGCTTAGCTAATTTATTTGAAATACCCATTTAATTTGCACAAAGAGGGGAAAAGGAAATAAATTTGTTGTTTGTTATATTAATTGACTGTTTTCCCCAACAAAGGCTGACCTTTGGATCAGGCAATGTTTGGTGTCTAAGGCCAAACCTTTTTTTTATTTTTTTTTCTTTTCTGGTTATACAAATTAGATCTCTTCATAGAGGTCAAGCCATTCTTAGAACTAAATCAAGTGACAACTCTAATCTTTGTGCTAAGCTTGATTTAATAACATACTCATGTATCTAAGTGTAAGATGGATGCATATTAGTCTTCTTTAATGCACCACATCACGATCACGTACCTCAAAATATTGTCTTTTCTAAGAAGTTAATAAATACCTTTATATATATATATATAAAATTTCTTTCATTACTTAGGCTTTTCTTTACCTATTTCAAGGTCAATACCTGTTTCATATGTTTTATTTAAGTTTAAATTAATAGGAATCGTTTAGAAATTTTATAGCCTTTTATTTTAAAACTAATGTATTAAATAATATCCCTTAAGAACTTTTTGATTCCCTAAACAATTTTCAACCATATGCAATAGAGAAAATAATTTTTTAAATATGTTTAACTGCGTTCAAAGTCCCCCCTCGATACCTTCATTCGAATTTAAGTTACCAGTTTTTATGTTTTTGAAAGATAGACTTATAAAAGGATTATTAAACCTTTTTGATTTCCACGATTTAGGCAACTGAATAAGGACTCCTTTTTGACTTGGTGAGAGGGTTTTGAAAGGATCTATAATTCACTCAAATGTGCAATGGACAACTATAATAAACAAAGCCTTAATCCCAATATTTTGGGGTCAGCTTAATTAATTGCAGTAATTAGAAAATGTGAACCCAAGTGGAATCATCATTTAATTCAATTTCCATCTGAATAAAATGGCATACTTTGACTTCATTTTCGTTCCCTTATTCTCTATCTTCCCTTATTCCTTATCGCTAGCAGTAAAGAAATGTTGGGGCAAAACACAGGCCAAAATGGCCAAATACCATCAATTTTTGAAATATTTTGCCCAGAAACACTGTTTCGGAAAAATATAGTGATCTACCACTTTTTATGGTACTTGAGCTTGGTGAGCTCGTGTACCATATTTTTTAATCCAACGTGGCCCGATGACATGGAAAGTTTAATTAAAAAAAAAAAAATTTGGCCATTTAGTACTCGAGCTTGGTGGGCTCGAGTACTGTTCATGATACCCGAGTCCATCAAGCTCGAGTCCATAAAATTAATTTCTGATATTAACAAATCATATTGTCAGATTGTTTGCAGTGGTCGACGACATTTTCTGCTTGTTTCAAGGTCACATTGAAAATGTTGCGCAGCTTAAGCAACAATATGGATTGAACAAAACCGCAAATGAGGTGGTCATTATTATAGAAGCTTACATAACTCTGCAAGATAGAGGTCCTTATCCTGCCGACCAGGTTGTGAGAGATATCCATGGGAAGTTTGCATTTATTCTCTATGATAGCTCTTCAAAAACCGCATTTATAGCTACTGTGAGTATATTGTTCTTCCTAAAATGATATGCTCCATGTTTTGGGCACCTCTTAATTCTATCTTGTTTCTTTGTAATGATCATCATTTGCTTTACTGGAGCTAATTCTACTTTCATCTTATGCAGGATGCTGATGTAAGTGTTCCCTTCTTCTGGGGTACTGATTCTGAAGGCCATCTTGTTCTTTCAGATGAGGCAGAAATTGTGAAGAAGGGCTGTGGGGAATCTTTTGCACCATTTCCTAAAGGTATGTGTTTTAACATGTTAGGGAAATGGTTGCCCTCATGGAGTGGTTATTTAGGATTCTTTTTGCTTTTCTTAATGATCTAGATGTCAAAATTTTTGGTTTTAAAATATGGGGGATAAAAGCTTTTATGTGAGCTTTAGGTATGTGGGTGATATCAAATTGCTATAGCAAGAACAAGCTTCAAAATCTACTTTCTAATCGACTGATTTTCCCATTTATCTTCCCTGTCATTTATCTACCACATTGTTTCCAAAGGATGCTTCTTCACATCTTTGCAGCCAAACCAAGAAGCAGGTTGTACTGATGCTCGTATGTATATGCACGAGCATAAATGATCCAACACATTCACAGAAAACACAAAGTTAGCTTATATATGTGCTGTTCACAGAAAACACATTCACAGAATGGTACCCGAGCTTGATGGACTGGGGTATCATGAATAGTACTCGAGCCCACCAAGCTCGAGTACTAAATGGCCAAAATTTTTTTTTTTTAATTAAACTTTCCATGTCATCAGGCCATGTTGGATTAAAAAATATGGTACTCGAGCTCACCAAGCTCAAGTACCACAAAAAGTGGTAGATCACTATATTTTTCCAAAACAGTGTTTCTGGGCAAAATATTTCAAGAATTGATGGTATTTGGCCATTTTGGCCGCAAAACACATGTTACAGTACAGTACCATTCTTCCTAGTACATATGGAACAACACAGAAGGGACAAAAGAGTCTACCAAGTACCAACCCAATCCCTCTACTTTAACCGAGTTGTTTATTATGTTCAATGTCACCAAGCTTATGGCAGTCAAGGTAAAGAGGTTTAAATCCCTCGAGGACAAAAATGCTTTTCATTATTATTTCTCAAAAGCAACAGAAATTTTTATTAGTGTTATGTTGACTCTGCAGAAATGTTGATGTTTCATAGTTGTTTGGGAAAAAAGGTGGTTGTTGTACTCAATATGACCCATGAAACAAAGGTTTATAACGCCCTTGTTAATTAATGTAAACACTTAAATTTGAGAAATAGTAACAAATAGACATATACCACCCTTGATGTTAGTCACTATGCATAGAAACATTCATACCATAAGCATGTGGCTCAAATCAAGACCCAATTCCTTGACAAAACACTGTAATAATTATTTTAGCAGTCACAAAATTTTTTGTTTATTTGCCAATTAGACTATTATCTTCTTAATGTTTACATATATGGACAAGCATTCCTTATTAACACAGCCCATAATATATTGAACCCTGAGAATTTACTTTCCAAGTTACATGGCTGTCAAGCAGCAATGGCTTTCTCCATAGTAATGGGCAGAAGCACTATATATGGTGCTGTATAAGTATTACACAGAAAAAATAAGAAAAAAAGTGTAAAATACATATGCTAAAGGAGGTAAAATGATCACTCCCGAGCAACTACAACTACCTGCTTTCCTACATTTTGGCCACTAAAAATTCCGACAAGAGCTGAAGGGCCATTTTCGAGGCCTTTAGCTGTGTCTTCAACATATGCTATCTTTCCTTCTCTAATGTAAGGCAGCACAAGGTCTAAGAAGTTGGGAAAGAGGTGATCGTAATCATACACTGTAAATCCTTCTATATGAATCCTCTTATATACCAAAGATGATAAATTTCTTATGCCTTCAGGTTGATCAAGATTGTATTGTGAGATCATTCCAGCTACTGCAATGCGACCGTGGAATCTCATGTTAAGGAGAACTGCATCAAGCATTTTGCCTCCGACATTATCAAAGTATATGTCAATGCCTTCAGGAAAACACCTAACATCATTACCAAAAAAAAAAGTCAGTGCCTCTCAGTTTTTTTATAAAAGTTGCTCTTGCAGTTGTAAGTAACAATTAGGCCTTGATATTGCTGTTGAGATATTTATTAAACGTTAGTTTCTGCCAACGTTTATTCTTTAATGTTATGCAATTTGCAGTCACCATGAATAAATTAGTTAATGCAGTGCAATTTTGCCTCACAGCTAATAATGATAAATTTTGCCTCATTAATTTCTTTTAGATTATTTATATGCAAATTTTCCACTGACCCTTTTAGAGCTGCAACGAAGTCATGCTCTTCCTTATAACTGAAGGCCTCATCGAATCCAAACTTGCTCTTTAGTATATCAACCTTGTTCAGATAAAAGCAGGACAAGTGTTGAAATATCATTTTAAAAAAAGAGCTTGTTTCTATATCCCCTGCTTTAAAACAGAGATTCAAGCATGCATCGCAGCTCAAAATTTGGGTCCAAACAAGTAAAGTCATACAACAGGGTGAGGACTAGGAGAATTTGAAATTTAATGTTTCAGAATATAATGCAAATTTGTGTTAAAATACTTTAAATGTCTAACCAGAGGCAAAAATAACAACTCATTCAAGGAGGAAAATAAAAAGATCAAACCTGCAAAATCAGTTCGAATTAAGAACAAAATATATACTATTGCTTCAAATTCATTCAAAATGGATGTTAGTAAAAGGTGATGATATAATTTGAAGATCAAGTTATGTGTACTTTATTGTTGTCACTAATATCTAATTGAATTATGGAATAAAAACAATATTGTTGGTAGCACCTGTCAGAACAATGCATACCTAGTACTTTCCTTCTTCAAATATTTTACAGAAGATTCCAATTAAGGTTGATGTACCTTTTCTTTGCTTCCAGCACTTCCAACAACATAACAGCCCATCAATTTGGCCAATTGCCCAACTAGTTGGCCAACTGCACCAAATGCTGATGAGACAAAAACATATTCTCCTTTCTTTGGCGAGCAAAGTTCATAGAAACCGGCATAAGCAGTCATACTAGGCATACCTATGTGCAAAAGTAAATCCAATTATAAGTAGCATTTAACACATTGTAACAAAATAAAGTGACATAGGAAAGACGCATATACTATGTCAATGTTTTCTTTAAAAGAAAATATCTATAGTTGCTAGTATGCAGAGGAGGAGATGGTGTGGATGACAGAGAAGTGTGACATGAAGAAGATAGATTATGTAGTATAAATGAATAATTACACTTCAAAATATCAAGTTCATCTTTAGTCCAGGGTCCATGTATTGTATATTCCAATCATATAAAAGATTATGAAGAAAAATCCTTTTTATTTTGTTTCTTTAATTTTCTTGAAAATCAAATCCATCTTATAAACTTTTTTCCCAATTGATGAGCAAATTACTTACCAAGAAGTCCAGTGTAGTAGGAAAGGGGCACATTAGTGTGCTGGATTTTAAAGAGACTTTCAGTCATTGTGATGAGGCTGTATTCTTCCCATTTGGTTACCCCACAAACGAGGTCTCCTTTCTTGAAGTCCGGGTGTCCGGATTCCAAAACTTTAGCCACTCCATACCCAACTATTGGCTACATGTTTCAACAACAAAAAAAAAAAAAAAAGGTTTATTTGTGAGTGCAAGTTAAACTATGATAAGAATTCTCTTTATTTCAAATTGAATCAAGTGTATCTAGTGTCACGTCAAGCAAGAGAGTTATATTATCGCTTACTCTCAAATCCATATAAAGTGAATAGGAAGGAAAGAAAACATATAAGCAAGAGAAAGAGAGAGAGAGAGAGAGCTATGAGCATGAGCTTACTGAATGAGGAGCAAAGGAATAAAAAAGGCAATCTGGGATTTTAGCCTTAATGCCTCGCATGTAAGGATCATAGGACAAGTAAAGGTTCTTCACCAACACTTCTTTTGAACCCTCTAGCACCTTTAAGCTTATGCTACTTATGTTAAAGTACATGTCCGTTTCTTTGGGATTGCCATCTATGTAGTCTCTAGCTAGCACCTGTTTGTTTCTCACTTCTTCACCATCACCAGCCATTGCTAAAACCTTTCCCTCTCTTTTTCTATAGCCTGTTGCACTGCAAATAATGGACTACAAATTTTACTACTATTCATCAAGAAAGAAACATAGATATAGTGACAATCATATATAGTTTAATAAGAATATTTGATGTGAAGTTCTAACTTCTACACATGATATTCTTTTTGTACAAGACTCTCCAAATGGCATTAAATTGTTCAAAATTGACGGTTTGATAGTAAAACAAAATTTTCCAAGTGCTTTCGTGTCAAAGTGGGACGATAGAATTGTACGCAGTGTATAGAGATTCTAGGAACACAATAAGACTATAAGAGAAGGGAGGCGCCAGTTCATGGCCTTGACCCAAAGCCCACATTTTTTAATGGTTTTTTTTTTTAATGAAAATATTAATGGCTTTACTCCTTTATATAAAGGCACAAAATTGTAGAATAATGCTAAAAATATTACAAATTTATGTATATAAAGCTCACAAATTAATGTGACACCAAGTTACCTTTACCATTTTTTGAAATTGTACAATAATAAGTGGTTTAGAAAAAAAAAAAAAAGGGTTATGCTATTTTTTTTCTCACCCCAAAGACGTCTCCAAAAATTTAAACTAATAGAAGCAACACCCAATTTCAAATCATAACCTTTTTTTTTTTTTTTTGGGGGGGGGGGGGGTGGTGTTGAGGAGGAATCTATTGAGACTATAATTTTGTAAAGTAATATCCTACCTAGTAGATTGTGAACATTAATTACATGATTCCCCAATTTGGTAGATATCAACAAGTCTCTATCTCATTCTTAACACTAAAATCAAAATCTATTACTCCCCCCGTCCCATTTTGTTTGTCCTGTTTGAAAAGTCAAATTTTTTAAAGGAACATCATTTATTATCTTGTTTACCTTCTAAAAAAGTATAAGTTTCCAAAACTACCCTTAAATAAATTTATAAAAAAATTGAATTAGTAAATTAATCGGGGTATAATAGGAACATTAGTAAATTAATGACTTTTATTTTTAGAAACAGGACAATATTTTGGGACATCCCAAAATGGAATAGAGGACAAACAAAGTAGGAAGGATGGAGTATCGCCTAATCTAAGATTAAGTAAACCTAATTTTTAAAAGAATAATAATTTTTAAAAATTAAATTTAATGCTTAAACCATAATTTTTTATTCTCTATATGAAATAAAATTTAATTTGGTTAGTATTAATTTATAAAATTAACCTTCATTTCATTAATATGAATTAAATTTGTGTAATTGATATTTAAATATAAATGACCCCATTTATATATATTGCCTTAACCTCGAATTATATGGTGTCGACCTTGGGGGAACTTGAAATCACCTAGCGATTATAGTTATGGACCCATCGATGTTGGACAAACAAGGGCCATGCCCCCGACCCCCCAATTATAAAATAAAGAAAAATTAATGGTATATAAATTTTTTTTTTATAATACAAGATTGAAATTCTACTATAATCTAATCTAAGTGTATGTGTGTGAAATTTCCTCCTAAAGATTTGAACCCCAGCTCTTGCCCTCCACACCTCACAAACACTTAAACTTATGAGGTGACTATCGCACCAAGAGCGTGTGGTGGTATTTTAAGAGAAGTGGGGTTGGTTCTTGGTGTCCATATAGTATTAAAAAATTACAAATATATAAAATTATTGTATCTAAATACATTAAAATAGAATCATTTACCGGTAAAGACAAAAACAAAAACAAAATATATTTTTTTAATACTAGACTAACTAGAATATTTTGCAACCGATCAAAATGTCCTTGAATCCAAAATTGAAAAAGCGTATTTTTTATCTCTAAATTACCCTCAGTCTTATTATGAACTCCCAAATTTATCCCTCTATAACCACAAAATACATATAGAAAAGGCATATAGAGAAAATTATACATTGCCAGACGATTACGTCTTTCTCTTCGCTTCCTCTTTATTATTCTCAAGACTATTTCTGTTTCCTTCTCTGTCTCTTTTTGATAAGCTCCTTCTCGATTTTTCTTACTCTTTCGCATCTACCTATTTGCAAGCTACTACAGTAAGTGCACCCTCACATGTCTTTCATGCTATTCAATTTTATTATTATTTTAAATTGGCTGAATATATAGTTTTACTAATCATTAATCATTTTAATCCATATATTAAATAGGAAAAAAAATCAAATCTACTTTATTCAAAATTTTTAAACTAGAAGATAAAATCCAAATCTTTATTATTATTTTTTGGGGGTAAATTGCACATATCTGGTATATTCTTAAAATATGCCACTAATATATGATTTATTTTTGAGTTTGGTTTACTACTTTTTTTTAATTGGATATTTTCTTTTGCTTTAAATATATTCGGCTTTTGTGATTTCGCCGGATTTCGGCCGAAATCTGGCCGGATCTCGTCAGATCTGGACGGATCTAACGAGATTTGGCCGATACTCCTTCGTATCTATAGAAATATGGCCGAGATCTAACAAGATTTGGCCGAGTTAGAGTCCAGCTTACCGGAGTTTGGCCCAGTTTGAGTAGATCTGAGCTAGACTCGCCGGATTTAAGCAAATCTGAGTGAGGATTTGAGCGGATCGGAGCTGAGAAGCCCAAACGTCGCCGGATTTCGGCCTTCTTTTTGAGGTTTTGTCGAGCGGGTCGGGTAGATCGGGTTTTTGAGGACAAAACCCGCCACTCGACCCGCCGGAGTCGGGTTCTGAAGATTGAGACCCGTCACCGATCCGTCGGAGGTGTCAGTCCGGCCGTGACGGATCGGTTCCGGTCGGGCTGATCGGTTCTGGCGGGTCTTCGGGTACTCTGGACAGCCCTACTTGCTAAATAAATGAAGTTTGGAGATTTTTTTTTACGTTGTTATCAATATTAAAAAAATGAGATAGTTATATAACAAAATAATTTTTAAAAAATGTCTTATTTTCTAAAAAATATTACTATTGAAACTCGTATTGAAACTCGAACTGAATTGAAATTAGAAAACCTCGAATCTAAACTTGTTTTTTTAATATATCAACCTTGTTCAAACAAGAGCGTGGCGAAGCCAAAGCGACTCTCATACTCATACACATGGATATGAGTACTTGAGTCTAATCTAAATAATAGAAAAAGCATTCATATCGTATTTATTTGTTTGAAGATTTTATTTTTTTATTTAAATTAATGTGTTACACATGAATAATTTATTTTGTTTTTTTCTTTTAAAGAAAATTTCCACTTCTCTCATGAAAGGAATTTTAGAAAGTTGACATATCTCATATAAAACTTGTGTCAATTCTGAAATTTTGGTTAATATACTCATAGAATGATTAAGTTGCAATAATTTAACAACTAATGTGAATATATATACTTGAAACATAATAGTCAACTTCAAAAAAATATTAAAATTTTGACCACTCTTATAATTCTTATTTGTACACAAATTTATGTGAAAAAAGAATAAATTATTACATGAATTTGTGTTTTTTTTTTTTTTTTTTTTAAAGTCATCGCTCTCAAAAGTTAATAATAAATTTCTTTTTTCTTTTCTTTTTTTAAAAAAAAAAATTATAATTTTAGTTCTTTTTTCAACTTATTTTTGGCTTGGTTTAAATCTTTAACAATCTTTGATAAAATAAAAAAGAATTATTATTCTTTTTCAAATGAAAGTTGACACTTAAAGAAACAGTAATCTATTAATTATGATATAAATAAAAAAAGAACTGCATATATAATCCATAAAAAACGAAGGAAAACTAATAATAATAATAATAATAATAAAACTGCAAGATGGGTAAAGTGTGGGGGGGAAGGGGGACAAATTTATTATAAACTTTATATTTGTGATAATATAAACTCATTCCGGGTGATGATTGATGAGTTGGTTGGGGGAAAGACCAAGAATCTCATTCCTCCTAAAAATAATAATAATAAGATGAAGAAGAGAATCTCATGAGGCTTTTTGAAACAAAGCTGATGCTTCCAGTAGTGTTTTGACCCGTAGAAGTAAACATCTGTCATGTTTGTGCTGTAATTCCCATTTTGGGTGGCTGTGGCAGATGATCATACTCGTAGAGGCTTATGGTAATCATACCCGTCACATCGAATCCAAAATCATCTTCTTTCGGCAGAGTGTTAGTCCTACCACTAGTTCTAATTATCATTTGAGTCTTTCGGAGAGTGATATAAAACACGTTATAATAAATTGCTATACGATTACACTCTGACATGTCTTTCATGCTATGGATTTTATATTTTCTTGGCTAAATATTACAGTTTATTAACGCAGTAAACAAAATAAGATGAAAAGTTTGATGGAAGTGTTTCAAGGATTAGATTTATTGATCGTGATATTGCTATTTGTAGAAAGGTTCCTAAAAATACACGTAGCTTATCTAGCCATTAGAGGGCATGGCAAAAAACTACTTGAAGGTGATTTTGATAGACATAAAATAATTATATAATATTTTTAAAGAATTAGAACGAGCTTATTTTTATTATTCTATAGATCTATTTTATTTAAATTAATTTTATTACTCTACAGATCCATTTTTATCGTCAAATTTTTTTATTCTAATATTAAACTCTTTATATATCTATTGTAAGGGAAAAGAAATATGGGTCGAAAGAAAGATCGAATTTGGATGCATGTTGAAAAACTAAAGGATGATCGTTTCAAATGTACGTTTTGTGGACGTGTTTTTTCCGGGGGTGCTACAAGGATTAAATATCACTTGGCTGGAGATAAAGGTAACGATATTGAAATTTGTACAAAAGTGCCTGAAGAGGTCCAAGAGGAAGCTTCTCTAATGATTGGTAAACCCAACAAAAAACTTAAGGGTGCATCAACTTCAAACAAGGATAAAGAGAGGGAAATCAGACCAACTTCAATATCAAAGGATGACATGCTTAGCGGAGTGTATGAAAAGGTGAGTAAAGATGTAGATATTTTATTTTTTTGATTATTTTCATCATAATCTTAGCAGTGAACTTGTAAATAACATTTTCAATTTTTGATTTTAATTGTTGGAATCAAGTAAAACTTTATAATAAATTTCCATATTATTTAATGATTTTTTCCTTGCAACTAGTGGGGAAGGGGAGTTTGAACTCATGTTCTTTTCCATTGGAGAAGTGTAATGTTAGTGAACTACAACATTCTTAGCATTATTATTATTTTTATTTATATATATAATTTGATAGTTATAACATAGGGAAGAGGGTATGAGTGTGTTTATTTCTGAAATTTAAGGGGGGAGGGGAGGGAAGGGGGGGGGGGGGGTGGTGTAGAAGGTGGAGAATAATGTGAAACACAAAAAATGGGACAAAAGATTTGTATTCAATACTAATCTATACAATATCTAAAAGTAGAAGTGTAGCATTTATTATTGTTACGTTGTTGAACCATGTTGGTGGCCAAGTCATCATTTTCTTTCCATTAGTTTTTCAAAAAATATGTATATAAGTATTAATGTATGCAATAATACATTATACCTTTACTCAATCTTATAACTAATTATAACTTATCAATCATGATATGATCATCACTTTATACATTCTTGAATGTAAATGTAACTTATAATAGAAAATACATGTAATACAAACATCTTGGATGGAGACACCATTTATTTATTTTTAGTTTTTAAACTCACCTGAAAAAAATCTCATCCCACCACTATATATATATCCATATGCTAATGTAGTATTCAAGGTTAAGTTGAAGGGTCCAATGCCGGTTTTTTTTTTTTTTTTTTGGAAACCTTCAATGTCAGGTCCAATTCCGCTCTTACTTAAAATATTTCATGTAAGTGGTTTTTCTATTTTTTTTTTTTTTTTTTTTATGGTGTACATAGTACCGAATTTAATTTGAATAAAACTTTCAATAGGCACGTAGAATCACATTTGGTCCATTGCAGTCCAATTCAATCTATTACAGTCCAGTTTAGTCCAATTCATTCTAGTTCGGTCCATAATGGTCCACTTCAATCCATTTCGGTGTACTTACTTAAAAAATAGGAAGAAAAAAAAAGTTTGGGTTGGGAGTATTATACTACTATCAATTATTTGAGTACTATTCATTGTAACTATATGATAAGTTTTGATTATTATGACAAATTTCTTAAGAGAATAAAAAATTTGAATGATATATTTGAAAATTTAAAATTTTAGTTATATGAAAAGAAATTAGGAAAATATAATGCATAATAAAAATATTTAGAAAAATATGAACAACTTAGAAAAATAATATCAATCAAAAACACCATAAATGATAAAATTATATATTTGTAAAAATAGAGAACTATAAATTACTTTTAGAGTTTATTTAATTTTTGGGGAGAACAAATTATCTACAATAAAATTTAGATAATAAGTTATATATTATACCACATTTAAAAATAATTATATATTTTCGTGTATCGCGTGTGATTGCGACTAGTTATTATAAAACTCCAAAAGAAAAAAAAAAACTATTAATTATTGTATAAAAATTAAGAAGGTGAAAATCGTAATATAAGTTTTTATATATCCAACATATAAATATATCTGGACCCATCTTGTTTATTTTTAATAGAATTGTACTTTACACACCACAAACATTTTCATACTATTGTCTCTTGTGCAGAGTACGGCAGAATACAAAGTTGATATTTTACTTCGTGTTTTTGTGGAGGGACTTCTAGCCAAGTTGAGATCAATTGTTATAGAGGAACATATTAGTTTTGAGTTGGGTTTCAAGGAAGGGCTAATAGAGCTTCTTATCTCGTTATCCCAAATTCAACTTGCGTTAAATGGTGCTGAGAAAAGACAAGCAAGTGATGATTTTGTGAGGAGTTGGTTAGCAGAAGAGGTTAGACCTGTTGCTTATAACATTGATGATGTGCTAGACGAGTTTGGCTATAACATTCTTCAGCAAAAGGTACTAAACTACTCTTCACCCTCTAATGACATTAGCAATATGGCAAAAGAAATTACGATCATCAACGAATCATTAAATAGATTTAAACTTGAGATTGCTAGTTTTGATCTTCAAGCAGTGTATGTGAATTCGATCCGTGAGATTAGCTTTAACATGGATATAGACTCCTTCCTTGATGATAGTGAGATAGAAATCACGGAGACTCTTCACGAATATAATTGTTGGTTGATATTCAAGGAAAGAGCATTTGCCAATGAAAGACCTCTAACTCCGGAGTTGGCGAAAATTGGACGGGAGATTGCTAAAAAATGTAATAGGGTTCCATGGGCTGCGAGATTTTTGGGGACAATAATGTACTTTATACGTGATAATGACGAATGGCTATCGATTCAAAAAAAAAAAATTTGGGATTTACTGGACAATGATAATGGAGTGTTTCACATATTAAAGTTAGGCTATGATCATCTTCCAACACCATCTTTGAAACGATGTTTTGCATACTGTGCAATTTTCCCTAAAGATTATGCCATGAAAAAGGATGAAGTAATTCAGCATTGGATGGCTGAAGGGTTCCTTGAACCATCTAAAGAAGGTGATACGGTGATGGAAGATATTGGTAACATGTATTTCAATATTTTGTTGGCCACCTTTTTCCAAAATGCTACAAAGGATGCCTATGGTGATATTATTAGTTGCAAAATGTGTGATTTGGTGCATAATTTTGCACTCTTAATTTCAAAATCTGAAATTCTAATTTTGGAGGGAGATTTTGTGGATAATGTTCATAAAGTACAACCTTTATTTGTTCGATTTGATGGCAAAACAACACCAAGAACTTCATTTAATGGAGATAGTTTCATAAAAATGCGCACATTAATTTCAGAAAATCTAGACTTTGATGACATGTTATCAAATTTTAAATGCTTACGAGTTTTAAAATTATCCGGGCATAATATAATAAGGTTGCCAAATTCAATTGAGCAGTTGATACATTTGAGGTTTCTTCACATCTTGCACACTAAAATTGAGGAATTACCAAAATCCATTACCAAACTCTACAATTTGCAAACTTTAAGAATCGAAGAATGCCCTAAACTCATGGAGCTTCCGGAAGACATAGGCAATTTGATTAACTTGAGACATATTAATATTTATGATGGTTGCTTGACACGGATACATTACAGAGATTGTTTACTCAAAAATATGGGACAGTTGACTTGCCTTCAAACATTGAATTTTTTTATTGTGGGTCGAGATGAAGGTTTTCGGATTAAAGAAATGGGACCCTTAAAGAATCTTAGAGGAGAAATAAACATATACAATTTAGAGAAGGTGAAAGATGAGGAAGAAGCCAAAAGTGCAAAATTAAAAGAAAAGAAAATATTCAAGTTGGGATTATTTTGGAGTCCATTTTGTGGAGGATTGGACATGTATGATAAAGATAAAGATAAAGATGAAAAGGTGTTGGAAGGCCTCCATCCTCACCCAAATTTGAAAAGCTTAACAATTGAATGGTATAGAGGAAAGAAATTCCCATCTTGGGTTAATGATTTGTCGCTATTTCACAATCTAATTTGTATCAAATTGAAATTTTGTATTAAATGTGAAGAAGTTCCCACTCTGGGGCATTTACCCTGTCTTAGGGTTCTTGAAATAAAATATATGAATAATGTAAGAATTATAGGAAGTGAGTTCTACGGTTACAGTGATGGGAGTTGCAGAAATACTACATTATTTCCGGTATTGAGAATACTTGTATTGAATGGTATGGGTAGCTTAGAAGAGTGGAAGGATGCAAAGGAGTTGACAAGCGTAGGTGAGGTGTTGTTGGTGTTTCCTTGCCTTGAGGAGTTGAGTATTAAATGGTGTAATAAACTGAGGTATTTGCCAGGCGTCCCGTCAGGTATTCAACACTTGGAGATAATAAGGTGTGGCATTGATGAACTACCTAGTGGGCTACAATTCTGTACATCTCTTCAATATTTGGAGATTTGGAATTGTGAGAATTTGAAATCAATTCCAAAATCACTGCAGACCTGCGTTTCCCTTCAGAAGTTCATGGTAAGCTGTTGTCCTGATTTGAAGTTTTTGCCAGGCGTCCCGTCAGGTATTCAACACTTGGAGATAATAGGGTGTGGCATTGATGAACTACCTAGTGGGCTACAATTCTGTACATCTCTTCAATATTTGAAGATTGGGGACTGTGTGAATTTGAAATCAATTCCAGAATCACTGCAGACCTGCGTTTCCCTTCAGAAGTTCGTAGTATCCGATTGTCCTGATTTGAGGTATTTGCCAGGCGTCCCGTCAGGTATTCAACACTTGGAGATAATAGGGTGTGGCATTGATGAACTACCTAGTGGGCTACAATTCTGTACATCTCTTCAATATTTGAAGATTGGGGACTGTGTGAATTTGAAATCAATTCCAGAATCACTGCAGACCTGCGTTTCCCTTCAGAAGTTCGTAGTATCCGATTGTCCTGATTTGAGGTATTTGCCAGGCGTCCCGTCAGGTATTCAACACTTGGAGATAATAGGGTGTGGCATCGATGAACTACCCAGTGGGCTACAATTCTGTACATCTCTTCAATACTTGAAGATTGGGTACTGTGAGAATTTGAAATCAATTCTAGAATCACTGCAGACCTGCGTTTCCCTTCAGAAGTTCGTAGTATCCGATTGTCCTAATTTGAGGTATTTGCCAGGCGTCCCGTTAGGTATTCAACACTTGGAGATAATAGGGTGTGGCATCGATGAACTACCCAGTGGGCTACAATTCTATACATCTCTTCAATACTTGAAGATTGGGGACTGTGAGAATTTGAAATCAATTCCAGAATCACTGCAGACCTGCGTTTCCCTTCAGAAGTTCGTAGTATCCGATTGTCCTAATTTGAGGTATTTGCCAGGCGTCCCGTCAGGTATTCAACACTTGGAGATAATAGGGTATGGCATCGATGAACTACCCAGTGGGCTACAATTCTATACATCTCTTCAATACTTGAAGATTGGGGACTATGAGAATTTGAAATCAATTCCAGAATCACTGCAGACCTGCGTTTCCCTTTAGAAGTTCGTAGTATCCGATTGTCCTAATTTGAGGTATTTGCCAGGCGTCCCGTCAGGTATTCAACACTTGGAGATAATAGGGTGTGGCATCGATGAACTACCCAGTGGGCTACAATTCTGTACATCTCTTCAATACTTGAAGATTGGGGACTGTGAGAATTTGAAATCAATTCCAGAATCACTGCAGACCTGCGTTTCCCTTCAGAAGTTCGTAGTATCCGATTGTCCTAATTTGAGGTATTTGCCAGGCGTCCCGTCAGTTATTCAACACTTGGAGATAATAGAGTGTGGCATCGATGAACTAACCTGTGGGCTACAATTCTGTACATCTCTTCAATACTTGGAGATTGGGGACTGTGAGAATTTGAAATCAATTCCAGAATCACTGCAGACCTGCGTTTCCCTTCAGAAGTTCGTAGTATCCGATTGTCCTGATTTGAGGTATTTGCTAGGCGTCCCGTCAGGTATTCAACACTTGGAGATAATAGGGTGTGGCATTGATGAACTACCCAGTGGGCTACAATTCTGTACATCTCTTCAATATTTGAAGATTGGGGACTGTACGAATTTGAAATCAATTCCAGAATCACTGCAGACCTGTGTTTCCCTTCAGAAGTTCGTAGTATCCGGTTGTCCTGATTTGAGGTATTTGCCAGGCGTCCCGTCAGGTATTCAACACTTGGAGATAATAGGGTGTGGCATTGATAAACTACCTAGTGGGCTACAATTCTGTACATCTCTTCAATATTTGAAGATTGGGGACTGTACGAATTTGAAATCAATTCCAGAATCACTTCAGACTTGCGTTTCCCTTCAGAAGTTCGTAGTATCCGGTTGTCCTGATTTGAGGTATTTGCCAGGTGTCCCGTCAGGTATTCAACACTTGGTGATAATAGGGTGTGGCATTGATGAACTACCCAGTGGGCTACAATTCTGTACATCTCTTCAATATTTGAAGATTGGGGACTGTACGAATTTGAAATCAATTCCAGAATCACTGCAGACCTGCGTTTCCCTTCAGAAGTTCGTAGTATCCAGTTGTCCTGATTTGAGGTATTTGCCAGGTGTCCCGTCAGGTATTCAACACTTGGAGATAATAGGGTGTGGCATTGATGAACTACCCAGTGGGCTACAATTCTGTATATCTCTTCAATATTTGGAGATTGGGGACTGTACGAATTTGAAATCAATTCCAGAATCACTGCAGACCTGCGTTTCCCTTCAGAAGTTCGTAGTATCCAGTTGTCCTGATTTGAGGTATTTGCCAGGTGTCCCGTCAGGTATTCAACACTTGGAGATAATAGGATGTGGCATTGATGAACTACCCAGTGGGCTACAATTCTGTATATCTCTTCAATATTTGGAGATTAGGGACTGTACGAATTTGAAATCAATTCCAGAATCATTGCATACCTGTGTTTCCCTTCAAAAATTTTTAATACAAGATTGTCCTCACCTGAGTTCTTTGCCAGATATCCCGTTAGTTATTCGTCACTGCACATCTCTTCAATATTTGAAGATTGAGGACTGTCCGAATCTGAAATCAATTCCAGATTTAGGAGAACTATTTCATTCTCTTATTAATTTAAATATTAGCAACTGTCCTGATCTAATACTGGAGCTTAGGCGAGAAGGCTGCTTAAAGACTTTGGTAATTGGTGGGTTGGATGCTTTCCCGGTTCTGCGTTATCCTTCCATTCAATACTCGCACGCGTCCCTCAAAAAGCTAACATTGCGTGGGAGTCCTGCACTCAACTCTCTCCCGGAAGAAATTCTATCCTTCACTGCCCTTGAAGAGCTGTACATACAGAACTTTGACGGAATGGAAGCTTTGCCGGATTGGTTGGGCATTCCTTCTTCTCTTCAAAAGCTGTCTCTTTCCAAATGCAAAAAGCTGATGTATCTTCCCATTCTACATCTCACCGATTTAAAACATCTGCACATTGCTTTTTGCCCCAATTTAGAGGAAAGATGTAAAGACGGGGGCAGTGAAGAGTGGGTTAAGATTGCCAATATTCCAAACATCAAAATCAATGGAGATTTCATCAAAGGGGGAGAGGATTCTGACGACTCTGAAGACTTTGACGACTCTGAAGATGATTAGTAAGTGTACTTATACCTGGCCTACAAGTATATTTCATTTCCTACTGGCCTCCAATTTATTTATGTGACTTTTTATTTTTGAAAGGGCTATTCTTAAATTTCATATCTCAACATTTTAGATTAATTATTAAAAAAAAAAAAAGATTATAGCTTCTTGAATTAATTAATAGAAATTTAACTCACCAACCACTCTGATTACTGGAATGTTGCAAAAAATCTGATCTCAGCCAATGCTCATAAAATTTGTTAGATTAATCCATTCATTATATCATACATACTCATTCTGTTTCTCAGTATTTCTTTTAACCTTCACTTATTGGTGTCAAATTGATTATGTCCATTGATGAAAGCATACTCATTCTTTTCAATTTCATGAGCTGGAATTCTAATAATACATGGAGCAGTTCTTATTTTTAGGTCTTTGTAAAAGTTGGAAATAGATTTTGTTAATTTGGGCTGCAGGGTCATAATTCCTATGTTTATTTGAGTGAATTTATTGTGTGAAAGTGGAGTTGGGTTGCACAAGAATGTGATGAGACATTGGGTCAGTTTTACTGGTCCATGAAGTTATGTGATCTCCAGTTTTACTAGTGGAAGCAGAGCTTAACTTTCTTATAAAGTTTTAGACAGCACTGAAGGAAGGTGTTGATGATTCTAATATATTTATATATCATTTTTGACTTTTGAAGGTTGCTAACACATTTAAATTTTTTCAGCTATCATGAAGCTTGCAAGAAGATTCCATCTTGGGAAATAACCAACTCGATGACAACTGATGCCGAGGTACTTTTGGTTTGCTTTCTCTTTACCATTTCAGATACGTGTATATAACTTACTTCTTAATTGGTTCTTTGCAAGATCCAATTCAGTTTATATATATTTGTACAGCTACTGGGTTCTGTACCCATTGTGTGCATAGCTACATAAACAAAATTGTTAGTCTATGTAAAGGTGTGCATGTCAACTCCACGTGTTCATATGTCACTAAAACAATGTATAGAGTTAGATTGAGTAGTCAGATCTCAGAATTATGGTTTGACAGTACTCATTAACATGAAGCATCTGGTATTATTATAGCTTAACCTGAACAGATGTCCTTTGCTTTTCACTCTTTTAATTGCTAACACGTATATGTTAAACTAATTGTTAGGAGCATGGGATGTTAAAAAACTAACATTCATGCCAGTTATCCCCTCTTCCTTCTCACTTTCCTACAACATTTTATAACTTGTTACTTAGCATCTATTCATCTTGATATTCTGATATATATGTAGTTTTCATGTGTTGATGTCATTGTATCAGTGTTGTAAGAGCCACCAGAAAATTTCTCATTTATCAGAGGAAATTTTTTAAAATGCCAAGGATACTTCACATAGCACCTGTTTCTTTGTTGGGCAGGCATTAATTTTTGATGATTTGGAACCCCTTTTAGAGGAGCAGTGGTAACTTTTCATTGTCTTAAGAACTGAAATTCTGGAACAAGAACTGCTACTACCTATACACAATGCAGGAGGTGTTCCCTTTCTATGGAAAGCTAGATGGATGTTTTTGTTGTTTTACTGTTTGCTTTGCAAGGGATATGGAATCAGCAAGAGTGGTCCATTGGTAGAAGATTGTTCATAGTCCAAGAATCACAATGAAGGGAATTTAAAATTGGTTCAAATGAAATTGTTTCATCAAAATTTGTGAGCACTCTCATTCTCGTCTTCTTTTCTTTTAATTTCTCTCTTCCCGAAAAATCTATTAGGAATCCTTTCTCTTGGTTCCATTTAATTTCGCATAATTTTTACTAAATTTGTTGTTTATATACTATTTACAGATTTTGGTTATTCTTCAATTAGTGGTCATGTACTTCAGCACAAAATGGTCCAAGATTCGACTTGTTCCAAATATCCAGATTTGATTCCTATTCTATACTCAAAATAATCTGAGAATTGGTATTTTTTTTTTTTTTTTCTTCTCAAAAGTCCTTTTCTCCAACATTTCAATTTTGAATTTCTTATTCACTTATTTTGTAGCGAAACCCCTTCAAATTTGTATTGCCATTTAGAGCAACATATTTTATTGCATAGCATATGTGGACCCTCCATTTTTGACTTGTTAGTTTTCTAGTGATTAGGGCTCTTTATTTGTACTAAGTTTAAAAGATAATATCTCCTTCACTGTTAGGTGTATCTAAATCTTAAGGGAAAAAATGTTGAATTTATGACTACGATTTCTGTAAGCCATTGTTAGCAGCACTTGTCAATTCTTTTGATGTTACTACCACCGGTAATTTCTTTTTTATCAGTGGATATTTTTCCAATGTCGAGGATGCTTCACGATTGTTTGGTGCTGGGGTAATTTTTAATCTCTTCAAGAACTAAAGTTCAGGAACAGTAGTGCTACTACCTACCAGCAAAGCAAGTGCACTCCCTTTCCATGGAAAGCTAAATGAAGAACTGAAGCTTGAATTGGTTCCAAATTTCCAGTCTAATTGTTTCATTGAAATTTGTGAGTTGTTGCATTCTCTTCTTCTTTTCATTTGATGCCTCTCTTCCAACGAAACCTAATACGATTCCTTTTGATTTTTTTTCTACTTTCAATTTCATATATTATTATTATTATTAAATTTTTTGTTCGTATACTATTTATAGATTTTGGCCACCCTTCTTATCCCTAATAGAAGTCATGCACTTTAGCACAGACTGGCCTTAGATTTGCCCTATTCCAAATATTCAAATAAATATCTATTCTAAGCTCAAAATAATCTTAATTCATATTTCCTCTGAAAGGTCATTTTTTCTAACATTTCATTTTGGAATAAACTAGTTCTTTTTATAATTAATTTACCATCTTTCTTATCCTCTTATTTTAAGGCTATTTCCCTTCAATTTTTGTGTCAAACTTGTATCTCTATGTACATATTCTGCTGCATAGCATATGTAAACTTCCAAATTTTTGTTTCAAACAATTCCGTCAATTTTTTTGGATTTATTTTACATAGGAAATTCTGGTCTACTTGTTACTATTGCATTGTCTTTGCTATAATGTTTTGACTTGTCAGTTTTCTAATAATAATGGCTCTTATCGAATATTAAGCAACAGCATTTTGTACATGTTTTGGTCATAATCTGATTTCATTTTCAAAATGAAAAGCTATAACCATATGCTTTCTTAGTCTATATATCCACAATCAAACTATCACATCTGCTGCATCTGTTTATTTGAGTACTCAATATGCCTGCTAATTGCAGCCAGGAAACAGCTATGAAGTTCATATATATGCTTATGCACACAAATTCATGTATTCCAAAACCATGCAAGATCCCATAAGCCAATGCCTGTGCATCATTCATCTCTCTTAAATTTCTCTCTATTATAGGAGATAAAAGAAGCAACAAAACCAGCATATATTTGAAGGCATAAATACACTATGACAATGGCTCTACTTGACTATGCAAAGATATGGTGACAATACTAAAATTTCTACTGACCTCTTTGAAGCTTCTCCAAGGGAATTCCAACCATGCCATCTTGGTTTAAGCATCCTACATAAACTTGTGTCTTGGTCCTAGTGGTGGAGAGGCTTCTGGTACATACTCTGACCATTACTTTTAAACCATATATAGCATTTTCAGCTTCGTATATTTGTTAAAGGTTTCATTTAATCTTGAATGAAAATTCCATGACTTGGACACACTTTTAATAAGGTTCAAAGTGGTTGGCCTATGTCCTCATCTCCTTCATTTGGAAAGGATCATGACCTAGAAGGAACATGTTCACCATTACAAGAAATGAGTTCCCACAAAATTGAAGGACAAGGTCAAGAATTTGAGACATACTCTCCGCATGAAGAAACATAATCAGGATGTTAGCACCACACCCATCTTGGGATGTCGGGTTGGATGATGATAAAGTTGAAGAAGATGCTGTTTTCTTTGGAGCCCCAAGTAACATTATTACAACCTTAATTTTCTTAATACATTTGTTCCATGTTGTCTTTCATTATTCTTTTACTGCTTTTGTGAGGTAAAATGCAAACACTCCAATGTGGCTTCCTAATTCATAATGGCCCTTATCATATGATTTTCAGCATTGAATCAAAGTCGGCTCCTGAGGGGTTCAAGGAAAACCACCAGACATAATCCAAGAGCAATACATAAGAATTTCGGAAAGCATGTTTTGTCAATCACTATCATTTTTAGTGTTAAAAAGAAAAACAGATGCCTACAAGTCTTAAAGGACATTAACTGAAACTGCAACTGAAAAGTTGGCATCAGCTTTTGCTGTGGTATCAGAAATCAGAGTGCTATTCACAAACTTATCATTTGCCAGACTCACTGCATACCTACGTTTTCCTTCAGAATTTGGTAGTAAAGGACTGTCTTGATCTGAGATCTTTGCCAGGTGTCCCGTCCATAATAAGGTGTGGTATTGAAGAAGCACCCAATGGGCTACAGTGTTATACCTCTTCTTCAATACATGGAGAATGGGAATTGTGTGGGTTCTACTTCCATTCAACACTACCACCCCTCCCTCCAAAAGCTCAAATTGTGTGGGTCGTCTATACAGGCTATAGTCCACTCTCTCCTGGTCCTGGACCAAAATCAATACTTCATTGCCCTTAAAATTCTATGGATGGAGAAATTTCATGAAATGGTAGCTTTGCCAGAGTGGTTGGGCAATCTTTCCTCTCTTCAAAAGCTGTATATTGTGGATTGCGAGAAGCTGATGTATCTGCCCACCGAGCAGGCCATGCAACGCCTCACCAAATTGGAAAAGCTGATGATTTATGATTCCCCCAAACTAAACAATGAGCAGTCCAAGATTAACCACATTCCACTGGTTCAAATAAATACTCAGTAAGTCTACTCATGCTACTATTCTCTTATATTCGTAATGGGTGAGAGTGTTCCCGGTATGAATACTTAATTGGACACAACTAAGAAAATTTATAAATGCTACAATTTGGGTTAATGATTCTTGAAATAAATAGTAGAAATTAATATCACCACTACTCTGGAAATACTTGAAATATTCAATTTATGAAATTACTATTTCCAATCATTTGAAATAAGTCTATAAAAGTAGAGTATAATTAAAATTTTTGTGATTGATGCCAATTAACAGGTACTATTCAAATTTTTGTTTCTGCAAATCGTCATGAGACTTAAAAAGTTGCTAAAAGTTTTGTTTACTTGTATAATTTGGGTTGACCACGTTCCAGTTGTTGAAATAGCTGAATCTGTTACCAATTTGTCTTGCTTCTATTCAATTTCAGTTTGCTAAGCTATTTTCTTTCTGAAATTTTTTCAAAATTGAAATTTTCTGGACATTGGGAAATTTGGAATATTGGATTCATCATTGGTAGAGCTTGTTTTATGTCCACATGCTCATTCCTTCTCTCGGCGTTTCTTGTAAAACTTCACATTTTGATACTGTAATAGTTCATGGATCAGTTCTTTTTCTTAGGGCTGTCTAAAATTTGACAGTAGACTTTATTGATTTTTGTGGATCAAGGTCTTGCTGATTTTTCTTTTCACGTTTGGGTGGGTGAAGTTCAGTGTTACTGTTGACTGTCAATGAAATTAGTTCTAGTTGTGCGCATGGTGTTATTATGCCTTATCCTAAACAGTGTGATTGTCCTTTGTTTTGAGTCTTTAAATTGCTGACAAGTATATAACAAACTAATTGCTAGGAGCATGGGATGTTAAAAAACTACCAAAACTAACAACACACGGGTTCTTCATTATTCAAGGAACTAGAAGATTATTCAATCAGTTAAATATGTTGCCTCAATGTGCAGGCAATAGGGACAGCATATCTATTGTGTTTTGCCAGAGGAAAAATTTATTTGTAGAGTTTGAATTCGTTCCCAAGCCAATTGAAGAGCTGCATATTCATCATTTCCTCAAATTAAAGGAAAAATGTGCAAAGTGGTCCAGGATTGCCCATATATCAAATAGCTGGATCACTAATTGTCTTAAACAAAAAGCAGTTTGAAGATGACCAGTAAGTTTTCTCCTTCCTCATCCTCCTTTCTTTTGTTACACTCTCCTTTAAAAAAAACCTAGGAGTGATTTATTTATTTATTTAATAACTACTCCCAATTTCTTCCTTTCTTTCTTCAATTTCCCCCAATATTTTTGTTTATGGTTATTTCTTAAGAAGTTTTAATCTAACCACAAGCTAATGGAAGTTTATAAGAATTGGTAAGTTTTCTCAAATCTTCTCCTATTTTCTAATATATAAAGCACTAACTCAATCCAGTAAGTATATTATTCATGCCAATTATCCCATATTCCCTCTCACTTTTCCTACAACATTTTCTAACTTTTTAATTTGCATCTATTTCATCTTGATATTCCCGTGTGTATATATACATATATATAGATGTCATTGTATTAATCTAGCACTTTACAATTCTTCTAATGTAAGAGTCACCAGAAAATTTTCTTTTCCAATGTCAAGGATGCTTCATGCACTACCCATTTTTGGAACCTAATCTTCTTTTGGTTATCTCAGCTGTTCAGCCAGCTTTGACACCTTTATGTCCTTAGCTGGAGCCTCTGCAGAGGAGCTGCAGTAGCTTTTCATCTTTTTAAGAACTGAAGTTCTGGTACATGAACTGTTACTACTTACCAGCAATGCAGGAGGTGCGCTCCCTTTCTATGGAAAGCTAAATGGAAGTTTTTTGGAGTAGTTGTCAAAGCTAGGTGTTTTGTTCCTCTCTGTTTGCTTTGAAAGGGATACTGCAGCAAGAGTGGTCTGTTGGTAGAAGATTCTTCATAGTCCAAGAATCACAGTGGAGGGAATTCTAAATTGGTTCCAATGAGATTGTTTCATTTAAATTTGTGAGTTCTCTCATTCTCATATTCTTCTCTTTTGATTTCTCTCTTCCAACAAAACCTATTATGAATCCTTTATTTTTGGTTCTTTTTCTACTTTCAGTTTTGTATATTGTTTCCTAAAGTTATTGTTAATGTACTATTTACAGATTTGTTATCCTTCATTTTCTAATTATTGGTCATGTACTTCAGCATAGAGTGGTCCAAGATTCACCATGTTTCAAACATCCAAATAAACTTTTGAGTCCTATTCTTTGCTCAAAATAATCTAAAATTGGTTTTTTCTCTCAAAATCTCCTTTTCTCAAAATAAAACTAGTCGTTTTGTATTTTTTCAAATACTAGATATCTTGTTCACTTATTTTATAGCGATATCACTTAAAATATATATATTTTTTGAACTTGTATTCAATGTAGTCAACATATTTATCTGTGTAGTGAATGTAGATCTTCAATTTTTTTTTTCTCAATCAATTCCCTTTATCTGTTTTTGGTTAGTTTTGTACATAAATTCCGGGTCTACTTGTTACTATTGGATTTACTTAACTATAAATTTTTGACTTAGGGCTCTTTATTTGTACAAATTTTGAAAGTCATTTTTATAGTATCACGTCCACCCTTACTTTGTCAATGCCATGCTTTTTTTTTTTTTTTTCTTTTGGTACAAATTTTAAAAGGATTATATTGCCTTCACTGTTAGGTGTATCTGAATCTTAAGAGAAAAAAATGTTGAATTTATGAGTATGATTTCTGTAAGCCATAATTAGCAACACTTGTCAATTCTTTTGATGTAACTGCCACTAGTAATTTCTTTTTTATCAGCGAATACTTTTTCAATGTCAAGGATGCTTCACCACTGTTTGGGGCTGGGGTAACTTTTTATCTCTTCAAGAATAGAAGTTTAGGAGCAAGGGTGCTACTACCTACTAGCAAAGTCGGTGGCGCACTCACTTTCCATGGAAAGCTAAATGAAGAACTGAAACTTGAATTGGTTCCAAATTTCCAATTTAATTGTTTCATTGTAATTTGTGAGTTGTCACATTCTCCTCTTCATTTCATTTGATTTCTCGCTTTGATCAAAGCCTAATATGATTCCTTTTGATTCTTTTTTCTACTTTCAATTGCATATATTATTATTATTATTAAATTTGTTGTTTGTATACTATTTATAGATTTTGTTCATCCTTCATATCCCAATTAGTAGTCATGCACTTTAGCACAGAGTGATCCTAGATTCGCCCTATTCCAAATATTTAGATAAATGATTTCTATTCTAAGCTCAAAATAATCTTAAATTCATATTTCTTCTCAAAGCGATTTTAAAGCGATTTCCCTTCAATTTATGTGTCAAACTTGTATCTCTATGTACTGCAACATATTCTGTTGCATAGCATATGTAAATCTTCAAATTTTTGTTTCAAACATTTCCTTAAAATTTTTTGGATTTCTTTTACCTAGGAAATTCTGGTCTACTTGTTACTATTGCATTGTCTTCACTATAATGTTTTGACTTGTCAGTTTTCTAATAATAATGGCTCTTGTCTAATATTAAGAAATACTAGCATTTTGTATATCCACCATCTAGCAATCACATCTGCTGCATATGCTTATTTGAGGACTCAATATGCCTGCTAATTGCAGCCAGGAAACAGCTATAAAGTTCATAAATATGCTTATGTGCACAAATGCATGTATTCCAATACAACGCAAGAATCCCATAAGCCAATTCTTGAGCATCATTCATCTCTCTTAAATTTCTTTCTGTTATAGGAGATAAAAGGAGCAATAAAACCAACATATATTTGATGGCGTAAATACATTATGAAAATGTCTCTACTTGACTGCATCCGAAGAAATGGTGACAGTACTAAAAGTCCTATGAGCACCTCTTTGAAGCTTCTCCAGGGTAATTCCAACCATGCCATCATGGTTTAAGCATCCTAAATAAACTTGAATCTTGGTCTTGGTGGTAGAGAGGTTTCTGGTACGTACTCAGACCATCACCTTTAAAATATATATATTATTTTCAGCTTGGTATATTTGTTAGAAGGCTTTATTTAATCTTGAATGAGAATTCCATGATTTGAACACACTTTTTATAAGGTTCAAAGTGGTTTCCTACCTCCTCATCTCCTACATTTGGAAATGATCATGACCCAGAAGAAGGAACATGTTCACCATTACAAGAAATGAGTTCCCACCAAATTGAAGAGGGCCAAGAATTTGAGACATACTCTCAGCGTGAAGAAACACAATCAGGATGTTAGCACCACACCTTCTTGGGATGTCAGGTTGGATGACAATGAAGGTGAAGAAGATGCTGAATTCTTTGAAGCCCCAGGTTATATTTTTTACACCCTTATTTTGCTCAACACATTTGTTCCCATGTTTTTTCTTTCTTTATTCTTTTACTGCTTTTGTGAGGTAAAATGGAAACATTCCAACATGGTTCCTAATTCTTAATGCCCCTTATCATTTGATTTTCAGCATTTGAATCAAAGCTGGCTCCTGAGGGGTAAAAGGAAATCACCAAGCATAATCCAAGAGCAATACGTAAGAATTTCAGGAAGCATGTTTTGGAAAGCACCGTCAGTCTTACTATTAAAAAGAAAAACAGATGCCTACAAGTCTTAAAAGGACATTAACTGAAACTGTAACTGAAAATTTGGCATCAGCTTTTGCTGCAGTATCAGAAATTCAGAGCGCTTTCCACAAACTTATTCTGTCTCTGTTGCTACTGAAAGAGGAAAGCAATATAATAATGCATAAACTTGAGCCCAGGGAAGACATGCTTTCTCATGTGATATCCAAGGCAATGAGTCCAAAGAGAACTCCTGGTGATATGGGTGTGGTATGATGGATGCTGTGACTTTGCTCCAACATGAGGAATTGTCCAAATACATAGCTATGAATTCAGTTGAAACGCAACATCACCCATGCCAATTTCCACCAATGTGCATTCGGCTAAAGAGTCACCATCACACACTCGGATCTCAACCAATGCTCATATATATATATATATATATATATATTTTGTGTGTCAATTTTGATCCTCAGTGTGTATGGATACATGTTAACGAGCTTCATTCAGTTTTTGACTTCCTCATATCGATACTAAAAACCATCATCATCAGACATGCATGATCTGATACTAATTATTCTATTGAAGTTCCAATGGTGAGAAATCACTTGGTCAATTGTATCTTGATGTTAAGTAATTTGAACGAGTTCCTGACCATGTTATGCTTCCATGTAATACGGTTTAATCTCTTTTTGGTATTATAATTCATATCTCATGTATATTTTCTCGTCTGCAGTTTGTTGGAAAGAAAATCATTGCATAATCCTCCAAGCCAACCGAGAGGGAAACCCAACTATTGATAAAGAAACGAAATTCTGAGCTGTTTTTTACTTCCATGTATCGATAAGTAGTTTATTTATGTATATAAAGATTTCCTTCCTTTGTTTGAAGAAGCTTTTTATAGTTACCAATAAAATGTTTTTGCAGTATGTAAGTTGAAAAAAGTCCAAACCGATGCAACAATTGTGAATATCTCCTATTATAATATAGGTCAAAGACATGATTTCACTAGTGCGATGGCCTAAGAGTGGTAAGATGATGATGATTGTATTGTATTAGGGTAACAGGTTTATGAGGCAAGACAAGTAATCATAAATTTGAAGGGTAATGAACTGCTCATGCATTTCTCACAGGAAAAAAAAAAAAAAAAACTAATCGTGCAGTCTGAGGAAAAGGAGATCGTTTTAAAGCTAGGCCTGATTTGTTCATACCCAACCAATAGCTGGGCCTAACAGTAGGCCCGTAATGAACTATTTGGATTTCAAAGCTATTTTACTGGACACCATTCGTGATGAAATAATTCTGTAAAATTGGCTATGTTGTTTGCTTTTCTTTTATGTCATCTTTTATTAATTTTATTTATTCTCTTTTCTTATGTCCTTTTGCTTTTACCTTTAATTATTATTATAATATCATTTGTTAAGGTGCGACTAATAGTGACTAAAAAAACCACTTGAGCAACACGTTTTATAATATGCTCTTTTCATTTTTTTTTTTATGTGAATGCTATTTTACTAACGATAGTAAAACTTTGGTAAAAAGAATCTGTTAAAATTTTTAAATATTCTATTACTAATGTTAACGGAAGAGGGTAAGTGTCATTTTTTTTCAAACCTTAAGGAAGGGAAGCATTTTTTTTTTCTCCTTTCAGGTTTGAGAATGAGAGTCATTCCCCCAAACCTAAAGGAAAAAGAGTGTAATGTGTCTTTTTTTTTTTTGGCTAAACATGCTCATTTGGTTTGGTTTTCTTAAAAAAGTATCAAATTTCATCCACGTAGTGAAATGTTAAAAAATTATTTATCTTTTGAATAGTACACGTGATTGTAGGATTAGCATATGAATCAAACTGCTTTTGGTAATTGTTGAATTTTAAATAAAATATCTAAGAAAAAGAGAATATGAGAATGAATGAACTAAAATAAATATTAGTTATTTTGTGACATACCATCAAATTTGATACAACACTATCTTTTTTTTTTATCATAATGTGAAAAAAAGAAAAAAGAATAGAAAATTGATATAGCACTTTATTTTTTAACTCTTAATGTGATGTGAGATATGACAAAATTACTGTTATGTATAATAGTATAACCTTACCTTTTTAGTAGATGTACTTAATTTTTTATTATATATATATATATTCAAATTACTTTCTAAATCAAATTCAATTGCACACATACAACTATGCTTTAATCAAGAGGATGAAATAATGGTATTATTTTTATATCCTACCATAATCTAGGTTCAAAAGGTAGCAAATATGTATAAACACACATTTCATGAATACATGTCTTCTTTCCTTTCATTTTATTTATTTTTTTATTTTTTGGGGAGAGGGGGTGGGAATACTCTTTACCTTTTTATGCTATATTGTTGTAAGATCTACTGCACATTTCTTTCGTTTTTCAAACAATTTAAATTGTGTAGAAGAGATTGTAAAAAATAAAAAAATCTTATCGAATGTACTAAACTTCTACCTTTTCGTGGTCTTGGAAAGGTCATGGTAAACAACTTTATCTATTTTAAGCACGCTAAACATTCTAACATTTCATTTCATAAGAAAATATTTTTGTTAAATTAGACTTTTCTACAGTATCTGATTTTAAATGCTTCATAATCGCTAGTCTTGAGCAAAAACAATGAATTACAGATCCATACAAATGCATCCACACATTTTCACCTTATACAATTGATACAAGGAAAAGAGTTGGCTTTTTGTACCTTCGAAAAAAAATTATATAATAATTTAAAATTTTATATTTGTCTACTCTTAAAAAAAGATTTGTGACCAAGTAAGATTTTTTATACCTAATAAAATTAAACTTTGTTCAATAATTTAGTTCACTTAACAATATGTTAGGATCTTTCAAACAAAATAAAATAGCTCAAAATTTTTTTTAACTAAAATCTGAAAAAAAAAAAAATTATAATAATAACAAGCCCAAATGCCCAATAAATACCCGGAGAAAAAAAGTCCAAGACAGATTTTTAAATCAACCAAAAAAAAAAAAAAAAATTGAATTTCAATAAACTATATTAGGGTCTTCAGCAGTCAGCGACTCAGCAACAGCAAAACCCAGAGACGGCGACGGCGAGTTCGGAAAATAAGAACTTCATCCTTCAACGTGCCGCCGCCACTGACCTCAGCCGGCGACAACAAGGTATTTCAGTTCTCATCTCTGCTCTGACTGAGAGCGACGCTCTCTCTTTCTCTCTCTCTCTCTCTCTCAGGCTTTATCTTTTGACAATATATATTGGCTTTTCAGCTTTTTTCTTTTTGTGTAAGTGTATAAAACTGTTGATTGGCTCATGTCTCTTCAGTTTCCCTAAATCTTTTTGTTTTTGTTTTTGGTTATTTTCTATTTAATGAGTTCAATATGTTGCCTTAATGTGCAGATACTAGGGACGGTGTATCAATTGTGTTCAGCTGGAGAATATTGTTGATAGTCCAAGAATCACAATAGAGGGAATTCTAAATTGATTCCATTGCAATTATGTCATCAAAATTTGTGAGTTCCCTCATTTCTCGTCTACTTCTCTTTTGATTTCTTTCTTCCAACAAAACCTATCATTGTTCCTTTGTTCTTCTTTTTTCTACTTCCAATTTCCCATACTATTTGCTAAATTTGTTAGGCATATACAATTTACAGACATTGGTTATTCTTCATTTCCTAATTAGTGTTCATGTACTTCGGCACAGAGTGGTCCGAGAATGCCCTTGTAACATCACAATAAATTGTTGTGTTCTCTCACATGTCCTTTTTTTTTTTCTTTTCTTTTTTCTCTAACACCACTTTCTAATAAACTGCTATTTCCGAATATCTAGTTATATCATAGAGATATCCCTTCATTTTTGGTGGAAACTTCTATTTCCATGTGGTGCATCATATTTTGCTGCATAGCATTTGTAGACCTTCAAATTTTTGTTCCAATCAATTCCATTAATGTTGTTTTGTTTTGTTTTGTATTTAAAAATTCTGGTCTACTTCTTATTATTGCATTGTCTTCAAAATAAATTTTTGACTTGTCAATTTTCTAATAATTAGGGCTCTTTCTTTGTACATATTTCAAAAGTCATTTTATTGTATCACGTTCACCCTTAGGTGTATGTGTAACTTATGGGAAGAAATGCCGAATGTATGACTGTGGCTTTTAACATTATCATTAAGTGAACCTGGAATTTTAAAGTCCATTATATTTTGTTAATATCATAAATTATTTTTAAGTTAATTTTCAATGTTGAGAAATAATCAATGACATTTATTTATTTAGTTTGTCCTGATTAGAATTGTGCATGAACTTAAATTCCAATTTACCCCATAATCTTGAGAATCAACTCAAATTGAACTAGATCCTGATTGCATTTTTTTCTGAGATCAAGTTATGACTTTAGATATGCCATATTACTTTAGACAGTTAATGACCAACCATGCCCTGTAATGTCACTGCCTTTGGTGCCATTAATCACAGATGAAAGGAGCTTTGGACATTGAGGACTCTATCTATTAAACAACTTTTTTTTTTTATAGGGATAAAATTGAACAACTCTTAAACAACAAGGTCGAAAATGTTTAAATTTAAACAATAAAGATGAAATTGATAACAAATTTAAATTTGGAGGAAATAATTGTGAATTAATATGATAAAAAAAAGGTTAAAAGTTAACGAGAACCAAAGCACAAAACAAATTAAGAAAATAGTTTCTAGAAACAAGTCCTTGTTCAAACTAATTGAGCTGTGTACGGACACGTTGAATCCAAAATCCATCTTCTTTCAGTGAGTGATGGTCCTACTTCTTGTTCTAATTAGCTGTGTTAATTATTATTATTATTTTTTTTGATAAGATAGCTGTGTTAATTATTATAGGTAGGAAAAAAAATAATTTAAGCCGTACATTCAAATTAAAACTCCTATATAAAAAATAAAAAAAATAAAAAAATTACTATTTATAATTTGTTATGAAAATGTTGTAGAGGGAGCAACAATTTACACATTCTCAATTCTTTAGCCTTTGACATTTTAAAAAAGAGAATTGCTATATTCATAACATTTTCACCACAAATTATAAGTGGTTGGTTGTTATTAGTTCAAAATTTAAAAATTGGAAATTGAAAATTTGAAATTTTACCACAAAAAATAGAAATTTTGTATCTACAATATTTTTACAATAAATCTAAATGCTAGGTTGTTCTTGGGTTTTATAAGTGGACAAAAAAATAATTTAAGTTGTAGATTCAAACTAAAACAATTAAAAATTTACTACTAAATTATCATTTGTCATGAAATATCACTTCTCTGATCACAATTCACATGCTTTCAACTCTTTAACATATTCACCCGAAGATTTGACCATTGAAAAGAAATACTTAAGACAGATGAATTTTAAAAAATATAGCCGTTATAGAAACGAGAAAGAGATGAACTTTTAAAAATATAGCCGTTATAGAAACGATTAAGAAAGAGATGAATTTTTAAAAATATAGCCGTTATAGAAATGATTTCTGAAAATATAATGATTAAAATTTAAGAGTAAAAGAGCTTTGTAAATTGCTAGACCACTCTTCTCTTTCTCTTATTCTTTCACAGGCTATTACCTTCTCTCTCTCTCTCTCTCTGTTTTGCTCTTTTCACAGAGTTTTCGCTCTCGTTCTCTCTCTCGCTCTTCCTGACGTCCATTGACTGCATATCTACCTATTTGCTTGCAAGCTAATACTGAAGTAAGTGCACTCTTACATGTCTCTTATGCTGTATTGCTTTTTTCTGGCTGAATAAATAGTTTAATCAACACAACCAAGAAGCCATAGTCAATATAAAATGAAGGAAGGAATAGTAACAACTGTTGAGAACTGAAACTGATACAGATTACTATATTATATCATTAAGTGAAACCCCTCTCTCTCTAATATCTTTAAAGAAATAGGATAAACTTACTTTTATCTCTTATAAATATATTTTAATTATATTTGGTTTTGAAATTTTATTCTTTTGTCTTTATTGTTGGGTAAAAGGAAACATGGGTTGAGAAAGAGATCGATTTTGGGATTATGCTGTGGAACAAGGTAGTTCTTTCAAATGTAAATTTTGTGATTGTGTTTTTACTGGAGGTGGTGCAACAAGGATTAAAGCACACTTGGCTGGAGTTGTAGGCCATGACATTGTGGCATGTGTAGCTGTGTCAGAAGAAGTTCAAAAAGAAGCTCAGGCAACTCAAGAGTCTAACAAAAAGCTTAAAAGTGCATCCACCTCAAGCGGTGCTAAGAAGTGAAAAATCACTTCAGCTTCAATATCAGAAATTGAGGACAGAATTGTCACACAGGTCATTGTTTAGTCCCAATTCTATACGTAGTAGTTTATTTCTAACAGAACCATACCATTTAACACTTTACAAACCTTTCATACTAATCTCTCTTTTGCAGAATGAGGAAGAATATACGGTCGAAATTATCCTCAATGATGTTGTGGAAAGATTAGTCGCCAATGTAATTTCAATTGCCATAGAGAATATCAATTTTGAGTGGGGTTTCAAAGACTAGGGGAGCTGAGAGATCTTCTTTACACATTGTGCAAGATTCACATCATGTTACATGATGCTCAGAAAAGGCAAGTAAGTGATAATTCTGTGAGGAACTGGTTAACAAAGCTTATAGTTTATGATGTTGATAATGTGCTAGATAAGTTCAGCTATGAGATTTTTGGGCAAAAGATACAAATTCAAAACCAAATGATGAATCAGGTACCTAGGTTTCCATTCTGTAATTTTGATGAAGTTAATACCATCAAACAAAAGTTGGATAAATAAGTGAATGAAGTAGAAGGCTTGTGTCTTAAAATTGTGAATTCAAACCCAAGCTACACAATATGGACTCCTCCCTCAATGATTCAGCAGTTAAAGGAAGAGAATACGGTGGCGCATCAATTTGGGATGTCTTAGTTGATGATGCTCTCTTTCTGAAATTAAAGTCAAGATTTGATAGTCTTACAATACCATTTTTAAAACGATGTTTTGCATATTGTGCAATCTTTCCCAAAGATTGTGACATTAAAAAGGATGAACTAATTCAGAATTGGATGGCTCGAGGGTTTCTTGAACCATCTGAAGAAAGTATGGTGATGGAGGATATTGGTAATAAGTGTTTTAAAATTTTGTTAGACAAATTCTTTTTACAGAATGCAAAAAAGGATGAGTGTGGGAATATTACAGCTGCAAAATGCATCATTCGGTATATGATTTTGTGCTCTCAATTTCAAAATCAAAATCTTCAATTTCAGATAATTTCAGCCACACGAAGTTTATTTATTGGATTTGATGGCCAAACTAAATCAGAAATTTCATTTGAAGGTGATGGTTTCACAAAATGTTGCAGGTTAATTTTACAGATTGCTGCCAGAATCAATTGGTGAATTAATACATCAGCTTCTTCACATCTCGGGCACTGGAATTAAGAAATTACCAAAATCAATCACTGAGCTAAACAATTTGCAAACAATAAGAATTGAAAAATGCCCTAATATCATGGGTCTTCCAAAAGACCTAAGCGCAATTTGATTAACTTGAGACATGTTTGCTTTATTGATTCTGTTGTAAATGTAGTACCTAAAAATGTGGGGCAGTTCAAACGATGCCAGATTTTAATGTGGGTCGAGATGAAGGTTATTGGATCAAAGAATTGGGAGATTTAAAGAATCTCAGAGGAAAAATAGAAATATACAATCTAGAGGACGTGGAGGATGAGGAAGAAGCCAAAAGTACAAAATTAAAAAAAAAAAAAATAATAAAAAGGAAATATTCAAGCTGAGATTATACTGGAATGAAGAAGATTATAGAGATAAAGATGAAAAGGTGTTGGAAGGCCTCCAGCCTCACCCAAATTTGAAAAGCTTAACAATCGAATGGTATGGAGGAAAGAAATTTTCATCTTGGGTTAATGATTTGTCGCTATTTCACAATCTGATTCATATCAAATTGAGTTGGTGTGATAAATGTGAAGAAGTTCCTACCCTGGGGCATTTACCTTGTCTTGGGGTTCTTGAAATAGAAGGAATGATGAAAGTAAGAAGTATAGGAAGTGAGTTTTACCGTTATAGTGATGGGAGTTACAGAAATACACCTACGCTTGTCAACTACCAATAAAAAGCAATTTCAGTATTCTCAATGCCGGGAATTTCTTTCCTCCATACCATTCGATTGTTAAGCTTTCCAAATTCGGGTGAGGCTGGAGGCCTTCCAACACCTTTTCATCTTTATCACTATAATCTTCTTCTTCATTCCAGTATAATCCCAGCTTGAATATTTCCTTTTCTTTTAATTTTGCACTTTGGCTTCTTCCTCATCCCCCACGTCCTCTAGATTGTATATTTCTATTTTTCCTCTAAGATTCTTTAAATCTCCCAATTCTTTGATCCAATAACCTTCATAGACCCACACATTAAAATCTGGCATCGTTTGAACCGCCCCACATTTTTAGGTACTACATTTACAGCAAAATAAATAAAGCAAAGATGTTTCAAGTTAATCAAATTACTTAGGTTTTCTGGAAGCTCCATGATATTAGGGCATTTTTCAATTCTTATTGTTTGCAAATTGTAAAGCTCAATCATTGATTTTGGTAATTTCTTAATTCCAGTGCCCGAGATGTGAAGAAGCCTTAGATGTATTAACTCACCAATTGATTTGCCAGACTCATTGCACACCCGCGTTTCCCTTCAGAAGTTGGCAGTACAGGATTGTCCTAAGCTGAGGTCATTGCCAGGTGTCCCGTCCATAATAAGGTGTGGTCTGCCTTCTTCTTCCTCCATTCTCTCCTCCCTCTAAACGCTTGAATTGTATGAGTCTCTCCTGTTCCAGGACCAAATTCAATACTTCATTGCCCTTAAAATTCTGTGGATACAGGAAATTGGTGAAATGGTAGCTTTACCAGAGTGGTTGGGCAACCTTTCCTCTCTTCAAGAGCTGTATATTGTGGATTGCAAGAACTTGGTGCATCTGCCCACCGAGGAAACCATGCAACGCCTCACCAAGTTGAAAACGCTGATGATATATGGTTGCCCCAGATTAACAGTCAGATTGACTAACCACTTATTCAATTTCCCAATTTGTAAGTCTACTCATACCTTATATCCTCTTCTATTTGTAAGGGGTGAGAGTATTAATACTTAATTGGACACCACTAAGAAAATATATAAATGCTACAATTTTGGTTAATGATTCTTGAAATAAATAGTAGACATTAATATTACCAACCACTCTGTTAATACTTGAAAATTTCAATTTATGAAATTACTATGTCATTTGTCTTGGTGCTATTCAAATTTCAGTCTATTTGTACAATTTAGGTCAACCACATTCCAGTTGTTGAAATAGCTGACTCTGTTACCAATTTGTCTTTCTGCGATTCAATTTCTGTTTGCTAAGCTATTTTCTTTCTGCAATTTATTCGAAATCGAAATTTTCTGGAGATTGGAAAATTTGGAATATTGGATTTATCAATTTTGCTTAGGGCTGTCTAAAACTTGACAGTAGATTTTGTTGATTTGGGCTAAGTCATAAATGCTATGTTTATGAGGGTCAGTTTATTATGGAAAAATAGAGTTCAGTTGCATAAGAATGAGAAATTGGGTGGGTGAGGTCTTGTTGATTTTCTTTTCACTGTTGGGTGGGTGAAGGCCAATTTTACTGTTCACTGTTAATGAAATTATGTGATCCCCAGTTCTAGTGGTGCAAGCAAATTTTAACTAAAAAAATTTCAGACAGCACTGAAGGTGTTTATGATTCTAATATATTTATATATGGTTTTTACCTTTTGAAGGAGGCCACGTTGCTCAGATTTTGAAGAATAACTCAGGAAGCTGGCAGAAAGTTGGCAGATTTTGAAGACTAACTCAGCCTGAACAGTGTGAAGTGTTCTTTGCTGGGACTCTTTTAGTTGCTGACATAGATATCACAAAGTAATTGCTAGTCATTCATTTGCTGACTTAGCTTTCCTAGTCTTTTTGTACTTAACAAACTTAGATTCAAAATGATTGTTAAACTCAGATTAAAATTGAATTGTCAAACTGAATGTTTTTTCATTATAAGGGTCAGTACTCTTAATCAGATTTTGATGCTCAGACTTGTAACAATTACCTTTACTGCTTTTTGTGTGTGGTGGGTGAAGATGACACCATTAGCGGTAGCTGAAGTGGTTGAAATTGCTTGTTGGGTTTTCTATGGTTTTCTATGCCTTCTGCTTTCAGACTCAGGCCCGGGTCACTGTAGCTTCACTCCTTGTATCATCTGCGAGGTTTCTTTGAAAATTATTCAGAATCCAAAAGCAAGTAACTAAAGATAGCAACAAACTTAAAAATAAAAAATGAAAGAAGAGAGAAATAAGATAGTGAATTACATATTTGCCACACTTTGAGACCTTGAATAAATGACTATGAAACCTCCTTCTTAAGAACTAAAAGAAAAAACAAAAGTTTTGTATTATTGAGTAAAGAAAGGGAGATCAGTTTTTCTAGCATAATTGTTCCAAGATTAAATACTTTTCTCTATTTCAATACCTTGTCCAAAATGAACCTCAAATTATCCTCAGGTTCCCATCCTTATTTAGCAGAATTAATAACACCTGTATCCGCATTACTAATAGACCTAAAATATTATTCAATTAGTTAAATATGATGCCTTGATGTGCAGGCACTAGGGACAACAAATATGTTGTGTTCAGCTGGATGAAAAATTAAATATGATGTTTTAATCCCCTCCGAAGCCTACAGAAGTTTTAGTTGGTATGTTTTCTCAATTTTCTAATGTTTTCTAGTATATAAAGTATTGATTCAATCCAATAAGTGTATTATTCATTTCAATTGTCCCCTCATTCCTCCCTTTGTTCCAACAACATTTTCTAACCTGTTACTTAGCAAAATAAATAAAAATTTGATAATCCATTATATTTTTAGGAAATTATTTTTGAATGATTGGTGTTGGTAGTAGCTTCTTAATCAACTGAGGAAAGCCTTCTAGGAAATTATTTATACATGATTTGTGTTAGTAGTAGCTTTTCAGTCAACTGAGGAAAGCCTTCGTGAAATCTTTTGCTCATTTTCCAACATTTGTGAGACCATTTCATTATAATGTACTACCCTTTACAATTTAGCCATGAAGGTATACTTGGCATGCCATCACCAACCTCATTTTTTTCACCGTTTTTGCTATTTTAAGTTAATAATGTGTTGCCACTACTTTTTATGTGAATCTAATTATGTCTTTTGTTCTTTATATAATCATTCAATCATTGCCAATCAATATTGCATACATTAAGCTTATCCATTTTGAAAATTTAAAAATCCAACTAAGTAAATGAAGAGATTTAGATTTCAAGATCATGTAAAAGTTCCTTATGCATTAAAAGTGTAGGATTTTTTCAAGTTAAGGGGGGAAATGATTAATCTTTTTCTTGATTGTGGTGTGATATTTGCTTTTGGAATTTTTTCTGCTTACTGGTTTTCCCATTTTCATATTTCGAATGTTTTAGTGGATTGTTTGGACTAGTGATTTCGCCAAATCATTTGGATATTAATACCTGTAAACTTGCATCTAAAATGATGAACTCCTCAGTCTTTTATGCTTGTCAGGTATGTGAGCTGCTGCATTGTTTTCATATGAGATTGTTATTTAGAATCATTATTGCATAGTATAACACTTTGTTTATTATTGTTAAAATTCTGTTCAGCAGTTAAAATGACTATCCATTACTGATGGCCCTAATCTTCTGCTCTTGATGAAGACTGACGATTTTCTTCAAAAACTGCATACCGTACTAATGATTGCAGAAAGCTGATCCATCTGCTCCCACACATTGCCTCACCCATTTTGGAGGTCCAAGAGTGTCCATTACCAATAGATAGCTGGATCATTCAACTGGTAGCAACTGAATTTTATGCGATGTCATAGAAAGCAACTGAATTTTATGCGATGTCATAGAAAGCCAATAGTATGTCTGTAAAACAGACTTCCTACTTTTTCTCTTCTCCAAATCTTACTTTTTATAATATATATATATATACATATATATATTATAGCATCAAATACCAATTCTTCAACTTATTCACAAAATTTGGGCAGGATGTGTCTGTAGGGTTATTTGTTACTTGTTTTTTTAATTGGGAGAATTTTGAAGTACTTCAACTAATGCACCAATAAGTTCAAGTACTTCAACTCTCTTGCTTGTGAAGGCTTATCCGCCCTTCCACCAACACAACATAATGCTTGAGAATTGTTCCATATTTAATTCCAATGCTTGCTTAAATGTGCTGGAAAACTTTATACTATGCAAATGATTGATATTTTAAAATTTGCAAATATTATATTATTCTAGGATGTCAACTAATAATCAGTTTTGATTTTTTTGGAGGGGTGAGGGCCGTGAGGGGACAACTTATCCTATAATTCCTCAATTTACTAGAAATCTAACTTTTTAGTTTCATTTTAAAATCCTAGCATTATATTTATAGTTGTTAGCTCCTTCTTAGAAGTTAACAAAACTTAAGCTAAAATGAAATTGAAAATTAAGAATCACTAACTACCAAGAACTTAATTATGTTGTTATTCGGGCATTAATTTGTCAGCCTTAATGCACCCCTTTATCAATAACCACCCTTACTTGCTCTTCTTGACCAATCCCAAGACAGGGGAAACAAAGAATATGATATTGCTGAAAATAAAGTAAGGCTCAGAAAAATTTCTTCTTCTTTTGCTATACTAATAACAAATTCCAAGACCTGCACAATTATAAGGCGAGTTTGTAATTTTACTTATCAAAAAAAATAAAAAAAGGTGAGTTTGTAATAAATTTAGACATCATCTCATCTTTTCTATCTTGATATTCTTATATATGTAGTTTTAAGTGTTGATGTCATTGCATCATTGAACAATACATCAAAATTTCTAATCTGCAAGTCACACTTGGCAATTCTTAAGGAGTAAGAGCTAGCCACTTCTAGTTTCGGAATCAGAGGAATTTGATGGAATGGAAGCTTTTCCTGAATGTATAGAATCTTCACAATTGCAAGGTCTAAATGTATCTTCCCACTACAGATGAGCCATGCAGTGCCTCACCTTATTAGAAGAACATATTTGTCGTTGCCCCTAATTGAAGGAAAGATGTGCAAAGGGGCACAGTGCAGAGTTGTCCAAGATTTGCCATAATCCAAATTTCTGCATCAATGAATGCATTAAACAAGCAGTTTGAAGATCATATACATTGTTAAGACAGATGATCAATAAGTTTTCTCCTAGCTCATCCTCTCTTCTTCTCTTATAGCTTACTTTATAGTTTATATCAACCTAGGAACATTTTCGTAATGGCTCCCATTTTTCTCTCCTTAGTTTCCCTAAATCCTTTTGTTTTTGTTTTGGGTTATTTTCTATTTAATGAGTTCAATATGTTTCCTTAATGTGCAGATACTAGGGACAATGTATCTATTGTGTTTGGCTAGAGAAAAATTAATTACATTATGGATTTTCAATATACTCCCAAGCTAGAGGAAATTTATAAGAGTTAGTAAGTTTACTTAGATCTTCTCCTCTCATCTAATATATGAATTATTAATTCAATCCAATAAGTATGTCATTCATGGTAATTATCTTCTCTTCTCTCTCACTTTTCCAATTTTCCTACAACACCTTTGAACCTATTACTTATTATCTTTACCATCTTGATATTCTGATAGATGTAGTTTTCAAGTGTTGATGTCATTATATCAATATTTGTAACCCACAGCTACCACCTGACAATTTGCATATAAGAGCCAAAAGTAATTTCTGATGTATCAGAGAATTCTTTTCAAGTCTTAAGGATACCTCACATACCACCATTTTGGAGCCCAACCTTCTTTTGGTGATCTAAGTTGTTGGGCCAACTTTGGCACCTATATGTCCTTTGTTGGAGGCATCAAATTTGTGACATGTTGGAGCCTTTCCAGAGGTGTTGGGGTAACTTTTCATCTCTTCAAACACTGAAGTTTAGTTACAAGAACTGATACTACCTACCAACAAAGCAAGAAGTGAGATCTCTTTCTGTGTAAAGCTGAATGGAAGTTTGCCAGAGTGATTGTGGAAGAAGGATTTATTTTAATCTACTACTGTTTATTTATCCTCATCTGCTGCTGCATAATTATCTGCCATGTGGCCTTGGGAGACAATAGTTTTCCATTTTGGTGTTTTCTTCTTGTAAGCTTACTCTATTTTCATACCCAACAGGTGACCATTCTGATTGTACTAGATCATGCTTGTTCGGAGGATAGATCCCACTCACTTACATATAAGGTGATTATTCGAAAAAATTTGTACAATTTGGTTTTGTACCTTAGAAATTGAAGTGAAAAGTTCTATAAGTTTTGGATCAGTACTGATATAAGTAGTTTAAGCCACCTCGGTGTTCATCCATTCTCATAATGATTTAGAAAAGGCTAGATGCGACGCATGCTTCGCTATCTTTGTTTCTTTTAACGGAGCAGATTAGTAGCAACTTGCCTTTGAAGTGCTTGGATGATATCTTTTTGGGCAACACTAGACAGTTAATGACCAACCATGCCCTGTAATGATCTCTCACTGTCTTTGGTGCCATTAATCACGGATGAAAGGAGCTTTGGACATTGAGGACTCTATTTGGGTCTTCTCAAGATTGTTTTGAGCATGCTTTTAAAACCGAATATCATACTTATATACTCATATTTCATTATTCCTCTATTCTGTTTTCCCAATACTAACTTTTTCTCTTTTTTCCTTGCTTTGTCACATGATTATATTGTTATCATGTGTAGGAAAATGCAATTGAGACAATGTCTATTGTTTCCAGCTGGAGGAACAATTTATTATAATTGCTAGCAGACGTACAAGGAGGAAGCTGGAATGGGGGCAACTTTGAGTATGAATTCGATGAATTCAAGGCAATTGGAAGTTGGAACTAAGTGGAGGAGAGCTATGCATAACAAAAGGCAAACCCTAAGTGTATCCAAGCTTCGTTAAAAAGTCTGCTTTCTTGTTCCCTTTACAGTAGGAATGATTTAGCTGGAGATGGGATATCAAGCTTGTGAGGGGCCACTAGTCTCTAACCATACCAGCATAAAACTTTGTTGAAGTAATAGTATCAGTAAAGTCATGGATGTATGGATGATCCTATAATAAAATTCGTTACTTTTCTTAATTAAAAAAGTGCTAGTTGAGCTATTAGGCTCTTGGCATGTTGGTGAATTGTTTGTTTTAGGTAGAAGTGGAATTAATTTATGACTGTGCTGATAATCTGGTTGATATGAACAAATTTGGGTGAAAAGTTGGTTGGGGAAAACCAAGAATCTCATGAAGACTAGACCAATTTTTAACTTTACCTTTCTTCCAACCTTTGGTCCATTGGTCATAATTTTTTTTTTCCCCGTAATGTTATGTTTTCATTTTCCCCAACTAAAGTTTGACCACGTGAATCTATTACTATTGCCACTAAATCCTAGGCTAATAAGTCCTTGTTCATATATGAATATATGAATTTTCTACTGGCATCACTATTAGTTCCACAAGGTCCACCAATTTGGAATCTTATGTAATTAATTTTTTGTGACAACTATTGTTTTTTTTCTTTTTTTGTGGAATTCTTTATATCGATCAGTTTGTAAAATGATTATATATGTGTAAGAGGCTATTTAACAATAGTACTTAAAATGTGACGGCAATTGTTTTGAATTCTTTCATTTTCAATCTAATATCAAAATAGACATTGATATGCTCAATTGCTTGTTGCTGAAATGTCATGTTATGACAATTTTTAGTGGCTAATCGATCATGATTCATGAACCTTGAATACTAGAAGATGGATGAAATGTCGGTTTTGGGCCGTTACTTCTGTATCAATGTCATTTTCCAACCAAAGCTGAGTCCACTTGATTTACCCATAGCAGGGAATCAAAATATGCCTAACAAAACTAAAGTTATCAATTATTGATTTCATTTTGTTAACATCTACTTTAGTTTCTTGACCAAAAATTAGTTTGATTAAAAATTTTTCATCATGCCAGATTCTCCTTCTATGCAATCCTTAATCTTTCTCTATGGACCTGTACTTGAGTCTAGCCATGGGACAATCTCTTCAATTTCATTAATAACTGGACTGGCTTTGTTTGGTTGGGTTGAAAATATTACTTTTCTATCCATCCTCCAACTTATTTCAGCAGCTCAATTGCATTGTCCTCTTCCTCTATTCAGCATTGTGCTGTTTTTTTTTTTTTTTTTGACAGACTTATTCACCACTGTGCTGTTGTTCTGCAAATGCAAATTTCAGCTGACTACCCTATTGAGAAAATGTTAGATTAGATTATGTTCTTTTCATTTCATACTTCAGATTTTGCTTGTATTTCCAATAGTCCTTCCAAAATGTTATAGGCCAATTCTGTTCATTTCATCTACAATTGTACACAATTTTGCTTTCTTAACATGTGCAATTTGAAATTGTTTTGAACTAAGTAAATGGGTTGAGCCTAGAAAAGGGGAAAAAAGAGAGTAAGGGGGTGTTTGGTAGAGTAGTTTGAGAATTGTTGTTTGAAGTTTTTAAAAATACATGTGGGTGAAAAAGTGTGTGGAAATGTGTGTAATATTGTTTAAAATGTGAAAATGTGAGTTTGAACTCACTCACCAAACATGCCCTAAATGGGTTGAAAACCAAAAGTCATTGCTGAACCCAAGTCCAAATAAAGGACCTGAGTGTGGGCTATCGGAAAGCATCTGTACAGGATTTTGGGATCTGGACTTAGTTCCACTGAGGCGGAATGAGACCGTTCCATTACCACTTCTTTTGGGTGCTTTAGCCTTTTAGGTCTTGAGCCCATTTTTGGGCCTTCTGCTCCTTGATTAAGGTTTCCGGGCTGCACCCATTCTTGGGCTGTTGCCTCCCTTTTTTGGGGCTTTTTCTCTTTTCTTTACTGTTGGGCCCATAGCTCCTAGATGTGGGCCATTTTGTCCAAGGGCTTCTTTTGTTGACCTGCGGGTCCTTTATACTTGTTCTAGCCCAAATTCACCTGGCTTGCGAAGTTTATTTTCTTCAAATTTTGCGTGTTTACAAATATACTAATAATTATCATTGTGATATGTTCACCTTTTTTTTTAAGTTTTTGATTTAACTAATTTATTTACTCACTTTTTTCTTTTTTGGAAATGAAATAAATGGGTATATAAAATAAAGTAATATACTAATTACCATACCTTAACTTTATAAAAGCTCATTTTTATTTATTTATTTATTATATTTTTTTATAGAAGAAAACCTAAAGACTTTATTGAGAAGAAACGACTATATTAACTGAAGTATGGAATAAAAAATGGATGGAACATCCTCTATCTAAACAACATAATTCGAGATATTAAGAAAATGTCTAGCTAGACCATGGGCAAGTTTATTACCTTCTCTCCTTGTATGAAAGCAAAGTAATTGATTGAATTTGATCTTTAACTCTCTCTCCAAAAAAAAAAAAAAATCTTTAACTAATTAAATTTGGTAAATTATTTTTTTAATTATGTAATATAAGAAAAAAAAATTAATTCATATGTATTAGGGCAGGGAGGACTCTACATGTTAATCAAGGTGATCATGACTTCAAATTTTTTTTATATACCTTAACTAATTTAGATACTTTTTTTTTTTTTGAGATGAAAAAAATGGGTATATAAAATAATGTAATATATTAATTATGATACCTTGACTTTATAAAAGCTCATCTTTAGTATTTTTTTTTTAGAAGAAAAGATGAAAACTCTATTGAGAAGAAACGACTTTATTAACTGAAGTATGTAATAAAAAATAGATGGAACATTCTCCATCTAAACAGTATAATCTGAGATATTAAGAAAATGCCTAGCTAGACCATGGGCAAGTTTATTACCTTCTCTCCTAGTATGAGAGCAAAGTAATTGATTGAATTTGATCTTTAACTAATTAAATTTGATAAATCATTTTTTTTTTAATTATGAAATATAAGAAAAAAAAAATAATTCTTATGTATCAACAATACCACCCATATTTGTGTTGCCATGAATGGGTGTCACTCACAATTTGCACTCTAAGATATAGTGCTTGTTTCCAAATGCTTTGGAAAACCATAGGTAGTATCAATCTAAGATTAGGTGAAAAACATAGTTTATAAGTTCATCTATGTTACTAACTAGCATCCTAACCTTTTTACAAAGCCATTCAATCTCAGATTAACAAGGTGGGCGGCATAGTTTAAGAGTTACCTTATTTCAACTATCCCAACGGATCCCTATTTTCTACCTTTGACAAATCTTTATTTATTTATTTTTGTTTATTGAATATACCTTTGACAAGTTAAATTATGTGTTTTGTGACATAAGATAATATCATGAATCTAGTAATAATTAGTAATTATGATTTACTACATTTTTCAATTACAAAAATACCTATTTAATTTAAGACAGAGACACAAGGAAGAACCAATGACCTATATGAAGACTAACTTGAATTTGCCATGTTATCCATGTAGTTATATAATGTGTTCAATTGGTAATAGACTAGTGATATTGTGTCATTCAGTTACTAATGTTGTTAAATAATCTAATTCATTGTGCATTTATTAATTTGTAGGATGGTTATGATGATTCGGCTGCGGATGTCTATTCTCCTAATGATCAACACTTATCATCCAACGACGGGCATTAGGCAACAATGACATAGATTGCGGGCCTTATTTATTTATTTTGATAGGAGTGGGCCTTTTTTTTTTTTTTTTTGGAGAATTGAGTGGGCCTTATTTTGGAGTAACTAGTTTGACATTTTGATATTTATAATAAAGTTTCAAACTTTGATATATATATGTGTGTGTGTGTGTGTGTGTGTCGTAGTTGGAAACTTTATTATAACATTCTAGACAATTGGAATGTATTCTTTTGTGTGTAACATTCTACACAGTTGGAATGTATTATTTTGTTCATAACACTCTAAACATTTGGGATGTATTATTCTGTACATAACATTCTAGACATTTGGGATGTATTATTTGGTATATATTTATTGATATGGTGTAATTAAATATATTTGGTTCGTTGGTTTAGAGTGGTATGGTATTGTATTTGGTATTTGGTATTGTATTTTTATTACATTACAGGTGCTTAGAAAATATGTATTATAGGTTTATTATAGGTGCTTGAAAGAAGAAGAAAAAAAACCTATACTAGCGTTTTTTAAACCGTTGGAATAGGGTATTGTCTATTTCATTGGTTACCCTATAGGGACGGTTTTGAAATTGCTGGTGTAAGCAGGACGTATTATAGCGTTTTAAAAACGCTAGTATAGGGCTCATTTTTATAATATTGAAATGACCTATACCAGAGGTTTTAAGGCTGTGTTTGGTTTGTGTAAAATATTTTCCGGAAAATAAATATTTTCCGGAAATGCTATTTTCCGGAAAGGAAAATATTTTTAAGTGTTTGGTTGTATTCTAAAAAGTGGTCTGGAAAATATTTTTTAGTGTTTGGTTATGTTGCTGAAAATCATATGAAAAACACATTTTCTTATTGTTTCTTACATTTTCTTACATTTTCTCAGCACCCAAACAGATATATAATACAATTTTTCAATAGATTAACACAGATCCTGTTAAATTCATCAAAACCCAACCAAAAAAAATTAATCAAACTCGGTCAAATTCATCAAAACCCATCACATTCTCAATCGCAAACTCAGTGCGATCGGTGCCGGCGAAGTCGAAGTCGAACGGCGATCCTGGCCTCTGGGTTCGCCGGCGAAGTCAATGGGTGCGATTCGAAGTCGAAGCTCTGGGATCGTGGTGCGATTTGAAGTCGAAGCTCTGGGTTTATGGCGCGAAGTCTCTGGGTCTCCGGTGAAGTCGAAGCTCTGGGTTCGTGGCGCGAAGTCTCTGGGTCGCCGGCGAAGTCGGAGCTCTGGGTTCGTGGTGTGAACGCCGCCGGCGCGATCTCACTCGCACACTCCCTCTCTCGCGTCGAGTGCAGATCGTGGTGCGTTGGTGTGTGGAGCGTGCGATCGTACGATCTGGGCTTCCTCTCGATCGTCGGACTGTAGCTTGCGATCGTCGGACCCAGAAACGACGATCTGGGCTTCGCCGGCGACGTCGACGGCGTGATCTGGCTTCCTCTCGCGCGCGCGCTCTCTCTCTCTCTCTCCCTCTCTCTTTGCGCGTCTGACCCGGAAATGGTTTGAAGTGAAAATTTGAGCTTCAAACCATTTCTGTGGTCAAAGGCTCATTTTCCTGGTCAACTTCAAATAATTTCCGGAAAATGTATTTTCCTTGCGCAGCCAAACACCCGCATTTACGGAAAAGCATTTCCGGAAGTGGTTTGAAGTCGAAACAAACACAGCCTAAAAGCGCTAGTATAGGCAGTACATATTATAGCAGTTTAAAACCACTGGTATAGGATATATTTTTATTTCTCTAAATACCCTGTAGTGGCATTTCTGAAAGCGTTGATATAGGCAGGGCCTATTACGGCGTTTCTAAAATACTGGTATAGGACTTATTTCTATATCTGAAATGACCTATACTAGCGTTTTTTAAATCGTTGGAATTGGGTATTGTCTATTTCATTGATTACCCTATAGGGGCGGTTTTGAAATTGCTGGTATAAGCAGGACCTATTACAGCATTCTAAAAACGCTAGTATAGGGCTCATTTTTATAATATTGAAATGACCTATACCGAAGGTTTTAAAAGCGCTAGTATAGGCAGTACGTATTACAGCGGTTTAAAATCGTTGATATAGGATATATTTCTATTTCTCTAAATACCCAGTAGTGGTGTTTCTGAAAGCACTGATATAGGTAGGGCCTATTACGGCATTTCTAAAACACTGATATAAGGCTTATTTCTATATCTGAAATGACCTATACTTATGGTTTTAAAAGTGCTAGCATAGGCAATACGTATTACAGCGGTTTAAAACTGCTGGTATAGGCTGTATTTCTATTTCCCTAAGTACCCTGTAGAGGCAGTTTTAAAACCGCTATATTAACTAAAGTATGGAATAAAAAATGGATAGAACATCCTCCATCTAAATGGCATAATCCGAGATATTAGGAAAATGCCTAGCTAGACCATAGGCAAATTTATTACCTTATCTCCTAGTATGAGAGCAAAGTAATTGGTTGAATTTGATCTTTAACTAATTAAATATGATCAATTTTTTTTAATTATGTAATATGAGAGAAAAAAAAATTCTTATGTATGAGGGCAGGGAGGACTCTACATGTTAATCAAAGTGGTCATGACTTTAATTGTTTTTTATATACCTTAAAAATTTGAATTTTAAATTAATATGGGGTTGTTACGACCCTAAAAAAAATCTTGAACATCCTAACTAAAAAACTTGAGCCCATTAAAAATAAAACTTGATCTCTTCAAAATTTTAGTTCATTGAAGGTTAAACCAAAAAAATTGCGAGAAATACTATGTTCACAATATATTCACAAAACTTTCACAAATAAATCCTAAGTGACAAGTATAGGTCAAAGCTATACTATGCTATACTTTTTTCAGGCCTTTTTTCTTGTAGCGAGTTGCAGGCCATGACATTATGGCATGTGGAGCTGTGTCTCAAAGTGTTCAAAAAGAAGCTTAGGAAACTCAAAAGTCTAACAAAAAGCTTGAAAGTGCATCCACCTCAAGCGGTGCTGAGAAAAGAAAAATCACCTTAGCTTCAACATCAAAAATTAAAGACAAAATTGTCAAACAGGTGTTGATTTAGTCCCAACTCTATACATAGCTGTTTATTTCTAACAAAACCATACCTTTTAACACTTTGCAAACCTTTCATACTAATTTCTCTTTTGTAGAGTGAGGAAGAATATATTGTTGAAATTATCCTCGATGATGTTGGGGATAGACTAGTCACCAATGTAATTTCACTTGTCATAGAGCATACCAATTTTTGGTGGGGTTTCAAGGACGAGGAGGAGGAGGTGAGGATCTAGTTAATAGAGTTTAGAGATGTAGTTTATGATGTCGATAATGTGCTAGATAAGTTCAACTATGAGATTTTTGGGCAAAAGATATAGATTCAAAACCAAATGATGAATCAAGTACCTAACATTTCATTTTGTAATATTGATAAAGTTAAGACCATCAAACATATGTTGGATAAATTTGTGAATGAAGTAGATGGCTTGGGGCTTAAAATTGTGAATTCAAACCCCAAGATTAGCCTACACAATATAGACTCCTCCCTCAATGATTCAGAAGTTATAGTAAGAGAATACAGTGCCGTAAAAATTTGGGATTTGTTGGGTGGTGATGATCTTTTTCTGAAATTAATGTCAAGATTTGATAGTCTTACAATAACATCTTTAAAATGATGTTTTGCAAATTGTGCAATCTTCCTAAGATTATGACATTACAAAGGATGAACTAATTTAGTATTGGATGGCTCAAGGGTTTCTTGAACCATCTAAAGAAATTATGGTGATGGAGGATATTGGTAACAAGTATTTAAAAATTTTGTTAGACAAATCCTTTTTACAAAATGCAAAAAAGGATGAGTATGGTAATATTATCAGGTGCAAAATGCATGATTTCGTATATGATTTTGTGCTCTCAATTTCAAAATCAAAATCTTCAATTTCAGATAATTTCAGCAACGTATGAAGTTTATTTGTTGGATTTGATGGCCAAACAACACCAAGAATTTTATTTAAAGGTGATGGTTTCACAAAATTGTGCACACTAATTTCAGAGAATGCTGACTTTGGCAACATATTATTAGAATTTAAAACATTACGTGTTTTAAAGTTATATGTGTTGGAAAAATTAGTTTTGCATCTTATACAAAACCCGTAGTGGAAGCAACACAAGGATCAACTTCATTCACGAGAGGTAACATGTAACCTTGAATTCTAGAACAAAGAACAAAAAGCGTACCTCAATACAATAAAATTCAAAACAAGACTTGAGAATACCTTCAATCTTCATCCCAATTCCACATTGTGCCCAAGATGAGTGGTCTCTCAATCAGTTCTTAAGTACGTTGATTCTCCATAAGGAAGGTGTATTCAAAAGATACTTCAGAGAAAAACTATTTTCTTTTCTTTTAATCATATGTACATTTTTTTTTTTTTTTGATAAGAAAGCTAAAACTTCATTAAATTATTAAAAAGACATTACAGCATGGATAAGAGCTTGTTTTATAAAATAAGGGGACTCTTCAATCTAAATTGAGCTATCATCAATGCCTTTGGCATATTTTGCTAATAGATGGGTGGGTTGTTTCCTTGCTGGCGCATGTGTGTGAATGCTATGTGATGGAAATCTGCACAAGAAACTTTTATACCCACAATGACAGCATCCACTGAAGGAGGAGGTGGAGCCAACTCATTCAAAGCACGCTGCATAATTAGGGAATCACCTTCCACCATGACATCCCTAATGCCCACATCCTTTGTAAATTGCACTCCCACTTCAACTGCCATGGCTTTTGCTTCTATCGGACCAAGTGGCAACTTTATTTTCTTGCTCAAAGCAACCTTAAATCTCCCTTCCTTGTCCCGTATGACCACTCCTATGCCCATTGCCTTTAGCTTTGTGAATACTGCCTCGTCCACGTTGACCTTGTACGTCTAGTCCTGAGGAGGTAGCCACCGGACTGGTTGGATGCTTGGAAGTCGTACATCAGTCTCAGTGGACATAGCAGCATAGTACTCCTTTAGATATTGAGTTGCCCAGCGAAACGTTTCCAAACCCAATTTCCGCTTTCCTTAAATGCAAATTTCATTCCGATTTCCCCATAACACCCAGGCACATGTCACCATCTTTGCTACCAGCTTCGGTGAACTCTCCACCTTTATACATAAGCTCCACAACAGGTCTTTAAAGGAACAATTATGCTCAACTGTAAATGGCATTGCAAGCTTGGAGCTTTCCCACGACTCACGAGCCTGCTTACACATCTAGAACAAATGGCTTGAGTTTTCCAATGCCGTATTGCACTCCTCACACTGATCATCCTACAACACTTTCCTTCGCATCAAATTACATTTTATGGGAAGTAAATCACGACATGCCTTCCAAGTGAAATGCCTAATTTTGTGTGGAACTTGAATCTTCCAAATTTTTGTCTAGAACTGCCTGTTCCTTCCTTCATCTGAATCGAAACTGAAATTCCTAGGCCTTGACATCTCTCGAGCCACCCAATAGGCACTACACACCGTGAACAAACCATTAGGACTGCATGCCCATATCTGTTTATCAGTTGGTAGATGAGAGCTCAATGGAATCTTTTTAGTTTTCTCTACGTCATGTAGTAAGAACAGAGCATCAATTATCTCAGTTTTCCAGCAAGCTTTCTCTTTATCTATTAAGTCACACACCAATGTTTCAGCTTGCAGAAACATTCTTGGAGAGGTCACTCGGTATGTAGATGGTGTTGGTAGCCACTTATCTCCCCAAACCTTTACCTTTTCACCATTTCCAATTCTCTAATGTAGGTCATGTTTTACTATATCCTATGCTGCCATTAAGCTACGCCACATGAAGGATGGATTGTTTCCCAACATTGCCTGAGAAAAATCACAGTGAGGGAAATATTTGGATTTAAGCACATGGTGAGCAAGAGAATTTTGCCTTTGTTGCAACTGCCACCCCTGTTTGGCTAGCATAGCCAAATTAAACTCCTTTAAGCTCTTGAAGCCCATCCCACCACTAGCTTTAGGAGCACATAGTTTCTTCCAACCCAGCCATGCCATTTTCTTCTCCTCTTGTCTTTGGCCCCACCAAAAGTTTTGAATCAAACTAGTCAAGTCTTCACAAAGAGAATCAAGCAATTTAAAGTAACCTATTGAGTATGTCGGGATTTCTTGGGCCACTGCCTTGATTAAAATTTCTTTCCCAACCTTAGACAATAATTTTTCTTTCCACCCTGTTAACTTCTTCCTCAACTTATCCTTAATTTCATTGAAAGTGCTCCTTTTATTTTTACCCACTAGCGAAGGCAACCCTAAATACTTTTCATGCTGCTTAATCACTTGCGCCCCAAATCTTCCCTTGATATCTTCTTGTATTTGACTTGGAGTGTTACTACTAAAAAATAGTGAGGTCTTGGCATGGTTCAACTGTTGGCCTGAGGCATTCTCATAGATCTCCAGAATCCTTTAGAGAGTACTACATTCTTCAATGGAAGCTTTACAAAAAATCAGACTGTCATCAGCAAAAAACAGATAAGATAATCTTGGACCTTCTCGACTAACTGTTATTCCATTCAACTATCTCTTCCCCACCTCATTTTTTATTAAAGTAGAAAGGCCTTCTACACACAACAAAAAGAGGTATGGAGATAATGGGTCCCCTTGTCGAATCCCTCTTCTTGGAACAATACAGCCCCTTGGTTTACCATTTATCTTTATGGAGTAGGACACAATAGTGACACATTTCATAATCAGAGCCCTCCACTTATCAGCAAACCCCATTTTCTGCATTATCTTCTCCAAGAAAACCCACTCAACCCTGTTATATGCCTTGCTCATGTCTAATTTTAATGCCATCTCCCCTACCTTTCCACTCTTCTTCTTACTAATGTAGTGCATAGCCTCAAAGTTACCAAAACATTATCAGTGATTAACCTTCCGTGCACAAAAGCACTTTGGGTATCATTGATAATGGTAGGTAGAATCTTTTTTAACCTGTTAGCAATAGCTTTTGAAGCAATTTTATAAACCACATTACATAGACTAATTGGTCTATATCCTGTGATATTCTTTGGCTCCTTAAAGTTTGGCATAAGCACAGTATGAGTTTCATTAAATTTTGGAGGAGAGATACCTGAATTAAGGAAGTCCAGGTGCATAGCCTCAAAAGTTACTAAAACATTATTAGTGATTAACCTTCTGTGCACAAAAGCACTTTGGGTATCACTGATAATGGTAGGTAGAATCTTTTTTAACCTGTTAGCAATAGCTTTTGAAGCAGTTTTATAAACCACATTACATAGACTAATTGGTCTATATTTTGTGATATTCTTTGGCTCCTTACACTTTGGCATAAGCACAATATGAGTTTCATTAAATTTTGGAGGAGAGATACCTGAATTAAGGAAGTCCAGGACTGTTGCTGTCACTTCTTCACCAATCTTTGGCCAAAAATGCTGGAAAAACAATGGTGACATTCCATTTGGGCCTGGAGCTTTCAATGGGTACATTTGTTTTAGTGCCATCTTGACTTCCATTGCAATGAAATCCCTAGTGAGGTTTTGATTCATGTTAGAGCTCACCTTATGCGTACTGCCTCCAAAATTGTTGTGAACTCTGAGGGGTCATTGGACTTGAATAGGCTATTATAATAATCAACCACAATTTCCTCTATTTTTCCTTCATCCTCCTGCCAAACTCCATCGGCATCCATCATACCCTCAATATAATTCTTCTTATACCTAGCTGAGGCTTTTTCGGGAAAGAATCTAGTATTTCTATCACCTGACTGCATCCAGATAATACGAGACCTCTGCCTCCACATCTCATCCTTTTTCTCCAACCAACAATTTAAGTCAATTCGTGTGGTTTTCATCAAGTTACTAGATTCCAGAGAATATGGCTGTCTCTCCAACCATTCTAGCTTCTCTTGTAGTTCAACTATAGTTTGACTAACAAGTCTGAATTCAATCTTATTCCAAGCTTCAAGCTTTACTCGGCATCGGTCCAAGCAATTAGTAAGAATTGAATCTACACCCAACAACTTGCCCTTATCCCAAGCTTCATGAACTATCTCCTCACACCTTGAGTCTTTTAACCACATTGATTCAAACCTAAATACCCTTCCCACCCTTCTTTTAGGAGGCCTTCTCACAAAATTTAAAGATAAAGGAGAGTGATCTGATGCCGAAGAGGTAAGGTGAAAGAGTTTGGCTGATGGAAATAGATTCAAGCACTCCACCATTGCTAAAGCTCTATCCAATCTTTCCCTGATCTGAAGACCTTCTCCCCTTTGATACAACCATGTGAATTTTGGACCAATAAATCCCAAATCTTTAAGCCTACACCAATTAATAGTATCCACAAAATTCTCCAACTATTGTTGTGGCCTACAACTTCCCCCCTCTTTTTCATCGACACATGTAATCTCATTGAAGTCACCAATTATAAGCCAATGCAAATTTGAAGTTCTACTCAAGTGTTTGAGTTTTTGCCATAATTCTGGTCTTTTAGATGTGTTGGGTTCCCCATAAAAACCCGTGAGATGCCACCAACCCACTGTATCTCCACCTTTAACCCATGCATTGATGTGTGAAGATGAATATGTCTAGATATCTAATTTCACTTCCTCCTTCCAAAGCATAGCTAGACTCCCACTTTTTCCTTGACAAGGAACAACAAGGCCATTTTTGAACTTACACTAATCCTTTACTTTCATTATCCAATCTAGATCGGATTTTGTCTCCATGAGGAAGACAATTGCGGGATCTTTTTTATTAATGACCTTTTGCAAGGCCTGAACTGTCCGAATGTTCCAACTTAAAAGACTCATTGGTCTCGGCAGGGCTACACCACAGCCTCTACCGATAGACATTGATCAACCATGTGTTCTCGTAAAAATTCCTCATCCAACCTAACCTTCTTTACAGACCCCGATGTATCTTCCTCAATTTGTGACTTCTCACACTTCTTCCTTTTCGGTCCCACCTCTACTAGCATGTTGCATGGATTTTGATTGGTTCGTGGTTGAATTCTAGTCCACGTACTCTTCTTCGGCCGCACCACTTGTGAACTAGATTCCTGAGCACGTACAACCTTTGCATGGGATTGTTTGTACTTACCACATTTCTTATCTGCGCTTTTACTGCTTCTTGATCTCCCACTCATCTTATCCCTATCACTAGAAGTCCATCCCGCTTGAAACTCGCAACCCAAAATTGCCTCACCCTGGATTTTTGAACCCCTCCTATCCTTACTTGGATCACTTTTCAATTGCACCAAATCTGCCACAAACATGGGAACATCCAACAGTATCCTCTCCTCATTATCCTCCGATATTTTATCCACATCCAGATTTGAATTTGAAATGCCTGTAAATGCGTTGATGGACTCATCAATATCTTGAATTATCTCCTCAAAATCCGGATTAACGTGTTTGGCACTCGGATTTCTGATAATTGGCGCCTCCTCTGGCCCACTATGCGCCACTGTTGCTTCTCCTAGTAGCAGTTGGTTCAATTCAGTGTTCATACCCCTTGCCGTAGAATCCAATTGTGAATTTGTATTCTGCGAAACACCACTTGGTTGATTCTTTGATTTATGCATCGTACCTTCATATCCCTGAACCTCCACCACCATTTTCTTCGACTGGTTAAACTACGCCGCTCTAATCCACAAACCAAATTGTCTGTCTTCCATTGCCAAAAAGCCTTTGCTTTGTAACCAAAGTGTGCAATCCTTATCATCGTGGGATAGCTGCCCACACTAGTAGCAAAGATTAGGTAACCGCTCGTATTTGAATGACACCCACCCCTCGGACTCCAAACTCCATGAAACATGTCTTCCTCTGCACAACGCTTTTGTAATGTCAATCACCACCCTAACTCGCATAAAGTTGCCTCCTCTCATCTCCGACCTATCCTTAGGGATTGCCACGACACCAAGTGTTTCTCCAATATTGACCGCTACCCTCGTAGTTAAAAACGAGAATGGAAGATCGTGTATTTGAACCCAAAAGGAAGTTGTTCTGAAGTGCAACTTTTGTACTAACGTAGAACCATCGTAACATTCCAAAACAACCAAGTGTCTATTAAAGGTCCACGTTTCCCCCATAAGGACTTTTTCAATGTCGACTTCAAGCTCGAAATCAAACAACACCATGTTATTACCAGCTTCATTTACCTCAAAATTTCCTCTTGTTCTTTAGAGTGGCTAGAAAGTACAAGCCACCGCCTCCATATTGATATTCCGATGCATCAGAAACTTCGCTGCCAAAACATGTTCCCTTGCCTTCTTCTTTAAAGAGAGATCAACCTTATTTCCTTCGTCCACTGACAATGTTAGCTTCTGCCAGCGTTGAGCAAGATTGTCCATCTTAACATCCAACTAAAACAACTCTCAAACACTCCACCAAAGCCCTAATAGTACACTAAGATACTATAAGGGACGTTACTTCTTCCCATAGGAAGGACTACCTATGCTACAGTACGGAGATAGGTTGCTTTATGATAGTGGTTTCTTGGGGTTCTTGGTTTTATTAATCATACATACATATTAACTTCCTTGACAGTTACTTTATTTAATAACTTTTATTAAATAAATAACCGATTATCCAATTGGGTTAGCCTTTTTGGCTAGCCCAATTGGGCTTAAGTGTGTGGCTTGGGATGGGACCAAAGGGATAATTAAGACTCTAGCTCCAATGGGCCTCGGCTTATCTGTCAACTCTTAACAAGCCCAAAGTTACTATTAATTATATAACAAGTACCACTATGGAAATATAATTGCACTCTAGGCCTTATTAATAAATTATATCCAAGACTCTAATATGATATCATTTGACCCCTCCATGAAATATCCATAGTGAACAAAGTCATAATAAACTGTTACTTTGTAAACAACTATTTTATACCTTGAGTCCACGATTTAATCTTTTAGTTGTTCGTATTTATGAAATCTAATTTCATTAAATATAAGCTTTAAAAACTCCTTATTAAAGTGTCCGACCTTGAATAACCAGTTCCTATTAAACTTATCTCAATGAGATATTTCATGTCTCTATGAAAGACATTATAGATTCCATCTTGAGAATATATGTTCTCTCAACACTACGTGCGGTTACTTAACATACTGAAGTTTTCACCGTTAAATTAGATCTCACTCCTGATATATCAAAGTAACATACATTTCATGATTGGGTTCACTATCCTCTCAGGATTGAGAATCTATGAAATTAGAAGTTATGAGATTAATTATTCAGGTGACAGTTGTTAATTGTTATAATTAATCTCACAACGGTCTAGTTCAATATATTTTACACACTTAAGACACATCAACTACAGGTCTCCACTTCCATGATCAAGATAAAACATCTTAGTTGATGTGTTATAGTCTTTACAGATGAAATGCTCAATTTCATCACCGATTACGAATTGTATTTTGAGTTTACAAGGAATTTGTGATTTATATTTTCTGTAACTAAATCATATAAATCACATATAATGCATCTCAAGGACTATGATAATGTACAATTAGTTCATATACAAATAGTTTCATATAATTAAACAATTTAATTATTATAACATGCCAATAAATTGGATTTTAGGGCATAAACCCTACCAATATGGACATAAGTTGATAGAGATACTAGAAACAATTGGTGTGTTAATACATTTGAGGCTTCTTCACATCTTAGACACTGAAATTAATTATTTAACAAATTCAATCACTAAGCTTTTCAATTTGCAAACTTTAAGAATCGAATGCCCTGATCTCATCAAGCTTCCAGAAGACCTAAGCAATTTGATTAATTTGAGACATATTTGCATTTTGATTTTGAAAGTGTAGCAACACCTAAAAATGTGGGGCGGTTGACTTGCCTTCAAACGTTGCCAGATTTTTGTGTGGGTCGAGATGAAGGTTATCATATCAATGAATTGGGACCTTTAGGGTCCGTTTGGTTGAAGGAGTGGAAAAGTGGGAGGATAGAAAAATGAGAGAATATAAAAGATTTTAATTTCTCTCATTTTTGTTTAGTTTTTTTTTTTTTTTGAGAATCTCATTTTTGTTTAGTTGGGAGTAGAAAAGTGGAGAGATGAGAAAAATGAGTTTGTATAAATTTAGTCATACACCCTTGTTAAAAAATAATGGCCAATTAATACAAAAAGTAACAAATAACCAAAAAAAAAAAAGAAGGCAATCACCCCATTTATTAAAAAAAAAAAATCATGTCCCAAAAAAAAATCATGTCTAGTTAAACAAAAAAAAAAAAAAAACCATTATCACACCCACAGTCCAAAAAAAAGAAAGAAAAAAGGCAACGTCCAAGTAAGAAAAGAAAAAAAAAAGGGGAAAAAAACAAAGAAGACAACGTGCCCACCACAACCCAGGAAATCAAAAAATGAAAAACAAAAAACAAAAAATGAAAAGGCAATGTCAGGAAAGAAAACCCAGAAAAAAAAAAAAAAAAAAAAAAAAAAAAAAAAAAAAAAAAAAAAAAAAAAAAAAAAAAAAAAAAAAAAGAAGAAGAAGCAACGTCAGGAAAGAATAGAAAAAAAAAAAAAAAAAACAAGAATTGGACATAGGCATTTTTGTCCAGCCACATTTTAGATCTTCAAAAAAAAATTCACATTTTCTCCATTAAGTTTTCTTTCTATTTTAAAGAGAAAACTTTTTAACGATTCAAGGAAAAAAATACCAAGTCCCACTATTTATTTTCTTTTAACTCCACCTAATCAAACACACCAATAATGTATTCATCTCCATTTTTATCCAAATTTTCCATCCACCCTGTTAAAGAATTGGAGGAGAAATAAACATATACTGTCTAGAGAAGGTGGAAGATGAGGAAGAAGCCAAAAGTGCAAAATTAAAAGAAAAGGAAATATTCAACTTGGCATAGAGGGATTGTATCCATTCACCCCTCTTCAAAAGCTCAAATTGTGTGAGTCAGCCTACTCTCTCCTGCTCCTGGACCAAATTCAATACTTCATTGCCCTTAAAATTCTGTGGATAGAGGTATTTTATGAGATGGTAGCTTTGCCAGAGTGGCTGGGCAATCTTTCCTCTCTTCAAAAGCTGTATATTGTGGATTGCAATCGCTTGCTGCATCTGCCCACTGAGGAAGCCATGCGACAATTGAAAACGCTGGAGATTTATGATTGCCCCAATTTGGAAGGCAATGACCATATTCTGAACTGTTGACACACAGGATAGTGCCATAGTGGGTAAATCATCACAAGACTTCAAAAGTTGCTAAAAGCATAGTTTCCTAGTACAATTTAGGTTGACCACATTCCGGTGGTTGAAATAGCTGACTCTGTTACCAATATGTCAATTTCTGTTTGCTAAGCTATTTTCTTTCTTTAATTTTTTCAAGATTGAAATTTTCTCGACATTGGGAAATTTGGAATATTGGATTTAGCATTATTAGAACCTGCTTTATGTCCACATACTCAATTCTTTCTCTCTGTATTTCTTGTAACCTTCACGTTATTATACGGTAAGAGTTAATATATGGATCAGTTCTTTTGCTTAGGGCTGTCTAAAACTTAACAGTAGATTTTTTTGATTTGGACTGGGTCATAATTGCTCTGTTTATGAGGGTGAACTATTGTGGAAAAATGGAGTTTAGTTGCACAATAATGAGAAATTGGGTAGGTGAAGTTCTTGCTGATTTTTCATTTCATGTTTGGGTTGGGGGTCAGTTTTACTTGGGGGACCATGAAATTATGGTAAATTGATATATGGTTTTTACCTTTTGAAGGAGGCCAGATTGCTCTGATTTCGAAGACGAAGACTAACTCAGGAAGCTGGCAAGAAGTTTGCATTTGGGAAAATAATTCAGTTGATGACAACTGTTGCCAAGGCACTTCAGGTTTGCTTTCTCCTACCATTTTGGATATTTATACATAATTTACTTCATAAATGGTGATTTACAAAACCAAATTTAGTTTTTATATGCAGCAAGTTCTGTCAATCATATGGATAGTTTGATTTATAATTTACTGTTTTTCTTCTTTTTAATTTATAGTGGAAACTGAGGTTAATAAATTATAAATGATCACAAATGGGATTCTGTTAACAACTCAAAGTGTTCTTTCTATAACATAACTTTTAACATCTTTACTACAATAATCTTAAATTTAAGAGTGATAAAGTAATAAATGTAAAATTTTCATGGCAACAAAAGAAAATTGCGAGTTTATACCTTAGCTTTCCCAGCCTTTGTGCATTTGGGGTGAATTGCTGCATTTTCAAGGACAGAGAGTCCACTGCACCAAACTTCAAGTTTTTATTTCTGAAGACTCTTTATGAATGGGGATTGAAGTCCTCCACTCTCTCCACGTTTTCTTTGATGGATTTCCTAGATACTCTACCTTTTTGCCATTAATTATATGGCTGGTTTCGTGTATTTTATTTTCTAGTCTTGTTTTGCTTTGCTATTTTTCTTTATTTTGTATACCATTTTGATTTTTAATATATTGCAATTACCTATAAAAAAATAAAATAAAAATCTTTCCTAGTCTTTGTGCACTTAAGAACTTAGATTCAAAGTTCAAACAGATTGTCAAACTGAATGTGTTTTCATAATTAGGGCCAGTACTTTTAATCAGATCTTGGTGCTCAAAATTGTAACATTTATCTCTACTTTTTTTTGTGTAGTGGGTGAAGATGACACACAATTAGCAGCAGCTTGCATGCTGGCTTTTCTATGATTTTCCTGGCCTTTTGCTATCAATTTTAGGCCCAGCCACTGTAGCTTCACGCCTTGTCTATCACCTGCAAGGTTTCTCTGTAAATTATTCAGAATCCATAAGCAAATAACTAAAGATAACAAAACACTTTAAAAATAAAAATAAATAAAAAATGAAAGAAGAGAGGAATGGGATAGTGAATACATATTTGCCACACTTTGACCCCTTGAATAAATGACTATGAAACCTCCTTAAGTCCATTAACCCTCATAAAATAAAGGAAAAAACAAAAGTTTTGTATTACTGAGTAGAGAAGGGGAGATTAGTCTTCCAAGATTATGTACTTGCTCTACTTCAATACTTTATGCAAAATAAACCTCAATTCTTCTCAGGTTCCCATCCTTACTTAGCAGAATTAATAAAACCTGGATCCACATTATTAATAGACCTAAAAGATTATTCAATCAGTTAAGAATTTTGCCCTGATGTGCAGGCATGAGGGACAACATATCTGTTGTGTTCAGCTGGATGAAAAACTACATTATGAAGTTTTCATTCACTCCCATGCCAACAGAAGTTTTAGCTGGTTTGTTTTCTCAATTTTCTAATCTCTTCTAGTATATAATGTATTGATTCAGTCCAATAAGTGTATTATTCATGCCAATTGTCCCCTCCCTCCTCCCATTGTTCCAATAGCATTTTCTGAACTGTTACTTAGAAAATGAAAAAAAAATTAATAATCCATTATATTTTCAGGAAATTATTTTTGCATGATTGGTTTTGGTAGTAGCTTTTCAGTCAACTGAGGAAAGCCTTCTATGAAATTTTTTTTTGCCTGATTTGTGTTGGTGTAGTAGCTTTTCAGTCAATTGAGGAAAGCCTTCATGAAATCTTCTGCTCATTTTCCAACATTTGAGACCATTTCATTATGAAAGTGGAAAAGCTTATTTTAGTGGTTGGTTGCCACACCAACAATCATGCCAAAAGAAATAAGGTTCCCTACACCAACCTCAAACCAAATATGCTGACTGACCAAACATCTCCCCACCCATGGATAGATTAATGCTTCTGAATTAATTAATAGAAAGTGATCTCACCAACCACACTAATTATTGGAAAATTGTGAATTATCTAAAACAATTATGAAAGTCATGATTCCAAATGAATTTTTTCAAAATCAAAATTTTTATGGCAATTTGGAATCAATATTGAAATGGTTGCTATTGGAGCTTGCTTTGATGCCCATTAATAAAAACATACACTTTCTTTGTTTAAACATCTCTTTTAAAGTTCACTTATAGGTTGGCCTTTTTAATTTCTTGAGCTGAAACTGCAACAGTACATAAATCATTTCTTGTGCTTAAAAGCTCTCTGACATTTGGCAATAGATTTTGTTGATTTGGGCTGGTTAATGATTGCTATGTTTATGTGTGAACTGGGTGGGAGAAGGTCTTGTTGATTTTTGTTTTCATATTTGGGTTGGGAGGTCAGTTTAAGTGGATCATATGCAGGGGCTAGTGAGTTAAGTGATCCCCAGTTCAACTAGTGCAAGCAAAATTGAACTCACGTTCTTATAAAGTTTCAGACAACACTGAAGTTGTTGATGGTTATACTTCTAATATATTAATATATGGTTTTCACCTTTTGAAGCTAACAAGAAGATTGCATCACAGAAAATAGCGAACTTGATGACAACTGATGCCAAGGCACTTCAGGTTTGCTCTCTTTACCATTTGGGATATGTCTATATAATTTACTTTGTAATTTGTGCATTACAAGACCCTATTCAGTTTATGTATTTGCAGAGTCACTTTTTTATAGCCACTGTACATATCTACATAAACAAAACTTTTAGTCTATGTAAAGGTGTGCATGTCAACTCCACACATATGTTCATATATCGCCAAAACAATGTATATAGTTAGATTGAGTACAGCCAAATCACTGAATTGTGTTTTGACTCTTTTTGATATGAAAGTCATTTTGTGCATATGGTGTTATTGACCTTCTCAAGGTTTACTATCATATATATATATATAGTTTAAATTATTCTGGCATGATTAAGGTATAGATACGAGTTAGCTGGAGGAAGGACTCATTAAATCTAACACTAGTCATGTTCCAGCAATTTAGATCTTATGTAATAAGCAATATAGTTTTTCTGTTTTGTCTCTATAAAATTGATGAACTTTTACCTATTGAATGTTCGGAACATGGCTAATAAAATTCATAATTTCAGATTGTTAAATCTGTATTAATGTTAAGAAGAGTTTAGCATTTTGGGCGTGCAACGTGCTTGCCAATGTTTTGGGTATTTGTAAATATATCCTTAACTTTAAAATTTTGAAATGAACACCTTGATTTGGTGATAACTTTCAATTTTTATCTTATAGTCTATGTTAGTGTAAAAATTAACAGTTTAGTGGGAAACAAAACACTCCAAAATAGCATTTAAATCCCTTTAAATTAGCAATATATGTAGTAAAAACAAGTCCTAGAAAACCCATAATAATCTATGTTGTAAACCCAAAGACCCCATATGATAAGAAAACAAGACTCTAGCCAATAATTTGTGAAATTTACAACACCTTGACAAAGTACGGCTACCAAATATAGTTAGACGCATCCATGGTTCAAGGAGCTCTTAAAAGCACTATGCTAGTAGTTGAAAGTATGTAATATACATTAGCATCCTAATGAGTTTGTTTATAGATAAAAACTTCAACTAAACAACTCTTAAGATTTCCTATCAATATGAACCACTTGATTTTAATGCACATCATCATCTTCCACTCTTGCAGAAAACTAAACCTTAGCATCAAGCCAAGGAAGGGTGCTTATGCATCTGCTGTGAGAGGAACCTCCTTGATTCTACACTACCTCTTTGATATGCTTGTCGCATCAACTGCTTTTCTACCTGTTCCAGCTCCTGAATTTTTTTAATCGTAGCAACAACCTCTAAGAAAATGGGAAAGTCAGAGAGTTGAAAGGTTAGGAGTACCCACACGTTTGATTAATTCAGAAGTCAAGCAAACACTTGACACCCATTCAAAAATTGATGAAACAAGAAATAACCTATTTTCTTTCTATAAATGATAAAAAGGCGAGATTAATCTCCATTACATTTGTAAAGAGGTAGAGTGCAATGAACAGTTTTTCAATTAAGACACAATATCCACTTTTGGCCTTTTGCAATACACAAGAATCTCAACAAAGAATGGAAAACTTTTAAAAAAAATTACAGAATCAATATGCATGGAAAACCTCATTTCTGACCATCTCACAATTCGCCTTTAGATAGTATAAGAAACTCAAGGGAGCCATCAATCTTTTCCACCTGCAATTTTTGTAAAGATGTCAGTGACTAATTATCCACACAACTAAAACTGAGAAGCATGGAAAGAGACACTCTTAACCCAACTAAATGTATCAATTAGGAGAGCTCTCTTAAATAGGGACTTGTAATAATATTGGACTATTGTCAGTAAACAACATTCCTCTAGCAGAATGCCAATATAAAATTTACATTTTCAAATTAACATTGGTTGGTGGGATCTCTAAAATGGTTTCAAGCTGCTGATTCTAGTATTTTTTTGTTTTTTTTTTCCTAATTTCTTTTGGCTGGGATGGTAAAAAAATAAAATAAAGGCACATTCAACTTTACTTAATTTTTTAAGAAATGTATAACCATTCCATAGAACCAAATAGTGAGAATATCTTGTACAGTAACTTGAGGACCTATCATTCATTAATGAGCTATACATTTGCAAGAAGTCGCAATATCTGCTTAGGGTGAAGTGGCTCATTGCGTCACTAAATTAAAAATATTAGTGATCTTTGATTTTCCCAATCAGAGGTCATGTAGTTTAGCCCAAAAGGGTCTAAGATTGCCCATATTCTAGTTATTGAGATAAACCTTTGATACATCCTATGTAATAAATAGGTCAAAATCATTTAAAAATGGTATGTTCTCTCTATTTCCTTCTGTTTAGTGTTTTGCTTTGAAGTTGAGTAATTGTTCATGATTTGTTCTCCTCTCTGCTTCTTCTTCTTCTTCTTCCTTTTTTTTTTTTTTTTTTTCAGCTGTATATATATTACCATATTCTTTGGTTAATGATATCCTAAGAGTTTTGTGACAAACCATTAATTCATCATATTTAACATATCTTACTGCATAGCTTCTGTGTATCTTCTACTTTTAGCTCTATTTTATCGTGGTTCTTCCATGAGGGTTGAATTTCTATTAGCACATCAAATATTTCTCAGAAAATTCAGAAAGTCTTTTGTTTTTTATTTTAAGGATTTCATTTGAATTATCACTTCTTATTTTTTCATATTTTCTAATAATATTCTACACTTATCTACTCTTTACAATTGTGCTATCTTCGTTGAAAAAATTGCAAAACTAAAGTTGCTGTGTATGAGAGAGAAGAAGAGTTCAGAAATTTTTTCTACAAAACCAACTACTTTCAAGCCAAAATTGGAAGGTCATTATAATTCCCGATTTCGATGAAGTTTCAGTATATTTTTCCTAACAAACGGAGCCTAATGCATGTTGACTGGCGTTGTTGCTTGAAGTTCCTCTACGTTTTCTCAAATGCTGGCCAGTTGGTGAGATCTTTTCTTATTGTTACTGTAAGTATCCACCTCAATGCATAGCGTTATGAATAATTTTTTGTAATTCAAGATTGATTTTTTTTTTCTTGGTAATCTCTAGCATTTGCTCTTGAGAATATTGTTGTAAACCCATTTTCTATAGTGGAAGATTGTTGTAAACCCATTTTCTGGTTTTTCCCTTTTCATAAAAGGGTTTTCCATGTAAAAATTCGGGGTCTTGATTGTGGCTTGCTATTGAGATTTTTATATTTATATATTGGTTACTGTGCTTATCTAATTTATTTGAAATACCCATTTAATTTACACAAAATGGGAAAAGGAAATAAATTTGTTGTTTGTTATATTAATTGACTGTTTTTCCAACAAAGGCTGACCTTTGGATTAGGCATTGTTTGGTGTCTAACGCCAAACCTTTTTTTTTTTTTTTTTTTTTTTTTTCTGGTTATACAAATTAGATCTCTTCATAGAGGTCATGCCATTCTTAGAACTAAATCAAGTGACAACTCTAATCTTTGTGCTAAGCTTGATTTAATAACATACTCATGTATCTATGTGTTGGATGGATGCATATCAGGCTTCTTCAATGCACCACATCACAATCACATACCTCAAAATATTGTCTTTTTTAAGAAGTTAATAACTACCATTTAAAAAAAAAAATTCCTTTCATTACTTAAGCTTTTCTTTACCTCTATTTCAAGGTCAATACCTGTTTCATATGTTTTATTTAAGTTTAAATTAATAGGAATAGTTTAGAAAATTTATAGCCTTTTATTTTAAAACTAATGTATTAAATAATATCCCTTAAGATGAACTTTTTGATTCCCTAAACAATTTTTAACCATATGCAATAGAGGAAATAATTTTTTAAATATGTTTAACTGCGTTCAAAGTCACCCCTCGATACCTTCATTTGAATTTAAGTTACCAGTTTGTATGTTTTTGAAAGATAGACTTATAAAAGGATTATTAAACCTTTTTGACTTCCACGATTTAGGCAACTGAATAAGGACTCCTCTGTTATCATATTGTATGCTTCTATAACTTGGTGAAAGGGTTTTGAAAGGATCTATAATTCATTCAAATGTGCGAAGGACCTTAACTAATTGCAAAGGACAATTACAATAAACAAAGCATTAATCCCAATATTTTGGGGTCAGCTTAATTAATTGCAGTAATTAGAAAATGTGAACCCAAGTGGAATCATCATTTAATTCAATTTCCATATGAATAAAATGGCATACTTTGACTTCATTTTCGTTCCCTTATTCTCTATCTTCCCTTAATCCTTATCACTAGCAGTTAAGAAATTTTGGGGCAAAACACATGTTACTTATATAGTATAGTAGCATTTTTCATAGTAAATATAGAACAGCACAGATGGGAGAAGAGACTCTCTACCAAGTACCAATCCAACCCCTCTACACAACCGAGTTGTTTATTGCCAAGTGCTAAAAATGCTATGGAGCTATTATGTTCAATGTCACCAAGCTTATGGCAACCCCTTGAGGACCAAAATGCTTTTCATTATTATTTCTCAAAAGCAAAAGAATGTTTTTTTAGAGTTAAGTTGACTCTGCAGAAACGTTGATGCTCCATAGTTGTTTGGGAAAAAAAAGTGGTTGTAGCACTCAATATGACCCTTGAAACAAAGGTTTATAACGCCCTTGTTAATTAATGTAAACACTCAAATTTGAGAAATAGTAACAAATAGACAAATGCCACCCTTGATGTTAGTCACTATGCATAGAAACATTCATACTATAAGCATGTGGCTCAAATCAAGACCCAATTCCGTGCCAAAACACTGTAATAATTATTTTAGCAGTCACAATTTTTTTTGTTTATTTTCCAATTATCTTCTTAATGTTTACACATATGGACAAGCATTCCTTATTGAAACAGCCCATAATATATTGAACCCTGAGAATTTACTTACCAAGTTACCATGGCTGTCAAGCAGCAATGGCTTTCACCATGGTAATGGGGAGAAACATTATATATGGTTACACAGAAAAAAGAAAAGAAAAAAAGTGTAAAATACATATGCTAAAGGAGGAAAAATGATCACTCCCGAGCAACTACGACTACTTGCTTTCCGACATTTAGGCCACTAAAAATTCCTACAAGAGCTGAAGGGCCATTTTCAAGGCCTTCGGCTGTGTCTTCAACATATGCTATCTTTCCTTCTCTAATGTAAGGCAGCACAAGGTCTAAGAAGTTGGGAAAGAGGTGGTAGTAATCATACACTGTAAATCCTTCTATACGAATCCTCTTATATACCAAAGATAATAAATTTCTTATGCCTTCAGGTTGATCAAGATTGTATTGTGAGATCATTCCAGCTACTGCAATGCGACCGTGGAATCTCATGTTAAGGAGAACTGCATCAAGCATTTTGCCTCCGACATTATCAAAGTAAATGTCAATGCCTTCAGGAAAACACCTAACATTTTTACCAAAAAAAAAGGTCAGTGCCTCTCAGTTTTTTATAAAAGTTGCTCTTGCAGTTGTAAGTAACGATTAGGCCTTGATATTGCTGTTGAGATATAGTTTCTGCCAAAGTTTATTCTTTAATGTTATGCAATTTGCAGTGACCATGAATAAATTAGTGAACGCAGTGCAATTTTGCCTCACGGCTAATAATGAGAAATTTTGCCTCATTAATTTCTTTCAGATTATTTATAAGCAAATTTTCCACTCACCTTTTTAGAGCTGCATCCAAGTCATGCTCTTCCTTATAATTGAAAGCCTCGTCGAATCCGAACTTGCTCTTAAGTATATCAACCTTGTTCAGATAAAAGCAGGACAAGTGTTGAAATTTCATTTTAAAAAAAGATCATGTTTCCATACCCCCTGCTTTAAAACAGAGATTAAGCATGCATAGCAGCTTAAAATTTTGGTCCAAATAATAAAATCATACAACAGGGTGAGGACTAGGAGAATTTGAATAAGATTTCAGAATATTATGCAAATTTGTGTTAAAATACTTTAAATGTCTAACTAGAGACAAATAAATAACGACTCATTCAAGGAGGAAAACAAAAAAGATCAAACCTGCAAAATCAGTTCGAATTAAGAACAAAATATATACTATTGTTTTAAATTCATTCAAAATGGATGTTAGTAAAAGGTGATGATATAATCAGAAGATCAACATATGTGTACTTTATTGTTGTCACAAATATCTAATTGAATTATTGAATAAAAATGATATTGTTGGTAGCACCTGTCAGAGCGATGCATACCTAGTACTTTTCTTCTTCAAATATTTTAAGGAAGATTCCAATTAAGGTTGATGTACCTTTTCTTTGCTTCCAGCACTTCCAACAACATAACAACCCATCAATTTGGCCAATTGCCCAACTAGTTGGCCAACTGCACCAAATGCTGATGAGACAAAAACATATTCTCCTTTCTTTGGTGAGCAAAGTTCATAGAAACCAGCATAAGCAGTCATACCAGGCATACCTATGTGCAAAAGTAAATCCAATTAGATGGAGCATTTACCATGTCAATGTTTTTTTTAAAAGAAAATATCTATAGTTGCTAGTATGCAGAGAAGGAGATGGTGTAGAGGACAGAAAAGTGTGACATGAACAAGAAAGATTATGTAGTATAATTACACTGCAAAGTATCAAATTCATCTTTAATCCAGAGTTCCATGAATTGTATATTCCAATCACATAAAAGATTATGAAGTAAAATCCTTTTTATTTTGTTTCTTTATTTTTCTTGAAAATCAAATCCATCTTATAAACTTTTTTTCCCAATTGATGAGCAAACTGAGAGTGAATCAGTGAGCTATGAGCATGAGCTTACTGAATGGGGAGCAAAGGAATAAAAAAGGCGATCTGGGATTTTAGCCTTAATGCCTCGCATGTAAGGATCACAGGACAAGTAAAGGTTCTTCACCAACACTTCTTTTGAACCCTCTGGCACCTTCAAGCTTATGCTACTTGTGTTGAAGTACATGTCCGTTTCATTGGGATTTCCCTCTATGTAGTCTCTAGCTAGCACCTGTTTGTTTCTCACTTCTTCACCATCACCTGCCATTGCTAAAACCTTTCCCTCTCTTTTTCTATAGCCTGTTGCACTGCAAATAATAAAAGAGAGAAACAATTTTTTATAGGCAAGATAGTGATCGTTATCAGGTTTGTAATGAGCTACAAATTTGACTACTATTCATCAAGAAAGAAACATAGATATAGTGACAATCATATATAGTTTAATAAGAATATTTGATGTGAAGTTCTGACTTCTACACATGATATTCTTTTTGTACAAGACTCTCCAAATAGCATTAAACTGTTCAAAATTGACGGTTTGATTGTAAAACAAAGTTTTCCAAGTGCTTTCGTGTCAAAGCGGGATGATAAAATCGTACGCAGTGTATAGATATTCTAGGAACACAATAAGAGAAGGGACGCGCCAGTTCAAGGCCTTGACCGAAAGCCCACATTTTTTAATGGTTTTTTTTTTTTTTTTTAATGAAAATTTTAATGACTTTACTCCTTTATATAAAGGCACAAAATTGTAGAATAATGCTAAAAATATTACAAATTTATGCATATAAAGCTCACAAATTAATTCATTTAAATTAACCTTCATTTGATTAGTATGAATTAAATTTGTTTAATTGATATTGAAATATTAAAGACCCCAGTTATATTTATTGCCTTAGCCTCGAATTACATGGTGTCAACCTTGGGCGAACTTGAACTCACCTAGAGATTACAGTTATAGAGCCATTGTTGTTTGACAAATAAAGGCGCGCCATCCCCCTCCCCTCCCTCCTCCCACCCCCCCCGCCCACCCCCCTCTCTCATTTATAAAATAAAGAAAAATTAATGGCATATAATTTTTTTTTTTTTTAATATATAAAATCAAAATTCTACTCTAGCCTAATCTAAGTGTATATATGTGTGAAGTTCTCACTTAAAGACTTAAACTCTAGTCCTTGCCTCTCACACCTTACAAGCACTTAAACTTATAGAGTGATTATCGCATTAAGGGTCTGCGGTGATATTTTAAGAGAAATGGGGTTGGTTCTTGGTGAGTCATTAATAAATTTTAATGTTTTTTTGTCTTTTTATTTAAGAAATAGCTTAAAACTTGAATTCTTTTCATCTACTTTTCTTATCTATTTCATGGAGAGATCCACTACTTTTTTTTTTTTTTTTGGTTAGGTTTGTGATTTATGTCTAAGCATTGAGCACTATGGCGTTAGGCTTACTAACTAGACCTTATGTGAGTATTGAAAATTAAGTAAATAGCTTAGATTTTCTGGGATATATGTGTGTGTGTGTGTGTGAGAGAGAGGGGGGTGGGGGAGGGAGGAATTCTTAGGTACTTCCGGAGCATGAAGAAATGATGCTTCTTTCCTCTCTTCCAGAGCATGAAGAAATGATGCTTCTTTCCTCTCACATTCATAGTAAACCTCACAATAAATGTGAGAGGCAGGAATGAACATAGGATTTTAAGCTAGCAGGAGCCGAAGTATAAAGAAAAAAAAAACTCTAAATCGGTGTTCATATAGTATTAAAAAATTATAAATACACAAAATCATTGTTTCTAAATATATTAAGATGCAATCATTTACCAACAAAAACAAAATATATTTTTTTAATACTAGGCTGACTAGAATTTTTTTTATTTTTTATTTATTTTATTTGGTTGAAGTTAGAGCATTCACAATAGTATTGCCAAACATTTTAGCTTTTAGTACATTAAAAAGCTACTTTATCTATTTTATTACCTCACTTTACAATACAACCAATATCAAATGTTCTATATTTTTTATTACTTCATAAAAAATAATATAAACAACTCATTAAAATAATAAAGGAAGAGTTAGAATTTGAGTTTTTTAATTAAATGAAGAGATATAATCCTAATAAAACATTATATTTTATTTTTAACAACTTGTTACAGTCAACTGGTATTTATACCAGTTTACTGTAGTTACAAAAAATTTAGCTTTAGCTTCTCCAATAACATATGATTTTTTGGTTCTTTGATGATAAAATAGTTTTTTTTTTTTGGCTAAAATACAATCACCATTATGAATGTTTTTATTGTTTTTGTTAATTTTTTAGGTTGGATAGTTGCTATTTTGAAGACATTAGCTAGGCTTATTGAGGAGAATGAGAGTTTTAAGGTTTTGTAAGGGAGTCCAACTACAAAATAAAATATATAATAACTTAAAAAAAAAAAAATTTGGACCCGGGGGGACTTGGGCTCTCACTTGGTTCTGTCCCTGGTGAAAGGAAGGATCATCATTTTCTATGATTCGAGAGTACCTAAGAATTACTCATGTGTGTGGATGAGAGGATTGTGCACTTTATTTTTATTTATTTATTATTCTATCAAACCACCAAGGAAGTAGAGAGGTTGCACACTAGTTAACTTTAGCTGATTATCGATAACCACTCAAAATGGTCTAATGGTACCTCTGGGTTAAAGGGAAGGGGATAGTTAGTAGAGGCAGCATTCTAAACACCCTAAGAAAAAAATAAAATAAAAAATTGATCATTCTCTTTTTTGAAAAGAAGCTGATTAGCTTACTGATAGACTGATTAGGATCAGATAATATTTTCAATAACAAGACACTTACGTAAACGCCATTAGCTCATTATCTTTTTGCCGACCAATACCAGGAAATGATAACATTGTTTTGAATATTGACTGTTTCAACCAACTTCGACGAAAAAGGATTGGCACAGCCGCGAGTGCCACTAGTAATTTGTTCAAACCCGTCAGATCTTACCTCATCATATATGTAATCTTCAGGCAATTATTGAGCATATCCAGGAGATCAAAGTCAACAATGTTTAATACTCCCTCCAATAAACGTGAGACTCATTTTCACACGTGGGTTTTTATTTTTATGATTTCATGGTTAAAGCTTACGAAAATGTATTTTGTATCATACTTATTAGATTTTGATACCGGTAACATGGTATCGTTTGATATTAAATACTTTTTTCTAAGGTATAGAGATTTAAAGTTGAAGAGGATAAAATATGAGATAAGGCTTGATGAGCCCAATAGGCCCATGTCCACAAGCCCAAAGAAGGTAGAGACCATCTTTTGTGTGGGCCCCTGACAAAACGAAGGCCCAGACTTGCCCACCACGTTTTAGAAAACTCGCTCTACAAGGATGAAGCTTGCTCTGCAAGGATGAGACTTGCTCCACAAGGAAAGGAGGCAGGACCTCACCACTATAAAAAGGCCCCAACATCCTCACAAAAAGGTTCGCGTAACTAATTCCTCTCTAGCACTCCAGAGTTGTAAAAACATTTCTGACTTAATCTTCGGAGGGTGCTTGGCCGGCTCCACACCGGTGCCCCTTAAAGGTGTTTCTGTGTTGTTCTCTCTTTCAGGCAACGGCTACCGAGTGCAAGGATCGTGCATCTCATTGGTGAACTTTTCGGCATCATCAGTTGGCGCCGTTTGTGGGAAGCGGTTAATCGTGACAGCTTAAGCCATTGTCGCCTTGTGGACACAAGAGTTGCATGGTACTCACACGCTCGATGGCCACCACCAACGACATTCAAGGCGACGAGCCGCCAAGGCCCACCGCATTAGAAAGACAGGTTCAGACCCTCGCGGCTGCAATAGAACGCCTCACGAAACAGAATCACGACCTGGAGGAACAGTTGCGACAGAAGAACCCGGGACATAACGGTCAGGAGGAGAACCAGGGGGACAGCTCCGAAAGAAGGGGGCTTGAGAAGCAAGAGGGCAGTAATGAGCCCAGTAGAACGGAGAGGCGGAATTCGGACATGCCCTCCCTCACGAATGCAACCCCACCGCCCATCCTCGCAGAGATGCAGGCGATGAAAGAACAGATGGAGGTCATGATGAACGCCCTCAAGGGACGCGTCTCCAGCGACCTTGACGATTTAGTGAATAGGACGGACTCGCCGTTCACCGCACCAGTCAACTCCTGTCCCCCTGCCACCGAAGTTCCGGATGCCACAGGTTGAGAGCTACGACGGGATCAAGGACCCGTTAGATCATCTGGAAACCTTCAAGACCATGATGCACCTCCAGGGATACCGGACGAGATCATGTGTAGGGCCTTCCCTACAACACTGAGGGGCGCGGCAAGAATCTGGTTCAGCAGATTGACGCCAAATTCGATCAACACCTTCAAGGAGCTAAGTGCCCAATTCACCTCGCACTTTATCGGGGGACACAAGTACAAGAAGTCTACAGCATGCCTAATGAGCATCAGGCAGCGGGAGGACGAGACGCTGCGGTTATACATAACTCGCTTCAACAAGGAAGCACTTTCCATTGATGAGGCCGATAACAAGATTTTGGTGGCAGCCTTCACGAATGGCCTGCGGAAGGGAAAATTCATGTTCTCCCTGTACAAAAATGATCCGAAGACCATGTCTGAGGTACTCTACAGGGCCACGAAATACATGAATGTGGAGGATGCACTATCGGCCAGGGAAGACAAACCCAGGAAGAGAGAGGGACCGGAAGATGCCAGGCAGGACCACGGAAAGAAGAAACCAAGAACGGGAGACAGACGTGATGATAAGCGTTCTAAACCCCCAGGAGGGAGATTCACAAGATTCACCCCTCTGAACGCTCCGCTAGACCAGGTGCTGATGCAGATAAAAGACGAGGGATCTCTGACGTTCCCAGGGAAGCTAAAGAGCGATCCAGCCAAGCGATCTAGGAACAAGTATTGCCGTTTCCACCGCGATCACGGTCACGATACTGCGGATTGCTACGATCTGAAACAGCAAATTGAGGCCCTTATCAGAGAAGGAAAACTGCAGAAATTCGTCAGTAAGGAGAGGACGGATGTTCATGTACGGGAACAGGCCCCCCGGCGGGAGAACGACCATCAGAAACCCCCTGTTGGGGACATAAGGATGATTATAGGGGGCACGACAGCGACGGGATCATCCAAGAAGGCCCGAAAAACCTACCTCAGGATGGTCCAAAATGTGCAGACAACGGGTTCTATACCCAAGATAGCACGGAGAGAAAGTCCGATCATTGGGTTCTCGGAGGACGACGTGAGACGCCTCTACCATCCGCACGATGATGCCCTTGTCGTCAGTCTAAGGGTAGGAGATTACAACGTACACCGGATGCTGGTCGACAATGGCAGCTCGACAGACATCCTGTACTACCCAGCATTCCAGCAGATGGGAATAAATAGAGCACGGCTAACACCAACGCATGCCCCGTTGGTCGGCTTCGGAGGAACAAGGATACTCCCACTAGGAGCAATCACACTCTCAGTGACGGTCGGCGATTATCCGCAGCAAATCACTCAAAATGTGACCTTCTTAGTGGTCGACTGCTCATCCGCATACAACGGCATAATAGGACGACCAACACTGAACTCTTGGAAAGCAGCGACCTCGACATACCACCTGATGGTCAAGTTCCCTACGGAGTACGGAATTGGAGAGTTATGAGGAGATTAGGTGGCCGCCCGGGAATGCTACGTCGCCATGCTGGAAATGAAGGATCACCAGCAGACCTTGTGCATTGGCGAACAGCGGACCATCGCAGAGCCAGTAGAAGAGTTGGAAGAAGTCATGCTCGATGAATCGAGACCCGGACGGACGACAAGAATGGGCACCCTGGCCAGCCTGGCGGTAAGGTAAGACCTGGCAAACTTTCTGAAGAAGAATCAGGACATATTCGCGTGGAGCCACGAAGATATGCCAGGGATCGATCCGTCAGTGATAGTCCATAGGCTGCGTGTCAACCCGGACTCCCCCCCAGTCCGGCAGAAGAAGCGGGTATTCGCGTAGGAACGGGACAAAGCAGCGGCGGAAGAAGTTAGAAAACTGCTGGAGGCAGGGTTCATCCGAGAAGTCTACTACCCCGACTGACTAGCAAATGTGGTCATGGTGAGAAAAAACAGCGGAAAGTGGAGAATGTGCGTCGATTTCACGGACCTTAACAGGGCGTGCCCGAAAGACAGCTATCCACTCCCAAGGATAGACACTCTGGTAGACTCGACGGCCAGACACGAGCTCTTGAGTTTCATGGACGCCTTCTCAGGCTATAACCAGATTAAAATGAAGGAGGAGGATCAGGAGAAGACCTCTTTTGTAACCAGCCAAGGACTTTTCTGCTACAAGGTGATGCCATTCGGACTCAAGAACGCGGGGGCTACATATCAAAGGTTAATGAACAAGATGTTCGCGCACCAGCTCGGTAGGAATGTACAAGTCTATGTCGACGACATGTTGGTGAAGAGCGTGTGCGAGAACGACCATCTCAGCGACCTTCAGGAGACATTCGACACCCTTCAGTCGTACAACATGAAGCTGAACCCGAGCAAGTGCGTGTTCGGGGTTACGGCCGGGAAATTCTTGGGATTCATGGTGTCCCAAAGGGGTATAGAAGTCAACCCAGAGAAAGTGCGAGCCATAATGGAGTTAGATCCCTAGAAGACAGTGAAGGCAGTTCAGAGCTTGAACGGAAAAGTTGCGGCCCTGAACAGACTCGTCTCCAAAGCGACAGATAAGTGCTTGCCTTTCTTCCGAGCGCTGAAAAAATCATTCGAGTGGACGGACAAATGTCAGAAAGCATTCGAGGACTTGAAGAAGTACCTGTCGTCCCCACCACTTCTCAGCCTGTTTGTGCCAGGAGAAGAGCTGTACCTCTACATTGCGGTCTCGCAAGCAGCCGTCAGCGCGGCCTTGGTACGGGACGACGGACGCTCCCAACGACCCGTCTATTTTGTGAGCAGGGCGTTTCGAGGAGCAGAAGAAAGGTATCCCCGGATGGAGAAATTGGCCCTTGCCCTCATGACCGTTGCGCGGAAACTCAAACCATATTTCCAAGCTCATGTAATCATAGTCCTGACGGACTAACCTCAATAGAAAGCAATGAGCAGCCCCGAGGCGGTAGGAAGAATGGCCTTGCGGGCAATTGAGCTAAGCGAATTCGACGTACGGTACCGTCCACGAACTTCGATGAAGGGGCAAGTAGTGGCAGACTTCATAGCCAAGTACACCCAGCCGGGAGACGAAGGGGCTGAAGGACAGAAACTGTGGATCATTCACACGGACGGGTCATCAAATCAGCACTCAGGAGGAGCTGGTGTAGTTATGCGAACACCAGAAGGGGATAAGATCGAGTGCATGATAAGACTAGACTTCCCTACGACCAACAACGAGGCGGAGTATGAAGCTTTGATAGCTGGATTGGATCTTGCAAGGGCCGCGGGCGCCGGAAACATGATCATACATTGTGGCTCCCATGTGATAACTAGTCAGATCAATGGCGATTTTGAGTGTAGAAATGAGAGGATGAAGAAGTACCTGGAGAAAGTGAAGGGTCGAATCGCCGGCCTCGAGGTCAAATTCGTTCAGATCCCAAGGGAGGAAAACGAGTGCGCCGACCGTTTGGCAAAAGCAGCCTCCGCAGAATCCATGAATGCGCCTAAACAGGTATTATCCTTTGTTCAAACTTGCTCACTTATTGATGACGGGAGGAAGATACAGGAGATAGATGTTGAAGAAGATTGGACCGCACCCCTAAAAGAATATCTACAGTCGGGCTCTCTGCCGGACGAGAAGGATGCTGCAAGGAGATTGAAGGTCCGGGCCTCGCGATTCGTGCTGATCAAAGACACTTTGTACAAAAGAGGATTCTCTCGAACTTACCTAAGGTGTCTAAGCCACGGCGAAGCAGAATATGTGATGAGAGAAGTTCACGAGGGGATTTGCGGTAATCACTCTGGAGCACGGTCTTTGGTGCACAAACTTATCCGAACCGGATACTACTGGCCCACTATGCTCAGGGACGCCCAGTCATATGTGAAGGCTTGTGATAAGTGCCTGAGGTTCAGTAATCTAATCAGGCAACCATCACAAGAACTCTCACCCATGACGGCCCCTTGGCCGTTCGCGCAATGGGGGTTAGACATCATGGGCCCTTTCCCAACGGCTCTAAGACAACTAAAGTTCCTGGTAGTCGGTATCGACTACTTCACCAAGTGGGTCGAAGCAGAACCCCTTGTCACTATCACAGAGAAAAACATCCGTGCCTTCGTGTGGAAGAACATTGTATGCAGGTACGGGATTCCGAGGGTACTTGTCTCTGACAATGGAAAACAGTTCGACAACAGCGCGTTCAAAAGTTTCTGCTCAGAGCTAGGCATTCGGAATCATTACTCATCACCAGCACACCCGCAGGCAAACAGACAGGTAAAAGTCACGAACAGGACACTGCTGAAGATCATCAAGACCCGGCTCGAGGGGGCAAAGGGTATCTGGCCAGACGAGCTGGCAAGCGTCTTGTGGGCATATCGGACGACTGCAAGGACACCCACTGGGGAGACCCCATTCCGACTTGCATACGGAGCTGATGCAGTCATCCCAACAGAGATCGGCCTCACCAGCTATCGCGTACAGAGCTACACGGAGGACAAAAACGAAGAAGCTATGCGCCTTCAGCTAGACTTCGTGGACGAGGTCCGAGCAATGGCTGAACAGAGATTGGCGCGATACCAGAACCTCATGTCAAAGAACTACGACTCAAGGGTAAGGCACAGAGATTTCCAGATCGGCGACCTGGTACTACGAAAGGTCATGGGCGCTGCTAAAGACCCTACCTAGGGGAAGCTCGGACCAAATTGGGAAGGACCGTATAGAATCACATCATGGCATAGGAATGGCACGTACCACCTCGAGACCATGGACGGAAGAAAACTCCAGCATCCATGGAATTCCGAGCACCTTTGGAAATACTACCAGTAGAAGTGACGTTTAAATTCCCCTATGTATATTTGCTAGATTTCAATTATTCTGAAGCACTTACTAGCAGTCTTTTGATTACTTTTGGGATTTTTTTTAGTACCTTTGTAGACCCAAGAAGGGGCAGGTATTTTCTTCTACAGATTTGAATTTAATGAAGGAACATTCAGGACCTTGCTGCGTAATCTTACTACTAAAAGACTGCTACCTCAAAGTGGACGGAACCCACCATGGGTTAAAAATTTACAAGTTCACAAAGTGAATGGACCCCACCATGGGTTAAAAATATACAATTTCACAAAGTGAACGGACCCCACCATGGGTTAAAAATATACAAGTTCACAAAGTGGACGGACCCTACCATGGGTTAAAAATTTATACGAGTCCTCTAAGTGGACGGACCCCACCATGGGTTAAAAATTTATACGAGTCCTCTAAGTGGACGGACCCCACCATGGGTTAAAAATTTATGCGAGTCCTCTAAGTGAACGGACCCCACCATGGGTTAGAAATTTATACCAGTCCACGAAGTAGACGGACCCAACCAGGGCCGAACTTATACAAATCCAAAAAAATGGACGGACCAAAACAGTTCGTGAAATTATGCAAGTCCATCACGTGGGCAGCCATTAGGGGTCATGACCACTTTCAAAGGAGTAAACGGACCCGACTGGGGTCGCAAAAATATGAAGGTCCGCAACGTGGACGGATCAAATTAAGCGAGCATCTAAAGTATCAAGACGGAGCACACACCACCATTATCAACGCAATATTAAAAGAAACATTTAAATAAATAAGTTTGAATGTTGGATACAACGGATACAAAATGGCCCTACATACAACGGGCAAAAATCCAAAGAGTTTTCAAAATACTTAAAAAAAAATGGTAAACGACTACACATCAGGGACGACGGGGTCTTTGGCTTCTGGAGTTTTTCCTTCTTCAGTTTGAAGCTCAGGGACGACGGTGACGGGCCTTTCCTTTGCGAAAAGGTCAGCTGTATCATCAGAGGCGTCGGGCTGGACGGACATACCCTTCGCGACGTTGATGTCGACGGCTGAGAAGTCAAACTTGGGGTATAGAGCTTTGGCTTGACGGAGGGCATCCTCAAAGCCATCAGTGTATGAAGTTCCAAGCTCCGTCAAGAGAGCGTCGGAGTCACGATACTCCTGGACGGCCTTCTCTTTGGCTAGACGAAGCTCGTCCTCCTTATCCTCCAAGACGGCCTTGAGTTCCTCCGTCGTCCTCTGGTACTCGTCCCTCGCCTGCTCCGCCAGTTTGAGCTTCTTCTCCGTCACCACCTTCCAGTTTTTGAGCTCGAGCAGCTCCTCCTCCGCTTGCCTGGCCTTGTCACAGACCCTCTCCAGCGCCGTCTCATGGTGAAGAGCCCGGTCCATAAGGCCCTTCGTCATGAGCATAGCCTGACAACAACATGGAACTTAGTTAAAAATGATAATGGAAAATGGAAAGATGAATGGCGACGGGTTCTTACTTGGGCAATGCTGAAGAGGCCCGTCTCCCCCATGGCCTCCGTCGAGTGGTTGCCCAGGTCCTCATAGTCCTCACTCCCGATGATAGAAGAGATCTTCCCCAAAGCATACTTTGGGTCTTCACGGAGTAGAACGGCCGGTTTCTTCTGACTGCCCGGAGGGGGAACCATCAGACCTTTGCCAGCCCCAGGTTTGGCCGGGGTCACCGTCTTCTTACCCTCCGCCATAAGGCCTATGACGGGCTCCGTCGAAACTTTCTGTTTCTTGGGTGCACGGTCGACCTTAGGCATCGGTCTCTTCGCCAGGGGCCTGCTTGAGCCGGTACCCATCGCCCCTGCGTCCGTCTCCTTGTTCTTCGCGGCTTTGCTTTTAATGGTGGCCCTTCTCTTCGCGTCGTCCATCTCTGTAAGAACAAGGGTAGACGGGTAAACTCAAAGCAATGGGTCAAAGTAGTTAAGAAAAGGGGTGACGGACTTACGCTGACGGGTGCGTTCCTCGTACTTTATCGCCGCGGTAGAGGGCTCGGGTCCGTCGCAATACTAGTGGACGGTGTTGAGATTAACCAGCTTCGCCCACGTCCGTTCCTCTGGCTTCGTCTTCGAAAAGATCTTTTCCAAAAAATGGAACTCCTCTAGATCAACTTGTGGATGCCGTCGCACTGAAAAATCAAAGAAGGAAAACATTCAGGACGGTCATTAAAAAGTCAAAAAATTATTACCTTCATGACATGACGGACTGAACTATACCAGACGGGTCCAAGATCCCCCATGTACTGTCGACGGGCATGAAGTCCGTCTCCCCCGGGTGACATATCCAACCGTCACCTTCTAGGAAGAAATAACGACTCTTCCAGTCACGGTTGGAGTTCGAGGTTTCGTAGATGACTTTTAAGACGGACTTCCTAGGGACGAAGCTGTACATTCCCCTCGACTTGTCTATCTCGTCTGGACGGTAGCAGTGGAGGAACTCCCGTATGGTCAATGATCTGGAACCATTAGACATGGCTCCGTACAGGACCTCCATTGCAATGAAAACCCTCCAGGCGTTGGGGGACATTTGGCTGACGGACAGACCTAAGTGATGGAGGAGTTCCTGTTTTAATCTGTTTAGGGGGAATCTAAGTCCGGCCTTTAGTGCTTGTTCGTACACCCCTAGGTCACCCACTCCGTCGTAATAACATTTCTCGGATTTGTAGGGTAGACGGATTGGGATGTGGTCGGGTATTTGGTAGATTGCCCTAATTGTTTTGAAGTGAACCTCCTTAATGGTGAATGCAAATTTGTTCACCGTCCACTCAGGCAGCATGACGAACTCCCTAAGTCCGTCAGCCCCAACTACGGATTTAGGTCCTCCACCACCACCGTCAGAACCTTCCTCTGGTTCGGCCAACTCCATATCCTCATTTGTTGAGGACGGTGAAGTGGCAGACGGAGTCCTCTCGATCAGTTCGTCCGGATCTTGGTAACCCGACGGGTACAATTCCTCGTAACCCGCCCCGTCGCGGACGAACGACTGGTTACTCGACGCATTAGACATTGCCTACAACGGAGTGACAAAGCCTAAGACTAACGGTCTAAAATAAAAAAGGGAAGAAACGGATGCAAGAAATTTAATGCTTCTACCACGACAGGTATAAAAACTGAGGGTATATCGAGATGAACGGATAGGATCACTTACCGAAGAAAGGAGTGAACGGGTAGATCTCGTTGCTGAAGGATGTGAACGGTTGAGCTCTGACAGGTGACGGACTTGCTCTGACAATGAAGTTTCTGCGCAAAGTAGAAAAATGAAGGAGAAGTGCTGGTTTTTATAGGTGGAGTGCACGGAAGACGAAGCGGCACTTCGATCCAAGATACGGACCAATCTACGAGTAACACGTGTCATTGCCTTAAATGCCTCTGCAGCCTGTCAGACCTCCACAGACATGACGGTGTCACGCTCCGTCAACCTCCCTCCAAGGGTCCTCGTCACCATCATCCATTAAGCTCTGACCGTCATCGCTCTAACTCCGTCATCAACCATTCGGTCTGTACGATCACCGTCCTAGTTCTTTGTTACCGATCATTTACGCTCGTCCGTCACCCCCATGAGTACGGGCCATCATTATTGTTTGTTTTAACCGTCACCCCAATTGACCGTTTGCACAACAGCGACGAACCAAATGGGGTGAAGGGGGCAGCTGAAGAGGATAAAATATGAGATAAGGCTTGGCGAGCCCAATAGGCCCATGTCCACAAGCCCAAAGAAGGTAGAGACCATCCTTTGTGTGGGCCCCTGACAGAACGAAGGCCCAGACTTGCCCACCACGTTTCAGAAAACTTGCTCTACAAGGATGAAGCTTGCTCTACAAGGATGAAGCTTGCTCTGCAAGGATGAGACTTGCTCTGCAAGGATGAGACTTGCTCCACAAGGAAAGGAGGCAGGACCTCACCACTATAAAAAGGCCCCAACATCCTCACAAAAAGGTACGCGTAACAAATTCCTCTCTAGCACTCTAGAGTTGTAAAAACATTTCTGACTTAATCTTCGGAGGGTGCTTGGCCGGCTCCACACCGGTGCCCCTTGAAGGTGTTTCTGTGTTGTTCTCTCTTTCAGGCAACGGCTACCGAGTGCAAGGATCGTGCATCTCACTGGTGAACTTTTCGGCATCATCAAAAGCATTGATGTATCTATTGGAAATAATTAGAGGTGTGAACTAGTTAAACTACAAAATTATTATTAAAATGTTTCTATTTTCATAACCATACTATTTCTCAATCTCTATACCAGCTATGGTAGGAACAACTTTCATGCCCAAATTTGAGAAGGAAAAAACAAAATTAAAAATGGTACTCTAGTTATATAATGTATTATAAATTTGGTTTAAACACTAATATTACTATTTTCGTGTGTGTTCTAATAAGTATTACTATTTGCTAAAAAAATGGAATGTTTATCCCACATTGATTGCGTGTGTCTTGTGTCCGTTGTCTATAATCCCAGTCTATAACTACAAATGTTAGAACATTTTGTAGTTGTACTCTGGTTATATAATGTATTATAAATCCGATTCAAAACACTAGTATTATTATTTTTGTATATATTTTAATAAGTATTACTATTTACTAAAAAAAATGATAGTCATTTGGATAATTTTTTTTTTTATTGAGTCATAATCATGTTACAACTCATCTAACTTTAACTAATGTTATATATGTAATAAATTTTTATTAAATAAATATTTTGATTGCTTGTATTGGATTGCGTGTTATCTACTTTATTAACACGTATGCCAAAATTTGTGTTAATTGTATAATATATATTATATTAAAGTCGAAACACAATTAGAATTCACTATAAATTCTAATTATTATCTAATTTTGCACCGCTTGTCCAGATCATGAATCATGATTCAAAACTGTTTTAAAATAACAAATACCTTAAGAATATTGGTATTTAATATACTCCAATCCTACTAACATATTACTATTATTGGAACCTATCACATTCAATATATTATAATCATTTATTTATGGGTCATGTTAATGGATACTTTTATGGAAATTGTTAATAAACTATAATAGAAAAGTTTTAGAAATATAAAAAGCTGTCTACATCTATTATTTTATCATTCCCTTGATAAAATGTTACTAAAAATAGTTTCTGAACCAATACACTAAAAACATTGATTAATATTTCCCTTTATTTATTTACCTGGCCATGTTATATAAAGAAATATGATTGGTCAACTAAATACAATGACATTTTCCGCTTCAAAAAGTATAGCGCCAACCATCATCAATGACCACATTTTCCGCTTCAAAAAGTATAGCGCCAACCATCATCAATGACGTTTTTCATATATTTTTTTCCTTTCAAACCACCAATGAGGCAATGACTTATGTGACACAATAACATGAACATTTAGTTTTAATTAAAAAAACACACTTATACAGAATAAAACATTAAGAATATGTGTACTATAAATAGGACCTCTGTTCACAAATTTCAGTCTTTCACCACCACTACACAACCATTTCAGAGGAAAAAAAATATCGAAACACAAACACACGTAGAGATATAGAGGCAATGGCTGCTAGTGTTGGAAAGGAAGTGAGCAACAAGCAGCTGATATTGAAGGACTATGTCACCGGTGCTCCCAAAGAATCAGACATGTACGTTAAAACTAGTACTATCAAATTGGAGATCCCAAATGGATCAAAAGCAGTTCTGTTGAAGAACCTCTACTTATCATGCGATCCTGTTATGCGGATTCGCATGAATAGAGCTGAAGATTCGATCTTCACTTCCTATACCCCTGGCTTGGTAAGTCTCTATTTTCGTGTACACATATATAGTAATACACAACAATTTTTATACTAACTGTTGAATTAGTAAGTTTTTATTGATTCTTATTTGGGCCTATCACAATTTGACTCATCAACAATAGTGAATTATATTTTGTGAAATATTTTGTGACTCTCTAGATTATATATATTTTTATCATTTTGTATTAGGATGTAGATATGACTATTAATGCAAATTGATCGGTAATAAGTTTTGAGTTTTGACCTAGCAATTGTGAATTGGTGCAAACATGCAGGCATTATCTGGGTACGGAGTGGCTAAGGTTTTGGATTCCAAGCATCCAGAGTACAAGGAAGGTGACTTCGTTTGGGGACCCGCAGTATGGGAAGAGTACAGCCTAGTTGAGGAACCTAACCTTACCAAAATTCACCATACAGATGTACCACTTTCCTATTATACTGGAATTCTTGGTCAGTTATTTGGTTTGGTGGTCATTAGTTTTGCTTCTCACTATATATATTTAACTTTTCCATTCAACTATGGCTATAAAATCTTCCACAATATTCCATAATTTGGTGAGATGACAAATTGTTTTTTTGGCAGCTTTTATAATTGTGAGAGCTCCTTAAATATAAAAAATAAAATCTTATCCGTATTATATTTTTCTTTGTCTTTGATCTGAAGATAATATAAATTTTTTTCATATAATATAAACGATTGACAAATTAGATTCATGCAGATTTTTTTTTTTTTGGGTTCCCCTCCATATTTTGAATGTGTTCATATATAGGTTATCCTGGTATAACAGCATATGCTGGTTTCTACGAAATTTGTTCTCCTAAGAAAGGAGAATATGTCTTCGTTTCATCTGCTTCTGGCGCAGTTGGTCAGCTCGTTGGACAGTTCGCAAAGTTGACGGGCTGCTATGTGGTTGGAAGTGCAGGAAGTCAACAAAAGGTCTACAAACTCTTTTTTTTTAATTAAAAAAGATCTAGTAACTTATTATATTGTATAGATAACATATAATAAACTATGCAATCTCATGTTTCAATTATATATTTCTTTCTATATTTCTTTTGTGTTTTTAGAAATTAAATATCTCATCCTTTTTGTTTTGTTTTTATTTTTTATAACAATATTGGCATATATTATTTTAGTGATTAATTAATTTTAAAATCCTAATTCCTCAAAAAAAAAAAAAAAAAACAAAAAAACGTAATATCAGATAATTCCTTTAGTTATATAATTTCTAAGGAATCTTTTTATTGCGTAGCTTCTTGGAAATTAGTACTGATCGACTGCTTTCCCTCTGACCACTGTATGCTTTTAAATTGTTCATGGCATATATATGTGTAAGAGCATCCATAGCAGCCATGCCAAATGTACCAAATGTCAAATATTTGGCACATTTGGCACACCAAACACAAAAAACCTCCCAGATGCTCTAAATCTTATTATTTTTGCCACATGTGGACAGTACCTTCACAAATTTGCCACTGTACGGACAGCTGTGGCATAAGTTTTTATTATTTTTTTATTCCACTTTCTCTCTCATCTCTCCGTCAGTCTCACCCTCAAACCCCAATCCTCTCCTCTCAAGCCCCACTTTATCTCTCTGTCTCCCACTCCCTGTTTCTCTCGGCGCCGTTGCCTTGCTCGGCCTCAGCGCCTCCGTGCTCACCAAGACGCTGACGTTCGCCGCCGCGTTCTCCGCCTTCGGAGATCCGATCTCGTGGCTCATCGCCTCGCTTTCTTCTTCGCCTGCAGGTTCATCAAGACCGGGCTTGGGAATCGAATCGCTTACCAGCTTGTCGTTGGCGCGAATCTGACTTTCAACACAATCAAGCAGACGATCGAGTGGACCGATTGGGCCAAGGCGGTGATCGTGCTGGGTTGGTGTCCTTGATTGTTGGGGTGATTTGTAATGGGGTCCGGTGGTATGGGTGTGGGGTTTTGATTTGTGGGAGTGGGTTTTGGATCGTGGTGGTGTAGTGGCAGCGTGGGGCCGTGGTTATGGCTGGGAATTGATCAATTAAAGATCTCTCTCTGCCTCCAAACCAAAACAAAGCAAGAAACACATCCAAAACCTTAAAATTTTCCAATAATGGAAGAGATTAATGGCTCTCTGCGACAAACCCATCCAAACACTACAAACTTTCTTTCCGCACTTGTGTTTTGGGTTGTGGAGGATGTGGTGGTTGTGTGGTGGTGGCTATTGGTTGTTGGCAACAGTGTGGTGGCTGTTGGTTGTGATTGATGAGTTGTAAATATTATTTTAATGTGTAGGAAATATTATTTTAATGTATAGAATTGAATGATAAAACATCTGATTAATGAGATATTATAAAATGATGTAGTAAAATAATAAAGTAGGTTTTTGGTATGACAAAATGATATAATTTTTGCCACATCTGTTGTGGATGCTCTAATAAATAACAAGTGATGTCAAGGTATTAGAATTTTATTATAAGAACATTATAAGTTGATATATTAGTTTATAAATTCAAAGCAAACTTTAATTGAAAATTGACGAATTTTATTATAAGAACATTATAACTTGATAGATTAGTTTATAAAGTCAAAGAAAACGTTAATTGAAAATTGACGTGACAGTGACAATTTAACTACTAATGTATCACCATTTTAATTTGTCTTTTTTTTTTTAATAATTTTTTTTTGAAACCATTTATACTAGTCATCAAGTATTGAAACTTGTAATACTTTTATTATTTTTCATTTATATATTGAACTAACATTATGAGAATTTAGAACTTTTTGAATTTTTGACTATTTATCGACTTTGTGTAGTCACCATCTAATTTTTCATATCTAATTCTCTCTTCGAGAGCAAGTGGCATGAAATACGTTGCATGTCTCTACTGATGTTCGGGAAATAGTGTACATATACATATGAAATTATTACTTTCCTGTTTTTTGTTTCTTGGTAAAGGAGAGATGGTGCTAATTGCATATATAACCTCTGTTAAATGAATACTTATTTGTTGTCTTCAATCAGGTTGATTTATTGAAGAACAAGTTTGGGTTCGATGAGGCTTTCAATTATAAAGAGGAGCATGATTTGAATGCTGCTTTGAAAAGGTCAGTATTTGCTACTGTGTGTCACACATGTGGTACCAATCTAACATGTCACCATAAGCTTTTAAAGCTCACTTTTTTCTACATGATATATATATATATATATATATATATATATTCTAATTTTTCTCTTTAATGTTACAAAATAGGGTTAAACTATATAAAATCATAGTTGTTTGGTATAATATAAAGTGATCCAGTACTAAACAAATTTTATCTTCTCTAAATAAATTTTATTTAAATTAGGTAAATTATTTTTCACAGATTGAGTAATCTAACTTTTTAGTTATTAATACAATACACATTACTATTGGTTTCTCTTTTGGCATGGCAGGTATTTCCCGAATGGTATTGACATTTACTTTGAGAACGTAGGAGGGAAAATGCTTGATGCAGTTCTTCTAAACATGAGAGACCACGGGCGCATAGCCGGATGTGGAATGACCTCAACCTACAATCTTGATGAGCCTGAAGGGATTAAAAATTTGATGTTTATCATATACAAGCGAATTCGTATGGAAGGATTTGCAGCTATTGAATACTATCACCTCTATCCCAAGTTCTTGGACCACATATTGCCATACATTAGAGAATCAAAAATAGTTTATGTGGAAGACTTAGCTGAAGGCCTTGAGAATGGGGCAGCAGCTGTCCTAGGACTCTTTAGTGGCCGCAATGTTGGAAAACAAGTACTTGTAGTTGCTCGTGAATAAGAGCACATTTGGTACAGTAAATGAATTGGAATAAAATCCTATGCATGTATTTGACAATTGGTTAATTTTGTATCACAATCTCCTATATATACATTTAGAGAAGATTAATAAATGAGACGTTACGAGCAAACGGGCACTCCCACGGAATATGCTCCGTTGTTTCATCCTGTTGGCTACAAAGGGAGCACTTAGAGTCGATCTGCACATTCCACCGGGCAAGGTTGGATTTTGGATTTTGTGGGTAGAACATTGCAGCAAGCTCTCCACATAAATGTTTGAACCTTCGAAGGGACGTTTAGGGACCATAACCTCTTCGACAGGCTTTGATCTTGTGCAGCGAAGGAGTGCTCCTCAGAGGGAGGATGGCAGAGCCGGTGAGCCACTTGATATGCAATCTTCATCATAAACTCCCAGGGCTTATTTTCCTTCCACGTCAACTTATCTCTTGTGTTCAATGTGCCCACCTTAATCCTCAAAATATCTTCCACTATGGCTTGAGTGAAGGTGGTGTAGGGAATTACCACGAAATTCCCAAACTTATGAGAAATAAAATAGAAAAAAGACATGTAAAAAAAAATAATCATACACACAAGACAGTATTTACGTGGTTCGGCAATTTGTTTACGTCCACGGAGTTGCAGGGATTTTACTATTATCAGGGAAAAATACAAAGTGCGACAGTATAGTTTTTCAGTCTCTCTAAAAAATAACAAAAACCCAAATCACAAAAACAACAGTTTCTACATCCTGTGCATAGAATTCACAATGGACTACAAAACAGGCCAAAAAATTTTTCTGCCTCCGCTCCATGGACTAAGCCTTAGAAAATCTCCCATTAAAAACCACGCAACATTATTTTGAGTCGGGTCATCATCCGGATCAAACACAATTAGGCTTCACAAAGCCCAACAGGTGGTAGTGAGGATGCTTCAATCCCACTGATGGGTCACCTTGCTGATCAAGTCGCAGACTCTCAAGTCTTTGTCTGCCCCGTCATGGAAATGTGGGGGTTGTGGTAGCCACTTATGAGAGCTAATACTGATGGATCTCCCATCACCCACTTCCCATACGGACCTTTCCATAATCACGTCATGAGCTTGCAACAAGCTCCTCCAAACAAAAGATGGATTCGGGCCTAGTTTAGCCTCCATAAAGGAGCAATGGAGAAAGCACCTTGCCTTATACACCCGTAAGAATAGTGAAAGTGTCTCCTTAATAAGCCCCCACGCTTGTTTGGCTAGCATGGCCAAGTTGAAAGCATGGATATCTCGAAAAGCCCATTCCTCCTTTCTTCCTTGAGCCACACAACTTACCTCAATTAATCCAATGAATATTCTTCTCATTCTGAGTTTTACTAAATTGAAACTCTACCTTTTCTATTTTAACTAATTTATTATTCAAATGCAAGACTATTTATTTATTTCTTTAATATATATAATATTATTTTTTTCTCTCTTCAAACATAAATAAATAAACATTATAATCTACTCTCCACCTTACCTTTCACAACAATAACACCTTATTCCTCGCAATAACACCTTTAACTTGAGCTAATGGGAAAGTGGAAACCATGAAAATATTCTAAGTTAATTGTTTACAAGTTTCTTTTAAAGGAAAATATTTTTTACAAAATAAACTAACTAATATTAATTAAAAAAAAAAAAAGATAACAAAAAAAGATAGTAGAAAGACAAAGATGACTTGATTCAAAGTGTTAGTGAGCCTAAAAAGGAAAGAAAAGAGAAAAGAAAAAGACACATTTTTTTAAAGATAAAATTTCAACCAATGGCATCCGCTCCTGATAATAGCTCTTTATCATCAGACCAAGGTATCAATTAGTTTTTGGTGTAAGATTGAATCCCAAATATCTCTTATTCAACCGGAAACTTTACCAATTGAGCTAATTAGGACACATAGACACACATGATTTAAAGAAATTTAATTTGACATGTGGGTTCTTATTCTTGATCCCAAAAGAAGAAAAACATAATTTATACCTTTTACAATGCAAAGGGATGCAATCTTATTTGATCACGCAAATACTTATTTGATATGTACAAAAATCATGTGTGTGTGTAATAAAAATCGGCCTTAGAAGTCGTGGTTGAGCCAAGTGGCTTATCAATTTCTCTTTAGATAAAATAAGTGCTTTACCAAAAACAAGCCACATGCATCTAAGTTGTAATTGATAGAGACAACAACTTATTTATTATTATCAATTTCTTTAGATAAAGTAGGAATAACTGTTTTAACAAAACATGCAACATATGCATTTTAGATAAAATAACAATGAGTGTTTTAACAAAACATGCAACATGCATCTAAGTTTCAACTGATAGAAACAACAACTTATTTGTTTTTATCAATTTCTTTAGATAAAGTAACATTAAGTGTTTGAACAAAACATGCAAATTGCATGTTTGGAGTTGTAGAATAATAGCAGTTTGGAGTCTTTGAACCCTAAATCTTTGGTACTAAAAAAAAGAGTAAATTGCAAATTACACCCCTAAAGTTTGGGGGTGTTTGGATTTTATATCCTAAAATTTTAGAATTTGGAATTTACCCCTTAAAGTTTAGGAGTATTTGGATTTACACTCAGATGTTTTAAAATTTGGATTTTACTTCCTAAAGTCTGGGGGTATTTGGATTTTACACTCTTTGGATTTTATATCCTGACGTTTCAGAATTTGGATTTTATGCCCTTAAGTTTGGGAGTGTTTGGATGTTACACTCTCAAATTCTAAAACTCTAGAGTTTAAAATCCAAATATCCCCAAACTTTAGAAAGTAAAATTCAAATACACCTAAAAGTTAGGGGGTAAAATCCAAATTTTGAAATGTTAGAACGCAAAATCCAAACACTCCTAAACTTCATATGGTAAATTTTAAATTTTGAAACTTTAGGGTGTAAAATTAAAATCCAAACATCCCCAAATTTTAGTGGTAGAATTTTTAATTTACTCCAAAAAAAAAAAAAAAAAAAATCAATTGTACTATATTCATGCATATAATCTACATTTTAACATTGTAATTAGAACCATATCAATTTGTAATTGACGTAAATTGTAGCAGTGGAGAACTTCAAGTCCATGTTGTACAAGTGTTGATTCTTTTTACTATTCGTAGTTTAATTTAGAGCAATTATAGCTTAAGCAATTACGTGCAGCTAGATACATCCTTTTTGGAGAGTCTTGCACGTAGCTTGCAAGAGTAAAGTGACCTCCCCCCTATGGTGAGGCCAGTCGTAGTTACCCCCCCCCCCCCCCCCCCCAATTTTCTTTTGAAGAATAGAGAGTGGGGTCAGGAGGTGAGATGGCTGACGAACTGGAAGAGCTGTGGAAAAAGTTAACATTTACAGAGGATGAGGGTGAAGATATCGAGTTAGGTAGCAATAGTAAGAGGGCTGCGAAAGAGATCGGGAAGAACTGTGTAGTCATGAAGATACTTACACAACGCACTATCATCATTGAAGCCCTGAGGAAGAATCTGAAGATGCTCTGGAAACCAAACAAAGGAGTACAGATTTCTGAAATTGAAGAGGATCTGTTCCTTGTAGAATTCGGAGATGGGAGAGACAAGAAAAAGGTCATGGAGATGTGTCCATGGAGCTACGAGAAGCAATTGATACTAATGCAGGAGTTTGAAGGAGAGATGGTCCCAAAAGAGATTAAACTCCAATGGGTCCCATTTTGGGTGCAAATGTATAACCTTCCCCTGAAAAGCATGACAAGAGAAGCTGGATATGAAATAGGGTCGAAACTCGGGAATGTTTTAAAGGTTGATGTGGTGGAGAAATGAGTGCAGTGGGGAAAGTTTTTAAGAGTGAGGATATGTATTGATGCTACTAGGAAGTTGATAAGGGGCAAGAAGGTCTTGATTGAAGGAGGGGAGAGTAGATGGATCTTCTTCAAGTATGAACGGCTACCTAATTTCTGCTACCGGTGCGGAATGCTAGACCATGGGGAGAAAGATTACTTGGAAAAGAAGGGGGAGGAACCTAGTAGGGGTGAACAAATGCAATACAGAGCATGGATGAGGGGCAAACCAGGGAGATGTCTGGGGCAAGATTACGAAAACAATAGAGGGGATTCTTCACTGGAAAACCGAGATGCTAGCAAGAGGTATTCATTGGAACCATCGATATAGGGTAATCTCCGACTGATGGAAAATCCAGCGGTAAGGGAGCAACATGTGAATGATTAGGCTGTGTGTCAAAAAGATGAAGAAAGCACCAAAAAAGTCAAATTGGGAGGTGTGAGGCTGGGGGGGCGACCCAAGAGAGAGTGGAGATGTTTCATGAAAATGGTAAGGGCAACAATACCGAAGCAAAAGGTGATTTGATTCAAACCAAAAGAGGTGAGGTACCTCTGATAGACACACAGCTCAGGACAGAACCCGAAGATAGCATGCAATGGGAAAAAGCCAAGGAGTGTATGTTAGCAGTAAAGCCTGAGTTTAAGGAAAAAAGCACACGACAAGTGGCTAACACAGGACCTAGGGGAAAAGAAAACCAAATATGGGCCAACGATGAGTCAAGCCCATTAGCTTTTTGTTTTGACAAAGAAAAAGGCTGGACAGCAGAGGCATTGGGCCCGAAAAGTGGGCACTGGAAGCGCCTAGCCAGACAAGTCAAACCTAAAAGCCCATAGGAGGTATTTGATCCACCAAACCAGAAAAGAAGAGGAGACATACCTCTATCAGAACTGGACACAAATGTTTATTGCAAATGAAGGGCAAAAGGAAAACTTCAAGCAAAGAAAAACAGTGAGGAGGATGGGAAAATAGTTGGCGGTGTGGCGATAGCTGCTAGGCAGCCCCACCCAGCCAAATGAGTATCCTTGCCTGGAACTGTCGAGGTTTGGGGGCTTCGCCGGCAATTCGCACCCTCACCAAAGTGGTGAAACAAAAAAACTCCACGGTGATCTTTCTAGTAGAAACAAAAGCTAGCATTGATAGGATGAAAGGTTTCTAGAATAAATTGGGCTTCACCCAAGGAATAACAGTTCTGAGTGATGGTAGGAGTGGCAGATTGGTGTTACTGTGGAGAGAAGGAACATATATTTGTTTCAAGAGCTGTTCTCATTCACATATCAATGTGGTTGTCAATGGAGAAGGCAGCAAAAGTCCTTGGAGATTTATTGGCTTTTACGGACATCCCGACACCGAAAAAAGGTATACCTCTTGGCAATTACTTGAAACTTTAAATGCACAATGTAGTTTGCCGTGGTTGGTTTGTGGAGATTTTAATGAAATTGTTCACCCTGATGAGAAAATGGGGTGGAAGGAAAGAGATGCTGAACAAATGAGTGCGTTTAGGGAAACATTGAGCTAGTGCGGCCTTTTCGACTTAGGGTTTGTAGGACTAAATTTCACTTGGTGTAATGGTAGATTTGGTGAACAACGCACGCTCATCAGATTAGACAGAATGGTTGCCAATGAAACATGGTCTTGGGTCTTCCCGGAGGCCAATGTTCACCACGTCTCTATGTCTTCCTCGGATCATTGTCTCCTTGCCTTGTTGTTGAGGAAGAAACAGCACAGAACTGTGGAAAAATAGCGCTTCTTTTTCGAAGCTATGTGGATTTGGGAGGAGGAGTGCAAGGAATTGATTGAACTTGCTTGGGACCCATATAGGGATGATTCGGCCCTGCCTATCCAAGAAAGGATAGGAAGATGTCAAAAAAATCTTTAGGACTTGAATAAAAATAATTTCAGTAACATTTATAAAGGCTTAAGGCAGAAATAGACTCGACTTCAAAATCTTGAGTCTTTGAACCTACTCCACGACACGGCAGAGGAAATTCAGGCACTTAAAAGGGAGATCGATGAATTGCATACTAGGGAAGAGATTATGTGGAATCAGAGGTCAAGGGTCTTGTGGCTTCAACATGGTGACAAAAATACAAAATTTTTCCACACTACAGCTAGCCAAAGGTGATGAAAGAATAGAATCGGGGGACTGTTTGACAACATAGGTATTTGGCATGAAGATGAGGAGACAACGGAGAAAATAATCCTTGACTATTTCAAGTCCATCTTCAAATCTAATCAACCGTCCAATTTTGAGGAAAGCTTGAATGCTATGGAAGAAAGAGTGTCACCCGAGATGAATGAGGAGCTACAAAGGGAGTTCAGGGCAGAGGAAATGTGGATGGCTCTTAAAACAAATGCACGCTACAAAGGCATCGGGTCCGGATGGTATGTCACCTATCTTTTACCAAACTTATTGGGATATTGTTGGGCCCTTGGTAACAAGTTGTGTACTGCTGGCACTTAATTCAGGGATTATTCCGAATGAAATTAATAAAACATTTATCTGCCTAATTCCCAAGACAAAAAACCCCTAAAGGATAACAGAATATAGACCTATCAGCTTGTGCAATGTGCTGTACAAAATCATATCCAAGGTCCTAGTAAATAGATTGAAGCGGGTCCTCCACGGTGTTATAAATGAAGCTTAAAGTGCATTTGTTCTAGGTAGATTGATTACAGATAATGTGATGGTTGCTTATGAAATCATGCACTCCATCAACAAGAAAAGGAAGGGAAATGAGGGCCTTATGGCAGTAAAATTTGATATGAGCAAGGCGTATGATCGAGTAGAGTGGGCTTATCTTGAGTCTATGATAAAGAAAATGGGCTTTGGGGAAAGATGGATATCTCTCATTATGATGTGTGTAACTTCTGTGTCTTTCTTAATTCTAATTAATGGCGAACCAAAGGGTGCGATTACTCTGTCAAGGGGCCTTCGCCAAGGGGACCCACTCTCTCCATACTTGTTCTTGCTATGTGGGGAGGGCTTCTTAGCAATGCTAAAAAAGAAAGAGAGGGAGGGCCTGATCAGAGGGGTAGCAGCTGCAAGACATGCGCCAAGAGTCTCCCACTTGTTCTTTGTGGATGATAGTGTTATTTTCTGTAGAGCAACAAAGGAAGAGTGCATGCAAGTTGCTAAGGTGTTGGAAGTGTATGAGGAAGAATCCGGACAAAAGCTGAATAGAGAAAAGACTTGGTTTTCAGCAAAAACACAAAGGACGAGATAAAAGAGTTTGTGAAAGGGACCTTTGGTGCTCACATTATTCAACACCATGAAAAGTACTTGGGGTTACCCCCTTTGGTGGGAAGAGCAAAGAAAAAGGCTTTCAATCGCATCAAGGATCAAGTGGGGAGGAGAATAGCAACTTGGAAGGGAAAGCTTTTATCTAATGGGGCAAGGGAAGTCTTAATTAAAGTAGTTGCACAGGCCACTCCTACATACACAATGAATGTGTTCAAGCTCTCGAACTCTTTGTGCTTAGAATTAAATTCTATGATGAGTGGATTTTGGTGGGGTCAACGAGGAAGTGAGAGGAAGGTAGCATGGGTATTGTTGGAAAAAATTATGCAGTCCTAAGGCGGAAGGTGGGATGGGGTTTCGAGACCTTAAAGCATTCAATCTAGCCCACCTCGCCAAACAAGGATGGAGATTACAACAAAACCCCAACTCACTGGTTCATAGGGTCATGAAAGCAAAATACTTCTCGGATACCTCATTCTTGGAGGCACATATGGGGAGGAAGCCATCATATATATGGAGGAGTATCATGGCGGCAAAAATTATCATCCATCAGGGTGCTCGGTAGGATGTTGGAAATGGAAGAAGTATTGAGACATGGAAGACGAGGTGGTTGCCTTCATCAGAATCAGGCAGCGTGATCACTGCGAAGCCAGCTGAGGGGCAGAGTGAAATGGTTGCTGACCTCATTAATGCCAAAAAAGGGGAGTGGAGAACCTTGCTGGTTAAAGATACTTTCTTACCCCATGAAGCTAAAGCCATACTGAGTATCCCCCTTAGTCCTCTGAACCAAGCTGACTCTCTTGTTTGGGGAAAAACCCCTAATGGATGCTTCTCTGTGAAAAGTGCCTATAGGGTGGCGGTAAAATGCCTTGCTAATCTGGAAAGAGGTGAGGATGTGGCTGGGTGCTCGGATTGCTCTAGGATGTCTCAAATCTGTAAGTCCATATGGAGCATCAAATGCCCGAGTAAAGTAAAGCACTTTCTTTGGAGAGCTTGCAGAAACATACTCCCCACAAAACAGTGTTTAAAGCGTAGAAAGATTATAACGGAGGATGGCTGTGATTTCTGTGATGAAAGTGAATCTTCAGGCCATATACTTTGGAGCTGCACAATTGCGAAAGAAACATGGATGGAAGTGGGGATAAATTGCAGCATTTTAACCCAAACCCCAACAGAATTTTTTGATGTGGTATGGTTTATGATGAATATCGAGGGGCAAAAAGATTGGGAGCTCTTTGCTATTGTGGCATGGTGTCTATGGAACAATAGGAATAAGGTGCGGCATGGTGAGGCTGGAAAAAATGGTAAATCTATTGCGGTAGAGGCAAGGAATTATTGGGCAGAGGTCCGGGCTGTTAAGCCTTCCTTTGGCAGACCCTCGAAGCCTAAAATCACTCACAAACACTGGTTACCACCTCCACAGGGCTGGTATAAAGTAAATGTCAACACTGCGGTGTTTAAGGATCAGGGATAGTGTGGGATCGGAGTGGTCATAAGAAATAACCAGGGCCTGATTATGGGCGCGATGTGTAAACTTCTGGAGGCTGGTATTGGTCTTGCGTGGGACTTGGGGCTGAAGTACATTATCCTGGAAGGTGATGCTCAATTGATCATCCAGGCCTTGAAAGGCCATATGGCACCTGCTAAAACAATACTGAAGATAATTGAAGGCTCAAGGATTTTTCTGCAGAATTTTAGCTCGTGGAAGGCTGTTCACACGAATAGAATCAACAACTCTGCAGCACATGTACTGGCTAGGGAGGCAAAGAATGTAGACAAGTGTTTAGTCTGGGTTGAAGATTCCCCACCTTGTATTGAGAATCAACTTTTGAGTGATGTAATTGCAATGGATGTTAGTCCTCATCAATGAAAGTTCTGATACAGATTGACAATCAAAAAAAAAAAAAAAAAAAATTACGTGTAGCTATGAATACTATATATTTGCTTTGCACCCCGGACACGTCAGCCGTGAAGTATGGAACTCAATTTGGAAATTATTTCATTTCTCCCTTCCAAATGTGCTCTATAAATGGTGCTTTGTAATCCGTAGAGAAGAACCATTGCATATAAAATATTGACACAAAAAGTTTTACACTAAATTCTTGAAAAGGAGAGAGAGAGACAGAAAGTAGCAATGGTGAGAGTTGGAGATGAAGTGAGCAACAAACAGTTGATATTCAGAGACTATGTCATTGGTTCTCCTAAAGAATCAGACATGTACCTGACCACTGGAACCATTAAGTTAAAGGTTCCTGAAGGTTCAAATGCAGTTTTGGTGAAGAACCTCTATTTGTCTTGCGATCCTCTCATGCAATTCTTTATGAGGAAAGCTGAAGGTCCCAACGGATATCTTTACTACAACCCTGGCTCCGTATAAGCCAATCTCAAGAAATGTCGTTTAGTTATACTTGCTAGGAATATTATAACTTTTACTTTACTCTTGCTCCCTAATATGTTGTCGAAGTAAGAGAAATACATTATCATGTTTGTAAACATTTTATACTAAATTTTGTACTAATTGTAGAACTTGTTTCAAACTATGCTGTATGCATGTGATAGTGAGCTTGTAATTTGTTTTCTAATTTTAATGAAAACATATATATATATATATATATATATATTTATATGCAGGCAATTTTTGGGTATGGGTGGCAAAAGTGTTGGATTCCGGACATCCAGAATTTAAGGCAGGGGACTTTGTTTGGGGGATCATAGGATGGGAAGAGTACAGTTTAATCACTAAAACAACTGATACTCTCATTAAAATCCAGCATACTGACGTACCTCTTTCTTATTATACTGGAATTCTCGGTAAGATTTATTGTCAATGAAGCTAAAATTGATGTAAGATTTGGAATAAATTGATTGCGGTACACATATACAAATGTGCTTGCCCATATACCAAGGGAGTCAATATCGTATCAAAGGCTGTATCAGTTTGGCTAGGGGTACGACATATTTTGAATACTGGTTAATACCGGTGTACCGTTTCAGGTTTACCGCTATTTTTTATATTTATAAATAAATAAATATATATGTATGTATGTATGTGTGTGTGTATATATTATAATAAATATAAAAGTTTACCATAAAACATTTCCTCAATTCAGAACTAATTATTCATGGTTTTAGATTTTAGAATCAATTAAAAGAAAAAAAAAAAAAACACAATATAAAAAATGGAAAGTTTAAAAGTTACCATTGCATACTAAGTGTGGGGGCCTTTTCTGGTAGGATTGGGCTGCCTCCTGCGGTAATGGGCTGGGCTGCCTCCTGCGATGGTGGACCCTAGTGTTTCTGAGTAAGGGAGCTGGGGCCGGTCCAATTGCAACTCAACTTGGGCCGGTTTGTGCACAAACTTATGCCACGCCTGCTAGGGGCAAGTTCTTCTGGCAAGTAGAATCGTAGCAGACAAGCTATGACAGGCTAGACTGTTGCAGAAGTTATGGCAGGCTAGACTGTTGCAGACAAGTTACGACAGGCTAGACTGTTGCAGAAGTTATGGCAGGCTAGACTGTTGCAGACAAGTTATGGCAGGCAGATAATAATGACTAAAAAATAGAGTATTCTATTTATCCAAGCAGACTGCTAGGTATTTCCTGTTAGTAAAACATGATTATCGTCACAATGATACCAGTAACACTGATTAATTTGAATAGGCAAAGTATTAAGTTATAAAATTTTGTCTGCCGCAGCAAATCCAAAGAGGGGAGAGCGCCTATTCTCAATGCAAATAATCCCTCAGGAAGAATCCTGCTATGGGAATTAATGGCTTTGAGGGAGTCGGCCCTGAATGGTTATAGTCCCACTAGGAAAGCTCTTGTTTGCATTCTTTGGAGGAAAGGTGAGATTTTGAAGGGGGAGAGAGGGAAGCCGATCTATTGGTGCATGCTCTTTCGAACTAACTCTCTCCTTTCTTTCTTAGTTTTCTTTCCTTTTCTCTCTATTTTTGTTCTAATCTTTTTTCTTCTCTTCTTACTCTGTTTTTTTTTATGTCGTGAAAAATCCCCTGTTTTTCGATCCTCCCTACAAGGCACGGCAAGGGCCTCTTTATAGTGCCTGCCGTGACCAATGTTTTACTGTTTTGCCCCTTAACCGCCTTTGTCTGGTCTGGGTGTGCCTGCCAATCGTACAAAACCCCTGCCAAACAGAGGCGGATCCATTTTGTCCTTCTGTGCGCTGCGGACTCGTTTTGTCCTTCTGCGCGCCGCGGCCTTTCCTGCCACGATGTTAATTTCCTCTCTCCTCACAGTCAGAGCATGCACTCAACGGTTCCCTCTCAAATTGCCTTTTTTGGGTGGTCTATCATCCCAGCAGGACGTACCTCCCAAAAGAGGCTTGAGTAGGGGCCGAAAATAGATCCTTTCCCCTCTCCCCACCACCAAACCACACCCCCTTTACCTCTTACCTCTGGCCCATGGCCCCACCATGTCCTGTATTGGCTGGGTACAGGCTGGTGGCGCTTGGGCCTTGCGCGTGCTTCCCTCTTAAATTTGTCCAAGAGGCTGCTTGCTGCTCATGTGTCTGCCGTGACCTGGAGACTCTCCTTCTGCGTTTTCTGGCCTTTTATGTGGGCTTTCTTTTGGTCCTTCGCTTCAATCAGAAACTGGGCTTCGTATGATGATGGACTTTATATTTCTTGTGCCTACCTTTGTTTTTCTTTGCTGCCTGCCGTGTTGGCTTATAGTTCCTGCCGTAATGACTTAATCCTGTTGGGCCCCTTTTTGGGCCGGCCGTTTTATTCCTTTTCTCAGTGGCCCACCATGGGCACTGTTTTGTTTCCTTTTATTCATGGGCTCCTATGTCCCTTTGTTTTCTTCTTTTGGGCATCCATGGCCCATTTGCTAATTTTCTTGGGCTTCCTCGGCCCGTTTGCTAATTCCACACTCCCATGGGCTTTGTTACTAACTTCATTGGGCTTCTCCGGCCCAATAACCTTATCCTTATCTTTGGGTTTTATGGGCCTGCCATAAATCCCTTACTTTCTTAGTTTACATTACCTTGGGCCTGCAGCGGCCCTTTTCTCACTTTTCTAACTCATATTCTGCCCATGGGATGCTATTTCTCTCTTTCCTGGCTTCTTTGAGCCCGTTTACCTTTTCAAGGCCCAAGTATACATTGTTGGGCTAGTGACTCATTATTCCTGCCGCTTGGGCCTAATGGTCTTTTTTAACTATTCATAGTCAATTTCCTGTGGCCCTTATCATTGGGCTTTTCTTTCCATTGGGCTTTCCACAAATGGCCCTCAACACTAAGAAAACAAATAATACTAATAAGTTAATGCAAATAAGTTACCATTTTGCCCTAACAAAAATTCAAAAATTACAAAACTTAAAAAAAAAAAAAAAAAAAACTTTTTTCTGTACCGGCCGGTACGCCTGATATCGGTTGGTATTACCCAAAATTGGCCGGTATGACTGGTACATGGCTGGTATGGCCGGTATTTAAACCGGTACGAAACGTTGATGTTTCGATATCAGTATACATACTGGTACAGTACATACCGACCGGTACGGTTGGTACTGATACGGTATTGACTACCTTGCCATATACATCATATATTGTAAATTGCTCTAGCTTTATGGCTCGAGAGCATCTTTATTTCAGACATGAGGCCCCTTAGTAATACTTTTCTGAGTTTCTCCAATTTTACTATAAACTTTAGAAAATCAAGTTGAAATCTGTATAGTTATTAAAAATTTGAAGCATAAACTTAATTTAAGTAGTATAAATTAATTTTATAATTTGTGGGTCAGAGGTGGTTTAGTTGCACTTGGGAAATTGCAATAGTAGAAAAAAAGAAGAAGAAGAAATTAAACATTAACCAAACTTTACTCCTTTTCATTGTTTTTTCTCGGTCATGTCACTTCATCACTTTATAATTAAATCCAATGCTCCATCTGAATATGAGGATTTTTTTTCCTCCATTTATAGGTATGTCTGGCATGACTTCGTATGCTGGTTTCTATGAGGTTGGGACTCCTAAGAAAGGAGAATATGTATTTATTTCAGCAGCTTCTGGTGCAGTGGGTCAGCTTATTGGACAAATCGCAAAGTTGGAGGGTTGTTATGTGGTTGGAAGTGTTGGTAGTAAACAAAAGGTATAGCACACTACGGTTGCTATTTGAAATGTGCCATATAACATATAGTTTCTTTTTATATACTATATGTTACAATAATTCTGTTTCTATTTTCATTTATTGATTCTTTCTTTCTTTTTTTGTTACTTTGTGAATTGAAGGGGCTATCCCTCAAATGAACACTTACTTTTTCTTCTGCATCAGGTTGATCTATTGAAGAATCAGCTTGGGTTCGATAAAGCTTTTAATTACAAAGAAGAATAGGACTTGAATGCAGCTTTAAAAAGGTAAGTAACATGCAACAAAATTTTGCTTCATTCATCAAAATGTGAAAAAAAAATTGACCATGTCATTCAACATTCATTACTCCCAATTCCCCCAAGAGATAGCACCTCTTTAGTTGATTTCCTCATGATTAGCACTACTAATCCAAATGCAACCTAAGCAATAATATTTGAGCATGGTAGGTTATGATTATGTTCAGAGACTATGTGGACTCATATTTCAAGCATTGAAAACATGCATCACTGACTTAGTTAATTTGTTTGTCACATCTAGGTATTTCCCTGAAGGCATTGATGTTTACTTTGAGCATGTTGGGGACAAAATGCTTGATTCTGTGCTCCTCAACATGAGACACCATGGTCGCATTGCTGTGTGCGGAATGATCTCACAATACAATCTTGATGAGCATAAAGGTATCAAAAATTTGTTGCATATAGGATTCAAGTGGATCCAAATGAAAGGATATACACATCGCAATTATTATCACCTATACCCCAAGTTCTTAGACCTTGTTCTACCTTACATTAAAGAAAAGAAGATGGTGTATGTGGAAGACATAGTTGAAGGCCTTGAGAGTGGTCCAGCGGCCCTTGTTGGACTTTTTAGTAGTCGCAACTTTGGAAAACAAGTAGTTGTAGTTGCTCATGAATGATTCAATCATACATTGTATGAATGTACTATGTACCATTGTGTCAGATTATCATCCAATTCTAACTTATGGAAGGCGTTTTTTGAGGGCTAGAGATCAGGTTAGTTTATTGGGTTGTTGCTAGTGCCTATGGGCTAAAAGAATAATTATGTATCGTATATGTATATGATGAAAATAAAGAGAAATTACACCATCCTTAATAAATGCTATTATATGCACGCGTGTGCATGTAATTTTACAACTTTTGAATTGGAATTCATTTACAATTGTATTAAAAAATTAATACCGCATGCTTATTGGCCAATAGCCATATGATCTAATGGTATTCTTCTCCCTTCAATCATTGAGCTTAAATCTAGGGTCAAATTCCTTTAACTTACATTTAGGGCCAATTTGGATGGAGGGGGAATAAAAGAAAGTAGAGTAGAGTGATCGGAAATTAGTCTAATTTTTTACTAACTCTATTGTAGTCTCCTCTACTACCCACTTCTCCCTCTCATCCAAAGGGCAATAATCAACACAATGTATTCTTGTCATTTGCCAAGCAAAGGAGAGCAAAACAACAAGGCATAAGCTAAAGATTTTGATGTCGTGAGCAATATCCTCCCGGTTGTTTTAGCATTGAATCAAACAAATTAATGGTAATATTGCTTGGTTATAGGCCATTGGCCATATGATCTAATGGCATCCTTCTCCGTTCAATCTATGAGGTTAAATCTAGGGTCGAATTCTTCAACTTACATTTAGAGTGGGAAAATGGAAAATATGGATGCAAGTACATACAATGTTTTGAATAATGCTAGAGATACAAACTATTTTAGAAATTTTTTTATGAACTGCTGATGTGGTGAATAATTATTGATAAATGAAAAAGTGATATTAATGGTGGGTATAGATGAAAACCAATAAGAGGTTGGCCACATTAGCATTTTGTAAAAATATTGTAAAATAGTTTGTGCCTGTAGTATTACTCCGTTGTTTTTATCTATTTGTATATATAATTAAATTCAAAAGTAACTAGACATAATTGATGAAATATCAAATTACTTGGGATCCCCTTTAAAATCAAACTTCCATAATATGGTGATTCATGTGTAACACTAGGATTAATTTGTGCATTTGGCATTTTAATCACACTTAAATTAATCACTAACATTAGGGTCGGGCCGGACCCGGTACCAGCGGGTCGGGCTTTTGTTGCCATCCCTACACTTAAATCACTGACATTTTTTAAAATTATGGATTTGATGATTTGAAATTCATTTACACTTGTACTAAAAATTAGTGGTAATACTGCTTGGTCATAGACATTCTTCTTCGTTCTATTTGTGAGGTTAAATGTAGGGTTGAATTCCTTTAACTTAAGTTTAGAGGGGGAAAATAAAGAAATTTTTGGACCTCATAACACTTTATGACACATGACATGTTTAAGACTGCACATGTGTCTAGATTTCTAGTCATTTCCTTTTTTATTTTTTGTTTTTGAAAAATTGTGCGACACAGCTGGTACATTTTATTTGGATTTTATTCTTGGTTTATATTTTAATTTATAAACATTATTTATTAGTCATGAATTCACTTTATTATCCATTATTGCAATTAAATTGATATATTTTTAATATTATATAAAATAAAATGTTTAACAATCTTTAAAAATATAACTAAAAAAAAGTTTAATAATTAATTAATATGCGTATCCCCATCATATCTCAATTTTTCAAAAATTGTTACATCATTGTACCTATAGCTGTGTCCGTATTTATGCTTCGTAGGTCTTGACCAAGGAACTTGAGCACCAAATTCTTTACTCTTCCTTGCATCTGCACCACCGATACCATCAAAGCTTCAACTACCACCATAATTCGTTGTAGTGGACGACAACCAACACAATGTGTTCTTACCATTCGTCAAGCAGTGGGGAGCAAAACAATAGGGCTTTTCTTTTAGCACTGAATCAAAAATTTTGAAATAGAAAAGGGCTCTTGTAACTCCATCTGTTTTACTTTCAATGGTGAAATGAAAGAGAACAAGGTTTTTCCTCTTTGGCGTCTTCGCAATAACACCTTTAACTTAAGATAATTCGAAACCACAGAAATTTTCTAGTTTAATTGTTTACAAGTTTATTTAAAGGGATATATATATATATATATATATAATGAAATTAAACTAGCTTATTGTTTTTTTTTTTTTTTTAAAAGAAAAGAAAAAGATAATAGAAAGATAAAGATGACTTGGTTCAAAGTCTTGGTGAGACTAAAAAGGAAAGAAAGACAAAAGAAAGGCACGCATGATTAAAAGAAATTTAATTTGATATGTGGGCTCCCATTCTTGACTCCGAGAAAGAACAAACCGAATTTAGTTTTACAATGCAAAGAGATGCTGTCTTATTCGATAACGCAAGTACTTATTTGATATGTACAAAAATATTAGACTAATTTTCAAACGGCAATTGTACCGTATATACTAACTTGCAATAAGTGTAATTATAAAAAACAATTGATATTTTGATATAATGATAAAAAGTAATTATCAGAAAAGGAAGATATAGGTTAAAAACTCTCTCAAAAAAAAAAAAAAAAAAAACTTGCATCAAGTGACGTAGACTGATCCAATAATTGATTAGAATCATAGCATTTTGGACCCAAAATCTTTGGTAAAAAAAATTAAACATTTTAGCGTTTTATATATATATATATATATATATATGTGTGTATGTAATCTACATTTTTAAAGTTGTAATTAGAACCCATATCAATTTGTAAATGGTCTAAAATTGTAGTAGTGGTGAACTTCTCAGTCTTCAAGTAGTTCATGGCAAGGCCGGCTGAATGATAGAGCAAAAAATGCAATCGTCTAAGACCCCATGTAAAAAAAAGGCCCCCAAATTTTAACCAATAGGGTTATTTATAATCAATAAATAAATTAATTTTGTTTTACTAGATGAAAAAAATAATAAATAAAGAAAAATGCAACATTCACAATATTTTTCACAATATTTTTCACAATACTTTTACAACTAATACTAAGGTATCAGGTTGTTACAACCTATTGTTGATGGCAAAAAAAATAATTATAGTGATATTTTCAAATAAAAAACAAAAAGTAGCTTAAAATTTAGGATTTGTTGTAAAAAATATTGTGAATGTTGCACTTCTAAAAAGAATAAGAATAATAATAAGAGTTTAGTTAACAAACTTTTACTAGTTTTCATCTAAACCTACCACTAATACCATTGTTTTACTTACTACTATCAATTTACCACATCAACAAGTATGAAAAATTTTGTCAAATTTTTTCTATCTATAAAATTTTTTTAAAAAAGAAAAATTCTACGTAGTTTATGTTAATTAGTAATAATTTTACATTTTAAATAAGATGATCAATTTTCGGTCCCCAAATGTATCAAGCCGCCACTGGTTCATGGTACAAAGTGTTGACTATTCGAAGTTTAGAGCATTTATAGCGTAAGCAATTACGTGCACCTAAGAATACTATATATATTCCTATCGAAAAAAAAAAGAAAAAAGAATACTATATATTTGCTTTGCACCACTGACACGTCAGCCGTGAAGTATGGAACTCAATTTGGAAATTATTTCATTTCTCCCTTCCAAATGTGCTCTATAAATAGAACTTTGTGGTCCGTAGAGAAGAACCATTACACATAAAAAACATTGACACAAAAAGTTTTATATTAAATTCTTGAAGAGGATATATAGAGTGAGAGAGAGACAGAGAGTAGCAATGGTGAGAGTTGGAGATGAAGTGAGCAACAAACAAGTGATATTCAGAGACTATGTCATTGGTTCTCCTAAAGAATCAGACATGTACCTGACCACTGGAACCATTAAGTTAGAGGTTCCTGAAAATTCAAATGCAGTTTTGGTGAAGAACCTATATCTGTCCTGCGATCCTGTCATGCATTTCTTTATGAGGAAAACTACAGGTCTCTCTAAATCTGGATATATTTTCTACACCCCTGGCTCTGTAAGTCAATCTGAAGAATACTATAATTTTTTTTTTTTTTTTGGAATACTATAAATTTTACTACATAACTGTATGAGATGCGTCACAAATTAGTGAGACATTTATTATATGTTGAAGTTTGACAAATTCATTATCGTGTACTTTTTATACTAAAATTTGTAGCTTTAGCATTTGTTATATACCATGGTGTATACATGTGATACTGAGCTTGTAATTTGTTTTCTAATTTTGGTGAAACCATATACACATGCAGCCAGTTCTCGGGTATGGTGTGGCGAAAGTATTGGATTCTGGGCATCCAGAATTTAAGGCAGGGGACTTGGTTTGGGGGATCACAGGATGGGAAGAGTACACTCTAATCACTAAAACTGAAACACTCATTAAAATCCAACATACAGATATACCTCTTTCTTATTATACTGGAATTCTCGGTAAGCTTTGTTTATAAAGTTCAATTTCATTGAAGATAACATACATATACAAATGTGCAAGCCCAAATACATCATAGATTCTTAATTGCTTTAGTTTTAGAGGTGAGACCTCCTACTGATACTTTTCTCCAAAACTACTACAAATTTCAGCAAATCAAGTTGAAATCTGTATACTCATATTATAGATACTTGACCCATAAAGTTAATTAAAGCAGTATAAATCAATGCTTAATTGCTTCAGTTTATATTTTTTTTCTTGGTTATGTTACTTCGCTTTTGAATTAATTTCAATGCTCCATCTAAATTTGAGGATTTTTTTTTATTCCACAGGTATGGCTGGTATGACTGCATATGCTGGTTTCTATGAGGTTGGGGCCCCTAAGAAAGGAGAATATGTCTATGTTTCAGCAGCATCTGGTGCAGTTGGTCAGCTTATTGGCCAATTTGCAAAGTTGGAGGGTTGTTATGTTGTTGGAAGTGCTGGAAGTAAAGAAAAGGTATGGTACTCAATGGTTGCTATTTTAGATGTGTTGTATAATATCTAGTTTCATTTTATATACTATATATGTTGCAATAATTTTGATTCTTTTTTCATTCATTGATTCCTTCTTTCTTTTCTATTACTTTGTGAATTGAAGAGTCTATCCTTCAAATGAATTCTTTTTTCTTCCGCATCAGGTTGATCTATTGAAGAATAAGCTTGGGTTCGATGAAGCTTTCAATTACAAAGAAGAGCATGACTTGAACGCAGCTTTGAAAAGGTAACTAACATACAACATAATTTGCATTGGATTTTTCAAGTTGAGCTTGCTTCATCTACAGTAATTTATTATCCAGTTGATTGGTTTAGTGAACGGACCAAAATGTGCCACATTAGTTGAAAAATTCAAAAACTCAAAATTTGGCTATGCCATTCAACATTCATACACCCAATTCCTCCAACAAATATTATCTCTTTAGTTAATTTCTAATGACTGGGTGGACACATTTCAAACAGTGAAAAAATGCATCACTAACTTTGTGGTTTTGTTTGCCACCAGGTATTTCCCTGAAGGCATTGATGTTTACTTTGAACATGTTGGGGGCAAAATGCTTGAAGCTGTGCTCCTCAACATGAGACACCATGGTCGCATTGCTATGTGCGGAATGATCTCACAATACAATCTTGATGAGCCTGAAGGTATCAAAAATTTGATACAGGTCTTATACAAGTGGATCCATATAAAAGGATATACACATCGCAATTATTATCACCTATATCCCAAGTTCTTAGACCTTGTGCTGCCTTACATTAGAGAAAAGAAGTTGGTGTATGTGGAAGACATAGTTGAAGGCCTTGAGAGTGGTCCAGCTGCCCTTGTTGGACTTTTTAGCGGTCGCAACTTTGGAAAACAAGTGGTTGTTGTTGCTCGTGAATGATTCAATCATACATTGTATGAATGTAGCATGAGCATTGTGTCTAATTACCATCCTAGTCTAAGTTGTGGAAGGCTTCTAGGTTTGAGGGTCAAGATTAGTTTAGTTTGTTGGGTTATGGCTAGTGCCTATGGAGAATAATTATGTCCTATATGTATATATAGGGTGAAAATAAAGAGAAATTGTCCAATACTTAATAAATGCAATCATATGTGAGTGCATGTATTTTTTACATATTTTGAATTGAAAATCATTTACAATTGCACTAAAAATTAATGGAAATACTGCTTGGTTATTGGCCATTGGCCATGTGATATAATGGCATTCTTCTCCATTCAATCTTTGAGGTTAAATCTGGGGTTGAATACCTTCAACTTACATTAAAGGGAAAAAATAAGGAGGAGGTCTTGACCAATGAACTTGAAAACCATGTTCTTTACTCTTCCTTGTAGCTACACCACTGATAAAATCATAGCTTCAATTATCACCATAGTAAATCAGACATGAATAGTCATTTGAATCATCACATGGTGGGTTGGATGAAGTTTCTTCCAAACTGCTTTGGAGGTAAACTCTATCTAATGAAAGAAAAGCCTCATATCTTATACCTCAATAGTATGTCATGTTAGGTAAATCCTTAATGAATAAGAAATTGCAAAAATTACCCTTTTCTGTTTAAGGCCCATAAGAAGAACAAGCATGCTTGGTAAACTTCAAGCAGAAGAAAGTGAATCTTTCAACCACTTGTCTGGAACTCAAAACAAGGGATGACTTGGAGAGAGAGAGACAATAATGCAACTAGAATATACATTTTCTTTACTTCCAGCACTTCCAACTACATAACAACCCAACAATTTTGCAAATTGTCTAACAAGCTGGCCAACAGAACCAGATGCTGCTGAAACGAAGACATATTCTCCTTCCTTAGGATAACAAACTTCCTAGAAACTAGCATAAGCGGTCATACCAGGCATACCTTTTTGAAAACGAAATGGCAAAGTTAGAAGATTAGTGCACATTTACAGGGAGAATCGAACAAGATGCCCACAAAATCAAAAGGAGATCTTAAATTAATGAAACTGCTCTTTGAGACATGCATATCAAAAGGGTATGTAGCATAATCACCTTTGTCTAAATCTCAAGTCAATCCAAACTTTATAGAATAAGCAAACAACATACCCAGAAGTCCTGTATAGTAGGAAAGGGGTACATCACTGCGCATGATCTTTCTGAGGCCTTTGGTTTCCGTGATTAGGCTATACTCTTCCCATCTAGCAGAACCCAAACTAAGTCACCTGTCTTGAAGTTTGGATGCCCAGAATCCAAAACTTTAGCCACTCCATACTCGTTTATTGGCTGCAAGTTTTCACAAAGAAAAGTTCACAATTGCTAGCTCAAAATTGTACACAACAACATTTTGAACAAGCGGTCACTTATATATATATATATATATACACACACACATATATATTATGCTATCTCATTAATCTCTTTTAGTCATAAAAAGAATTAGTTAATCTTTCAGTGGTCTCCAAAATTTTTAACAAGGTTATTCCTTTTCAAGCATTCTGCTTTCTTTCTTTTGTCATTTATAAGTCCACAAGTTCCAAAGACATAATCCGTGCATTTCTCATCAACTATATTTTATCATTTTATCTACCAGTAAAAGATTCTTTATTGTGATTCCAACTACACATATTCTAATGTCATTAAATTTCTAAATTCGATTTCCAAATTGAACAATTTTCCATAAATCACAATGAAAAATATATATCTCTTAAGTTATCATTTCATTTGCCAAAAATAAAATATAAAGATTCTTAATTGAGATTCCACTACACATATTCTATTGTATTTTAATTTCTAAATTCAAATACCTAATTTTTCAACCAGGAATCACCATGAACAATGTATAAATTCATAAGTTGGAGCCCAAGAATTCAAATTTCCAATTAGGAAAAGAAAAAGAACTCAAAAAATCATCTTGCCATGCAATCATATTATGGGCAGTCTCCAAATTTGGAAGAACCCCACTTCAAATAAGTAAAAAACAGTAACAATTATGAGAAGATTCAGAACCCATATAATTATTTTCTGGGGAACCAAACAGAAAAACTCATTGAACCAGGGGGTGTAATTGGAGAATCCTTTAGGAATAACTCGTTGCATTAGTATATGCATGACCAGGTCACAGGACAAGTAGAGATTCTTCAAAAGAACACCATTATTTGGAACCCTCTGGTACCTTCAATTTGATGGTACTTCTGGTCGCGTACATGTCAATAGTCCTTGAATATCACTTGCTTGTTGCTCACTTCCTCTTCAATAACACTCGCCATTGCCGCTATTACAAACTACGATCTCTCTCTCTCTCTCTCTCTCTCTCTCTCTCTTCGTTTGCTTGTGTCGCATTTGCGTGGAACATGTGAGGTTGTATTTATAGTTTGTAGTTCACAACGTGTAATTGTTTACGCGGCAATATGTTAGTGTGTGTACATTTATATCTTTTTAGAAATGATATATCTACAACATTTTCACAATATTTTTACAACAAATTTTAAGTGTCAGATTGTTATTGTTGGGGCAAAAAAGTAATCTTAATGTTAGGTTCAAATTTGAACTAATAACAACTAATCACCTATGATTTGTTGTAAAAATATTGTGGATAAAACATCTCTATCTTTTTCACTTTCTTTTATTATTTTGACATTCGATAACCTTGGTAAGAGATTTTTAGTAACATTGTTTAAGTCTTGTAGAAATACGTATTGTGGTGTTTTATGATTTGTTGTAAAAATATTGTGGATGTAGCATCTTTATCTTTTTCACTTTCTTTTATTATTTTGACATTCGATAACCTTGGTAAGAGATATTTAGTAACATTGTTTAAGTCTTGTAGAAATACGTATTGTGGTGTTTAAATACTGAAAACTGTTGTTTAAATAACAGTAATAAACGAGTCCTAAACTTTCCTAATCCTCCATATCAATGTTGTTTATGTAGGAATCTTTTCAGAGTAGAAGTAGAATATATATATATATATATATATATATTTTAATCTTAATCCTGTCCTTTTTAAGAGAAACAAGAAACTAAAAAAATGTTTTATTGTTAATTATTCCACATCTAAAGTTGTAAATGAAATTTTAAGGTATTAACGGTATCAATTTGATTTCACATTTATATATATAAAAAAAAAAATTTGATTTCACAATTATTAATGGTATCAATTTAGTTTCTCAACTTTTAAATCAACCTACTCAGATATGAAATTGATTTCCAAGTGAATTAGGCACGTTGAAATATTAAAGTGGTAGGTTAGGTTGGGTAGCAAGTTGAGTTTTTTATAAAACCACCAAAACCTGACTCCACCCACCTTTATATGTATATATAATGTCTTTTAAATCTTTTCTCATATTAATTTTTTATTTTTTTTTGGGGTTAACTTTATGATTTACAAATGTTGATATGAAAAATAAATAATTTCTTCATCGTAAGAGAAAAACATGTGAACTTTGACCTGTGAGAAAATTGGTCAATTACTACGATTTCTTCAATAGTTTACAGGATTGGAGAAAATACAACTTAAATTTATCTGTAAATTATAAAAAAATTAAAATTAAAATTTAGTGCATAACACATGCTAAAATTAACTTGCTTAACCCACCTAATTTTAAATATATTACACATCTAAAATTTTAAATGAAATTTTAAGGTTACATTATTAGTAATTTAGTTTGCCAACCGTTTCAATTAAATTAACTAGGCATTAACTGGCGCTCGGTGAGGGTGCTTTCTATTTCTTTTGTTTTTTTGGAGAGGATTTTGATATTAATTATTTGATACTATAGTTTTTTTTTTGGTGGGATATTTGATACTATAGTTAATTTATAAAGATAATTGAAACTGCAAAGGCATGGCTATATATTAAAATAATTTACTATAAAACATTATTATTTCTGTAGGGTAACAAATTTCAGCCCAAACTCAAAAGAGATGGATTATAAGCCCAATACAATAAATTTGTAAGAGAGTGGGTGAAAAACTGGGCTTTTAATGGGTTTTCTAACGGTTATTTGAGGTTTCAAGCTTATCCAAGAAGGGAAAAACCCATAATCAAGGATCGTGTATAGGTCCGAGGAGCAAGTTTTTAGATGAACTAGCTATTTTTGAAAGTTAGTTCTTTCCTATGTTACAGTAATTATCTTTCTATATCTCTCTGCAAGTATTTTTCCGATCCCTCTCTTATGGAGGATCTCTCCCATTATATAGTCCTTCCCAATTCATTCCCATCGTCCACTTGTTTATTATCCATCCCTGCACTCAAGTATCTGTCCTACTGAGTAGCTTTCCTAGTTTTCTGTGGGCGATAGTGGTTGAAAACACTGTTCAGAGGTCTTTTCCACATTAATGCAGCCAAGAAAGTTGCTGTAGTGCATTTAATGCGGTGGTAGCAGCTTTTTCCCCAAGATATTTCCGTGTTCTTATCCTTTGCTTGCGCACCTGAAGTCTATCTTCGTTGCTGGAATTTCCTGGAAGGTTACCTAAGTCAAGGCGAAGTTCACTTGACTGACATTCGTCAGGTCCGAGGAGGATGACCCTCTCGGACTAGTGTCTTTCAACATTTCTCTATACGACCACCTACTATGGGGCCTTTCCCAACATTTTCTCCTCCTCGAACGCATTCTTATTAGTAAATGGGGCTTGAGGCCCAATATGAAAGTTCGAGTCTTTGCCCTCCACAATTTCCATTTGTAATTTTTTTTTATATAGATTTCATTATAAATTTCTTACCTTTTTAGAGTAATAGAAATTGTGACTAATAAAAAATAACAATATAAATTACTGATAACTTGAGTTTTGAAGGGAGGATCAATCTAAAACTTATATGTAATTAATTTATAACTTAAAATCAAATAAACAAAATGTATATATTATTGTCTCCTTTTCAGAAAGCCTAAATAGTAATATTGTCGAAGTATAATATAACTATCAATTTTTTCTATGCATAATTGAATTGGTATAGCGAATTAGTCAATTAAATTATATATGATTATCTAGAAGTAAAATAAAGCAAATTTTACATGAAGAGACATTAAAAGCGGAAAAAGGGAGGACAATGAAATGAATTTTGTGCCATACTACATCTACTTCCCCGAACAAATAATAATATTGACTAATATTGCAGGATGCAAGTGATGAATTTGTGGGGTTAGTGGAGACGAGTTCGCTATGAGATCTTGTGGCTAAAGGTACAGTTTAAAGCCTAATGAAGGAAAAGGTATGCAACTTCTTTTCAGTCTCCAATCCTGTTGTATTCTACTGCAATATGGCAAACAAAATTAAGCCATTTGTCAATCATTGGAGAGAATTAAAGATAATATTATTGGCTTTGGACTTAGAATGGAGTTTGTGAATTTAATAGTTGAGATTAGTCTAGATAGGGAGATAAACTCCTTTATGATTCGAAAGTAGTATGAAAGGAAGGTGATGTTTTAAAACTGTAAACTTGCTAATTAGTGTAAGCAGCATGGTTTTATAAATCAGTACGATCAAAGAACTATTTTTGCTCCCGGTTCTTGATTTTGACCAATTTTTGGGGATTTTACTAAATTGAATTGGTGCTTTTGGTTCAAGGTTATACCAGTCAGTCAGTTTTGGTCCAGTTTTTAGTACTATACTAAGCCGTCAACAATTTTTGGAAAGACTTAAACAAATCTAGTGTATAAATATAATCATTGCCAAGTACAGATGCATTTTTATGTACTGTACTGACATGGCTACATGGCATACCCAAAAAAAAAAAAAAAAAATCTACAATCACTAAATATTTCGGTACTAAAAGGACTTTAATTCCCAAGCGTCATTTTCCCTTATCTTAGTGCTGTTTCTCTTCCTGTAATTATCGTGGTTCTAACGTTTGGTATATAAAAAAAAAAATTGTTATAGTTATGGTATTTGAACATATTTGGATCTTTACAGCCTGTGACAGATATGTGATTTAAGTGCTATATCTAATAGTTTCTAGTGTGTTGTTGGCAATGGAAGTACTTTTGTTCGTGTCCTGGTTAACATAGAGATTGTTATATCTACAAAGTTCCATGGACAGATGGACTTATGTATGTCCTTGTATGTAGGGTGCCATTTTAGATATGCTCTTGAGATTAACACAATTTATATTAAACCTTTATTAAAATCTTAGGTGAATACAACAAAATGGCTGAAGAAAGGTTTTTATTTTTTTATTTGTTATTAAATAAGGCTATTATTAAATCCAAAACCCAAGCCCATGAGTCCATGACAAATTCTTACCATGGTTTACTTTTGAGAGAAAGATATGGTTTACTAAGTTAAGAGTTGGTCTTAGCTTGATTGCTGAGAAAAAGGGAGTGTTTCTGTTTTGGCAAGCTTAAGTGTAACTTGGGCCTTTTGATTTGGGTTTGACTCAATATGACCCTTCAAACAAAGGTTTATAAATCCCTTGTTAATTCATGAAAACACTTAGTTTGAGAAACAGTATCAAATAGACAGACACACACTTGGGTGGGGCGTTATAGTGTGTGTACTAGAGGTTAAAGTGGTGTATTGCATTAAGGAAGTATGGCAGAGGAATTAGAGGAATTGTGGAGTAAGTTATCGTTCACAGAGGAAGAAGATGAGGGGATCAGCTTAGGAAGTAATAGTACCAAGGCTGCCAGAGATCGAGGGAGGTTTTGCGTGATCCTTAAAATCCTTTCCCATAGAAGTGTCAACGTGGAGGCTCTTAGGAAGAATCTGAATATGTTATGGAAGCCAAGAAAGAGCATAAGGTTCAGTGAGCTTGAGGAAGACCTTTTCTTGGTGGAATTTGGGGATGAAGGGGATAAGAGGAGAGTGCTTGATATGAGGCCATGGAGTTATGAGAAGCAGCTAGTTCTCCTTCAGGAATTTGAGGGGGAGTTAACACCAAAGGAAATAGTGATGAAATGGTCCCCGTTCTGAGTCCAGATGTACAATCTGCCTCTCAAGTGCAGGACTAAGGAGACGGCATGGGCTATAGGATCCAAGCTTGGATCAGTTATGGAAGTTGACGTCTCTGACTCAGGAGTCCAATGGGGAAAATCTCTCCGGGTAAGAATCATGATGGACATAACAAAAAAGCTAGTACGTGGAAAGAAAATCACTATCGAAGGTGGGGAATGCAGGTGGATACATTTCAAGTACGAAAGATTACCGAACTTCTGCTATATGTGTGGCCTCCTTAGCCACGCGATTAGGGACTGCCCGGATTCAGGTGGGCTGAACGTTCAGTTTGAGGAGAACCAATTTCAGTACGGGGCCTGGTTGAGGGGAGAGCCCAGTCGGAAGGGGGGGTATGCGCTATCGAAATCGGTATCGCAAGCTTCACCTAACGGAAATGTTGTTTCAGGTGGCGAAACTAGACAGGCGGTGATTACGGCGCAGGTTCCAGAAGTCCAAACGGAGATTGGTAGGGCTTACGTGGAAAAGTTGACAGAGCAGGGAGAAAACCCAAGTGCATCGGGTGAGCCAAAGCTTGGACGTGCAGTCCAATCAGAAAGTGGGTTACATGAAAATGGCAAAGTGTGCGAGAGTGAGGAAAAGAAGCTTCAGAAGGCAGCTCAATTTAGTGAAAGCGCATCAGCCTCTTTCACTGATCATGATGACCAGCCAGCCTATATGCATTGGGAGAAAGCGCCTTTTCTGGAGAAGGAGCCCACCTTCAAATTCGTAATGGCGCCAAATGTGGAAATGAGAAATGATGTGGAAAGCCCAGGGGATAAAGAAGCTACTATGGGCCCGATGGCTATAAATTTTGACCCAAAGGATGGTTGGGTGGCAACTGAGCTCGGCCCAAAAAGCAAACACTGGAAACGTTTAGCTAGAGAAGTAAACAACAAAAAGCCCACTGAAAAAAAAGGCCTGAGGAATGGGAAAAGGGAGGGCCCAACCCCGGTGCAAGAGTTGGATCCCAATTGTTTAAAACAAAAACGCAGGAAGAGTCTGAAGCAGTGTGATATCTTAGATGAGGTTGGAAGCACAGAGGAAAAAAATGAGAGCATGGATGGCGGAGTGGCGGCGTCTGCGGTGCAGCACCGCCCAGCCTCATGAGCATCCTGGCCTGGAACTATCGGGGTCTCGGATCCGCCCTGGCAGTTCGTGTACTCACCGATGCGGTGAATGAAATGGATCCTTTGCTGGTGTTTCTCTCGGAGACGAAAGCCGGCACGGGAAGAATGAAGGGGATTCAAAACAAGATTAACTTCACGCAAGGGATTGTGGTCCCGAGTGATGGGAGGAGCGGAGGACTGGCTCTGCTGTGGAGAGAAGGCTCGGAGGTTATTTTCAAGAGCTGTTCGCACTCCCACATAGACGTGGTAGTCCGAGATGGGTCTTCGCCAACCCCATGGCGCGCTATTGGTTTTTACGGCCATCCCGACGCAGGTATGAGACACACTTCTTGGAAACTTCTTGAATTGTTGAGAGATCAGTGTGAGATGCCGTGGGTTGTCTTTGGAGATTTCAATGAAATCACCCACCAATATGAGAAGTGTGGATGGTTGGAAAGGGATGTAAATCAGATGAAAGGCTTTAGGGAGTGCTTGAGTAGGTGTGGTCTTTTTGATTTGGGCTTTGTGGGGCAGCGATTCACCTGGTGTAATGGAAGATTTGGGGAACATAGAACTCTGGTTAGGCTTGACCGAATAGTGGCTAATGCTAGTTGGTCTGCTCTGTTCCATAATGCCAGAGTACACCACCGCTCAATGTCAAGCTCGGATCACTGTGCTCTAATCCTGGCTCTAAAGTTTGGGCAAAGAAAGAAACCCGCTAAAAAACGCTTCTTTTTTGAGGCCATGTGGGTTAGAGAAGCGGGCTGTAGGGAGGTTGTGGAAAATGCTTGGGATCCTTATCGTGGGGATGAGGAGCACAAGATTACAGATAGAATTAAGAGCTGCCAAGTGAATCTACAACTGTGGAATTGGAGGGTATTCGGGAATGTAAACAAAATACTGAAGGAAAAACAAGAAAGACTTCAGCAATTGGAAAATTTGAGCAGTCTTCACGAGAAAGCAGAAGAGATTCAAGGTTTAAAAAAAGAGATGAACGAAATGCTAGTCAGGGAAGAAATTATGTGGAGCCAAAGATCCAGAGCGTCGTGGATTAAATGGGGTGATCGCAATACCAAATTCTTTCATGCTACGGCTAGTCAGAGAAGACGTAGGAATAGAATTGGGGGACTTCAGAATGCAAATGGAGTATGGCAGGAGGGCCAGGAGGATATTGAGCGCATCGCGCTCGAGTATTTCGAAGGTATTTTCAAGTCTGACCATCCATCGAATTTTGATGCAAGTTTGAGTGCAATAAACCAAAGGATATCTCCGGAGATGAATGAGTGCTTGATAGCTGAGTTCAAGGCAGAGGAGATTTGGCGAGCTTTAAAGCAGATGCACCCCACAAAGGCCCCAGGGCCAGACGGTATGTCCCCTGTCTTCTTCCAAAATTACTGGGATATTGTGGGGCCTGAGGTGATTAACTGTGTTTTAGAGTCTCTTAATTCTGGTGTGATGCCTGGTGGTGTTAATGAAACGCATATTTGTCTAATCCCTAAAGTAAAATCACCCCAAAAAATTACGGAATATAGACCTATCAGCCTGTGTAATGTTATCTATAAAATAATTTCTAAAGTGCTTGCTAATAGACTTAAAAGTAAGCTTACAGAGATTATTGATGAGTCCCAAAGTGCCTTTGTTCCGGGGAGGCTTATCTCGGATAATGTGTTGGTGGCTTTCGAAACGATGCATAGTATAGACCAAAGGAGGAAGGGGAAAGAGGCTTTTATGGCTGTAAAGTTAGATATGAGTAAGGCCTATGATAGGGTTGAATGGGCTTATTTGGAGGCAGTGATGAGGAGAATGGGGTTTCATGAGAAGTGGATTTCTCTTATCATGATGTGTGTAACCACTGTGGAGTACTCGGTACTAATTAATGGGGAAGCAAAAGGAAAAATTTACCTAACTAGAGGCCTTAGACAGGGGGATCCTATTTCCCCTTATCTGTTCCTATTGTGCACAGAAGGGTTATCGACTTTGCTTAAGAAGGAGGAGAGGGCTGGAAGAATTAAAGGTGTGGCTGCTTGTAGAGGGGCTCCGCGTGTGTCCCACTTGCTTTTTGCAGACGACAGCATTGTGTTCTGTAAAGCCTCAAAGGAGGATTGTGAAAGTCTTATCAAAGTGTTGGAGGAGTATGAAGGTGATTCGGGGCAGAAACTAAACAAGGAGAAAACCTCCCTGTTTTTCAGTAAGAATACCCCGAGAGAGATTAAAGAATATATCCAACGAAGGTTTGGGGCTCAAATAATCCACCACCATGAGAAATACCTTGGCTTACCTCCTCTAATTGGAAGATGGAAACGCAAAGCTTTTAACCGAATTAAGGACCAAGTTGGGAGACACCTAGCCGGATGGAAAGGAAAGTTGCTGTCAAATGCAGGAAGGGAGATCCTCATCAAGGCAGTGGCCCAAGCCACCCCCACGTACACGATGAGTTGTTTCAAGATCCCGGATTCTTTGTGTAATGATCTAAATTCCATGATTAGTAGCTTTTGGTGGGGGCAGAAGGACAGGGAAAGGAAAATGGCGTGGGTATCATGGAAAAAATTATGCACTCCAAAGGAGAGGGGAGGTATGGGCTTCAGGGATTTAAAAGACTTTAACTTGGCCTTACTGGCTAAGCAAGGCTGGCGAATCCTGAAAAATCAGACCTCTTTGGTTCATAGAGTCTTCAAAGCGAAATACTTTGCACAGTGCTCATTCTGGGAAGCCCAAGTGGGAAGAAGACCGTCCTACGCTTGGCGAAGCATCATGGCAGCCAGGGAGGTACTAGAAAGGGGGTCAAAGTGGTCGATTGGAAATGGCGAGCAAGTTAGGATTTGGAAAGACCGGTGGATCCCATCCCCGAGCTCATTCAAAGTTGCTAGTCCAAGACCTCCCCATTCTGAAGATGTGCTGGTGGCGACTCTTATTGATAAGGAAAGAAGAGGGTGGGATGTTTCCAAAGTGAGAAGTACCTTCATGCCCCAAGAAGCCCAAGTTATCCTGGGTATTCCCATCAGTCCTAGGCTTCCTCAGGATACGCGGATCTGGGCCTGGACTCCTAGTGGTAACTTCACTGTCAATAGTGCGTATAAAGTGGCCCAACTGCTGTCAAGTGAGGCGGATCAGAAGTTGGTATGGGGGGAAAGCTCAAACAACTCAGGTATGCAAAGCGTGTGGAAGCTAATTTGGAGTCTGAATTGCCCTCACAAGATTAAGCATTTTTTGTGGAGAGCATGCCTGAACATTCTCCCAACTAAAAACCAGCTTAGACGAAGGGGAATTGGATGTGATGGAACTTGTGAAGTGTGTGGGTGCTGTGAAACAACAGGACATGCTCTGTGGGGATGTAAAGTGGCTGAAGAAGTATGGGGAAATTCAAAACTGAAGCTGCCTTTTTTTGAGAGTACTCCGAGGGATTTTATTGATGTGGTATGGGAAATTAAAATTAAGAAACCTGAAATTGACTGGGAATTATTTGCGATCACAGCGTGGAGTTTGTGGTGCAATAGGAACTCAGTCTGCCATGGCGGAAAGTGCAAAGCAGCGGACTTGATAACGCGAGAAGCATCTGCATATGCGAAGGAGGGTAGGCAGAAAATTGAGACCCAATCCAGACCTGAGCGCCCCGCTGTGCAGCACTGGATTCCACCAAGTAGGGGGTATTACAAGGTCAATGTTGATGGGGCGGTGTTTAAAGATTTAGGTTGCTGCGGAGTGGGGGTGGTCATCAGAAATGAGGCAGGACAGATCATGGGAGCGATGAGCAAAAGGGTGGAACTACCTTTAAAAGCGCTAGAAACGGAAGCGAAGGCTGTGGAAGAAGGCATCTGTCTCGCAAGGGACCTCAGCCTTAGAAATATTTGTGTGGAGAGCGATGCACAAGTTGTCATAAAAGCTTTTAGCGCTAAGAGTCCGGTTAGTTCTATCCAAAAAGTGATTGAAGGCATAAAAATGGATCTCAATAGTTTTGATTCATGGGAAGTTAAACATGTCTGCAGAACCATAAATTCTGCAGCTCATATCATGGCACAGTATGCCAAAGTTGTAACTGACTGTTGTGTTTGGGTGGAAGATAACCCACCTGTCATTCAAAATCAATTGCTGTATGATGTAGCTCACTTGAGCATCACTTCTGTTTAATGAAAAGTCAGTTAGTTTGTTTATCAAAAAAAAAAAAAAAAAACACACCTTCATGAGGTAGGTTAAATGTGTCAAAAATTTAAGATATGCTACAGTAACGTCAAAAGTTTGACACCGTACGGTCAGATGTGCTAAAAACAAATAATTTTTTTTTTTTATTTCTTCTTTTTTTTTTGGTAAACTTTTTATTCATTTCTTCGCTCTCTTATTTTATTCTTCTTTCTTCCTCCGCCTGTTCCTTATCTACTGTCACTCCCTCTTCTCTTTTTCTTTTTCTTCTTCTTTCTTCTCCAGCATTTTCACCACATGGCTTTGGGTTCTTTTTCTTTTTTTCTTTTATCCGTTCACTTTCTCTGCGCCTATTTTCCTCTCCGGCGGCGGGGACGTCGAGGATCTGAAGCTCAGCTCTCCGATCTGAAGCAGAGCTCGCCGATCTTTGCTCGCCAATCTAAAGCTCTGCTCGCCGATCTGAAGCTCTGCTCGCCCAGTGGCAGTCGCCGATCTTTGCTCGTCGTCCTCCACAGCTCTCGTCGCCGATGGTTGTTGAGGTTTTTGGATTTGAAATTTGTTGGAGGATCCGGTGATTGTGGTTGTAGTTTGTGGCGGTGGTTGTAGCGGTGCCGATCTCTCTGGTTCAGTTTTTTTTTTTTTTTTAAGGTGGTGTTGGTGGATGTGGGTTTGTGCCGGTGGGGGCTGATCGGTGTTGTTACGGCAGTGGTTATTGGTGGCTGTTGTTGCGGCAGTGATAGATGTGCCGTTGTTGATGATGGCGACGAAAGGGAAGAGATAATATATTATTTTAACGGCAGTAAATATTGTAAAATAGTTGGTAATGAAGGGAATATTGTAAAATTTAGCGTTAAAATAGAAAAAGTATGTTTTTATATGTCAAAATGATATTTGGTATGCAATACCTGATGGTATTGCTCAATGTCTCAAATCAGACCCAACTCGTTGCCAAAACACTGTGCTCAAATTGTTTGAGTAGCCACCAATTTTTCCCTTATTTGCCAGTTAGACTATATCCCTCATATTGTTAACATATATGGACAAGAATTACTTATATAATATCATTGGGAGCAGGCTTGAGAATTGTAGTTTGACGCTAGTTGGTCCTTAGCTCTTACTGTTTATGTTGGGTTGCCATTAAAATGTTCAGTTAATTAGGTGCTGACTGGTTTTTCAGTTTTGCTGTTTTCTAAATGAACAAAAAAAAAAAAAAATGCATTGACAATATGGGCTAGTTATGCTGGGCCTTTTTCCCATTATTTAAGTTGATCTCTTTCCTGCTTCCATTTACTATTATGGGCTGTAATTCTTCATATTAAAAAAAAAATTTGGGTTTTTCTTTTTTGGATAAGGTTGTGATGCTCTGCCAGGAAAGCTGTTTTCCTTCGATGGGGGGTTTTCGTATCCTAGACTCTCTGCCTGTGGAGTTGTCTTACCTTTTAATGTAGGGCCTCTTTGATCTTTTTTATAGTAGACTATATATGTAAGTGTAACACCTCTGCCCTGTGGCTAACTCTTAGTTTCTAGTATATCCTTTTAACCAAAAATAAATAAAAAATCCATTCTAATCTTTGAGATAATCTGATCTAATTTTCTTAATAAAGATTTGTTTTTTTTAGCTGGATATTTGTTGTGATCCTTGGTTCAAGTTTGGTGTATACGCACTTCAAACATTTGCAACGTTGTTTGACATTTGACACAATTAACCATTGTAGATAAAAGGATCATATTGAACAAATCCAAACTATAAGGTAGAAATTTTAAAAAAATCAAAGAGTCTAGAATTAATGGGTAGAAGGTAATCGGGTAGGGTTTGAATATTACCAATTATTACCTATCTATCTATCTATATATATATATATATATATATTAATAGGTAAAGTTGAGAGAAAATTTAATTAGATTTCAAATTGGATTCTAATTTTTGTCTAATTTTACGCCACATGTCCTATCTATATATATATTTTAATTTCTAGGTGAGTTAATGTAAATTATTTATTTTTAGAGAGAATATTATTGTCTAATTTTAGAATCAAATGTGGGGCCACATCATAAATATTTATCTAAGTGAGTTATTGAGTACAAAAACCAAAGAGTCTAGAATAAATGAATCATAAAAAAATTTATAAAAAAAAAAGGTGCTTCACAATAACAAAAATTAAGAAGTAATAAAAAGAGACATGAATAGTTTACATTTTATACCTAATAATATTCTTACAAGACTTTTTAAAGAGTTAACAAAATATAAGAATGACTATCAACAGTATTTAAATTATATATATAGGAATAATAATATGCATCTTATTGTATATTTTTAAATGTATCTATGCATAAGCATGAGGTTACAAGCTAGTCTATATATATAATAATAAGTGAAACTGAGAGAAAATTCAATTATAATTTAATTAGAGTCTAATTTTGCGTCATGTGTTCCATATAATCTAAGTTTTAAATTTTTGTGCCGAGTGAGTTAATTTAGTATAAAAATTGGATTTCAATTAAATTATATATATAGGAATAATAATATGCATCTTATTGTATATTTTCAAATGTATCTATGCATAAGCATGGGGCTACAAGCTAGTCTGTATATATAATAATAAGTAAAACTAAGAGAAAATCCAATTATAGTTCAATTAGAGTCTAATTTTGTGCCATGTGACCCACATAATCTAAGTTTTAAATTTTTGTGCCAAGTGAGTTAATTTAGTATAAACATTGGATTTCAATTAAAGTTTAATCTTGCGCCATGTGTCTCATCCAATTTAAGTTTTTTTAAATTTTTGTGCCAAATGAATTAATTTATTGTAGAAAATGAGGAGTCCAATATAAATAAATTATAAAAAACCCAATCATATAACTAAAAACAATTCAAATTTATAAATAATTTATGTAATATACCATGACTATATATGGTTCATTAGTAACTAAGTTATAAAATTGAACTTTCTCTAAACTATAGTTTATATATATATATATTAAACCATAGTTTAAAGAAAGTTCATTTAGCATCAAAATTGGATTTTGCTTTTGTTAGCTTTACATACAAATTAAATTGTTTAGATTTTTGTTATTATTTTTTCTCTGAACTAATAAGCATATTTTTTATAAAGTTTTTATTTAGATATTTGTATATGAAGATATTAAACGTAACAAACTATAATTGAGCTGAATGATCTCATACACCTATCCTTATTCAATTTAAGAGATATTGTTTGACCAATTTATTATTTTATTTTGTGTTGTATTTAGTAGAATTTTGATAGGCCAAAAACAAATTGACCCCTTGTGATAAATTAATTGATTAATTAGTCAAGTTTGTTAATTAATCAAATTAACATGCAAGATGCATGGTAGCATAAACAAATCACCAATTAAACTAAGTATGCAGCGAAAAATAAATTGACACAATGATTTGTTTACAAATGGGGAAAACTTATGCGACAAAAACCCCACCGGGTGATTTTCAGATCACCACTCCCGAAAATTCACTATTATCAAAACAAGCGGTTACAAGTAAAGGAATCCCAGTACCTTATACTAACTTATAGTTGAACCCTTACCCCAATACCTACTTGGACTTGTTCTGTAATGACAATCTCTCATTTTAATGCATGGCTCTCAGTACATGACTAACCAATTGTGCGAATTCTAGTACGCGACTTCAATCACCAACTAGAGAAGGTTGTTCACTGCAAAGTTCTACAGTTCATCACACGATGAAGATCGAAAAGTTTCTTGGTTACAAAATCCTATGGTGCACAAACACAGCAACTTCTTCACAAGAAAGATGAATTAGAGCAAATTCTGTCTCCGATTACAATTTGCTTGACACTTGTGCAACTTGTGTCACCTTTGACGACCCTTAAAATAATCATTTTATATGTCTAGGGTTGTAAGAAAAAAAAACTCAAACATAAAATCAAGAATTGAATGAAAAACAGTCCTGAAAAACTGAACTTCATAAACCTTGACAGATACTTGTTTGTCGAGCAGCTGTTGAGCCACGGGTTGGAACAATGTTAGGACATATGTGATTCACTTGTTATGAACATATTTCACTATTTAATGTAATTGGCTAATCTTTTGACAAAACGCATTTTACTTGTATTTTGGTAGATCTAGGATGTGTTTAACACTTCAAGAAATCTTATTTCAAATTCAAGTGTTAAAGCCATGCAAGTCTGTCCAAGATTCAAGTCTGAAAAGTATCTGTCATTAAAGCTCAAAAGCTAGCCATTTATCGAGCCATGAAGAGCTGTTCTAGCCCGTGGCTCGATAGCAACTCAACATATAGGCATCTGTCGAGGTTTATGAAGTTCAGTTTTTCAGGACTGTTTTTTCATCCAATCCGTGATTGTATGTTTGAGCTTTCTTTTCTTACAATCCTAGACATATAAAATGATTATTTTAAGGGCCGTCAAAGGTAGAACAAGTTGCACAAGTGTTGAGCAAAATTTGTTCAAGCAAATTGTGACTAGAGACTGAATTTGCCTTAATTCATCTTTCTTATGAAGAAACTGCTATGTTTGTGCATCGTAGGATATTGTAACCAAGGAGCTTCTCGATCTTCATTATGTGATGAATTGAAAAACTTTGTAGCCAACAACCTTCTCTAGTTGGTGGTTAAAGTCGCGTACTAGGATCCGCGCAATTGGTTAGTCATGTACTGGGAGCCGTGTATTAAAAAGAGAGATTGTCACTACAAAACAAGTCCAATTGGGTATTAAGGTAAGGGTTTAACTGTAGGTTGATATAAGGTACTATGATTCTTTTACTTGTAACCGCTTATTTTGATAATAGTGGATTCTCAGGAGTGATGACCTTAAAATCACCCGGTGGGGTTTTTGTCGTGTTGGTTTTCCCCATTCGTAAACAAATCACCATGTCAATTTAATTTCTGCTGCATACTTAGTTTAATTGGTGATTTGTTTGTGCTTTCCATGCAACTTGCATGTTAATTGGATTAATTAATTAACTTGACTAATTACTTAATTAATTTATCACAAGGGGTCAATACGTTTTTGGCCTATCAAGTGGTATCAGAGCAAGTACATTCTGATTAGAGTTAATATTTGCTGTGTGATCCATTGACCCTTGTTTGTCATGGATAGAGGACAGTCTCTTATTATACCTCATTTCTTTGATTTGGTAATGAAAGCTCGTATGTTTGGAAAGAACCAATCAGCTCTTGGACTTTGATTTCATCAAGGTCCTTGCTCTCCTCAATTGCAGTCACCTTTGCACGGAAGCTTTCGGGCAATGAACGAAGAGTTTTTCGTACAACTTTCGAGTCCTCCATTTTCTCTCCCAAGTTAAACTTGCCGATGACCACTTCATTTAGCTTACTATAGAAAGAGTCAAATGACTCATCCTCGCTTATCCTGAGCTCCTCAAACCGGGTAGTCAGCATCTGTAGCTTTGTGTCCTTAACTTTCTTTATACCCTCATAAGTGGTCTCCAAAATCTGCCATGCTTCCTTGGCAATAGTGATATGAGAAATCCGAAGGAACTCATCTGGGTACACACCACAAAAAATTGCGTTAAGTGCTTCGCTATTAGCATTTGACGCCGCGAGGGCTGCTTTATCCTATGTGGATTTGGCTGCCTCCGGCTTTGTCCAACCTATTTCAACGGCATCCCAAACAGTCTCATCTATAGAACACAAAAATTCTCCTATCCGCATCTTCCAAAATGCATAGTTGCTACCATCAAAATATGGAGGTGCATTTAAGGATTGAGACCGGTCCATCTCAATATGGGGTCAAGGATCACACTCAGGTAATGAAACCAATATAAGTGAACCTGCTCTGATACCAATTGAACGTTCAGTTATTGTATAAAACACCTTGAACATTTAGACCCCTAATTTGCAAATTACTAATTCAAGCTTAATATCAAACAATTAATGTGTGAAATATGAATATAAGCTTAATGCAAAATTGATGAACAATTTAAACCAAATAAAATCACATCCACAGCAAAAATTAAATGGCAAAGCGTAAGGGAAGAGAGATGCAAACACAAGGACAACACACGATGTGTTATCGAAGAGGAAATCGAAACCCTCGGCGTAAAACTTTTCCACCGCCCTCCAAGCGGTAAATAATCCACTAAAGAATGTAGTTAGGATACATGAACAGCAGAAGACCCTCAAAACTTAATCTACTCAGTGTACCTAAGCCCTCCAAGTTCCTACTCTAACGAGGTTACATTGAACCTATTTCTTCTTTAGCTTACCAGATTCCGCTACTGACCATAGCATCAACCAATATGAAATTGGTCCCTTCTTAATTGCTTCCCAAAGCACCAAATAGCCTTCTCACATATATGGGTATGGTGAGAAAAGGTTTTGGTACTGTACCTCTTAAATTACTAGTTCAAGCTTAATATCAAACAATTAATGTGCGGAATATGAACATAAGCTTAATACAGAATTGATGAATAATCTAAACCAAATAAAATCACATCCACAGTAGAAATTAAATGGCAAAGTTTAAGGGAAGAGAGATGCAAATACATGGACAACACACGATGTATTATCGAAGAGGAAACCAAAACCCTCGGCGTAAAACTTCTCCGCCGCTCTCTAAGCGGGAAATAATCCACTAAAGAATGTAGTTAGGATACATAAACAACAGAAGACCCTCCAAGCTTAATCTACCCACTGTACCTAAGCCCTCCAAGCTCCTACTTCAACGAGGTTACGCTGAACCTATTTCTTCTTTAACTTACCGAATTCCGCTACTGACCATAACATCAACCAATATGAAATTGGTTCCTTCTTAACTGCTTCCCAAAGCACCAAATAGCCTTCTCACAGATATGGGTATAGTGAGAAAAGGTTTTGGTAATGTACCTCTCAAGGATGTAATAATGGAGAGGAAGAGAGTAGAGAAATTTGAAGAGTTTCTATGTGAAGATTGTGGATGAGTCAATCTTGTTTTTCTTTAGGGTTTCTCTCTCAAAATTCTTTCTGGAAGCCCTCAACATTTCATGGGTATAAAGGGTATATATACTAGGGTGAGAAAGGAATGCGAAGAGTTAAGTTTTTCAAAACAGAGTTGGCTGGCAGCTTGGACTCACGACTTAATTGAGCCGCAAGTTCAAGCCGTGAGGCAATTGAATGGCTAGTCTATACTTTTTGTCCTGTAGTGTTCCAGCTGGCATGACGCTTCAACTTCTGGCATGCTTGGCACGTGTGCAACTTCTGGCGACTTGCAAGCCGCGAGCCACCCACGAGATCCAGTTGCGAGTCCCTATTTCTTTGGACAATCTTGAGCATTTCTTCACACTTTCTCACATATTACTCTTACATGATTCCCACCTAAATACATGGTTACTAATTGCTAAAATACAAGCAAATTTGGCATGGAATAAAGCCAACAAAATGGTTGATAAAATTTCAACCTTACAGTAAGTTCTTCGTGTCTTGCTCAGTCTAGCATTCTTTCTTCTTTATTTTTCATTCTTTAGGATGGGTAGATTCTCCAATTTAGTAGATACTTCGGAAAAAGGAGAGGCCTTTAAGGCTAAGTACCATATTCCTGTCAGGGTAACCATAGAACACTGTGAGTTGGAGGACCAATATACCAAAAGACCAACCGGGGCCGTAGTTATGCCTATGATAGCCTTTATAGAAGGTGGAATGTGGATTCCCATAGATAGGGTCATGAGGGATTTCCTCATCTTTTTTAGGCTTTGCCCCACCTAGTGCTCCCTAAACCCATCCCGGGTAATGGGCAGTGTAGCTTGGCTAAATGAGAGGATGGGTATCTACCTCACTCATCATGATATCAACTGGGTTTATAGTTGCTAGGATAGTAAAGACAAATGATATTACCTTAGAACTAAAGCCCCCGCAGTTAGGTTGATTTCTTGCCTTACCGAATCTAACAAGGGCCTGGACGAGAACTTCTTTCTCATTTTGGGGGATTGGCATGATGGACTTCACTGTCCTATCAAAAACGAAGTACCAAGTGGGGTAACTAGGGGCTTAGGATCGAGACTTTTTAACTTCTTTTTTTTTTTTTTTTGGTAATTAATCACTATACATTTAATGTAATTATTGGGTGGCATTATTGGCTAATTAAATCAACGGAAAAGTAGGTTTGTCTTTTTTTTTTTTTTTTTTTTTTAGAATCTAAAAAGTAGCTTTGTCTTATGCTTTGTGTGTGTATATATATATATTAATTAGATTTTGTGTTTATTATTTTAAATTGCAATATACCATTAGATGTTATCAGCAAAAAACGATACTACAATAAATTTTTTGGAACTATTTTAACTCTTTTAGGATAACTAATAGGGATATGGGAAAGCAATTAATGGCAGGGTAGAGAAAAAGTCATTTTAATCATATTCTTTTATGGATAGTATTCATTAATAAACACATGACAAACCATTTAACAATGAGAAATGTTACGTCCAAAACATTTTCACAACTAACCACCTAATAAGAGATTTGGATTTCAATTCTCACCTACATCAAAAACTGATTAATGTCTTGATTTGATGATAAAGAACTATCATCAGGAATAAACATTATAGTTTGAAACTCTCTCTCTCAAAAAAAAGGAGAACTTACTAGTTACCACTAAAATTACTTATTCGCCCTACTAATGACAACCCATAACATCCTGTCACTTATGATTTGTTGTGAAAGTGTTGTGAAAATGTTGTGAAAATATCATTTCTCTTTAACAATGCAAGTATGTGTACAAATTGTGGTTGGACATGTGGCACTAGGCTAAATCACATAACTTTCGTGTTCTTGTATTCTATATTATATGTTACCTCTTCTGCATCTATTATAGCATATTTAATATGCTATATATTAGAGCCAACATTCAACCTATATATAAATTACAAATTGGAAATCAAAGCACAAAACTAAAAAGAACTTGTTTTCAAAAAAATGGTTTCTAAAACCTATTTTCTATGAGTGCTGGTCCTTTCTTTCCACGAGGGGTGGTGGAGAGGAAAATTTAAGCACAATTCACAAGCTCGTTAAGAAGAGATGAACTTTTGCAAATATAGCCGTCATAGAAAGGAATTGTTTTTCTATTTTTGAAAATGCCACCATTTAAAACAAATACTAATGATTAAAATTTTAAGGGTATGAAAACGCATTGTAAATTGCTAGATACCACTTCTAATCTTCTCTTCCTCTTGATCTTCACAGGCTATTACGTTTTTTTATTCCTTTATAATCCATTTTATCTAAATTATTTTATATATGATTCTGATATTGTACTATTTATTTATTGCAAGGAAAAGAAATATGGGTAGAGAGAGAGATCAATTTTGGGCTTATGCTGAAAAAGTAAATGGCCGTTTCAAATGTATTTATTGTAAAAAAGATTTTGCCGGAGGTGCATCAAGGATTAAATCACACTTGGCTGGAGTTCCAGGTCATGACATTGTGGCATGTAACGCTGTGCCTCAAGATGTTAAAAAAAAAGCTCATGCAACTCAAAAAAAAAGAGAAGCTCAAGCAACTCAAGGGACCAATAAAAAACCTAAAAGTGCATCCTTGTCTTCAAAATTAAAAGCTAAGGTGAGAAAAATTGTCACACAAGTGATTATCTAGTCCCAACTCTATAAATAGTTGTTTATTTTTAACAAAACCAATACTTTTTAACCCTTTGCTAACCTATTCATACTATTTTCTCTTTCCAGGTTAAGGAAGAATATATATCTGAAATTGTCCTCAATGATGTTGTGGACAGACTAATAGCCAATGTGTTTTCGCTTGCCACTAAGGATATCGGTTTTGAGTTGAGTTTCAAGGTGGAGTTGAAAAATATTTTTGAAACATTATTCAGGATTAAATTCTTGTTAGATGATGCTCAAAAGAGGCAATCAAGTGATGAGTCTGTGCGAATCTGGTTAAAGGAGTTTAGAGATGTAGCTTATAATGTTGATAATGTGCTAGACGAATTTAGCTATGAGAGTTCGTGACAAAAGGTACAAATTCAAAATCAAATGATGAATCAGGTATGTAGCTTTTCATTCTGTATTCCTGATAAAGTTAAGTCCATCAAACAATTGTTGGATAAATTTGTGAATGACGTAGCTGGCTTTGGTCTTAGAATAGAGTTGGTGAATTCAATCCCCAAAATGAGCTTAGACATGAATATAGACCCCCCCCCCCCCTCGATGACTCAGAAGTTGTAGGAAGAGAATACGATGTCACAAAAATAGTAAACTTACTTATTAGTTCAAGCAATCAACAAGTTATCTCTATTCTCCCTATAGTGGGTATTGCAGGTCTTGGAAAGACAACTTTAACAAAACTTGTGTATAACAATGAACTGATAAAGAAACATTTTGATGTACTAGCATGGGTAAATGTTGGTAAACATTTTGATGTTGAAGGGATTTTAAGAGAGATTCTTAAATCTCTTGAAGAAGACTTAAGTGGTTTAGAATATGATGAAATACTTGAAAAATGTAGAGAAAAGTTGTGGGCAAAAAAATATCTTCTCATACTTGATGATGTGCAAAATGAAGATCCTAAGAAATGGGATGCTTTAAAGAGTTGCTTGTCAGCAATTAATTCAAAAACTGGAAATAATATTGTTGTTACAACCCGTAGTGACAATGTGGCTGAAATTATGGAGACACATCCCAAACATCAATTAGAAAATTATCGAAAGATGATTGCTGGTCCATATTCAAGAAAAGAACGTTTGTGAATGGAAAATTTCCATTAGCTTTAGATTTGGAGGCTATTGGTAGGGAAATTGCTAAAAGATGTGGAGGGATTCCATGGGCTGCAAGAGTTTTGGCGGGAGTAATGTGCTTTAAATGTGAGAAAAGTGAATGGCTATCATTTCATAATAATAAAATTTTGGATTTGTTGGATGATGATAATAATGATGTCTTTCTGATATCAAAGTTAAGCCTTGATCTTTTTCTAACACCATCTTTGAAAAGATGTTTAGCTTATTGTGCAATTTTCCCTAAATATTATGAGATGAAAAGGGAGGAAGTGATTCAGCATTGGATGGCTGAAGGGTTTCTTGAACCATTTAAAGAAAGTAATATGATGATGGAGGAAATTGGTAACATGTATTTTAATATTTTGTTGGCCACTTCCTTTTTTCAAAATGCTAGAAAGGATGATTATGGTAATATTATAAGTTGCAAAATGCATGATTTGGCGCATGATTTTGCTCTTTCAATTTCAAAATCAGAAACTTTGATTTGGGAGGGAGAATCATTGGATAATTTCAGCAATGTACTACATTTATTTGTTCAATTTGATGGTCACACGACACCGGGAATTTCGTTTATAGGAGATTGTTTCACAAAATTGCGCACATTATTTTCAAAAAATATTGACTTTGGGGACATGTTATCAAATTTTAAATGCTTACGTGTTTTAAAGTTATCTGGGCATAATATAATAGAGTTGCCAAATTCAGTTGAGCATTTAATACATTTGAGACTTCTTCACATTTTGCGCACGAAAATTGAGGAATTACCAGAATCCATTATCAAACTCTTCAATTTGCAAACTTTAATAATTGAAGAATGCCAAGGTATCAAAAAGCTTCCGGAAGACCTAAGCAATTTGACTAACTTGAGACATATTAATATTGATCGGTTGATATGGTTATGGTATGATGATAAATCATTTAAAAATATGGGACGGTTGACTTGCCTTCAAACATTGCCCATTTTTGTTGTGGGTCGAGATGAAGGTTATCGGATTAAAGAACTGGGGCCTTTAAATAATCACAGGGGAGAAATAGGCATATATGGTCTAGTTTACGTGAAAGATGAGGAAGAAGCCAAAAGTGCCAAATTAAAAGAAAAGGAAATATTCAAGTTGGGATTATACTGGAAATATCCAAGAGTAGCGGACAACTATGATAATGATGAAAAGGTGTTGGAAGGCCTCCAGCCTCACCAAAATTTGAAAAGCTTAACAATCAGATGGTATGGGGGACAGAAATTCCCATCATGGGTTGGTTTGTTGCTATATCACAATTTGATTGAGATCTATTTGATACAGTGTAGGGAATGTGAAGAAGTTCCCACTCTGGGACATTTGCCCAGTCTTAGGATTCTTGAAATGGGAGGAATGGAGAAGGTAAGAAGTATAGGAAGTGAGTTTTATGGTTACAATGATGGGAGTTGCCGAAATACTACTACATTATTTCCGGCATTGAGAACACTCAAATTGCAGTGCATGTTTAGTTTAGAAGAGTGGAAGGATGCAAAGGAGTTAAGAATTGCAGGTGAGGTGTTGGTTTTTCCTTGCCTTGAGGACTTGACCATTATATGGTGTCCTAAGCTGAGTTATTTGCCAGACTCACTGCACACCTGCATTTCCCTTCAGAAGTTGGTAGTACGGTATTGTGGTGACCTGTGTTTACCAGTTGTCCCGTTCATAATAAGGTGTGGTATTAAAGAACTACCCAGTGGGCTACAGTCTGTTGAATATTTGGAGAACGAGGATAGTGTGGGTTCTACTTCCATTCAACACTCGCACCCCTCCCTCCAAAAGTTCAAATTGTCCGCTACACCCCACTATCTCCAAGACCAAATTCAATAATTCATTGCCCTTAAAATTCTGTGGATTAAGGAATTTGGTGAAATGGTAGCTTTACCAGAGTGGTTGGGCGACCTCTCATCTCTTCAAGAGCTGTATATTGTGGATTGCAAGAACTTGGTGCATCTGCCCACCGAGGAAACCATGCGACGCCTCACCAAATTGAAAACGGTGATGATATATGGTTGCCCCAAATTAAACAATCAGATTCACCACAATCCATTTATTCAATTTCCCAATTCGTAAGTTTACTCATACCTTATATCCTCCTCTGTTTGTAATGGGTGAGAGTATTAATACTTAATTGTTCACCACTACGAAAATGTATAAATGCTAAAATTTTGGTTAATGATTCTTTAAATAAATAGTAGATATTAATATTACCAACCACTCTGTTAATACTTGAAAATTTCAATTTATGAAATTACTATTTGCAGTCATTTGTCTTGGTGCTATTCAAATTTTGGCTTCTGCAAATCATCACAAGACTTAAAAAGTTGCTAAAAAGCATAGTTTACTTGTACAATTTAGTCAACCACATTCCGGTTGTTGAAATTGCTGACTCTGTTACCAATTTGTCTTGCTAAGTTTCAATTTCTGTTTGCTAAGCTATTTTCTTTCTGCAATTTATTCAAAATCGAAATTTTCTGGAGATTGGGAAATTTGGAATATTGGATTTATCAATTTTTTTCAAATTTGAAATTTTCTTTCTCTCAGCATTTCTTGTAACCTTCATATTTTGATACTTTAAGAGTTCATGGATCAGGTCTTTTGCTTAGGGCTGTCTAAAACTTGACAGTAGATTTTGTTGAATTGGGCTAGGTCATAATTGCTCTGTTTATGAGGGTCAGTTTATTGTGGAAAAATAGAGTTTAGTTGCATAGGAACAAGAAATTGGGTGGGTGAGAGTCGTGCTGATTTTCTTTTCACGTTGGGTGGGTGAAGGGCATTTTTACTGTTCACTGTTAACGAAATTATGTGATCCCCAGTTCTAGTGGTGCAAGAAAATTTAACTTAAAAATTTCAGACAGCACTGAACGTGTTGATGGTTCTAATATATTTATATATGGTTTTTACCTTTCAAAGGGGGCCACGTTGCTCAGATTTTGAAGACTAACTCTGGAAGCTGGCTGAAAGTTTGCATCTGGGAAAATAATTAAGTTGATGACAACTGTTGCAAAGGCACTTTAGGTTTGCTTTCTCTTACCATTTGGGATATTGATGCATAATTTGCTACATAAATGGTAATTTACAAAACCAAATTCAGTTTATATATATTTGTAGGGTCACAATGTCTGTAGCCAATGTGCATATCTACAATGTATAGAGTTATGTTGAGTGCAGTCAAATCACTGAATTTTGGTTTGACGCTCTTTGACATGAAAGTAATTATGTGCTTTTGGTGTTATTATAGCTCAGGCCACTGTCACCATTAATAACAGCAAATTCTTTCAATCATTTGGATAATTTGATCTGGAATTTACTTTTTTTTTCTTTTTTTATTTTATTTTATTTTATAGTAGAAACTGAGGTTAATGAATTATAAATATTCACAAATGGACTTCTGTTAACAACTCAAAGTGTTCTTTCTATAACATAATTTTTAACATATTTACCACAATAATCTTTAATCAACGACTAAATAAAGTAATAAATGTAAAATTTTCATGGCAACAAAATAGACTCGCAAATTTTTTCCTTAGCTTTCCTAGTCTTTTTGTACTTAAGAAACTTAGATTCAAACTAATTGTTAAACTCAGATTCAAACTGAATTGTCAAACTGAATGTTTTTTCATATAAGGGTCAGTACTCTTAATCAGATTTTGATGCTCAAACTTGTAACAATTATCTATACCGCTTTTTGTGTGTGGTGGGTGAAGATGACACGCCATTAGCAGCAGCTGAAGTGGTTGAAATTGCATGTTGGGTTTTCTATGGTTTTCTATGTCTTCTGCTATCAGACTTAGGCCCGGGTCACTGTAGCTTCACTCCTTGTATCATCTGCGAGGTTTCTTTGAAAATTATTCAGAATCCAAAAGCAAGTAACTAAAGATAGCAACAAACTTTAAAAAATAAAAAAAAAATTAAAAAAAAGAAGAAGAGAGAAATAAGATACTGAATTACATATTTGCCACATTTTGAGACCTTGAATAAATGACTATGAAACCTCCTTCTTAAGTACATTAATCCTCATAAAATTTATAAGAATTTAAAGAAAAAACAAAAGTTTTGTATTATTGAGTAAAGAAAGGGAGATCAGTTTTTCGAGCATAATTGTTCCAAGATTAAATACTTTTCTCTATTTCAATACCTTGTCCAAAATGAACCTCAAATTATTCTCAGGTTCCTTTCCTTATTTAGCAGAATTAATAACACCTGTATCTGCATTACTAATAGACCTAAAATATTATTCAATTAGTTAAATATGATGCCTTGATGTGCAGGCACTAGGGACAACAAATCTGTTGTGTTCAGCTGGATGAAAAGTTAAATCTGATGTTTTGATCCCCTCCCAAGCCTACAGAAGTTTTAGTTGGTATGTTTTCTCAATTTTCTAATGTTTTCTAGTATATAAAGTATTGATTCTATCCAATATGTGTATTATTCGTTTCAACTGTCCCCTCCTTCCTCCCTTTGTTCCAACAACATTTTCTAACCTGTTACTTAGCAAAATAAATAAAAAATTTGATAATCCAATATGTTTCCCTTAACGTGCAGATACTAGGGACAGTGTATCTATTGTGTTCAGCTGGAGAAAAATTAATTACATTATGGATTTTTAATATACTTCCAAGCTAGACGAAGTTTATAAGAGTTAGTAAGTTTACTTAGATCTTCTCCTCTCGTCTAATATATGAATTATTAATTCAACCTAATAAGTATGTCATTCATGGTAATTATCTTTTCTTCCCTCTCACGTTTCCAGTTTCCCTACAACACCTTTGAACCTGTTACTTATTATCTTTACCATCTTGATATTCTGATAGATGTAGTTTTCAAGTGTTGATGTCATTATATCAATATTTGTAACCCACAGGTACCACCTGACAATTTGACATATAAGAGCCAAAAGTAATTTCTGATGTATCAGAGAATTCTTTTCAAGTCTCAAGGATACCTCACATACCACCATTTTGGAGCCCAACCTTCTTTTGGTGATCTAAGTTGTTAGGCCAACTTTGGCACCTATATGTCCTTTGTTGGAGGCATCAAATTTGTGATGATGTTGGAGCCTTTCCAGAGGTGTTGGGGTAATTTTTCATCTCTTCAAACACTGAAGTTTAGTTACAAGAACTGCTACTACCTACCAACAAAGCAAGAAGTGAGATCTCTTTCTGTGTAAAGCTGAATGGAAGTTTGCCAGAGTGATTGTGGAAAAAGAATTTATTTTAACTTCTAGTGATGTGAATCCTTGTGTACCGTACCGATAGATGTTTTGTTTCTTACTGTTTGCTTTGAAATGGGTATGGAAGTAGTGGGAGTGGCCCATTGGTAAAATATTTGAGATAGTCCAAGAATCACGATAGAGGGAATTCTAAATTGATTCCAATACAATTGTGTCATCAAAATTTGTGAGTTGCCTCATTTCTCTCATCCACTTCTCTTTAGATTTTTCTCTTCCAACAAAACCTATCAATGTTCCTTCGTTCCTCTTCTTTTTTCTATTTTCAATTCCTCGTACTATTTGCTAAATTTGTTGGGTATGTACAATTTACAGATGTTGGTTACCTTCATTTCCCAATTTGTGGTCATGTACTTCAGCACAGGGTGGTCCAAGAATGCCCCTGTTTCAGATATCCAGATAAATTTTTTATTCCAATCGTAACATCATAATAAATTGGTGTTTTCTCTCACACGTCCTTTTTTTCTTTTCTTTTTTCTCTAACATTTCACTTCTGAATAAACTAGCTATTTCCAAATATCCAGTTATTTCATAGCGATATCCCTTCATTTTTGTTTGAAACTTATATTTCCATGTGGTGCATCATATTTTTCTGCATAGCATTTTAAGACCTTCAAATTTTTGTTTCAATCAATTCCCCTGATGTTGTTTTGTTTAGTTTTGTATTTAAAAAATTCTGGTCCACTTGTTACTATTGCATTGTTTTTAGAATAAGTTTTTGACTTAAATTGAATTAGACCCTGATTGCATTTTTTTTCCTGAGATCAAGTTATGACTTTAGATATGCCATATTACTTGTAATTAGATTGCTTGAAATTGCACTAAAACCATGTTGATTTTATTGTCTTGAGTTTTCTTTCTCTCCCCTCAGAAATATCTGGTTGTCAGTCAACTTGAACCATATTGTACATGTTTTGATCAATATATTATACATGACAACACTTCCAGCAACGCAATAGGTGAGGCCATGGATTTTCCTGTGCTTATGGAATAGTTGTTTCCATCCAGTGACTTCAACAGCTTACTGGATCATGCGGGTAGACATCTATAGTTAGGTCTTTTTACTTGTTGGTTGTCATCATAAACATTTCACAAAAAATCCTATCTCTATTAGGACATTTAAAAATACAAGATTCTATTAAGGTTTTTTATATGAACCGAGATAATTGAAAGATAACTTAGTCAATTCGAGGTGACTAACCTCCTGAACTTGAGGAGGAGAAAGGATTTTTGGGATTAATTCTTTGTTTAAATGCCGTTCCTTCCTTCACAGTACATATATAATGCTCATAATGAGATAACTATCCAAACAAATCAGAACTAATTCCTATCAAATATATTTTGAAACAATATCAATCTAATCTACTACTGCTTATTTATCCTCATCTGATACTGCATATTTATTCAAATTCAAACGTCATCTTCTGCTGCATAATTATCTGCCATATGGCCTTGGGACAAAACAGTTTTCCATTGATTGTGGTGTTTTCTTCTTGTAAGCTTTACTCTATTTTCATACCCAACAGGTGACCATTCTGATTGCACTAGATCATGCAATTGTTCAGAGGATAGATCCCAGTCTGCTGCTTAAAGGTGATTATTCAAAAAAATTTGTACAATTTGCTTTTGTACCTTAGAAAGTGAAAAGTTCTATTAGTTCATGATCAGTACTGGATAAGTGGTTTAAGCCACCATAGTGTTCATACATTCTAATGACTTCCATAATGATTTAGAAAAGGCTAGATGCGACACATGCTCCACTATCTTTGTTTCTTTTAACAGAATAGATTAGTGAGCAACTTGCCTTTGAAGTGCTTGGATAATATTTTTTTTTGGGCAACACTAGACAGTTAATGACTAACCATGCCCTGCAATGACCTCTCACTGTCTTTGGTGTCATTAATCACGATGAAAGGAGCTTTGGACATTGAGGACTATTTGGATCTTCACAAGATTTTTTTGAGCATGCTTTTAAAACAGGATATCATACTTATAATATACTCATATTTCATTATTCCTCTATTCTGTTTTCCCAATACTAACTTTTTTCCTTGCTTCGTCACATAATTATATTGTTATCATGAGTAGGAAAATGCAATTGAGACAATGTCTATTGTTTCCAGCTGGAGGAACAATTTATTATGATTGCAAGCAGACGTACAAGAAGGAAGCTGGAATGGGGGAAAGTTTGAGTATGAATTCGACGAATATAAGGCAATTGGCCTTGAGAAAGTGCTGAGTTTTGCAAAGGATGTGAGAATTTAAGAAGTGGTCCTGGAAGGGGATTCCCTTATCACTGTGAATGATTTTAAGGTCTGGGAAATAGAGCCTGAGAAAGGTGGATCATTATCCACAACTCAAGAGAGCAACTACAGCAATTTTTTAGAAGATGGGGAAGTCAACCACGTAAGGGAAAAATGAAAGACAGTGGCTCGTGCTTTGGCTAGGCATGCACAATATCAATATGTTAGATGAAAGATGATGCAGAGTTTTGGATAGAATATGCTCCTCTGTTTCTGCTTTAAAAAATCATAATGGATGTACTAATCAGTGGTGGATCTATCACAAGAATAGGAGGGACATAGCTTAAACCTTAAAAAGTTTTTGTTCAAAATACTCATACATGACCCTCCAAAAATTATTAGTTAGCCAAAAAAACTAAAACTTAAAGTGATCATCTAGCCTATATTTGTATTCGGTGGCCCCATCTCCAAAACAAAATGAAAATAAAAACTAACAAAACAAAAACAAATTCTTTACCAAAAGAAATCTCTGCACAAAATAAAGAAAATGACATGCATAATGCATTTAACCATATGTTGGGCGTAACACTTTGATTGCTTGCTTTTTTAGGATCTAATATTAATAGTTTAGGAATTTGGATTTAGATGTTGTTAGGGTGCCTTTTTTTTTTTAATTATTATTATTATTTTTTAACATCATCAGCTAGATAACTTGACAATTGAGCATCATATCAATTAAATATTTTTTATGCTACAATAAATTTTAAATTTAATAATTGAATAAGCATATAGTGAAGTTGTTTATGATTAGCTCATCTTTAGATCCTTGAGATGTATAAGAATTTTTTAGAATTAATGATATTTATTTATTAGTAAACAAGTTTTATCATAAACATTTCACAAATCAGGGAAAATTAATTTAGAAATATGGAACTTCATTGTTAAGAGCATAATGTGATTTGATATCTAAACTTCAAAATCGTGTTACATATTTTTGAATGGACAAAATTTAAGTACAGTACTTTCGATACTGTTCCTTAAGTTTTTCTCTTAAGATTCAATTATGCGGTTACTTAATTAAAAAATACATTTCCATCTCACGAAAAAAAATCTACATGGCAGAATCTTAAAAAGGGAACCTAAGGAATTGCACCAAAGTACTGTAGGTAAGTCTAACTCTTTTTGAATTGTATCAATAGCTAGAAAGGGCTAAAAAATGACAGCCTAACATTTTTTATTTATTTATTTATTAATAAAGTGGGTATACTTCCAACTTCTATTGCAACTATGGAAAGAGTATTTTCAAATTTAGGTTTTGACAAATTAGAAGATGATATTCTATTAAGCTCTTTCATTTTGTGTATTAAAAGTGAAATTATCACGAGATTTTGAGTAAAATCAATCATAGACAAGTTGAGTTTCATGCCGATAGGTCATATATACTAAGTTGAAAGGTTATAAGAAACAATTATTTTGTGGATTTTATTATGTTAGTTGTACTATCAAAAAGGTTTTCTGTGTTATAAAAAAAAATAATAATAATAATAAAAGTTTTCTAATTTATTTTCCTCTCTGCTGGGCTTAAGAGCCCATCATGGAGAATTTCAGCCCAACTTAGGAATATTGTTTGACTTAAAATATCTGGGATGGGGATTGTTGGGTCCAACCTAATGTGAAGCTGCGAAGTTTTTTTTTATTTGACGAGGAAAGGTACAAATATTTAAAAATTAAAAATTATTGTTTAAAAATTTTTGTGAAAATATGTGTAATTAAAAAAATTATAAAAATATGTAAATGATTGTTTAAAACTTGAAAAATTGTTGTTTGAAAATATACACCTAACAATCCTAAAAAGTTTTGTTAGACCAATCACATCACAGCTACACTTTATTCACGTGATCTGATCTGATCTGCTGCTCAATTTGACAAGTCCATTTCAGATCACGAGGCAAATTGATCAGACAACAAAAGGTTAAGGCTAATTAATCAAATAATTGTATTACTTTAAACTTAAAAAGTTAAAACAGTCTCTTCTGTCTACTTCTAACTTCAGAAAATTACCGTCTGTGCTGGGCTTACAAATTAAGTATACACTTGAGAACATTAAATTAAATTAAAGAAACCTTGATTTCCTTGATTAAAATTTAAAAAAAAAAAAAACACTCTTTTATGAGTGAAAATATATAAAACGTGTTACTTTTTAGCAAAGGTTCACAAACACGTTTTATTCATCTTTCTCTTCTCTTCCTCTTTATTATTCTCAGACTATTTCTATTTCCTTTTCTGTCTCTCTTTTTTTTGATAAGCTTCTTCTCTCTTTCTCTCACTCTTCCTGACGTCCATTGACTCAGGGGCGTAACCAGGAATACATACTTGGGGGGGCCGGGTTGTAACAGAGATATACCAAATATAATTTTTAAGTTTATTGGATACAAAATTATCAATTTTCATATATTATTATATACTTGAACATGTTGGAAATTCAACCGAAATTTCAAACCTGTGAGAAACAAAAAAATAGAGAAAACAAAACGCCAAAAGTAAAACAATCACACGCACAAGACAGTATTTACGTGGTTCGGCAATTTGCCTACGTCCACAGAGTTGCAGGGATTTCACTATTATCAAAGAAAATTATAATGTGCGGCTATAGTGTTTTTCTTTCTCAAAAACAACAACCAGACAAAACCCTAATCACAAAAAAAAACAGCTTTTATATCCTGCACATAGGATTCACAATGGGTTACAAAACGGGCCAAAAATGTTTTGTCGGCCCAAACCTCCGCTCCATGGACTAAGCCTCAGTAAATCTCCCATTATTCGGGTCAGGTCAGGTCATCAACCGAATCAAATCATGTCTGACGACGATTTTTCATGGAATAAAATTCATCCATTATCATCTCTATAATGAAATTCCCTGCAATTTCCTTCTCTATATAAACTATCATATTATCTGCCAAAAGCTCATCCTCCATTCTATTGCGAAGTCTTGTTTTTAACAACTTCATAGCTGAGAAAGCTCGTTCTGTAGTTGCTGTAAAAACTAGAAGGGTCAACACAAGACGAATAAGTCTATCAATCATAAAATATATTTTAGACTTTCCTGAAATTTTTAATCCCCTACATAGCTCGGAAATTGTACTTATATTCTGAAAATCTGGATGTTTTATCACATCAAGCTCATAATGTCGCAATTGAGACTCCAAAAGTTCTTGTTCATGTTCAGTGAAATCTTGAGGATAATATTTCTTAACCAAATTGTATATATCAACAATCTTGAATAATCTAAAAGCATCCTTAGGATTTAAAGCTAAACTAAGAATGACAAGTTTCGTTGTTAGCTCACAAAATCTACTTTTCAATTCTTGCAGTTGAAAGTCTATTGCAACTGTAAATATGCCAATTCTAGAATGATGTTCCATTGTTAAATCGTCATCTTGACGACGATATCTACCTCGACCTTTAGTGTAACGAGCATTCATATCAGGAATATCAATTTCATGTTGCTCACAAAATGATATAACACTAGCAAGTAAAGGCTCCCATCCATCATCTCTCAACTTTTGAATAAGTGATTTTGTAGTTGAAACTAAATACATGGCATTTAAAAGGTCTTGTGATTGTTGTTGCAAAGCTTAACAAAGAACATTAGTAATTCCCATTATCTCTTTCATCAAATGCAAGATTAAAATAAATTCAAATGATGTTAATACCTGATAAGCTCCCTCGGCATCACCGCGTTGTTTATAATTAGCCCCTTCCTCAGAAATAGTGTTGATAACTTTGCAAGTAGCATCAAACATTTTAATCAAACTACAAATAGATTGAAAATGAGATCCCCACCTAGTATCTCCAGCTCATTGCAAAGTACCAATCTGGTTTGCACCTGTTCCAGTCTCAATTTCATTAGAAGCAATCATATTCTCAACTTGTTCTACTTGAGCATGTTGCAATTCATCACTACGCTTACTATAACCAACAACAATATTGATAATATTGACCAAATGTTCAAAGAATTGATGAACATCTTTTACTTCTCTAGATGTTGTAACTAGAGCTAATTGCAACATGTGAGCCATACAATGTACATAATAAGCATATGGGCAATCTTTAAGAAAAAAAGCTTGTAATCCATTCCATTCACCACACATGTTACTAGCCCCATCATATCCTTGACCTTGAATATTTTCAATGTGGAGGTTATAACGAGAAAGGACAGCAAATATCTCATTCTTTAAAGTCAATGCAGTAGTGTCTCTAACATGCACAACATGAAAAAAACGCTCTTTAATAAAACCTTCTTTATCAACAAATCTCAAAATGATGGCCATTTGCTCTCTCTTTGACTCATCCCGAGCTTCATCAACAAGAATGCAGAATTTTGCATCTCCAATTTCTTCACGAATAGCATTTTGCACATTATTAGCAAGAATATGCAAAATCTCCTTTTGAATTGTGGGTGATGTATATTTGGCATTTCCAGGAGCATTTTCCAAGACAATACTAGCTACTTTGTCATTGAAAGTTGATGTGAATTTTATCACTTCAATAAAATTGTCTCTATTTTTTGAATCAAGGCTTTCATCATGACCTCTAAAAGCACAAGCTTGGAATGCTAGCCATCGAGCACACTCTATAGAGGTTTTGAGCCGCAACCGATTATTCTCTAATTCTTTTGACGTTTGTTTCTCAATTAGCTTGTCAATATGTCGTGAATAATTCTGTAAATCCTCGCAACATTTCACAGCAATTTTATGTGGAGAGTTTGGTTCTTTCCCTTCATGACGAATTAAAGGACAATTCATTCCATCTTTCACCTTTTTCCAATTATTAAAACCTGTTGAAATGAATACATCTGATCCGGGATGACCTATTGGTTTCTTACTAAAAAGGTAGCAAGGTAGACAATATAATGCATCCGTTGAAGGCGAGTATTCCAACTAATCCTTATGTGAAACAAACCATAAAGGTTGAAATCGACGACGATGAGTATCATTATTGTATGGATAGACTATACCTTCAGGTTGGTATGGACCATTTATGAGATAAGCTCGTCGGATTTCATCTTATTTGTTGATAGGAAATTCACATATTTGTTTACGTGTTCCTGGATCACGATCTATCTCTTCAAATTGAAGTTTTGGACATTTTGAGGGGTGTTCATAACATTTGTTTCTACAGCCACAGGTGTCCTAATTTTTGAATTGCTAACATCTTTTTTCTTAAAGAATGCATCAATTGTTTTTCGTTTGCTCATAATTCTTTTAGCTTTAAGAATATGACTCAATTAACCTGAAAGAATTTTAAAAAATAAAATTTTAATTAGAAATTTTTGCTTAATTATATGAATGTTATTCATACTCAAGGAAAAAACAAAATTTTCACTATAATTTAAACAGTCAACCCATTTTTAATACAACTTTAATTAATAATAACCCCTCAAATAATTTAATTAATTTATCTTTTATAATGTATTGGTTAATTTAATTATATAGCCTTAATTATTGTTATTTAGTATAACAATAAACTATATTGCTTTAATTTATTTGTCATTAATTATAATGCTTTAATCCTAGTTGGTAATTACGAGTATGTTACATGTAAAATACGCGTACATACGTAACAATTAATAAAACTCTCGTTTGCCGATTTGTTTCCAATTGTACAGTAAATTACACATTATTTTGGAATGAGAGTTTCATTCCCGTTTATAACACACAAAAGTTATAAACTGTGGAAACATACGAGCTATAAAATACTAAAGAGATAAAGTTGAAGTCAACTACAGTAATAAATTATTAAACAATTCCTAAGAAATTGCCTTAAAAGAGTAAACACATATCCTTTGTTACAATTCCTAAAATATAACAATAAACAATTAAACAATTCTTTAAAAATTGCAATAAATGATAGCTAATAATTTAATTATTAGCTTTTGAATAAATATTAATTATTATTTAATAATGTTGGTTTACACTAAAAACCAACACGCTGACCATGGACCAACAAAAAGGAATAACCGGATAAGATAAAGACAAATTTATAAAGACAAACAGAAAAAAAAAAAAAAAAAAAAAAAAGGTAAAAATCAACCAATGAATGAGTGAGATGCTATTAAAGTTAAAAGAATAAAAAGACTCAGGCAGATTTCATTTCCATTAAAACCATTCGGTCATTCAGAGAGAGAGAGAGAGAGAAAAAAACCTTGAGGGAGGGCCGGACTGTCGGAGCCGGAGCGGAGGAAGCAACGAGTCAACGGCAGATCTCCGATGAGTGATGACCGATCTACTATCTGGCATCTACGATCTACAAAAATTTCGTTTCATTTTTCATTTTAGTGACAGTGAGATAAAGAGAGAGAGAGAGAGAGAGAGAGAGAGAGAAAAAGAGAGAAATGCCTTGAGGGAGGGCCGGATGGAGCACCGGAGCAGAGGCCGATCTCCGATTTGCGATGAGGGGCGAGGGACGACGGCGACGACGAGCGAGCTGCGGCGTCGCGGCGACGTGACTGTGGGTTTGCTGGGGTTTGGTTTTATTTGTGTATTGGGGATTTTTTTTTTTTTATGGATAAAAACCTCTGTCTCTCTGTGTTCTCTGTGTTTCTCTCTGTGTGCTCTGTGTTTGGTTTGCTGTTGAGTTTGGTTTGTTGTTGAGTTTGATTTGCTCTATAGGCAGTATCGGGCATTGGAGTATGCTTTCTCTGCCACCGATTTGATTTCTTTGCCAGCGACGTGATGGTTGGATTTTCTGATTCTCTGTAATTTTTTTTTTTTTTTTTCGGTTGAGAATGCGTGGGCTTGCCGTGAGCGAGCTACTGGGCTCATCGTGGGCTTAGCTTGCCGTGGGCTTCTCTGTAATTTTTTTTTTTTTTTTTCAGATTTTAGTTCAATTTTTTTTTTGGGCTTTTTTTTTTTTTTTTTTTGCTTGAAAGTAGAATAGATATATATTTTTTTTTTTTAAATTTGAGGAGGTTCCTAATTTTTAATTCAGGCCTGGGAGAATGGGTGAGAAATTGGTAGGGGGGGGCCGGCTGTCTAAGGTTGGGGGGGCCTAATTATTTTTTCTTCATAGTCTAATGGGAAATTTTTTTTTTTTGCAGGGGCCACGGCCCCCCCAAGCCACTATGTGGCTCCGCCCCTGCATTGGCTGCATCTACCTATTTGCAAGCAACTACAGTAAGTGCACCTTACACCTGACATGTCTTTCATATAGTATTTATTTGTTTGAGGGTTTTATTTTAATGAATGTGTTACGCATGAATAATTCATTTTGTTTTTTTTTTTTTTTCTTTTAAAGAAAATTTCCACTTCTCTCATGAAAGGAATTTTAGGAACTTGACTTATCTCATATAAAACTTGTGTCAATTCTGAAATTTTGGTTAATTTACTCATAGAATGATCAAGTTGCAATAATTTAACAACTAATGTGAATATATATACTTGAAACATTATAGTCAACGTCAAAAAAAAATTAAAATTTTGACCACTCTTATAATTCTTATTTGTGCACAAATTTATGTGAAAAAGAATAAATTATTACATGAATTTGTGATTCTTATTTTCTTTTTTAAGTTATTGCCCTCAAGATGGGTAAAGTAATATAAACTCATCCGGGTGATGATTGATGAGTTGATTGGGGGAAAAGCCAAGAATCTCATTCCTTTAATAAAAAATTTAAAAAAAAAAAAATGAAGAGAATCTCATGAGGCTTTTTGAAACAAAGCTGTATATAAAAAGGGCCTGTGATTTTGATTAATGCTTCCAGTGTTTTTACCCATAGAAGTAAACATCCGTTTTATATGTTTGTGCCTGTAATTCCCATTTTGGTAACAAGAGTCTTAATTTGCAGGCTGACATGGTAATTATTAGTTGGAACTCTTCTAAAATTTCCAACAACATAGGAACCAAATTTACCTTAGAATCCAAAACAGAAAGGCATGTACTGTAAAACATGTTAAGTTCAACGTCTATGGCATTTCTCTAAGTTGTCATGTACACATCGAATCCAAAATCATCTTCTTTCGGCAGAGTGTTAGTCTTAGTCCTACTACTTGTTCTAATCATTTGAGTCTTTCGGTGAGTATTATAAAACACGTTATAATAAATTGCTACACTATTACTTTTTTTTCTTCATTCTATTGTTCTCAGACTTTACCTCTTCTCTTTCTCTTGGTGTCCATTTGCGGCATCTACCTGTTTGTGAACTAATAGAGTAGATGCACTCTGACATGTCTTTCATGCTATGGATTTTATATTTTCTTGACTAAATATTATACATAGTTTATTAACACAGTAAACAAAATAAGATGGAAGTGTTTCAAGGTTTAGATTTATTGATCGTGATATCGCTATTTGTAGAAAAGTTCCTAAAAATACACGAATTTAAAGTTTATCTAGCCATTAGAGGGCTTAGCAAAAAACTACTTGAAGGTGATTTTGATAGGCATAAAACAATTATATAATATTTTTAAAGAAATATAACAAGCTTATTTTTATTATTCTATAGATCTATATTATTTAAATTAATTTTATTACTCTACAGATCCATTTTTACTATCAATTTTTTTATATTCTAATATTAAACCCTTTATATATCTGTTGTAAGGGAAAAGAAATATGGTCCGAAAGAAAGATCGATTTTGGGAGCATGTTGAAAAACAAAATAATGGTCGTTTCAAATGTAAGTATTGTGAAAGTATTTTTGCTGGGGGTGCTACAAGGATTAAATATCACTTGGCTGGAGCTAAAGGTCACGATATTAATATTTGTACAAGAGTGCCTAAAGAGGTCCAAGAGGAAGCTTCTCTAACAATTGGTGAACCTAACAAAAAACTTAAGGGTGCATCAACTTCACCCAAGGATAAGGAGAGGGAAATCAGCTCAACTTCAATATCAAAGGATGACATGTTAAGCGGAGTGTTTGAAAAGGTGAGTAAAGATGTAAATATTGTATTTTTAGACATATTTCATCGTAATCTTAGCTGTGAACTTGTGATAACATTTTTAGTTATTGATTTTAATCGTTTGAATCAAGTAAAACATTATAATAAATTTCCATATTATTTAATGAACTTTTTTTCTTGCAATAAGTGGGGAAAGGGAGTTTGAACTCATGTTCTCTTCCATTGGATAAGTGTAATGTTATTAATACAAAATTCTTAGCATTATTATTATTATTGTCATTATTATTATTATTATTATTGATAGTTATAACATAGGGAAGAGGAGATGAGTGTGTTTGTTTCTGAAATTTAAGGGGGAGGGGAGAAAGTAATTGTCCCATATTGCTTTAGAGAATGCGTTGTGTATAGTATAACTTGGAGAATAATGTGGAACACAAACAATGGAACAAAAGATTTATATTCAATACTAATCTATGCAATATCTAAAAGTTGAAGTGTAGCATTTATGACAATGTGAATCGGGAGTTTCTCTTGTTTTTGCTTCAGCAATGTGGTTTTTCCGACAAATGGAGAAGGTGGATCAGGTGTTGTATATCTACTGTTAAATTCTCCATTTTGATCAATGGTTGTCCTTCTAACTTCTTTGGGAGTTCTAGAGGACTGAGGCAAGGTGATCCGTTATCCCCTTTTCTCTTTGTTATTGTCATGGAGGCTTTGAGCCATATGTTGGATGCAACTACTGCGGTAGGTCAGTTCTCAGGCTTCTCAGTGGGGAATGCAATTGGTTCCTTGTTGACGGTGTCTCATTTGTTGTTTGCAGACGATACTATTGTTTTCTGTGATGCTGACAACAATCATATAACAGCTCTGCGTGGGATTCTCTCTAGATTTGAGGAGGTGTCAGGGCTAAAAATTAATCTAGGGAAGTCTGTTTTGGTTCCAGTTGGGGATGTGCCTAATCTGCATGAGCTAGTGGTGATTTTGGGCTGTAGTGAATCTACTCTTCCGCTGAAATATTTAGGTCTGCCGTTGGGTGCTTCCTTTAAAGATAAGACAGTTTGGAATCCTATTTTGGAGAAGATGGAGCAAAGGCTAGCTGGTTGGAAGAGATTGTATTCATCTAATGGGGGCAAGGTTACTCTTATTAAGTGCACTCTCTCTAGCTTGCCTACTTATTTTCTTTCTCTTTTCCCTATTCCTGTTAAGGTGGCCAATAGGATGGAGGAATTACAAAGAGACTTTCTTTGGAATGGTATTGGTGACGATCGTAAACTTCATTTAGTTAAGTGGTCGAAGGTATGTAGGCCAGTGAAGAATGGAGGGCTAGGCATTCAGTGCTTGAGAAGGTCTAATTCTACCTTATTAGGTTGTGGCATTATGGTGTGGAGAATGATTCCCTTTGGAGAAGGGTCATTGGGGCGAAGTATGGGAATGAGTGGGGCGGTTGGTGTACAAAATCTGTGTCTGGGGCACATGGTGTTTGTTTGTGGAAGTCCATTAGAAAAGGCTGGCTAAATTTTTCTAAGTTCCTTCGGTATGATGTGGGTGATGGTACTCGTGTGAAGTTTTGGGTTGATGTGTGGTGTAGGGATCATCCTCTTAAGGAGGTGTTTCCAGATTATATAATATTAGTAGGACTAGGGATGCTTCGGTCTCTGAGGTTTTGTACTATGCAAATGGGAGAATTTTATGGGACATCCAATTTCGCCGCTTAGTGAATGATCAAGAGTCTCAATCTTTGGATTCTTGTATGGGTTTGATCTATTCCACTTAGGTGCGAGGTGTTGGTTCTGACAAATTTAGTTGGAAGCCAGCCAGCAGTAGGGGTTTCGTGGTGAGCGGGTATTATCACTCCCTTTCCCCCTCTACCGTCACCTCGTTCCCGTGGAAACTTATATGGCAATCGAAGGTTCCTCCCCGGGTAGCTTTTTTTTCTTGGACTGCTGCTTTAGGCAAGATTCTAACTATTGATAACCTTTGGAAGAGGCATCTTGTTATTCTTGAGTGGTGTTATATGTACAAAAGGTGTGGGGAATCTGTTGATCATCTCCTCCTTCACTGTCCTTTTGCTTTTGAGATGTGGAGTATGGTATTTTGCTTGTTTGGTATTTGTTGGGTGATGCCGCAAAGGGTAGTGGATTTGTTAGATTGTTGGTCTTGCAACTTCAAGCGTCATCATAATATAGTTATTTGAAGGATGGTGCCTCACTGTTTGTTGTGGTGTATCCGGCGGGAACGGAATGCTAGAAGTTTTGAGGGTTGTGAACGGTCCATTCTTGAGTTTAAGTCTTTTTTCGTTTTTACTCTTCTTGAATGGTGCTTAGTTTTACCATCTTTTTCTTGTTTATCTCTTCTTGTTTTGTTTGATCATTGTAATTTGGTTTCTTGATGTTTTTGCTTGTCTAGTACATTTCCTATGTACGGGGCTGTGTTCTTCTATATTATATATCTTCCGTTACTTATCAAAAAAAAAAAAAAGCATTTATTATTATTACGTTTTTGTTGAGCTGTGTCAATGGCCAAGTCATCATTTTCTTTCCATCATTTCTTCAAAAAATATGTATATAAAATATGTTAGTTTCTTTAAAACTTCTTCTCTCTCCTCTCACATGTGTGTGTTAAAATACTTAGTATTTAAAAAAAAAATTTAATGTATGCAATAATGCATAATGCCTTTACTTAATCTCAAAACTAATTATAACTTATCAATCATGATATGACCATCACTTTTTATTACCATTACTTTACACATTCTTGAACCCAAATGTAACTTTTAATAGAAAATACATGTAACACAAACATCTTGGATGGAGACACCATTTATTTATTTATAGTTTATACTCACCGGGAAAAAAAAATTCTCATTCCACCACTGTATATGTATCCATATGCTAATGTAGCATTCAAGGCTAAGTTGAAGGGTCTAATTCCACTCCTTTTTTTTTTTTTTTGATAACCTTCAATGTCGGGTCCAATTCCGCTCCTACGTAAAGAACCATATGTCATTTTCATCAACGTCAGAGGATAAAGATAGTAAAGCTCTTAACAAAGTGTCCCCCCCCCCCCCCCCCCTTTTCTTTTTCTTTTTGTATAAAATATTACCTGTAAGTGGTTTTTCTAATTTTTTTTTTATGGTGTACATAGTACTGAATTTAATTTGAATAAAACTTTCAACAAGCACGTAGAATCACAAGTGCATTAATAATTATTTAGTTAAAAATATTAATGTGAGATAACAAATCTGATTAATATTACTTTTAAAACAAACCACTTCCATCACATTGGAATACATTACTTATCAAAGATAATGGTTTTACACCACTTTATTATTATTAATTTTTTGAGTTATGTTTACAAATTACGATTTGGCATTCGGTCCATTGCAATCCAATTTGATCTATTACAGTCTAGTTTGGTCCAACCCATTCCAGTTTAGTCTATACCGGTCCACTTCAATCCATTTTGGTGTACTTACCTAAAAATATGAGGAAAAAAAAAGGCTTGGGTTGGGAGTACTATATTGCTATCAATTATTTGAGTAGTATTCATTGTAACTATATGATCAGTTTTGATTATCATGACAATCTTCTTAAGAGAATAAAAAATTTGAATAATATATTTGAAACTTAAAAATTTTAGTTATAAAAAAGAAATTAGGAAAATATAATGCATAATAACAATAGTTGGAAAAATATGGACAACTTAGGGTGGTGCATGATCGGGATCTAGAGGCTATGTCAGACTTCATGGAAACCATTTATGTTTCTCCTCTAAGGGGGCCAAGTGAGGATAAAATATGTTGGATTCCTAGCAAACATAAGGGTTTTAGGGTTAGTGATTATTATAAAATTTTAGTTGGCAATACTTTCCTTGGTTTTCCTTGGAAAAGTATTTGGAAGTAGAAGATTCCCTCTAGGGTAGCTTTCTTTGTTTGGACTGATGCCTTAGGGAAATGCTTGACGATTGATAATTTACGAAAGAGGAAGGTGTGGATTTTGGATTGGTGCTACATGTGTAAGAGAAATGGTGAATCGGTTGACCATCTATTCCTTCATTGTCCTTTTGCTATGGATCTGTGGTCTATGGTCTATGGTTTTGGGTCTATTTGGAGTAACTTGAGTTATGCCACACACGATTTTGGGGCTGTTAGGGTGTTGGCAAGGCAGCTTTGGTCATCATTGAAATGGTTATATTTGGTCCATCATTCCTCATTGCTTAATGTGGTGTCTTTGGAGGGAGAGAAATAGTAGATGTTTTGAAGATATAGAAAGATCTATTTTGGACCTCAAGCTTCTCTTCTTTAGAACTTTAAGGGATTGGGTGTTTGCTTTGCAAAATCAATCATTCCCTTCTTTTATTGATTTCCTAGTCTCTTGCAATTTTTATATTTGATTTCTTTTCCCTTGTTCACTCCCTGTGTACTAGGGTGTTCCTTTTTTATATCAATATATTCTTATTACTTATAAAAAAAAAAATATATGGACAACTTAAAAAAATAATATCAATCAAAAACACCACAAATGATAAAATTATATATTTTTAAAAATAGAGAAATATAAATTACTTTTAGAGTTTGTTTAATTTTTAGGGAGAACAAATTATCTACAATAAAATTTAGATAATAGGTTATATATTATAACACATTTAAAAATAATTATTTATTTCCATGTATTGTATGTGTTTGAGATTGGTTATTATAAAACTCTAAAAGAAAAAAACTATTAATTATTGTATAAAAATTAAGAAAGTTAAAATTGTAATATAATTTTTTATATTTCCAATATATAAATATATCTGGACCCACCTTATTTATTTTTAATAGAATTGTACTCTACACTCCACAAAAATTTTCATACTATTTTCTCTTATGCAGAGTAAGGCAGAATACTTAGCTGAAATTTTACTTGGTGTTTTTGTGGAGGGACTTCTAGCCAAGTTGAGATCAATTGTTATAGAGCAACGTATTAGTTTTGAGTTGGGTTTCAAGGAAGGGCTAATAGACCTTTTTACCTTGTTAACCCAAATTCAACTTGTGTTAAATGATGCTGAGAAAAGACAAGCAAGTGATGATTTTGTGAGGAGTTGGTTAGCAGAGCTTAGACGTGTTGCTTATGACATTGATGATGTGCTAGACGAGTTTGGCTATAACATTCTTCAGCAAAAGGTACTAAACTACTCTTCACCATCTAATGACATTATCAAAATGGCAAACAAAATTAAGACCATCAACGAATCATTAAATAGACTTAAAGGTGACATTGCTAGTTGTGATGTTCGAGTGGAGTTTGTGAATTCGATCCCTGAGATTAGCTTTAACATGGAGATAAACTCCTTCCTTGATGATTTAAAAGTTAATCAAAATGTTGGAAATAACATTGTTGAAGCAACCTATTGTGATAGTCTAACAGAAATCACGGAGACTTTTACTCAATATGAACTAACAGAATATGATTGTTGGTCCATATTCAAGAAAAGAGCATCTACAAATGGAAGACTTTTAACTCTAGATTTGGAGAAAATTGGAAAGGAGATTGTTAAAAAATGTAAAAGGGTTCCATGGGCTGCAGAATTTTTAGGGAGAATAATGTACTTTATACATGATAAAGGTGAATGGCTATCAATTCAAAATAATAAAAATTTGGATTTACTTGACGATAGAAATAATGGAAAGTTTCAAATATTAAAGTTAGGCTATGATCATCTTCAAACACCATCTTTGAAACAATGTTTCGCATACTGTGCAATTTTCCCTAAAGATTATGACATGAAAAAGGACGAAGTAATTCAGCATTGGATGGCTGAAGGGTTTCTTGAACCATTTAAAGAAGCTAATATGGTGATGGAGGATATTGGTAACATTTATTTTAATATCTTGTTGGCCACTTCTTTTTTGCAAAATACTAGAAAGGATATTTATGGTAATGTTATCAACTGCAAAATGCATGATTTGGTGTATAATTTTGCGCTCTCAATTTCAAAATCTGAAACTTTGATCTTGGAGGGAGATTCAATGGATAAGGTCAGCAACGTACGATGTTTATTTGTCTTGTGTGATGGCCAAATGACACTAAGAGTTTCATCCATAACAGATGGTTTCATGGAATTGCGCCCAGCAGTTTCTGGAACTTTTGACTTTGTCCACATGTTATCAAATTTTAAATGCATACGTGTTCTAAAGTTATTTGGACATGGCATAATAGAATTGCCAAATTCAATTGGACAGTTAATACATTTGAGGCTTCTTCAAATTTCTAACACTAAGATTAAGGAATTACCAAAATCCATCACTGAGCTCTACAATTTACGATCTTTAAGAATTGAAGATTGTTGTAATTTTGTAGAGCTTCCAGAAGACCTATGCAAGTTGATTAATTTGAGACATATTTATCTTGATCATTTCAAGGATGTCGATTACATTTTGCAAACACCTAAATATATGGGGCAGTTGACTTGCCTACAAACATTGCCATTTTTTGTTGTGGGTGAAGATGAAGGTCATTGCATCAAAGAATTGGGACACTTAAACCAACTCAGTGGAAACTTAGATATCTACAAGTTAAGAGTATGTGAGTGATATGGGAGAAGGCAGAAGTGCAAGTTTAGCAAAAAAGACCAAATTATTCAATTTAGGATTTCATTGGGGAGTTGATGATGATTTTTGTAGAGAAGAGGACTATGATAATGATGAAGAGGTGTTGGAAGGACTCCAGCCTCACCGAAATTTGAAAAGCTTAACAATCAAATTCTATGAAGGAAAGAAATTCCCGTCATGGATGCTGACAAGTCGTGATGCTGGGGTTGGTTTGTCGCAATATCCCAATTTGATTGAGATCATTTTGAAAAATTGTACACAATGTGAGGAAGTTCCCACTCTTGGGCATTTGCCTAGCCTTAGTTTTCTTGAAATAGAAGGAATGGAGAATGTAAGATGTATAGGAACTGAATTTTACAGTGATGGCAATACCACAAATACATTATTTCCGGCATTGAGAAGACTCAAATTGCAAGGTATGCGTAACTTGGTGGAGTGGAAGGATGCGAAGGAGCTAAAATTTGAAGCTGAGGTGTTTCCTTGCCTGGAGGAGTTGATTATCGAAGATTGTAATGTACTGACAAGTGTTCCATGTCATTTTCCCTCTCTTCACAAATTAAAGATTACAAAAGTCATTAAGTCAGCAATCCAAAAGATTCTCAACCTTACCACAGTCAAGTCCCGCCATGTTTCTGATATTTTATAACTTACTTCTCTGCCATACTCATTGCACTCCCTCAGTTCCCTTCAGAAGTTGGTAATACAGAATTGTCATGACCTGAGCTCTTTGCAAGGTGTCTCATCACTTCTTCGATCCTTTATGTCTCTTCAATATTTGGAGATGAGGAATTGTTCCAATCTAAAGTCAATTCCAGATTTAGGAGAAGATTGCATTCTCTTACTCAATTAAAAATTTGGACTTGACCCAATCTGATATCAATTCCAAATCTACCAGAATTGGGTTTTCTTACACAATTAGGTATCAGTAATTTTCCTAATTTGATATCCTTTCTAGATCTATGAGCATTGCATTCTCCTGCCTGATCAACAGTTTTGAATTTTGGAAGATTTAAGCTTTTGCCAGAGGGGTCATTAGATTACGTTGAAGACTCTGGCTATTGGTGAATTTTGTAAGGAGTTCAATGCATTCCCAAGACTCGGTTCCACTTCCATCACATACTCACATGCATCCCTCGAAAAGCTAAGATTGTGTGGGTGGGCTATGCTCAATCTCACCTGGACAAAATTCAATACTTCATTGCTTTTAAAATTCTGTGGATAGAGAGATTTGGTAAAATGGAAGCTTTGTCGGAGTGGTTGGGCAGTCTTTCTTCTCTTCAACAGTTGTATACTGTGGATGGCAGTAACCTGCTGTATTGTGCACTGTGCAAGCCATGTGATGCCTCACCAAACTGAATAGCCTCACTAAATGTGACGTCTCATCAAACTGAATAGCCTGACTATTCATGGTTGCCCCAAATTAAACAATGAGTGGTCCAAGATTATCATTTTCCATATATTCAAATTAATGATGGGTAAGTTTACTCACACCTTATATCCTCAAGGTTGCATAATATGATTAAATATTTTCTAATTGCTATTATTTTAATGTCTGTTTGCTACCCTATTTTTTATTTTAAATATTAAATATTAATTTTTCCAGATGGTGTCCTAAGCTGAGTTATTTGCCAGATTCACTGCACACCTGCGTTTCCCTTCAGAAGTTGGTAGTAGGCTATTGTCCTGAGCTAAAGTCTTTGCCAGGTTTCCCGTCCATAATATTTGGAGAACTAATTAATTGGCCAGAGTCTTATATCTCTCTTCTTCAAAATTTGGAGAGTGCTGCCTTCTACTTCCATTCAACACTCCCTCCAAAAGCTCCAATTGTGTAGGTCGGCTGCACAGCCTACACTCCACTCTCTCCTGGACCAAAACCAATACTTTATTGCCCTTAAAATTCTGTGGATAGAGGGATTTCATAAAGTCCAAGCTTTGCCAGAGTGGTTGGGCGATCTTTCCTCTCTTCGAGTGCTGTATCTTGTGAATTGCTAGAGCCTGATGCATCTTCTCACCAAGGAAGCCATGTGATGCCTCACCAGATTGAAAACGCTGAAGATTTATGATTGCCTCAAATTAAACAATGAGCTGTCCAAGATTAACCAAATTCCATTGGTTGAAATCAATGCTCAGTAAGTCTGCTCATACTATTGTCTTATATTCGTTATTGGTGATAATGTTCCTGGTATGAATACTTAATTGGACACAATTAAGAAAATATATAAATGCTACAATTTAGGTTAATAGTTCTTGAAATAAAGAGTAGAAATTAATATTATCAACCACTCTGGTAACGCCTGAAAAATTCAATTTATGAAATTACAATTTGCAATCATTTGAAAAAGTCCCTAAGAGCAGAGCATATTTTAAAATTTTTGTGATTGATGCCAATTGTCTTGGTGCTATATAAATTTTTGTTTCTGCAAATCATCACAAGACTTAAAAAGTTACTAAAAGCATAGTTTACTCGTACAATTTAGGTTGACCGCATTCCGGTGGTTGAAACAGCTGACTCTGTTACCAATATGTCTTGCTGCTATTCAATTTCTGCTTGCCAAGCTATTTTCTTTCTGCAATTTTTTCAAAACTGAAATTTGACATTGGGAAGTTTGGAATATTGGATTCATCACTGTTAGAGCCTGCTTTATGTCCACTTACTCATTCTTTCTCTCGGCATTTCTAGTAACCTTCACATTTTGATCATGTAAGAGTTCATGGATTAGTTCTTTTGCTTAGGGCTGTCTAAAACTTGACGGTTGATTTTGTTGATTTGGGCTGGGTCATAATTGCTCTGTTTATGAGGGTGAATTTATTGTGGAAAGTGGATAGATGTATAAGAATGAGAAATTGGCTTGGTGAAGGTCTTGCTGATTTTTCATTTCATGGACCATGAAATTTTGTGATCCCCAGTTCTACTAGTGCAAACAAAATTAAAATTAAAATTTCAGACAGCACTGAAAGTGTTGATTGTTCTAATATATCTATACCTGGTTTTTACCTTTTGAAGGAGGCCATATTGCTTGGATTTCTATGGCTAAGTCAGTAACCTTGCAAGAAGTTTGTGTCTGGGAAAATTATTTACTTGATGACAACTGATGCCAAGGCATTTCCCAATTAGTGGTCCTGTTCTTCAGCACAGAGTAGTCCAAAAATGGCCCAGTTCCACATATCCAGATAATTTTTTTTTATCCCAGTTGCATCCTCAAAATAAATTGGTATTTTACTCACAGTCCTCTCTTCTTAGATTTAAATTTTGAATAAACTAGCTATTTGGAAATTTTTTTTTCACTTACCATGTCTCTTATCCTGTTATTTCATTGCAATATCCCTTAAATTTTTGTTTGAAACTTATATTTCCATGTGGAGCATCATATTTTTCTGCACAGCATTTGTAGACTTTGAAAATATTGATTCAATGAATTCCCTTAATTTTGTATTTGACTTGATAGTTTTCTAATAATTAGGGCATTTTATTTGTACGTATTTCAAAAGTCATTTTATTTGTATCATTTTCGCCCTTAGGTGTATCTAGAACTTATGGGAAGAAATATGGAATGTATGAGGCTTTTAACATTATCATTAAGTGAACCTGGAATTTTAAATTCCATCATAGTTTGTTAATGTTGTGAATTTTTTAAAGTTAATTTTCAATATTGAGACATAAATTATTTATTTTGTCCTAATTAGAATTGTGCACGAACTTAAAGTCCTATTTTGTCCTAATTAGAATCGATCTCAGAGCATCTTGAGATTCAAATGAATTGAACTAGACCCTAATTGCATTTTTGTCCTGAGATCAAGTTATGACTATAGATATGCCATATTACTAGTATTTAGACTGCTTAAATATTGAACTTTATTTTCTTGAGCTTTCTCTCTCTTTCCTCAGAAAAATCTGGTTGTTAGTCAATTTGAACCATATTGTAAATTTATCTACATGTTATGATCAGTATATTATACTTGACAACACTTCCAGCAGTGCATTAGGTGAGGCCAGGGATTTTCCTGTGCTTATGGAGTAGTTGCTTCCATCCAGTTACTTCAACAGCTTACTGGATCATGAGGTAGACATCAATAATTAGTCTTTTCCATCTATTTAGGTTTACATTATTTTCGTACCCAACAGGTGACCATTTTGATTGCTATATTATTCAATAATTTTTGTACAATTAGATTGGTATTTCTAAGGTCAAGTCAACCCATCCAACTTATGAAATAGGAGTGAAAAGTTCTATAAGTTGAGCCACTTATGATCAATACTGATAGAAAGTGGTTTAAGCTACCATGGTGTTGATACAGTCTGATGACCTCCATAACGACTTAGAAAAGGAAAGATGTAATACAAGATTCCCTATTGTTTTATTTTTAACACAGCAGATTATCATGCAACTTGCCTCTGAAGTGCTTGGATAATGCACGACTCTGCTGGTTTCTTAATGTTTCTGGATTTTATCAAATGGGTAAGAAATGATTCTTGTGAATGAGTTCGAAGTCATAGGTTGTTGAGGATGCTAACCCAAAACAGATCACATATGGTTTTAGTTGGTGAAATTTTGTTTGAAACATTGGACAATTAATGACCAACCATGTCCTGCTATGAACTCACACAGTCTTTGGTGCTATTAATCACAGATGAAACTTTTGTCAATCGTAGCTAGTCCCAGCAAGAGAGAAAAGGAGCCTTGGAGATTGAGGCGTCTATTCAGATCTTCTCAGGATTATTTTGAGCATACTTTTGAAACAGGCAATCAAACTTATAATTGACTACTATTTCTTCATCCTCAATTCTGTTTTCCTATGACTTTTATTTTTATTTATTTAATTATTTTTATCTTTTTTCCTTAATTCATCGCATAATTATATTGTTGTCATGTGTAGGCAAATGTAAATGAAATACATCTATTGCTTCCAGCTAGCTGAAAAATAATTGGTTATAATTGCAAGCCGACAAACAGAGGAGGAATGTATAAACTTAATATTGAGGAAGCAATTTTCAAGAACAAGCAGGAAGATGGAATGGGGGCAATAATCAGAGATGCACTGGGACTAGTTATAGCTGTGATGACTGATGAGATAGAAAGCGAAGTTTGTGCACGAGTCCGATGAAATTGAAGCCATTGCTACTGAGAGAGTGGTGAATTTTGTAAAGGAAGTGGGATGAAAGATGATGCACAGTTTAGTATAGAGGAATAATGTTCCACTGTTTTTGCTTACATGAATGGATATACTAAATTACCAAACGATCCTTCAGCAAAAACAGTTACATTTTGATCCAAAAAAAACAAGAGAAGCAATCCAACGATGCTACCTCAACTCGTTAGGTAGTGAAGTAACTTAACTTTTGATGTATTTGCTATAGCTGGTAGCCTATTAGCACCTTTCAAAGAAAGCGTGAGGAAGGTGAGCATTGTGTTTGAAATATATTGCTTTTTAGGTGAGTGGAGTCCTACTTTTTGTTCCGTCTTTCGGCGAGTGGCGGACCTCCTACTCCTACAATATACAAATAAACCGGATCTTCTTTCTGCAAGTGGTGGGCCTCAAGTTTTGCAAACGCGTTATGCATATTATTATTGCAACACCATTGCATCTATTCTCTTCTCTTCCTCCTACTCTTTTCAGACCATTAATAATTTTAAATCCATATATTAAATAGAAAAAAAAAGTTCAAGTCTACTTTATTCATGTCATTTTTTAAACTGGAAGTTTGAATTCCAATTTTTTTTTTTAAAAGTAAATTACACATATTACCCTTTTTGTGGTAAACCTTTAAAAATGGATCTACTATGGATCTATTATGTGGTTCAATTTATGACACTTTGTGATTTGTGGATAAAGCTCTAATAGTATACCTCAAATCCTTATCCAACTAATGCCTTTTCTTATAATTAAAATTAGGAATCTTTGCCATCCGCCATGATTTAAATTTTAGGGAGGGTAGAGATTATAAGGGTTTGTTTGGTAAGAGGATTTTGTTTTTGTTTTCAAAACAGTATGGAAATAGTTTTTTAAAAAAAAATTGAAATTAAAACTAGTTTTCAAATAATAATTTTTATATTATACGTGTTTGACTCTCACTTTTAAAAACAACTTTTAAAATAATACTGAAAAGTGAGAACAAAAAAAATGATGTTTGGGAGAACATTTCTATTTTTGAGATTTAAAAAAAAAATTCAAAAAGGAACATAGATTACCATTTTTTGGATAATAATAAGGAAATAGAACTAATGTACTTTAAAAAAAAAAAATGATAAGCTTAAATTTTTTTTTTTTTTTATGATAAAGATAAACTCCTTAATTTAATACTAGCCTTATCACACGCGCTTTGCACATGTGATAAGGTTTTTTTTTTGGATTTAGTGTCATAATTTTTCATTCATCTCAATTTGAGATCTTTCTCTCTTCTATCCAATTAAACTATACTCATAGTGATTTTTATTTTGGACATAAAAAATACATTTATTAAAAAAAAAAAGGCAGTATAAATAGATGTGAAAAGAAAACAATTTAAACACCAACATAAATAAATAAATAAATCATTAAAAGAAAAAAAATGGAGTACATTAAAAATCACATTTTTTTTAATAATTCAAAAATAAAGAAGAAGAGATTTGAAAAAATAAAAACAAAAACCAAAAAAAAAAAAAAAAGTGAGATTATAATTTAGAAGAAAGGAAACCGAAAATAAAATGAGAGAGGAACGTTTAAGTCTTGATAAAGGGGAAAAAAGGAGAAAAAAGAAGCGAAAACATTGGGCTTAATGGTCCTATTTTATAGGGAAAAAAAGAAAAGAAAAAGAAATTGTGTCTTTATTTTTTATATATAATTTTTATTTTGAGAATATAATTTATAAGTGGATAAAACAATTTGAAAATTAACAGGAAAGTAACCCTATATTTTAGGCAATGTTTTAGTGGGAATTAGAGTTATATTTTTATCGGATTGTTTTTTAGTTTTGTCTCTATTTAAGCATAGAGGTGTAAGGGTATTTTTGAACAAAAAAAAAATCTCAAACAGGAAAAACCCTTAAATAGTAATATAGATATAGAAGAGTTTAGATAGATTTGTGAGGTCCACTATTTTCAATTTATTTACATCTATGCCATGAATAGCATTTTGTGTGTCTTGAAAACATTCTCTCAGTCAATTTCAAAATCCTATTTTAAACAAGAAAAATAGGATACGATTATGTACTTATAGAACAACAGTCAAACAATATATTCAAGTGTGGGACCCACTATTTTGTGGTTTGCAAAAGAAAAAACTATATTTAAATATTCTTACCAAACAAACCTTAAGTGACTAACACATACATACACATGTCTATGAGTACTTAGTTGAAACCACTTTAAATAATAAAAAGCCAATCATATGAAAAATAAGGGATATGTGCAAGAAAAAAAAAATTATATATATATATATATATATATATGTAGGGTCACAAATTGTAGCCCAAATCCAGATGAAATAGGATATGGGCCCAATGAGCCCAATACAATAAATTTATGAGAGTGGGTGAAAGAATTGAGTTGGTGATGGGTTTTATAACAGTTAATAGGGGTTATGAGTCTGTCCGAGGAGGATAAAACACAATCAAATGCTGAAATCAAGTCCGAGGAACAATTTTTAGGATAAGTTGGCTATTTCAGATGATGTCCGAGGAGGAAGTTCTTAGACAAATTGGCTATTTCCGTTGGTGTTCTTCTTAATGCTCCAGTGTATCTTCTTCAATGTTTTTCCTTAATATCTCTCGATCCCCTTTTTCTGGAGGTTTTACTCTATTATATAGTCATCCTCCATTCAATCCTACCGTTCACTTATCTACTTTCTAACCCCGTACTCGAGTTTTTCTCCCCTTTCCCACTGCTTTTTGATTTTCTGGGAGTAAAAGTGGTTGTAAACACTGTTCAGAGGTCTTCTCCACATTAATGCGGTCAGGAAAGCTGTTGTACTGCATTTAATGCGGTGGTAACAGCTTTTTCCTTAGATATTTCTGTGTTCTTATCACTTCCCTGTACATTTGAAGTCTATCTTCGTCGCTAAAGCTTCCTGGAAGGTTGTCTAGAGCAAGACGAAGCTCACTTTATTGATATATGTCAGATCCGAGGATGATGACCCTCTCGGACCAACACCCTTGGATATTTATCTGCTCTATTATCTATTACGGGGCCTTTTCCCATGCTTTCTTCTCCTTGGACGCATTATTATTAAAGAGTAGGGTTCAAGCCTAACGCAAAGGCTCAAGTTTTCGCCCCCCACAATAGCCCCTCAAAATTCTAATTTTTCCCTCTCATCCGAGGAGAAAAATTATAATTTTGATATGTATCTGCAATTACAATATCTGCAATTACAATTAAGTTCACAAGGGTATTTAAACCTAGGCACGCAGAAGGGTTATTTCTGCCATTTCACGAGAGTTTCTGATGCTTGGGAACTCACACATCATCATTAAACGCCTTGGACCGCGTTACACTCCAGACATCCAACGATGGAACTCTAATCCAACGGTTCAGGTTTTACCTTCAATATTTGGGCGAGATTGCGTCTCCTTCATTTTTCATCTCTACTATAAAAGCTTCTAGACGTTATTCTTTTCATTTTTCAACAGAGTTTGCGATTTCAGAGCGTTCATATCTCCGCATTCATCATACCTTTACAAAAAAGACTTCAAAGATCCTCCAGAGACAAGAAGATCAGTTCGCATCTTACTCCACGTAAGTTTCGTTCTTCGAGCTTCCTCTACCTTCTCGGCTAACCTCCTCGGCTAACCATTCTACACCTCGCAAGCTAAAAATGGGTAGATTTGAGCGTCTAGTAAAGCCTCCGGCCTTGATAGAGTTGTTCAAAGAAAAGTACCACATTCCCTAGGAGGTGGTGGTGCGACACTGCACCACAGAAGGGGTGGAGTTTGACCGAAAAGTAAAGGAGGTCGTAATTCCTATGATTGCCTTCATAGAAGGAGGCATGACCGTCCCCATGGGTAGGATTACAAGGAATTACTACGTGCCCATAGACTCTGCCCCCACCAATGTGCTCCCAATTTTTTTAGAGTCCTAGGATCAATTGATGCTTTGGACCGACATCTGGGGCTAGGATTGACTTGGTACGACGTCGCTCATTTATATGAAGGCCATATAGAATCCCGGGTAGGGTTTTACCTTAAGTCCCGTTACAGTGTGGTCAAGTTGGTCTCCTGCCTCCCCAAATCTAACAAAGGGATGAAAGATGACTACCTTATCCTATCGGCCCATTGAAGTGACGGCCTAGCCTGCCCAACCAAGCTAGGAAAGTCAGGTGGAGCAATTTAGATCTAGGGTTTCTAACATGAGATCTAGGGTTTCTAACATTAGATTTAAGGAGTACTCGGCTTTACTTTACTGCACTTAGATATCATTTCAATACATTTACATTTATTTGTTTAATTATTTTTTGTATTGCCGAGGCTCTTAACTATGTGATTTGTTTACTTGACAGATAAATTGTTTAGCAACCCAAAGCTCAGCCTAATCAACGTTCCAGCACTTAACTACCTGCTCAGGTCAGAAATTTTTGTGAACGACGACGGGTAACTTCATGCAGTTCACCTAATTTTGGACTTTGAGCCAATTTCTAGGTCATTTCTGGACGTCGGCAATTCTATTCGAGCAGGCGACCACCGTTTAGCACGTATAGATGTCTCTCGACCAGACTTCCTTGCCCCATACGATCTTCCCCCTGTCGACCATCCTATCCCACAAGGGATACCTCTCGTTGCCCAACCGTTACAACAAGTACCACTTGGGGAGGCTATCATCAGAGAAGGCACAGCTTCCCCTTCTTCCTTTGAACAAGAGATTGACAGATTCCAGTTTAAAGAAGAAACAATCCTTTTATCGGAGGCTGAAGAGGGGGCAGACGAGCATTCGTGTGTGCAGACTTCTGCTCAAGTGGTAACTTACATTGCCGACACATCAGACGAGGAGGAAACAATGGCCCCCAAGACCGGTCCAAGCCTGAAGGAATTAATGAAGAATAGGAATAAGGCGCCATCCCCTCAAGATAAAAATAAGTCCAAGCCTCCTGCAAATCCCCCTCCTCCTCCACCTCAGATCCCTGCTGACCTCGGGTTGAAACCTAACCCTGACCTAAGGAGGAAAAGGCCAGTGGATACTGTCGAAAAGGGGGAGTTGGGCCCCTCTAAAGGAAATAAGCAGGCCAAACATATTCAGGACCGTAGGGGTAGGAGGTCTAACTCCGTGGACAATCGAGAGGAAGCCTCGGTGGCCCAAGTACATCGATCTCCATGTACTTGGTCACCCGTACTGGAGGTCGATGGTATGCCCATCGCGTTTGATGCCACGCTTAGGCATTATCACGGGGGGCATGCCGGCCTGATGGCTGAGGCTCTGCAACAGCCTCTCCTTCTTCCTCAGGACATGGCTGCCTACAGGAGTTTTAATCATCCTGACCTCTTCCTTTTCCTAAAAATGGACTTGGCCATGGTAAGCAATTCTACTTATTTTTCCTTCATTTTCATTTACTTGCATTTTATAACACAAGCCACTTTATCATTACGCGTACTAGGTCACGCAACAAGTTTATGTGGCCGAGGAGTGGGTAAAGAACTCTCGCAACGAAACGAGGGCTGCCCAGGATGCCCGAGATACCGTAGAGGCTCAGCTAGGTGCATTGAAAGATAAACAAGCACAAATGGCTGAGGAGGTGAAACAAGCCCTCAAGGAGCAGGCTAGTGCCGAAGCGAGCCTAAAAACGACTGAGAGACAGGCTAAAGACCTTCGCAAGGAGCTGCACTACTACAAGATTAATCTTGCAACAGAAAAGCAGTTGGTGAAAGATCTCCACGAAGAACTTCACAAGGCCAAGGAGGCTACCCAACTACTAAAGGAGGCAGCTGAGGCCGAAAAGCAGGCTACATATGCTCTGGGGGTACTAGAGACTCAGAGTAGGCTTACTGAGGAATTTTCTTCCGTAGCCAGGGATTACTGTGACATCACTTGGGGTAAAGCCCTCGATGCCGTTGGGATCCCTACTGATTCCAGCCTACGACTACCTGAGAGCATATACTATGATTCGGACATTCGAGAGCTCCCAGGTTCTGGCTCTCCTCCCCCCGAACAGCCTGCCTAAGTATCTGAGGCTTCTACAACAAATCAAGCTCCTCCTGCTCCTGTGGAAGTTCCAACTGACTCTCGCCAAGATGATGGCCAAGGGAAAAAAGTTGAAGCTCCTTAGGGCAAGGACAAGAACCAGGATAAGGGAAAAGGCTAGGCTTCAGATACCGCCGTCTCTTAGTCCAAGCAAGTTACTGACCCAGAAGCTCCCAAGACAAAAGCTTAGGACATTAGTCTTATTAGTACATCTATTTTCTTTGTTTACTGCTTTTGTATGTTTTTTTTTTTTTGGAAGACATGTATTTCACCCTTATTATCAATGAAGTAATGGCGAATTCTTTTGTTGTCATTTCATTTCATCATTTTTTTTTATATTTGAATTATACGTATGATTTAGAAGACTAATTCAACCCAAATACAACTAATCCGAATGGTAACTTTAAATAGTAACAATAAATATAACTAATCCGACAAGTATCTTTAATAGTAACAACAAATATAACTAATCCGAATGGGAACTTTAAATAATGTGCTTAAACTTAAATTTAAATACTTAAAGAAACTTAGAACAAGTGTTAACGAACCCCAATCATCTGGTCCGAGGACTCCAGTCATGATTGGATTTAAGTTTAACCAGTTAGTAGAACTGGGAAAAAGTATTAACTAACCCAAATCATCTGATCCGAGGACACATGCATGATTGGATTTAAGTTTAAACACTTCAGAGAACTACAAGTGTTAACTAACCCAAACCATCTGGTCCAAGGACTCATGCATGATTGGATTTAAGTTTAAACACTTCGTAGAACCGCAAGAGTGTTAACTAACCCAAATCATCTGGTCCGAGGACTCATGCATGATTGTATTTAAGTTTAAACACTTCGTAGAACCGCAAGAGTGTTAACTAACCCAAATCATCTGGTCCGAGGACTCATGCATGATTGTATTTAAGTTTAAACACTTCGTAGAACCGCAAGAGTGTTAACTAACCCAAATCATCTGGTCCGAGGACTCATGCATGATTGGATTTAAGTTTAAACACTTCGTAGAACCGCAAGAGTGTTAACTAACCCAAATCATCTGGTCCGAGGACTCATGCATGATTGGATTTAAGTTTAAACACTTTGTAGAACCGCAAGAGTGTTAACTAACCCAAATCATCTGGTCCGAGGACTCATACATGATTGGATTTAAATTTAAACACTTCGTAGAACCAAGAGTGGCATACACATTTCACATAAAGAACAAATATTGATCAAATACACATTTATTAATAATAATACCTTTTTAAGTTATTGACATTCCAAAGGCGGGGTACTACAAGTCCGTCCAGGTCTTCTAAGAAGTATGCTCAAATGCCAGCGTTGGAGGTGATACGATATGGTCCTTCCCAATTCAGCCCCAATTTTCCCCACGTCGGATTTTTTGCAAAGCCTACAATTTTGCGTAGTACCAGGTCGCCAGGGGCCAAAGGTCTTGTCCTTACATGGGCATCATAACCTCGCTTCAGTTTCTGCTGATAATGGGCCAACTGAACCATCGCGTTCTCTCTCTTTTCGTCAATCAGGTCTAGACCTCTTGCTAGGTGTTCATCATTGTCTTTTGGATTGAATGAGCTGGTTCTCGTCGTCGGGAACCCAAACTCCAAAGGAATGACAGCTTCAGCTCCGTAAGTCATTGAAAAAGGGGTCTCTCCGGTGGACCTACGAGGCGTGGTTCTGTACGTCCAGAGTACGTGTGGAATTTCTTCCACCCATTTACCTTTTGCATCATCCAATCTTTTCTTCAATCCACTTAGTATGACTTTATTCACAGCTTTAGCTTGTCCATTCCCTTGAGGGTAAGCCGGAGTAGAATACCTGTTAGTAATCCCCAGCTCGCCACAATAATTTCTGAACATCTTGCTATCAAACTGGAGTCCATTATCTGAGATGAGCACATGAGGAACGCCAAACCGAGTAACAATGCTTTTCCAGACGAATCTTTTTGCATCCACATCTCGGATATTGGCTAGAGGCTCCACTTCAACCCACTTCGTAAAATAGTCTGTGCCGACTATGAGATATTTCTTGTTTCCCACAGTTTTAGGAAATGGTCCGACGATATCTAAGCCCCATAGAATGAATGGCCATGGGCTAGATAGTGGATTGAGGATTCCCCTTGGTTGGTGTATTCTCGGTGAGTACCGCTGGCACTGATCACACTTTTTAACGTATTCCAAAGCTTCTCTCTGCATGTTTGGCCACCAATAACCTTAAGTAATGGCCCTATGTGCTAAGGATCTGCCTCCAGTATGACTTCCACAGATTCCTTCATGCATCTCTTCTAGGAGTAATTCGGTTTGGTCGAGATGAACACATAGCAAATAAGGCCCCGAAAAGGAACGCCTATATAGCTTGCTGTCCTCTGATAGCCAATAACTAGTTGCTTTCTTTCGTATTTTGTCAGCTTCGATTTTCTCCTCAGGCAAAATATCTTCCTTCGAGAATTGCGTGATAGAATCCATCCAACTTGGCCCCGCTCTCACTTGGTTGATTTGAACCATGTTCACTATTGCTGAGGGTCTGTGTAGGTCCTCAACAAAGATTACTCGAGGCAAGTTCTGTGCCGAGGAGGTTGCAAGCATGGCCAAAGAGTCCGCATGCGTATTGCCACTTCTTGGGATATGTAGTAAGCTAAAGGATTCAAATTTCGTCTGCATAATCTTAACTTGACTAAGATATCCCCGCATCCTTTCATCCTTGGCTTCGAATTCCCCTTTTACTTGACCAACAACCAGCCTTGAGTCCGAGAAGAGTTTTATGGACTTCCCTCCCATCCTTTGGACCATAGCCATTCCTTCCAATAGAGCTTCATACTTCGCTTCGTTATTCGTAGCTGGAAAGTCTAACCTCAGAGATTTCTCAACGATAACCATCTCGGAAGACGTCAGTACTAATCCAACCCTCGCACCTTTTTGGTTTGATGCTCCGTCTACATGTACTTCCCATATCTGAGGGCAGTATTGGGAGATTGTATCCACCAATTTTTCATCATTGTCTCTATCTGCTAGTAATTCATTCGCTTCAGGTTCGGTGAATTCTGCCACCAAGTCGGTGAGTACCTGTCCCTTCACGGAGGTACGAGGCATGTACTTGATATCGAAAGCTCCCAGAATTGTACCCCACTTGGCTATCCTTCTCGTGTAATCAGCACTTCTGAGTATGGTTTTTAGTGGGAGTTGTGTAAGAATAACCACTGTATGCGCTTGGAAATAGTAAGGCAACTTGCGCGTGCCAAGCACCACTATCAGGATAGCTTTTTCCAGTGGTAGATAACGCACTTCCGCTTCGTGCAATGACTTACTCACATAGTACACTGGCCGTTGTACACTGTTATCCACCCGTATCAACACTAAACTTACTGCATACGAGGCTACAGCAATATAGGCGAAAAGAACTTCATCTGTCTCAAGACTAGACATGACCGGCGGTCGAGTTAGGTAGTCTTTAAGTTGCTGAAAGGTTTCGGCACAATCCTTTGTCCATTCAAAGTTCTTCCATTTGTTGATCAATAGAAAGAAAGGTCGGCATCTATCTGCTGATCGAGATATGAATCTATTCAAAGCGGCAGCCATTCCAGTTAGCTTTTGCACTTCTTTTGGGTTCCGAGGAGTTCGCATATTGGTGATGGCTTTAATCTGGTTGGGATTAACTTCGATTCCCCTGTGAGTAACCATGTAACCCAAGAATTTGCCCGATCCTACACCAAATGAGCATTTGGAAGCATTTAGATGTAGTTTATAGCTTCTGAGAATTTCAAAGACAACTTGAAGGTCTCCAAGGTGCTCCGACACCTTTTTGCTTTTCACCACCATATCGTCTATATAAATCTCAATATTTTTTCTCAGTAATGATTCGAACATCCTCGTCATCATTCTCTGATAGGTAGAATCTACATTCTTCAAGCTAAATGACATCACTTTGTAATGGTAATTCCCAACTGGAGTAATAAAAGCAGTTTTTTCTTGATCGTCCAGGGCCAAAGGTATCTGATGATAACCCTGAAATGCGTCTAAAAAGCTCATCCGAGGATGGCCGATAATGGCGTCTACCAGCTGATCGATCTTGAGCATGGGGAATGGATCTTTAAGGCAAGCTTTATTCAAATCTGTGAAATCAACATACACTCGCCACTTCCCACTCTTTTTCTTGACCACTACTGTGTTTGCCAACCATTCGGGATAGAAGACCTCCTTGATAGCCCCAACCTGTTTGAGTTTCGTCACTTCCTGACGGACTACTTCTGCATACTCTTTAGATGGACGATGAAGGAGCTGCTTTTTAGGAGCTGTTAATGAATTAACGTTCAAGTGGTGGCAAATGAAGTCTAGATCCACCCCTGGAGCCTCATAAGTATTCCAGGCAAAGACGTCGATGTTTCATTTAAGGAATTCTACCAGTTCCTCCCTCTCTTAATGAGGTAGTTATGATCCGACTTGAAAAAACTTCTCCGGATCGTCTCCTATGGTGATTTTCACAAGATCTTCACATTTCACCTCCTCGGATGTCCCATCAATAGGTGTCATTAGGGGTTTTAACTGCTATGACTCCACTCCGTGAGTCACAGATTCTTCTTCAGGTTTGTGTCAGATGGCTGCTATCATGCACTGTCGCGCCATGGTTTGATCACCCAATATTTCTTCTATTTTACCTCCGGATGGGTATTTGATCTTTTGATGTAGGGTGGAGGAGACCGCTCCTAATATATATATATATATATATAATGGGAGAGAGAGAGAGAAAAAAATAATTATGTGATTCTCAAAAAGAAAAATTATGTAATACACTAATACTCCTTTATAGATCCTTTTTATTTTTTGCAAATAAATTTATATTTTATCTTAATATGATATTCTTTATGTATTTATTATAAGGAGAAATAAATATGGATAGAAAGAAAGATCAATTTTGGAAACATGTTGAGAAATTAGATTGTTGTTTAAATGTTTTCAAATTAGATTTTTGTTTAAAATATAAGTTTTGTGAACATAAGTTTGATGGAGGTGTTTCAAGGATTAAATCACATCTGGCTGAAGTTATTGATCATGATATTGTTATTTGTAAAAAAGCTACTAAAATTGTTCAAGAAGAAGCTTATCTTACCCTAAAAAAAAAAAAAAATGAAAAGAAGAAACTTATCTAGCCTTTAAAATTTAGAGGGCGTACAAAAAGTTAAGGTGATTTTGATTTAATTATATTTATAGTATATGTATGTGCTATAGAGTATAGAGAGAAAAAGACATAACATAATTATATAATTTTTTTTTTAAATTAGAAAAAGCTTATTTTTATAATTCTATAGATCCATATCTTTTGAATTATTTTTTATTATTCTATAGATCCAAGTTTACTATCAATTTTCGAATCCTAATATTATATTCTTTAATTATTTATTGTAAGGCAAAAGAAATATGGTTCGAAAGAAAAATCGATTTTGGGAGTATGTTGAAGAACTAAATGGTCGTTTCAAATGTAAGTTCTGTGAATGTAATTTTGCTGGGGGTGCTACAAGGATTAAAGCACACTTAGCTGGAGTTAAAGGTCACGATATTGATATTTGTAAAAAAGTACCTAAAAAGTCCAAGAAGAAGCTTCTCTAAATATTGGACAGCCTAACAAAAAACTTAAAGGTGCATCAACTTCAAGGGCTAAGGAGAGGAAAATCGGCTCAACTTCAATAATGAAGGATGACAATTTAAGTGGACTCTTTAAAAAGGTGAGTGATGTTTGTAATCAATGATGTAAATATTTTATTGTTAGTTTATATTTTGCCACAATTTTGGTTGAGATAACTAATTCAATTAGTGATTTGAAATGTTTGAATCAAGTAAAACATTATACTAAATTTCATTAATGAATTTTTTGTTATAAGAAGATATTGTGGGGGGGGGGGGGGGGATGTCAAAAATTCACGCTTGCACACACTTGCACACACACTTAGACACAACTTAGACATGTGGCAAGCAGTGATTAGATTACTTTTCTCTAAGCTCCAATGGTGGACATATACGTAAGTGATATAATTTAATCACACATTGACAAATGCGTAAGTCGTGTTAAAGTGTGTGAGCAATTGTGTGTGTCCCTAGAAGAACATTAAATAGTCTAGCCAATTTTATAATCTTTGTACAACTAATTTTTTTGACTACTAATTTTTTACAATTTAATAGTTACAATAGGGGAGAGGAGATTTGAACCTTGGATATCTCAATTAGAAACATAGTCGATGTCAACCGGTTGATCAACAAGACTCTTGGCACTTAGTCACTAACTACTAATTATTCTATGAAAAATTTAGAAGGAAAAATTTTTCATATTAGTTTTTATCTAGCCCCACTTATATACTTTTATATCTAGACCTACCTATATATGGTTGTTTATTCCCCCCCCCCCCCCCCCTTCGAGTCATATGGTTGTTTATTTATAATATAATTGCGCTCTACAATCTACAGTCTACAAATCTTTCTATTATATTTTCTCTTATGCAGAGAAAGGAAGAATACAGAGCTGAAATTATACTAAATGTTGTTGTGGAGGGACTTTTAGCCAAGTTGAGATCAACTGTTATAGAGGACCATATTAGTTTAGAATAGGGTTTCAAGGAGGGGCTAATGGACCTTCTTATCTTGTTAACCCAGATTCAACTCGTGTTAAATGATGTTGAGAAAAGACAAGTAAGTGATGAGTTTTTGAGGAGCTGGTCAGCAAAGCTTAGAGATGTAGCTTATGACATTGATGATGTGCTGGATGAGTTTGGCTATAAGATTCTTCAGCAGAAGGTACTAAGCTCCTATTTACTCTCCAATCGCATTGTATCCCCCCTCAATATGGCAGAAAATATTAAGACCATCAATGAATCATTAAATATACTTAAAGATGACATTGCTAGTTATGATCTTCGAACGGAGTTTGTGAATTCGATCCCTGAGATTAGCTTTGACATGGAGATAGACTCCTTCCTTGATGATTCAAAAGTTAATCAAAATGTTGGACATAACATTGTTGAAGCAACCTATTGTGATAGTGTGATAGAAACCATGGAGACTCTTCCCCAATATGAATTAACAGAATATGATTGTTGGTCCATATTCAAGAAAAGAGCATCTACAAATGAAAGACTTTTAACTCTAGATTTGGAGAAAATTGGAAAGGAGATTGTTAAAAAATGTAAAAGGGTTCCATGGGCTGCAAGATTTTTAGGGGGAATAATGTACTTTATACATGATAAAGGCGAATGGCTATCGATTCAAAATAATAAAAATTGGGATTTACTGAACGATGATAATAATGGAGTGTTTCACATATTAAAGTTAGGATATGATCATCTTCGAACACCATCTTTGAAACGATGTTTCGCATATTGTGCAATTTTCCCTAAGGATTATGACATGTAAAAGGACGAAGTAATTCAGCATTGGATGGCTGAAGGGTTCCTTGGACCATCTAAAGGAGCTAATATGGCGATGGAGGATATTGGTAACATGTATTTCAATATTTTGTTGGCCACTTCCTTTTTCCAAAATGCTACAAAGGATGCCTATGGTGAGATTATTAGTTGCAAAATGCATGATTTGGTGCATGATTTTGCCATATCAATTTCAAAATCTGATATTCTGATTTTGGAGGGAGATTCTGTGGATAATGTTAGTAAAGTACAACCTTTATTTGTCCGACTTGATGGCGAAACAACACTAGGAACTTCATTTAGTGGAGATGGTTTCATAAAAATGCGCACATTGATTTCAGAAAATTTAGACTTTGATGACATGTTATCAAATTTTAAATGCTTACGTGTTTTAAAATTATTCGGGCATAGTGTAATAGGGTTGCCAAATTCAATTGAGCAGTTAATACATTTGAGGCTTCTTCACATCTCACATAGTAAAATTGAGGAATTACCAAAATCCATTACCAAACTCTACAATCTGCAAACTTTAAGAATTGAAGAATGTCCTAAACTCATGAAGCTTCCAGAAGACCTAAGCAATTTGATTAACTTGAGACATATTAATATTATTTGTTTGATGGGGTTATCATACATGTATAGATTACACAAAAATATGAGGCGGTTGACTTGCCTTCAAACATTGCCATTTTTTGGTGTGGGTCGAGATGAAGGTTATCGGATCAAAGAATTGGGACCATTGAAGAATCTCAGAGGAGAAATAGGCATTTACAATCTAGGGTACGTGGAAGATGAGGAAGAAGCCAAAAGTGCAAAATTAAAAGAAAATGAAATATTCAAGTTGGGATTATACTGGGAATATTCAATAGCAGTGGACAGGTATGATAAAGATGAAAAGGTGTTGGAAGGCCTCCAGCCTCACCCAAACTTGAAAAGCTTGAGAATCGAATTCTACGGAGGAAAGAAATTCCCATCATGGGTTGGTTTGTCGCTATATCACAATTTGATTCAGATCTATTTGAATCGGTGTACAGAATGTGAAGAAGTTCCCACTCTGGGGCATTTACCCAGTCTTAGGGTTCTTGAAATATTTGGAATGTGGAAGGTAAGAAGTATAGGAAGTGAGTTTTACAGTTACAGTGAAGGGAGTTATAGAAATACTACTGCATTTTTCCCGGCATTGAGAATACTCAAATTGCTTTTTATGAGTAGCTTAGAAGAGTGGAAGGATGCGGAGGAGTTGACAAGCGTAGGTGAGGTGTTGTTGGTGTTTCCTTGCCTTGAGGAGTTGATTATTAGAGGGTGTAATAAACTGAGAGATTTGCCAGACTCACTGGACACTTGTGCTTCCCTTCAGAAGTTGGTAGTACAGGATTGTCCTAACCTGAGGTCATTGCCAGGTGTCCCGTCCATAACAACACTACCCAGTGGGGTACAGTGTTATACATCGCCTGTTGAATATATGGAGAATGGGGATTGTCTGCCTTCTACTTCCTCCATTCACCCCTCCCTCCAAAAGCTCCAATTGTATGGGTCTGTCCTGTTCCTGGACCAAATTCAATACTTCATTGCCCTTAAAATTCTGTGGATACAGGAATTTGGTGAAATTGTAGCTTTACCAGAGTGGTTGGGCAACCTTTCCTCTCTTCAAGAGCTGTATCTTGTGGATTGCAAGAACTTGGTGCATCTGCCCACCGAGGAAACCATGCGACGCCTCACCGAATTGAAAACGGTGATGATATATGGTTGCCTTAAATTAAGCAATCGGATTGACCACAATCCATTTATTCAATTTCCCAATTTGTAAGTTTACTTATACCTTATATCCTCTTTTGTTTGTAATGGGTGAGAGTATTAATACTTAATTGGACTCCACTAAGAAAATGTAAAAATGCTACAATTTTGGTTAATGATTCTTGAAATAAATAGTAGATATTAATATTACCAACCACTCAGTTAATGCTTGAAAATTTCAATTTATGAAATTACTATTTGCAGTCATTTGTCTTGGTGCTATTCAAATTTTGGTTTTTGCAAATCATCACAAGACTTAAAAAGTTGCTAAAAGCATGGTTTACTTGTACAATTTAGGTCAACCACATTCCGGTTGTTGAAATAGCTGACTCTGTTACCAATTTTTCTTGCTGCGATTCAGTTTCTGTTTGCTAAGCTATTTTCTTTTTGCAATTTATTCAAAATCGAAATTTTCTGGAGATTAGGAAATTTGGAATATTGGATTTATCAATTTTTTCAAATTTAAAATTTTCTTTTTCTCAGCATTTCTTGTAACCTTCATATTTTGATACTATAAGAGTTCATGGATCAGTTCTTTTGCTTAGGGCTGTCTAAAACTTCACAGTCGATTTGGGCTAGGTCGTAATTGCTCTATTTATGAGGGTCAGTTTATTGTGGAGAAATAGGGTTTAGTTGCATAAGAATGAGAAATTGGGTGGGTGAGCGTCTTGCTGATTTTCTTTCCACGTTGGGTGGGTGAAGGTCAGTTTTACTGTTCACTGTTAATGAAATTATGTGATCCCCAGTTCTAGTAGTGCAAGCAAATTTTAACTTAAAAATTTCAGACAGCGCTGAAGGTGTTGACGGTTCTAATATATCTATATATGGTTTTTATCTTTTGAAGGTACCCACATTGCAAAGATTTTGAAGACTAACTCAGGAAGCTGGCAGACAGTTTGCATCTGGAAAATAATTAAGTTGATGACAACTGTTGCAAAGGCACTTTAGGTTTGCTTTCTCTTACCATTTGGGATATTGATACACAATTTACTTCATATATGGTAATTTACAAAAACAATGTGCATATCTACAATGTATAGAGTTATGTTGAGTGCAGTCAAATCACTAAACTTTGGTTTGACACTCTTTGACATGAAAATCATTCTGTGCTTTTGGTGTTATTATAGCTCAGCAGCCTCAGCCTGAGCAGTTTGAAATGCCCTTTGCTGTGACTCTTTTAGTTGCTGACATGGATATAATAAAGTAATTGCTAGTCGTTTATTTGCCATTAGTCAGAAAAATTACAAATGCCTTTGTGTCCCTAACACCTAATAACAGCAAATTCTGTCAATCATTTGGATAATTTGATTTGGAATTTACTTTTTTTCTTCTTTTTATTTTATAGTAGAAACTAAGGGTAATGAATTATATATATTCACAAATGAGCTTCTGTTAACAACTCAAAACTGTTCTTTCTATAACATAACTTTTAACATATTTAATACAATAATCTTAAATCAAAGAGTAATAAAGTAATAAATGTAAAATTTTCATGGCAACAAAATAGACTTGCAAATTTTTTCCTTTACTTTCCCAGTCTTTTTGTACTTAAGAAACTTAGATTCAAACTGATTGTCAAACTCAGATTCAAACTGAATTATCAAACTGAATGCCTTTTCATTATAAGGGCCAGTACTCTTAATCAGATTTTGATGCTCAAACTTGTAACAATTATCTATGCTGCTTTTTGTGTGTGGTGGGTGAAGATGACACACCATTAGCAGCAGCTGAAGTGATTGAAATTGCATGTTGGGTTTTCTATGGTTTTCTACGCCTTTTGCTATCAGACTCAGGCCTGGGTCACTGTAGCTTCACTCCTTGTATCACCTGTGAGGTTTCTTTGTAAGCTATTCAGAATCCAAAAGCAAATAACTAAAGATAACAACAAACTTAAAAAAAAAAAAAAAAAAAAATGAAAGAAGAAAGAAATGAGATAGTGAATTACATATTTGCCACACTTTGACACCTTGAATAAATGACTATGAAACCTCCTTATTAAGTCCATTAATCCTCATAAAATTTATTAGAAATAAAAGAAAAAAACAAAAGTTTTGTATTACTGAGTAAAGAAAGGGAGATCAGTTTTTCTAGCATAATTGCTCCAAGACTAAATACTTTGCTCTACTTCAATACTTTCTCCAAAATGAACCTCAAATTACTCTCAGGTTCCCATCCTTATTTAGCAGAATTAATAACACCTGGATCCGCATTACTAATAGGCCCTAATATATTATTCAATTAGTTAAATATTATTCATCCGCATTACTAGGATGTCAACTAATAATCAGTTTTTTTTTTTTTAGGGGCGGGGTGGGGGGGGGGGTGGTGAGGGCCATGGGGGGACAACTTACTAGAAATCTAACTTTTTAGTTGCATTTTAAAATCCTAGCATTATATTTATAGTTGTTAGCTCATTCTTAGAAGTTAACAAAACTTAAGCTAAAATGAAATCGAAAATTAAGAATCACTAACTACCAAGAACTTAATTTGTCAGCCTTAATGCACCCTTTATCAATAACCACCATTGCTTGCTCTTCTTGATCAATCCCAAGACAGGGGAAACAAAGAATATGATATTGCTGAAAATAAAGTATGGCTCAGAAAAATTTCTTCTTCCGATACTAATAACAAATTCCAAGACCTGCACAACATCATTGCATCTTTTCTATCTTGATATTCTTATATATGTATTTTTGAGTGTTGATGTCGTTGCATCATTGGACAAGATATCAAAATTTCTAATCCACAGGTCATGCTTGGCAATTCTTAAGGTATAAGAGCTAGCCACTTCTAGTTTTTGAATTAGAGGAATTTGATGGAATGGAAGCTTTTCCTGAATGTTTAGGACCTTACAACTGTTCAACTATAGAATCTTCACAATTGCAAGATCTAAATGTATCTTCCCACAGCACACGAGCCATGCAATGCCTCACCTTATTAGAAGAACTTATTTGTCATTGCCCCTAATTAAAGGGAAAATGTGCAAAGGGGAGCAGTGCAGAGTGGTCCAAGATTTGCCATAATCCAAATTTCTGCATCAATGAATGCATTAAACAAGCAGTTTGAAGATCATATACATTGTTAAGACAGATGTCTAGTAAGTTTTCTCCTAGCTCATCCTCTCTTCTTCTCTTATAGCTTACTTTATAGTTTATATCGACCTAGGAATATTTTCATAATTGCTCCCATTTTTTTTCTCTCTTCAGTTTCCCTAAATCTTTCTGTTTTTGTTTTTGGTTATTTTCTATTTAATAAGTTCAATATGTTGCCTTAATGTGCAGATACTAGGGACGGCGTATCTATTGTGTTCAGCTGGAGAAAAATTAATTACATTATGGATTTTAACATACTCCCAAGCTAGAGGAAGTTTATAAGAGTTAGTAAGTTTACTCAGATCTTCTCCTCTCGTCTAATATATGAATTATAAATTCAATCCAATAAGTATGTCATTCGTGGTAATTGTCCTCTCTTCCCTCTCACTTTTCCAGTTTTCCTACAAATCCTTTGAACCTGTTACTTATTATATTTACCATCTTGATATTCTGATAGATGTAGTTTTCTAAGTGTTGATGTCATTGTATCAATATTTGTAAACCACAGGTAGTACTTGACAATTTGACATATAAGAGCCAGAAGTAATTTCTGATGTATCAGAGAATTCTTTTCAAATCCCAAGGATACCTCATATCCTAACCCTCTTTTGGTGATCTAAGTTGTTGGGCCAACTTTGGCAGCTATATGTCCTTTGTTGGAGGCATTAAATTTGTGATGATGTTGGAGCCTTTCCAGAGGTGTTGGGGAAACTTTTCATCTCTTCAAAAACTGAAGTTCAGTTACAAGAACTGCTACTACCTACCAACAAAGCAAGAAGTGAGATCCCTTTCCATGTAATGTTGAATGAAAGTTTGCCGGATTGATTGAGGGTAAGAGATCTTATAGCGATGTGAATCCTAGGAGTTCTGTACAGCTAGATGTTTTGTTTCCTACTGTTTTCTTTGAAATGGATATGGAGGTAGTGAGAGTGGCCCATCGGTAGAATATTGTTAATATTCCAAGAATCACAATAGAGGGAATTCTAAATTGATTCCATTGCAATTATGTTATCAAAATTTGTGAGTTCCCTCATTTCTCGTCTACTTCTCTTTTGATTTCTCTCTTCCAACAAAACCTATCAATGTTCCTTTGTTCTTCTTTTTTCTACTTCCAATTTCCCATACTATTTGCTAAATTTGTTAGGCATATACAATTTACAAACATTTGTTATCCTTCATTTCCCAATTAGTGTTCATGTACTTCGGCACAGAGTGGTCCAAGAAAGCCCTTGTAACATTACAATAAATTGTTGTGTTCTCTTGCATGTCCTTTTTTTTTTCTTTTCTTTTTTCTCTGACACCATTTTCTAATAAATTGCTATTTCCAAATATCTAGTTAAATCATAGAGATATCCCTTCATTGTTGGTGGAAACTTCTATTTATATGTGGTGCATCATATTTTGCTGCATAGCAGTTGTAGACCTTCAAATTTTTGTTTCAATCAATTCCATTAATGTTGTTTTGTTTTTGTTTTGTATTTAAAAATTCTGGTCTACTTCTTATTGTTGTATTGTCTTCAGAATAAATTTTTGACTTGTCAGTTTTCTAATAATTAGGGCTCTTTCTTTTTACATATTACAAAAGTCATTTTATTGTATCATGTTCACCCTTAGGTGTATGTGTAACATATGGGAAGAAATGCTGAATGTATGACTGTGGCTTTCAACATTATCACTAAGTGAACCTGGAATTTTAAAGTCCATTATATTTTGTTAATATCGTAAATTATTTTTAAGTTAATTTTCAATGTTGAGAAATAATCAATGTCATCTATTTATTTAGTTTGTCCTGATTAGAATTGTGCATGAACTTAAATTCCAATTTACTATAACCCATAATCTCGAGATTCAACTCAAATTGAACTAGATCCTGATTGCATTTTTTTCTGAGATCAAGTTATGACTTTAGATATGCCATATTACTTGTAATTAGATTTCTTGAAGATTGCACTAAAACCATGTTGATTTTTTTGTCTTATGTTTTCTCTTTCTCCCCTCAGAAATATCTAGTGGTCAGTCAACTTGAACCATATTGTACATTATTTACATGTTTTGATCAGTATATTATACATGACAACACCTCCAGCAAAGCAATAGGTGAGGCCATGGATTTTCCTGCGCATATGGAATAGTTGCTTCTATCAAATGACTTCAATAGCTTATTGGATCATGTGGTAGACATCTATAGTTAAGTCTTTTTACTTGTTGGTTGTCCTCATAAGCATTCCACTAAAAATCATTTGTATCTATCTCTATTAGGACATTTAAAAATACAAAATTCTATTAAGGTTTTTGATATGAGGCAAGATAATTGAAAGATAACTTAGACTACTTAGTCAATTCGAGGAGACTAAGCCCTTGAACTTGAGGAGAAAGGATTACTGGGATTAATTCTCTACTTAAGTTCCATTCCTTTCTTCATAGTACATATATAATACTCATAGTGAGATAACTATCCTAACAAATTGGAACTAACTTCTATCAAATATAAATTTTAAACAATATCAACCTAATCTACTACTGCTTATTTATCCTCATCTGCTGCTGCATAATTATCTGCCATGTGGCCTTGGGAGACAATAGTTTTCCATTTATTCTGGTGTTTTCTTCTTGTAAGCTTACTCTATTTTCATACCCAACAGGTGACCATTCTGATTGCACTAGATCATGCTTGTTCGGAGGATAGATCCCATTCACTTACATATAAGGTGATTATTCGAAAAAATTTGTACAATTTGGTTTTGTACCTTAGAAATTGAAGTGAAAAGTTCTATAAGTTTTGGATCAGTACTGATATAAGTAGTTTAAGCCACCTCGGTGTTCATCCATTCTCATAATGATTTAGAAAAGGCTAGATGCGACGCATGCTTCGCTATCTTTGTTTCTTTTAACAGAGCAGATTAGTAGCAACTTGCCTTTGAAGTGCTTGGATGATATCTTTTTTGGGCAACACTAGACAGTTAATGACCAGCCATGCCCTGTAATGATCTCTCACTGTCTTTGGTGCCATTAATCATGGATGAAAGGAGCTTTGGACATTGAGGACTCTATTTGGGTCTTCTCAAGATTGTTTTGAGCATGCTTTTAAAACCGAATATCATACTTATATACTCATATTTCATTATTCCTCTATTCTGTTTTCCCAATACTAACTTTTTCTCTTTTTTCCTTGCTTTGTCACATGATTATATTGTTATCATGTGTAGGAAAATGCAATTGAGACAATGTCTATTGTTTCTAGCTGGAGGAACAATTTATTATAATTGCTAGCAGACGTACAAGGAAGAAGCTGGAATGGGGGCAACTTTGAGTATGAATTCGATGAATTCAAGGCAATTGGAAGTTGGAACTAAGTGGAGGAGAGCTATGCATAACAAAAGGCAAACCCTAAGTGTATCCAAGCTTTGTTAAAAAGTCTGCTTTCTTGTTCCCTTTACAGTAGGGAATGATTTAGCTGGAGATGGGATATCAAGCTTGTGAGGGGCCACTAGTCTCTAACCATACCAGCATAAAACTTTGTTGAAGTAACAGTATCAGTAGAGTCATAGATGTATGGATGATCCTATAATAAAATTCGTTATTTTTCTTAATTAAAAAAGTGCTAGTTGAGCTATTAGGCTGTTGGCATGTTGGTGAATTGTTTGTTTTAGGTAGAAGTGGAATTAATTTATGACTGCTGATAATCTGGTTGATATGAACAAATGTGGGTGAAGAGTTGGTTGGGGAAAACCAAGAATCTCATGAGGACTAGACCGATTTTTAACTCTACCTTTCTTCCAACCTTTGGTCCATTGGTCATAATTTTTTTTTTCCCCGTAATGTTATGTTTGCATTTTCCCCAACTAAAGTTTGACCACGTGAATCTATTACTATTGCCACTAAATCCTAGGCTAATGAGTCCTTGTTCATATATGAATATATGAATTTTCTACTGGCATCACTATTAGTTCCACAAGGTCCACCAATTTGGAATCTTATGTAATTAATTTTTTGTGACAACTATTGTTTTTTTTCTTTTTTTGTTGAATTCTTTATATCAATCAGTTTGTAAAATGATTATATATGTGTAAGAGGCTATTTAACAATAGTACTTAAAATGTGACGGCAATTGTTTTGAACTCTTTCATTTTCAATCTAATATCAAAATCGACATTGATATGCTCAATTGCTTGTTGCTGAAATGTCATGCTATGACAATTTTTTGTGGCTAATCGATCATGATTCATGAACCTTGAATACTAGAAGATGGATGAAATGTCGGTTTTGGGCCGTTACTTCTATATCAATGTCATTTTCCAACCAAAGCTGAGTCCACTTGATTTACCCATAGCAGGGAATCAAAAAATGCCTAACAAAACTAAAGTTATCAATTATTGATTTCATTTTGTTAACATCTACTTTAGTTTCTAGACCAAAAATTAGTTTGATTAAAAATTTTTCATCATGCCAGATTCTCCTTCTATGCAATCCTTAATCTTTCTCTATGGACCTGTGCTAGAGTCTAGCCATGGGACAATCTCTTGAATTTCATTAATAACTGGACTGGCATTGTTTGGTTGGGTTGAAAATATTACTTTTCTATCCATCCTCCAACTTATTTCAGCAGCTCAATTGCATTGTCCTCTTCCTCTATTCAGCATTGTGCTGTTTTTTTTTTTTTTTTTTTTGACAGACTTATTCCCCACTGTGCTGTTGTTCTGCAAATGCAAATTTCAGCTGACTACCCTATTGAGAAAATGTTAGATTGGATTATGTTCTTTTCATTTCATACTTCAGATTTTGCTTGTATTTCCAATGGTCCTTCCAAAACGTTATAGGCCAATTCTGTTCATTTCATGTACAATTGCACACAATTTTGCTTTCTTAACATGTGCAATTTGAAATTGTTTTGAACTAAGTAAATGGGTTGAGCCCAGAAAAGGGGAAAAAGAGAGCAAGGGGGTGTTTGGTAGAGTAGTTTGAGAATTGTTGTTTGGAGTTTTTTAAAATACATGTGGGTGAAAAAGTGTGTGGAAATGTGTGTAATATTTTTTAAAATGTAAAAATGTGAGTTTGAACTCACTCACCAAACATGCCCTAAATGGGTTGAAAACCAAAAGTCATTGCTGAACCCACGTCTAAATAAAGGACCTGAGTGTGGGCTATCGGAAAGCATCTCAATAGGATTTTGGGATTTGGACTTAGTTCCACTGCGGCGGAATGAGACCATTCCATTACCACTTCTTTTGGGTGCTTTAGCCTTTTAGGTCTTGAGCCCATTTTTGGGCCTTCTGCTCCTTGATTAAGGTTTCCGGGCTGCACCCATTCTTGGGCTGTTGCCTCACTTTTTTAGGGCTTTCCCTCTTTTCTTTTTTGTTAGGCCCATAGCTCCTAGTTGTGGGCCATTTTGTCCAAGGGCTTCTTCTGTTGACCTGCGGGTCCTTTGTGCTTGTTCTAGCCCAAATTCACCTGGCTTGCGAAGTTTATTTTCTTCAAATTTTGCGTGTTTACAAATATACTAATAATTATCATTGTGATATGTTCACCTTTTTTTAAGTTTTTGATTTAACTAATTTATTTACTCACTTTTTTTTTTTTGGAAATGAAATAAATGGTTTTATAAAATAAAGTAATATACTAATTACCATACCTTAACTTTATAAAAGCTCATTTTTAGTTTTTTTTTTTAATTTTATTTATTTATTATTTTTTTTATAGAAGAAAACCTAAAGACTTAATTGAGAAGAAACGGCTATATTAACTGAAGTGTGGAATAAAAAATGGATGGAACATCCTCTATCTAAACAACATAATTCGAGATATTAAGAAAATGTCTAGCTAAACCATGGGCAAGTTTATTACCTTCTCTCCTTGTATGAAAGCAAAGTAATTGATTGAATTTGATCTTTAACTCTCTCTCAAAAAAAAAAAAAAAAATGATCTTTAACTAATTAAATTTGGTAAATTATTTTTTTAATTATCTAATATAAGAAAAAAAAATTAATTCTTATGTATTAGGGCAGGGAGGACTCTACATGTTAATCAAGGTGGTCATGACTTCAATTTTTTTTATATACCTTAACTAATTTAGTTACCTTTTTTTTTTTTTTTTTTTTTGAGATGAAAAAAATGGGTATATAAAATAATGTAATATATTAATTATGATACCTTAACTTTATTAAAGCTCATCTTTAGTATTTTTTTTAGAAGAAAAGTTGAAAACTTTATTGAGAAGAAACAACTTTATTAACTGAAGTATGTGATAAAAAATAGATGGAACATTCTCCATCTGAGATATTAAGAAAATGCCTAGCTAGACCATGGGCAAGTTTATTACCTTCTCTCCTAGTATGAGAGCAAAGTAATTGACTGAATTTGATCTTTAACTAATTAAATTTGATAAATCATTTTTTTTTAATTATGAAATATAAGAAAAAAAATTAATTCTTATGTATCAACAATACCACCCTTATTTGTGTTGCCTTGGATGGGTGTCACTCACAATTTGCACTCTAAGATATAGTGCTTGTTTCCAAATGCTTTGGAAAACCATAGGTAGTATCAATCTAAGATTAGGTGAAAAACATAGTTTATAAGTTCATCTATGTTACTAACTAGCATTCTAACCTTTTTACAAAGCCACTCAATCTCAGATTAACAAGGTGGGCGGCATAGTTTAAGAGTTGCCTTATTTCAACTATCCCAACGGATCCCTATTTTCTACCTTTGACAAATCTTTTTATTTTTATATTTGTTTATTGAATACACCTTTGAAAAGGTAAATTATGTGTTTTGTGACATAAGATAATATCATGAATCTAGTAATAATTAGTAATTATGATTTGCTACATTTTTCAATTACAAAAATACCTATTTAATTTAAGACATAGACACAAGGAAGAACCAATGACCTATATGAAGACTAACTTGAATTTGCCATGTTATCCATGTAGTTATATAATGTTTTCAATTGGTAATAGACTAGTGATATTGTGTCATTCAGTTACTAATGTTGTTAAATAATCTAATTCATTGTGCGTTTATTAATTTGTAGGATGGTGATGATGATTCGGCTGTGGATGTCCATTCTCCCAATGATCAACACTTATCATCCGATGACGGGCATTAGGCAACAATGACGTAGATTGCGGGCCTCATTTATTTATTTTGATAGGAGTAGGGCTTTTTTTTTTTTTTTTTGGAGAATCGAGAGGGCCTTATTTTGGAGTTACTAGTTTGACATTTTGATATTTATAATAAAGTTTCAAATTTTGATATATATATGTGTGTGTGTGTGTGTGTGTGTGTCGTAGTTGGAAACTTTATTATAACATTCTAGACAATTGGAATGTATTCTTTTGTGTGTAACATTCTACACAGTTGGAATGTATTATTTTGTTCATAATACTCTAAACATTTGGGATGTATTATTCTGTGCATAACATTCTAGACATTTGTGATGTATTATTTGGTATATATTTATTGATATGGTGTAATTAAATATATTTGGTTCATTGGTTTAAAGTGGTATTGTATTTGGCATTTGGTATTGTATTTTTATTACATTACAGGTGCTTGGAAAATATGTATTATAGGTTTATTATAGATGCTTGAAAGAAGAAAAAAAAAACCTATACTAGCGTTTTTTAAACCGTTGGAATAGGGTATTGTCTATTTCATTGGTTACCCTATAGGGGCGGTTTTGAAATTACTGGTGTAAGCAGGACGTATTATAGCGTTTTAAAAACGCTAGTATATGGCTCATTTTTATAATATTGAAATGACCTATACTGGAGGTTTTAAAAGCGCTAATATAGGCAGTACGTATTACAGCGGTTTAAAACCACTAGTATAGGATATATTTCTATTTCTCTAAATACCCTATAGTGGCATTTCTGAAAGCGTTGATATAGGCAGGGCCTATTACGGCGTTTCTAAAACACTGGTATAGGGTTTATTTCTATATCTAAAATGACCTATACTAGCGTTTTTTAAACCGTTGGAATTGGGTATTGCCTATTTCGTTGGTTACCCTATAGGGGCGGTTTTGAAATTGCTGGTATAAGCAGGACCTATTACAGCATTCTAAAAACACTAGTATAGGGCTCATTTTTATAATATTGAAATGACCTATACTGGAGGTTTTAAAAACGCTAGTATAGGCAGTACGTATTACAGCGGTTTAAAATCGCTAATATAGGATATATTTCTATTTCTCTAAATACCCTGTAGTGGCGTTTCTGAAAGCGCTGATATAGGCAGGGCCTATTACGGCATTTCTAAAACACTAGTATAGGGCTTATTTCAATATCTGAAATGACCTATACTTATGGTTTTAAAAGCGCTAGCATAGGCAATACGTATTACAACGATTTAAAACTGCTGGTATAGGCTGTATTTCTATTCCCCTAAATACCCTGTAGAGGCAGTTTTAAAACCGCTACATTAACTAAAGTATGGAATAAAAAATGGATAGAACATCCTCCATCTAAATGGCATAATCCGAGATATTAGGAAAATGCCTAGCTAGACCGTAGGCAAATTTATTACCTTCTCTCCTAGTATGAGAGCAAAGTAATTGGTTGAATTTGATCTTTAACTAATTAAATGTGATCACTTTTTTTTTAATTATGTAATATAAGAAAAAAAAAATAATTCTTATGTATGAGGGAGGGAGGACTCTACATGTTAATCAAAGTGGTCATGACTTTAATTGTTTTTTATATACCTTAAAATTTTGAATTTTAAATTAATATGGGGTTGTTACGACCCTAAAAAAAATCTTGAACATCCTAACTAAAAAACTTGAGCCCATTAAAAATAAAATTTGATCCCTTCAAAATTTTAGTTCATTGAAGGTTAAACCAAAAAAATTGAGAGAAATATTACGTTCACAATATATTCACAACACTTTCACAAATAAATCCTAAGTGACAAGTATAGGTCAAAGCTATACTATACTATACTTTTTTCAGGCCTTTTTTCTTGTAGTGAGTTGTAGGCCATGACATTATGGCATGTGGAGTTGTGTCTCAAAGTGTTCAAAAAGAAGCTTAGGAAACTCAAAAGTCTAACAAAAAGCTTGAAAGTGCATCCACCTCAAGCGGTGTTGAGAAGAGAAAAATCACCTTAGCTTCAACATTAAAAATTAAAGACAAAATTGTCAAACAGGTGTTGATTTAGTCCTAACTCTATACATAGCTGTTTATTTCTAACAAAACCATACCTTTTAACACTTTGCAAACCTTTCATACTAATTTCTCTTTTGTAGAGTGAGGAAGAATATATTGTTGAAATTATCCTCGATGATGTTGGGGATAGACTAGTCACCAATGTAATTTCACTTGTCATAGAGCATACCAATTTTTGGTGGGGTTTCAAGGATGAGGAGAAGGAGGTGAGGATCTAGTTAATAGAGTTTAGAGATGTAGTTTATGGTGTTGATAATGTGCTAGATAAGTTCAACTATGAGATTTTTCGGCAAAAGGTATAGATTCAAAACCAAATGATGAATCAGGTACCTAGCATTTCATTCTGTAATTTTGATAAAGTTAAGACCATCAAACATATGTTGGATAAATTTGTGAATGAAGTAGATGGCTTGGGGCTTAAAATTGTGAATTCAAACCCCAAGATTAGCCTACACAATATAGACTCCTCCCTCAATGATTCAGAAGTTATAGTAAGATAATACAGTGCCATAAAAATTTGGGATTTGTTGGGTGGTGATGATCTCTTTTGAAATTAACGTCAAGATTTGATAGTCTTACAATAACATCTTTAAAATGATGTTTTGCATATTGTGCAATCTTCCTAAGATTATGACATTACAAAGGATGAACTAATTTAGTATTGGATGACTCAAGGGTTTCTTCAACCATCTGAAGAAATTATGGTGATGGAGGATATTGGTAACAAGTATTTAAAAATTTTGTTAGACAAATCTTTTTAACAAAATGCAAAAAAGGATGAGTATGGTAATATTATCAGGTGCAAAATGCATGATTTCGTATATGATTTTGTGCTCTCAATTTCAAAATCAAAATCTTCAATTTCAGATAATTTCAGCTAGGTATGAAGTTTATTTGTTGGATTTGATGGCCAAACAACACCAAGAATTTTATTTAAAGGTGATGGTTTCACAAAATTGTGCACACTAATTTCAGAGAATGCTGACTTTGGCAACATATTATTAGAATTTAAAAGCTTACATGTTTTAAAGTTATATGTGTTGGAAAAATTAGTTTTGCATCTCATACAAAACCCGTAGCGGAAGCAACACAAGTATCTATTTCATTCACGAGAGGTAACATGTAACCTTGAATTCTAGAACAAAGAACAGAAAGCGTACCTTGATACAATAAAATTCAAAACAAGACTTGAGAATACCTTCAATCTTCATCCCAATTCCACATCGTGCCCAAGATGAGTGGTCTCTCAATCAGTTCTTAAGTACGTTGATTCTCCATAAGGAAGGTGTATTCAAAAGATACTTCAGAGAAAGACTATTTTCTCTTCTTTTAACGTGCCCACCACAACCCAGGAAATCAAAAAAATGAAAAACAAAAAACAAAAAACGAAAAAGCAATGTCAGGAAAGAAAACCCAGGAAATTAAAAAAGAAAAAAGAAAAGAAGCAACGTCAGGAAAGAATAGAAAAAAAAAAAACCAAGAATTGGACATAGGCATTTTTGTCCAGCCACATTTTAGATCTTCAAAAAAAAATTCACTTTTTCTCCATTAAGTTTTCTCTCTATTTTAAAGAGAAAACTTTTTAACGATTCAAGGAAAAAATTACCAAGTCCCACTATTTATTTTCTTTTAACTCCACCTAATCAAACACACCAATAATGTATTCATCTCCATTTTTATCCAAATTTTCCACCCACCCTGTTAAAGAATTGGAGGAGAAATAAACATATACTGTCTAGAGAAGGTGGAAGATGAGGAAGAAGCCAAAGTGCAAAATTAAAAGAAAAGGAAATATTCAACTTGGCATAGAGGGATTGTATCCATTCACCCCCTCTTCAAAAGCTCAAATTGTGTGAGTCAGCCTACTCTCTCCTTCTCCTAGACCAAATTCAATACTTCATTGCCCTTAAAATTCTGTGGATAATATTTCATTTATGTGTGCCACCAAAGCTGTTAATCATTTCCATTTTTTTGTTTCTTTCTTAACTGTTGGTTCACTTGGTTAACATTTTGGTTTACTATAACGTAACATCAATAATCATGAAGCTGATGAAGATAATTAATCACTGAAAATTGTTATCTTACGAGGCAAATTCTCTATATATGCTACTACTATAAGTGTTTTTATATATAAATATTCAACAACATAATTACATATATATATAATCACCTAACTTTGATTCTGTACCGTGCCTTATTAAATTGTAAACCCTATAAAGAAGAACAGGGGTCCCAGCAGTCTTATCCGGTGTAGGACGAGCAATATGGTCCATGGCAATGGTTCATGGATCATAACCATTTTAGAATAGTCTTCTCCTTATTATTACTCTTTAAATGTATACGTATATTCCACTCTACACATTTAGTAAATAATTTACCTTCTTTGCAGTACTGACCTTAAACTCTCTTATATTCTTCAGTTCTAGACTACACTAAATCATTTTTTATTTTATTTTAAATTTTATATCAGAAAAATACTTTTTCAGATTGTAGGACATGTCCAGGTGTTGCAAGAATCTCTCTTTCCAACTAACCAAATTTGGTAAGTAACTTTCCAAATGCATTCCTTGTTTGTAGGTAGCTAGCTAGTATTTTACTACTTCTCCTTTTCAGAATATGGAGATATGAACTCTCAGAGTAATTAAAAAACAATATTACAGACACAATAAATTTCACAACATATTTATAATAATAGAGTTGATGAGTTTTTACAAATTCTTGTTTGAACCTATTATTAATCTTACTTTTCAAATTATCAATGATTCAATATCAACTTACCACCTCGATAATTGATTTGTTTGATATTTTAACATTCTTGAATTAAATATTATCTTACTATTGGGATTTATGATTGCCCCAATTTGGAAGGCAATGACCATATTCTGAACTGTTGACACACAGGGTAGTGCCATAGTGGGTAAGTGGTTTAGTTTATTCAAATTTTTGTTCTGCAAATCATCACAAGACTTCAAAAGTTGCTAAAAGCATAGTTTCCTAGTACAATTTAGGTTGACCACATGCCGGTGGTTGAAATAGTTGACTCTGTTACCAATATGTCCACATACTCAATTCTTTCTCTCTGTATTTCTTGTAACCTTCACGTTAATATACGGTAAGAGTTTATATATGGATCAGTTCTTTTGCTTAGGGCCGTCTAAAACTTAACAGTAGATTTTTTTGATTTGGACTGGGTCATAATTGCTCTGTTTATGAGTATGAACTATTCTGGAAAAATGGAGTTTAGTTGCACAATAATGAGAAATTGGGTAGGTGAAGTTCTTGCTGATTTTTCATTTCATGTTTGGGTTGGGGGTCAGTTTTACTTGGGGGACCATGAAATTATGCGATCCCCAGTCCTACTAGTAAATTAAAATTTCAGACAGCACTGAAGGTGTTGATGGTTCTAATATATCTATATATGGTTTTTACCTTTTGAAGGCGGCCAGATTGCTCTGATTTTGAAGACGAAGACTAACTCAGGAAGCTGGCAAGAAGTTTGCATTTGGTAAAATAATTGAGTTGATGACAACTGTTGCCAAGGCACTTCAGGTTTACTTTCTCCTACCATTTTGGATATTTATACATTATTTACTTCATAAATGGTGATTTACAAAACCAAATTTAGTTTATATAGACAGCAAGTTCTGTCAATCATATAGATAGTTTGATTTGTAATTTACTGTTTTTCTTCTTTTTAATTTATAGTGGAAACTGAGGTTACTGAATTATAAATTATCACAAATGGGCTTCTGTTAACAACTCAAAGTGTTCTTTCTATAACATAACTTTTAACATCTTTACTTCAATAACCTTAAATCTAAGAGTGATAAAGTAATAAATGTAAAATTTTCATGGCAACAAAAGAAAATTGCGAGTTTATACCTTAGCTTTCCCAGCCTTTGTGCATTTCGGGTGAAAGGAATTGCTGCATTTTGAAGGACAGAGAGTCCACTGCACCAAACTTCAAGTTTTTATTTCTGAAGACTCTTTATGAATGGGGATTGAAGTCCTCCACTCTCTCCACGTTTTCTTTGATGGATTTCCTAGATACTCTACCTTTGTGCCGTTAATTATATGGCTGGTTTCGTGTATTTTATTTTCTAGTCTTGTTTTGCTTTACTGTTTTTCTTTATTTTGTATACCATTTTGTTTTTTAATATATTGCAATTACCTATCAAAAAAAAAAAAAAAAATCTTTCCTAGTTTTTGTGCACTTAAGAACTTAGATTCAAAGTTCAAACAGATTGTCAAACTGAATGTGTTTTCATAATTAGGGCCAGTACTCTTAATCAGATCTTGGTGCTCAAAATTGCAACATTTATCTCTACTTTTTTTTTTTTTTTGTGTGGTGGGTGAAGATGACACACAATTAGCAGCAGCTGAAGTGTTTGAAATTGCATGCTGGCTTTTCTATGATTTTCCTGGCCTTTTGCTATCAATTTTAGGCCCAGCCACTGTAGCTTCACGCCTAGTATATCGCCTGCAAGGTTTCTCTGTAAATTATTCAGAATCCATAAGCAAATAACTAAAGATGACAACAAACTTTAAAAATAAAAATAAATAAAAAATGAAAGAGAGAAATGAGATAGTGAATACATATTTGCCACACTTTGACCCCTTGAATAAATGACTATCAAACCTCCTTAAGCCCATTAACCCTCATAAAATTTATAAGAAATAAAAGAAAAAACAAAAGTTTTGTATTACTGAGTAGAGAAGGGGAGATTAGTCTTCCAAGATTATGTACTTGCTCTACTTAAATACTTTATGCAAAATAAACCTCAATTCTTCTCAGTTTCCCATCCTTATTTAGCAGAATTAATAAAACCTGGATCCACATTATTAATAGATCTAAAAGATTATTCAATCAGTTAAGAATTTTTCCTTGATGTGCAGGCACGAGGGACAACATATCTGTTGTGTTCAGGGGATGAAAAATTACATTATGAAGTTTTCATCCACTCCCAAGCCAACAGAAGTTTTAGCTGGTTTTTTTTTCTCTCAATTTTCTAATCCCTTCTAGTATATAAAGTATTGATTCAATCCAATAATTGTATTATTCATGCCAATTGTCCCCTCCTTCCTCCCATTGTTCCAACAGCATTTTCTGAACTGTTACTTAGAAAATGAAAAAAAAATTGATAATCCGTTATATTTTCAGGAAATTGTTTTTGCATGATTGGTTTTCGTAATAGCTTTTCAGTCAACTGAGGAAAGCCTTCTATGAAATTATTTTTGCCTGATTTGTGTTGGTGTAGTAGCTTTTCAGTCAATTGAGGAAAGCCTTCATGAAATCTTCTGCTTATTTTCCAACATTTGAGACCATTTCATTAAGAAAGCGGAAAAGCTTATTTTAGTGGTTGGTTGCCACACCAACTACACTGATTACAGGAAATTTTTGAATTATCTAAAACAATTATGAAAATCGTGATTCCATATGAATTTTTTCAAAATCAAAATTTTTATGGCAATTTGGAATTAATATTGAAATGGTTGCTATTAGAGCTTGCTTTGATGCCCATTAATAAAAAAATACACATTCTTTGTCTCAGCATCTCTTTTGAAGTTCACTTATAGGTTAGTCTTTTTAATTTATTGAGCTGAAACTGCAACAGTACATAAATCAGTTCTTGTGCTTAAAAGCTCTCTGACATTTGGCAATAGATTTTGTTGATTTTGGGCTGGTTAATGATTGCTATGTTTATGTGTGAATTGGGTGGGAGAAGGTCTTGTTGATTTTTGTTTTCATATTTGGGTTGGGAGGTCAGTTTTAGTGGATCATATGCAGGGGCTAGTGAGTTAAGTGATCCCCAGTTCAACTAGTGCAAGCAAAATTGAATTCTTATAAAGTTTCAGACAACACTGAAGTTGTTGATGGTTATTCTTCTAATATATTAAATTAAGTTGCACAGACACGGACACGGACACGGGGATACAGCAATTTTTGAAAAATTAGGACACGACACAGCGGTTAAATAATTAATTAAAATTTATATTTAGGCATATTTTTAAATATTTTTAGACATAAAATACGTTTATGTCTAGAATTTAAATTATATAGGAACTATAAATAAGTAAACTAACACCTAAAGTAATTCAATAATACACATAAAATTATTTAATTTAACTTTAATAAATAAAATTATAACAGTAGCATAACACACAACAACAAATTTATAATAACTTATATAAATAAAAAATTAAAAAAAAAAAAATAGGACAGAGCACCCACGGGCCACGGCAGCAGTGAAAAAAAAAAAAAAAACAAAACAAAACAAAACGCAACTTATATTATATAATGCGTTATAACAGTACACCCAACCCATTCACCAAATATCTGAAAGAAAGAATGAAAAAAAAAAAAAAAAAAAAAAAGAGAGCAGAGAAAGAGATGGGACCTGCTCAGTTGTCCACGCCGAGAGAGAGAGAGAGAGGACAGAGGGGAGAGAGTACGGCGACAGAGCTCGCCGATCTAACTCCGGCGAGGGAAGAGGGCAGCGGCAAGCTGGCAGCGACAGAGGGAGGGTGGGTTGAGAAGAAGTGAACAACTTGAGTGATAGCTGTTGGAGGGTTAATGTTTCAACTTTCAGACTCTAAACTTGCCTTAATGTTTTAGGGTTATCACGAAATCAACGGAATAGGTAAGTCCACCTGTTAAAATCTGTGTTTTTTCTCTTTTTTTTTTTTTTTTCACTGCTGGCGTGTCGGACGCGTCGGAGCCGCGTCGGCGCCGTGTCTGAGCCGTGTCGGAGCCGTGTCGGAGAATCAAAAAAAAAAAAAAAAAAGAGACACTGCCAGACACCGGAATCCGGCGCGTCGTACCCGTTCCGGTGTCCAACACGCGTCGGACACGGACACGACGCCAAAAATGGCGTGTCCGTGCAACCTATATTAGTATATGGTTTTCACCTTTTGAAGCTAACAAGAAGATTACATCTCAGAAAATAGCGAATATGATGCCAAGGCACTTCAGGTTTGCTTTCTCTTTATCATTTGGCTTATGTATATATAATTTACTTTGTAATTTGTGCATTACATGACCCTATTCAGTTTTTGTATTTGCAGTCACTGTTTTGTAGCTAATGCACATATCTACATAAACAAAACTTTTAGTCTATGTAAAGGTGTGCATGTCAACTCCACACATATGTTCATATATCGCCAAAACAACGTATATAGACTTGGAAGTAATCAGTGATTGTCTCATTACAGCAAAACTGTGACCACTGATTACACTCCCAACCTTTGGTACACACCTTCTTGCCACGCACCGTCTTCACCTTAGTCACCGTGTCCGGGTCAGACTCCACCGCCACTGCCAGCACCACCAGTGCCAAAATTACCAAAATGCCCTTCGCTTTCATTTTCATTTCTTTGGTGGTGTTTTGGACAAAGAAGCAAGTTTGAGCTTCTGGGTTTTTCTGGGATGTGTGTTTTTTTTTGTTATGCTTTGGTTGTGATGTGAAGGAAGAAGTAAGAGGAAGAGGAGCAGGGGCGTAACCAGGAATACATACTTGGGGGGGCTAGGTTGTAACAGAGATATACCAAATATAATTTTTAAGTCTATTGGATACAAAATTATCAATTTTCATATATTATTATATACTTGAACATGTTGGAAATTCAACCGAAATTTCAAACCTGTGAGAAACAAAAAAATAGAGAAAACAAAACGCCAAAAGTAAAACAATCACACGCACAAGACAGTATTTACGTGGTTCGACAATTTGCCTACGTCCACAGAGTTGCAGGGATTTCACTATTATCAAAGAAAATTATAATGTGCGGCTATAGTGTTTTTCTTTCTCAAAAACAACAACAAGACAAAACCCTAATCACAAAAAAAAACAGCTTTTATATCCTGCACACAGGATTCACAATGGGTTACAAAACGGGCCAAAAATGTTTTGTCGGCCCAAACCTCCGCTCCATGGACTAAGCCTCAGTAAATCTCCCATTATTCGGGTCAGGTCAGGTCATCAACCGAATCAAATCATGTCTGACGACGATTTTTCATGGAATAAAATTCATCCATTATCATCTCTATAATGAAATTCCCTGCAATTTCCTTCTCTATATAAACTATCATATTATCTGCCAAAAGCTCATCCTCCATTCTATTGCGAAGTCTTGTTTTTAACAACTTCATAGCTGAGAAAGCTCGTTCTGTAGTTGCTATAAAAACTAGAAGGGTCAACACAAGACGAATAAGTCTATCAATCATAAAATATATTTTAGACTTTCCTGAAATTTTTAATCCCCTACATAGCTCGGAAATTGTACTTATATTCTGAAAATCTGGATGTTTTATCACATCAAGCTCATAATGTCGCAATTGAGACTCCAAAAGTTCTTGTTCATGTTCAGTGAAATCTTGAGGATAATATTTCTTAACCAAATTGTATATATCAACAATCTTGAATAATCTAAAAGCATCCTTGGGATTTAAAGCTAAACTAAGAATGACAAGTTTCGTTGTTAGCTCACAAAATCTACTTTTCAATTCTTGCAATTGAAAGTCTATTGCAACTGTAAATATGCCAATTCTAGAATGATGTTCCATTGTTAAATCGTCATCTTGACGACGATATCTACCTCGACCTTTAGTGTAACGAGCATTCATATCAGGAATATCAATTTCATGTTGCTCACAAAATGATATAACACTAGCAAGTAAAGGCTCCCATCCATCATCTCTCAACTTTTGAATAAGTGATTTTGTAGTTGAAACTAAATACATGGCATTTAAAAGGTCTTGTGATTGTTGTTGCAAAGCTTAACAAAGAACATTAGTAATTCCCATTATCTCTTTCATCAAATGCAAGATTAAAATAAATTCAAATGATGTTAATACCTGATAAGCTCCCTCGGCATCACCGCGTTGTTTATAATTAGCCCCTTCCTCAGAAATAGTGTTGATAACTTTGCAAGTAGCATCAAACATTTTAATCAAACTACAAATAGATTGAAAATGAGATCCCCACCTAGTATCTCCAGCTCATTGCAAAGTACCAATCTGGTTTGCACCTCTTCCAGTCTCAATTTCATTAGAAGCAATCATATTCTCAACTTGTTCTACTTGAGCATGTTGCAATTCATCACTACGCTTACTAGAACCAACAACAATATTGATAATATTGACCAAATGATCAAAGAATTGATGAACATCTTTTACTTCTCTAGATGCTGTAACTAGAGCTAATTGCAACCTGTGAGCCATACAATGTACATAATAAGCATATGGGCAATCTTTAAGAAAAAAAGCTTGTAATCCATTCCATTCACCACACATGTTACTAGCCCCATCATATCCTTGACCTTGAATATTTTCAATGTGGAGGTTATAACGAGAAAGGACAGCAAATATCTCATTCTTTAAAGTCAATGCAGTAGTGTCTCTAACATGCACAACATGAAAAAAACGCTCTTTAATAAAACCTTCTTTATCAACAAATCTCAAAATGATGGCCATTTGCTCTCTCTTTGACTCATCCCGAGCTTCATCAACAAGAATGCAGAATTTTGCATCTCCAATTTCTTCACGAATAGCATTTTGCACATTATTAGCAAGAATATGCAAAATCTCCTTTTGAATTGTGGGTGATGTATATTTGGCATTTCCAGGAGCATTTTCCAAGACAATACTAGCTACTTTGTCATTGAAAGTTGATGTGAATTTTATCACTTCAATAAAATTGTCTCTATTTTTTGAATCAAGGCTTTCATCATGACCTCTAAAAGCACAAGCTTGGAATGCTAGCCATCGAGCACACTCTATAGAGGTTTTGAGCCGCAACCGATTATTCTCTAATTCTTTTGACGTTTGTTTCTCAATTAGCTTGTCAATATGTCGTGAATAATTCTGTAAATCCTCGCAACATTTCACAGCAATTTTATGTGGAGAGTTTGGTTCTTTCCCTTCATGACGAATTAAAGGACAATTCATTCCATCTTTCACCTTTTTCCAATTATTAAAACCTGTTGAAATGAATACATCTGATCCGGGATGACCTATTGGTTTCTTACTAAAAAGGTAGCAAGGTAGACAATATAATGCATCCGTTGAAGGCGAGTATTCCAACTAATCCTTATGTGAAACAAACCATAAAGGTTGAAATCGACGACGATGAGTATCATTATTGTATGGATAGACTATACCTTCAGGTTGGTATGGACCATTTATGAGATAAGCTCGTCGGATTTCATCTTATTTGTTGATAGGAAATTCACATATTTGTTTACGTGTTCCTGGATCACGATCTATCTCTTCAAATTGAAGTTTTGGACATTTTGAGGGGTGTTCATAACATTTGTTTCTACAGCCACAGGTGTCCTAATTTTTGAATTGCTAACATCTTTTTTCTTAAAGAATGCATCAATTGTTTTTCGTTTGCTCATAATTCTTTTAGCTTTAAGAATATGACTCAATTAACCTGAAAGAATTTTAAAAAATAAAATTTTAATTAGAAATTTTTGCTTAATTATATGAATGTTATTCATACTCAAGGAAAAAACAAAATTTTCACTATAATTTAAACAGTCAACCCATTTTTAATACAACTTTAATTAATAATAACCCCTCAAATAATTTAATTAATTTATCTTTTATAATGTATTGGTTAATTTAATTATATAGCCTTAATTATTGTTATTTAGTATAACAATAAACTATATTGCTTTAATTTATTTGTCATTAATTATAATGCTTTAATCCTAGTTGGTAATTACGAGTATGTTACATGTAAAATACGCGTACATACGTAACAATTAATAAAACTCTCGTTTGCCGATTTGTTTCCAATTGTACAGTAAATTACACATTATTTTGGAATGAGAGTTTCATTCCCGTTTATAACACACAAAAGTTATAAACTGTGGAAACATACGAGCTATAAAATACTAAAGAGATAAAGTTGAAGTCAACTACAGTAATAAATTATTAAACAATTCCTAAGAAATTGCCTTAAAAGAGTAAACACATATCCTTTGTTACAATTCCTAAAATATAACAATAAACAATTAAACAATTCTTTAAAAATTGCAATAAATGATAGCTAATAATTTAATTATTAGCTTTTGAATAAATATTAATTATTATTTAATAATGTTGGTTTACACTAAAAACCAACACGCTGACCATGGACCAACAAAAAGGAATAACCGGATAAGATAAAGACAAATTTATAAAGACAAACAGAAAAAAAAAAAAAAAAAAAAAAAAAAAAAGGTAAAAATCAACCAATGAATGAGTGAGATGCTATTAAAGTTAAAAGAATAAAAAGACTCAGGCAGATTTCATTTCCATTAAAACCATTCGGTCATTCAGAGAGAGAGAGAGAGAGAAAAAAAAAACCTTGAGGGAGGGCCGGACTGTCGGAGCCGGAGCGGAGGAAGCAACGAGTCAACGGCAGATCTCCGATGAGTGATGACCGATCTACTATCTGGCATCTACGATCTACAAAAATTTCGTTTCATTTTTCATTTTAGTGACAGTGAGATAAAGAGAGAGAGAGAGAGAGAGAGAGAAAGAGAGAAATGCCTTGAGGGAGGGCCGGATGGAGCACCGGAGCAGAGGCCGATCTCCGATTTGCGATGAGGGGCGAGGGACGACGGCGACGACGAGCGAGCTGCGGCGTCGCGGCGACGTGACTGTGGGTTTGCTGGGGTTTGGTTTTATTTGTGTATTGGGGATTTTTTTTTTTTAATAGATAAAAACCTCTGTCTCTCTGTGTTCTCTGTGTTTCTCTCTGTGTGCTCTGTGTTTGGTTTGCTGTTGAGTTTGGTTTGTTGTTGAGTTTGATTTGCTCTATAGGCAGTATCGGGCATTGGGGTATGCTTTCTCTGCCACCGATTTGATTTCTTTGCCAGCGACGTGATGGTTGGATTTTCTGATTCTCTGTAATTTTTTTTTTTTTTTTCGGTTGAGAATGCGTGGGCTTGCCGTGAGCGAGCTACTGGGCTCACCGTGGGCTTAGCTTGCTGTGGGCTTCTCTGTAATTTTTTTTTTTTTTTTTTTTCAGATTTTAGTTCAATTTTTTTTTGGGCTTTTTTTTTTTTTTTTTGCTTGAAAGTAGAATAGATATTTTTTTTTTTTTTTTTAAATTTGAGGAGGTTCCTAATTTTTAATTGAGGCCTGGGAGAATGGGTGAGAAATTGGTAGGGGGGGGCCGGCTGTCTAAGGTTGGGGGGGCCTAATTATTTTTTCTTCATAGTCTAATGGGAAATTTTTTTTTTTTGCAGGGGCCACGGCCCCCCCAAGCCACTATGTGGCTCCGCCCCTGAAGAGGAGAGAGTTGGACCGAAGGTCTTTTTCTTTTGAGAAAGAGTGGGGTCAGAGAGTGGTTAAGTGGGGTGCAAGTTTGAGGAATGGACGGTGGATTGGAAGGGAAGGTGTTCGGGGTTTAAGTGGGAACAGGCTGGATTTGTGGGGATAGATCTCTCGCCGACACTCAACAAATGAAGCCTATTCAATTTTACGTAGTCTATGGAGTTTTTTTTACTCTGTTCTAAGCCTTTGGGCTGGCTAGGTAAATTAGGCCCAGCAATCCCAGCCAGCCAACCTAATGTGCTACTATTTTTTTTATTAAAAAATAATCATAATAATTAAATTATTGCTCTTTATCATTAAATTCAATTTTTTTTTTTTATAGATGGTATTTAAAACCTCATATTTTGTATTCAATAGCAAAAGGCTTTATTCAAAATCACAATAAATCTCTTAAAATCTTTAAAAAAAAAAAACTATTTTTTTAGTAACTCATTTCACAAAAAACATACTATTGCTACAATGGTGATATTCTTAAAAATTTTGGCAAATAGCTCAAAGTTTATAATAAAAAATATATTTATATTCCTTAAATGAAGTGGCTGATTGCTTTTGGTGTTTAAAGATTTTTTTTTTTTTAATTTTAAATGAAGTGGTAAAAAAATAGAATTCTTATGTATGGTGTATTGTAAAGTAAGGTGTTTAAAATAGATAAAAATAAGTTTTTAAATTGTTAAAAATTAAAATTTTTAACCCTTTTGATGTGAATGCTTTTGGCCTTTGTGTGAGTTGGGCACATAGTTATATGAATGAAATTTTTATGTTAGCAAGAGTACTTGTAAAAGTGATGATGGATGATTGCAACTTATTATTTTTGTGAAGTTGTGAAAAACAAAAATTTGTTTGTTGCATGACTCTTAAACAATCCAATAATATTTTTATTGGTTTATCAGGAAATTTTTTTATGCCACGTTGGATTCTCAAGGCAAATATCATTTTCTATATTTTGGTCTTTTGGGTAGGTTTAAAATTTTCCCACCTTATTTAATTGATGGAAGGTCACACTATCCCACCGACAAACAAAACTACAAAAACCAATTCTATACAATATAGTATAGAAAACATTTAAATAAAAAATATCTATAGTCTATGGAGTCTTGACTCTCTTCTTCACCTTTGGGCTACTCGGGCTACTCAAATTAGGCCTAGCAAACCTTCTCAAAAAAAAAAAAAAAAGACCCAACAATAAATTTTTTTTTTTTAGAGAGGCCTAGCAATACGTACTAGGCGCATTCTTATTAAAATAGAAATACTTTTAATTATTTGGAAAATCTAACATCTTTTTATTTATACTTTGTTTTTCATTTGTTAAAATCATGTCTTTAAAACACAATTTTACAATGTTTTATTATAACTTAATGAAACCTACAAAGGTAATTTGTCCGAATTGAAATCATGTTTTCAAACACACAATTATAACAAAATATCAAAATCATATTTCCAAAACACAATTCTAATTTTTCAATTCATGTTTCGGAAACATGATTACAACAAAAATACATGTAACATAGTGCTAAGAGCAGCAGTTGTTGCTTATAATACATAATGTGGTTGCTAATGTTCGAATATACCATATATTGATATATAGCCTAAATTTGCATATGTTCAAATCCTTGATTTTGCAAAAATTAGGAGAAATTTCCTTTATATTAGCTCAATCAAGGATCTCCCTAGGCCAAGATCAAAGTTTACATATTCATCAGCTCAATCAAGGATCTCTCTAGGTCTCATCATGTATTTTGACATATAGAAAACACAAATAATATACAAATTACACAATTTTTATTCGATCAATTTATTTCATTCTTTCTTTTTCTTCCTGTCTCAATATGGTATTAGAGTCACATTCTTGTAACCTTCAATAGGTTTTGCCCATCACTATGCAACCTTGCACATCACTGTTTAATGGCATCATCCACAAAGGAGCTTGCTCAATATCACAGATGATCTCTTGTCTTGAAATTGATTCCAAGAATCAGTTACATCTTCAAAAACCAGCCAAAAGAATTAAACTGAAGTTGATTCCAAGCTCACACGTGCTTGCTCAACAATCTTAACCTCACATATTTTTGGCCATTGCTCATTATAATAAAAATAAATAAATAAATAAGAAAAAAGACAACTTAATATCAACAATTACTTATTTCTCTTGATCCCTTTAAATGATCAAACCAGACCAGACCAAATAAGTCATCCCCCCACCCCCCCCCCCCCCCCTCTCCCCCAAAAAAAAAAATCCATTATCACATTCAGTTGCTTTAAAACCCCACTACCACTTTCAGAAATCATAGCCTAAGGCTGGAAATCATTGCCTAAAGGCTGCATTCCACTACACAACACCTGGAAATTTACCTCACAAGTCACAAGGTTACTTATTCTTACAAGTCACAACTTATCTTTTTGGCTTTGATGAGGGCAAAGGAATTATGAGGAGAAGAAAGCAAAAAATTGAAGTTGCTGAAGTAAAAAACTTAATGCCCCCACTTAAAGGAGGATAGAAAATAAAGGAAGAAAATTTATTTTTTAGGTGTTTAGTTGGAAAGAATGAGAGAATGAAAAATTAGTGAGATTCAAGTCTTTCCTACCCTGTCCCTAGGCATGGACTTGCTGGTTTTTTTTTTTTTTTTTTTTTTTTTTGGGGGGGTGTGATACAGGTTGTGGGTACTTTTTTTTTTTTTTTTGCTTTTCTTCTTTTCTTTTTTTTGATTTATACAAACTCATTTTTTCTATCCTCCACTTTTCCACCTCCAACCAAACACAAAGTGATGGAAACTAAAATTTTTTCTATCCTCCCACTTTTCCATGCCTTCAACCAAAAGGACCCTAAGATTAGGCTTAGAAGTTGTAATTAGACCAAGTGCCAACCTTTTTTCTATGCCAAGTAGATATACTCTTTTTGTGCCAAGTGACTATCATTTATTAAAAACTTTGACAAACTTCACAATTCCTCAATATTTTTGGGTGATTTCAAATTAAACCCTTAGATTTTTAAAAAGTTTAATTAGGATATGATTTTTAAATTGTTTCCTTTCATGCCCTTAAGAAGTTACTATTAACTTTAATGATAAGTAGATAGTGGGAAAGGACCATAGGCAGAGGACATTATAAATGATGTCATTATTAATAACAACTTGAACCCCAAAGTTAATCTTAACTAAAATAACAGAAATTCACATAAGTTACAACTAAAACCTTTTTGAATGCTAAAAATCATTTTATGTGAAAATATTAGACCTCTAGTACATTAGAAGAGAATTATTAAATCATATAATAATTAGTTATTTAATTAATGTCATCAAAAAGTTATTTCATGAATATTATTTAATTTCTTGTCCAAATCATATCATATTTTATATAATAAAGTAGTGTCCTAGATATTATAGTTGTGTCAAGTTAGAGCACCCACAGTAGATGTGGGATATGTGCCAAATGCTAAATATTTGGCACATATCCCACACCAAACACAAAAAACAACTCCCCATCAGATACTACATATGTTGTAAAATTATACCATTTGTGTCTGTACCGTTGCAAATTTGCAATAGTTTTGACAGATGTGGTTAACCAAAAATTATTATCTTATTCGACTGTTGATGGTGTGGCTGTTGTTGATGATAATGGGAATGAGATAATATATTATTTTAATGTGTAGTAAATATTATTTTAATGTATAAAAATGAATGATAAAACATCTGATAAATGGAATTGTGGGGGCATTTTTTGCTTCAAGGAAACTCGTGTACTCCTAGGCAATTTTTGCTTGTCCCACATTGGAAAGATGTCATCTCCCTTTCTACCATTGGTTCATGCCTTATAAGGTAGAAAGGGGGAGGACATCTTTCCAATGTGGGACAAGCAAAAATTGGCTAGGAGTACACATGAGTTTCCTTGAAGCAAAAAATGCCCCCACAATAAAAGGATCACCAAACTAGTTGTACTCTTCAACCATTAGTTCATGTCTTATAATGTAAAAAGGGGGAGGACATATTTCCAATGTGGGATAAGCAAAAATTGCCTAGGAGTACACATGAGTTTCCTTAAAGCAAAAAATGCCCCTACAGAGATGTTGTAAAATAATGTGGTAAAATAATAAAGTAAGTCTTTGATGTGGTAAAATGACATAATTTTTGCAACATCTGCTACAGATGCTCTTTACTCTCTTTTTTCTATTATTAATTTTCCATTTTTTCTCCATAATCATGTGGCGCACTAAAAATACATTAAAATAATTAATTTAATTACCATAATTGAAGACTCTATCTCTTTTTCTTTTTTTGATAAAACAAATGATTTATTTTTTAACTAAGGAGCACTGCTACATGTATTGTCCATTGGGCACTCACGAGGAGTGCCTAGTTGCAAAATATCACACACATATTTTACATTTAAAAAAAAAAAAAAAAAGGACATTCATTATATTCTCTAACATTGCATTGGTGCTCCCAGCCCCTCTTTGCTAGTTCATTTGCCACATCATTAATTTGCTTCACAAAAGACATGACGTGGAAGGACATTCCTTTCTTGGCCAAGCAGCATCCTACAATCCAAAATCAAAACAAAATGTTCCGGTGCTAGAACACCATATGTTGTTAGCCAATTGAGGAGAATTTGATAATCAATTTCTAGATTTATATGTTTATTACCTAATTCCAAGGCCATTTTTAAAACCATATCTAATAGCCCATATTTTTGCAATATTATTTGAGGCAATGCCAATTTGAATTGAGAAACCTTTTATCCATCTTCCCTTACTATCTCTTAATACACCACCACCTCCTGCTTTACCAGGATTATATTTATAACTACCATCTGTATTTAAAGTAACAAAAAAGGGGTTGTGGAGGATGCCAATATATTATTTTAGTGACTTTTGTACCTTTTTATTTTTCTATGATATGCAAGATGATAAAATTCTGCAGCTAAATGCAAAGCTTTATGCATAAGTTGGTTAAGTATTTCAAAAGGAGGATTGAATATCCTATTATTTCTAGAAAGCCAAAGTTGCCAAATTCCATAAGCAAATAAAATATTTCAAGGCATCATTTGAAAAGAGCTAGAGGATAAATTAGTCAAATTTTCATGTAACCATTCAACCAGTGATTTATGAAAAAAAGATATTTCTCATTGTCCAGGAAGAGCAATTCATAATTCCTTTGCCCAAGAGCAGTCTTAAATGACATTGTAAAGTACTTTCAAGATTTAGACATCGAAGACACCAAGGCCAATACCAAAGAAGACTCTATTTCTAACCTTTCAAAAAGTTTAAAGGGTAAATTGCAATGAAGACTCTATTTAGATTTTACCCCTAAAGTTTGGGAGTGATTGGATTTTACACCCTAAAGTTTCAGAATTTAGATTTACCCCCTGAAGTTCGGGATGTTTGGATTTTACATCCTGACGTATCAAAACTTGAATTTTACCTCCTAAAATTTAGGATTATTTAGATTTTACATCTCCAAATTTTGAAACTTTAGGGTGTAAAATCCAAACACCTCAAAACTTTAAGAAGTAAAATTCAAATACTTCTAAAATATAGAGGTAAAATTAAAATTCTAAAATACCAGAGTTTAAAATCCAAACATCACTAAATTTTAGGGAGAAAATTCAAATTCTGAAACTTCAAATTCTCCAAATTCCATAGGCCGCGTTTAAGGCGCGGCCTAAGACCATAATCTTAGGCCGCGCTTAAAACACGGCCTAAGATGCTGTCTTAAGCCGCGTTTTAAGCGCGGCCTAAGGCCAAATGGGCTGAGACCAAGCCCATCTGTTTTCAGGCCTATGGCCGCACTTTTTAAGCGCAGCCTAAGATTATGGTCTTAGGCCGCGTTTTAAACGCGGCCTATGGACATAATCTGAGGCCGCGCTTAATAACCGCGGCCTAAGGGAAATACCTATATTAATAACTTACTAATTATATTTTTAAGTATATTAATGTTAGGCATTTATTTTTTATATGTTGTTAATGATATATCATTTTAAAAGCAATAATGAATAATAAAGTGAATTTTTTTTTTTTAAGATAGTTTCAACTTATATGACAAGAGATTTTACTAGTTTGGCTAACTTAGAACCCACAATAATAAAGTGAATCTATAAATACAAACCAAGATCCAAAAGTGTAAATAAAAGATAATTAGGTAATTAATTAGTGGTCAACATTGAAACTAATATGTAAGAAAACTAATCCTTATAAGTTTGGACTATTTCTCACTGTCAAGAGGTTGGATTACAATCTTATCCAAGCTGTATCAGGGCATATCTTCGACATATCAACACTTTTTTCTTCAAAAAAGAAAATTATGAATATCACACACATTTCACACACATGCAAAGGAATCTAGTTTGATATGTATCAAATACGGATACTTAGAAAAGAAAATTTGAGTATCTGTGTATTCTAGTTAATTTGTGAGTCAAAAATTGAGTATCTATGTATCCTAGTTTATTTGTGAGTCATTGACGTTGTACTTGTTTCTCTTCAATGAATTTTCATTGAGACTTCTTTTGTCCTGTAATGATTTTTCCATCAGAAATGTTTTCCTTTAATTTTCTACTTTGTGACCATTTTCTATGTCACCATTTTTTTTTTTTATTGCTTTGGTAATATCAGAGTTCCATTAGGGATGGCCCCCAAAAATTTAAAAAAAAAAAAAAAAAATCTTTTATATACTGATAAAAAAATCTTTTTATATAAAATATAAAAACATCAAACATGCGTAATTTTAAAAGAAAATCTTATTCATTTTACAGGGAAATTAAATTTATATATATAAATTAATTAATTTTTAAATTTTTTTAAGAAAACAGAGTCACATTTTTTTTTTTCAACAAATGATAGTCACAATTCATTTGTGATTAGTGTTATATATATATATATATATATATATATATATATATCCTATTGGGTTATGTTTTGACTTTATTGTGTGATTAATTGTTAAATTTTTTATTTTGTGTTGTTAATCATTGTAGGAACATATAAATTTTGTTTGAGTTCGATTTCTTTATATATGATTTTTTATTAGGTCATGTATAGCACGGAATGATAATATTAATTTTTTGCTATAGGTGTAAGGATTTTTTTTTTTTTTCCCAATTATTGATATGATTAGTATATATGAAAAGTATTTTTAGTGGTAGATTTAGATTTGTATCAATTTTTAAAAAGGAAATAATAAGTTTTTAAGATATAATAAATGAGCCTTTTTAACTTTTTAAAGTTTTTCACTAGTGAGCACATTGGTGCCCATCTTCCTCCTTGTTGCCTTGGGCATGTAGGGATTACCACCTTCCCCTACTATACATTAACACCCCTAAAGTTTGAGCTAATACCAGCTAAGTCGAAGACATTTCAAAATTTACGAACTTGGTCTCTAAACCCAACTTGTTCCATAAACCATTACTCTTTTTTTTTTTTTTTCTCTCTCACAATTATTAGTGACTAAGTTGGTCAGTTTTGAAGTGTCTTGAATTGGCATTAGCCCAAACTTACTTTTGGGCATTAACTATACTATAACCTTTTTTATTAACCAAAAAGAAAACTCTAACTTTATACATTGTTAAAAATCTTTGGGAGAATTACATTCCAATTCCTTGAAATTTGGGAAAATGACACTCCATCCCAAACCTCCAAACCTAAAGGAAAAAAAACAATTCACTCTCTTGAGGTTTGAAGAAATTAACACTATCCCATTTTGTTTATATTAGTAATGAAATATTCTAAACTTTTATATGAACCTATTTACAAAAGTTTAATCAAGGTTAATAAAAAAATAATTGAAAAGTTTAGAATAAAAGTGCAAAATTTATTAAGTACCAAGGCACTTGCAATGGTAATTCTCCCCATAACCTATTGAAAATAATAATAATAATAATAATAATAATAAGCAAAATGCGTACTTAATATTTTTTAAATACTCTTTAATTAAAAATTTAAAGGACAAAGTTTAGTTACAAAATTAATTGTAGTTTAAGGCTACAACCTTACTCAATATCTTTTTATTGGTGATGAAATTTGACAAATCCACTGCTGGATAACATCTTTTTCTTATATCTTCTTTTCCATACTTGCAAAATTTCTAGAAAATTATAGATCAATAGCCATGTCATCAATATATTGTTTAAATTATAAGTTTTTGTAATATAAAATTATGAATAAAATATAAACTTATATATTATATAATAAATAATATATAATTGATACAAAATTTGACATGTGTATTAAAAGTACAAAAAACTTGCAATTCAACGGCTAGATTTTCAAAATATGTAGTAATTTTTATTTTATCGAATAAAGTTATAGTCTTAAGTTATAACCAATTTTATTGCTAAAATTTATCTAAATTTAAAACAATAAATTTTAATTTTAAAATGGAGAATAAATTTTGAAGACAAAAGGCAAGTTAGCACACAACATTTTTAATGGTATTAATATAAAAAATTTTGGTCAACCGATGTCAAAGAAGAAAAGTGTTTTTTTACTTTTAAATTTGTGAGTGGAGTATTATTTTCCCAAACTTAAATCTAAGAATGTGGAGAGTAATTACCCCCAAAACTTTTACATTGTAGGCCTTGCATTGTCCAGACACAGAGTCTCGTCAATCCAAATAAAATTGTGTTGTTTTAAATTTCCCCTAATTTTTGTTGCCTCTTTTTCTCTCCAAAAAAAAATGATAGCCTTATTTTATTTTTATTTATTTATTTTAAGAATAGAAAACCGTGTAGCCTAGGTTTTTTGGTTTTTATTTTTGGGGTGTCACCACTAGAAAAGAACAAAACTTTCTGAAGAATCTGAACGAGAAACGTGAATTGTTACAGCCCAAGAAAGAGTTAATAATGATCTTATCGAGAGAGATGATATAAGTAACGTTCCCCTTGACATCCACTGCTGGTAAGCTTGACACCTTACAACGTTATTTCTTGGTTTCCTCTGTGTGTGTACTAATGTGTTTTGAATGTAAATTGCTTTTCATATTTGTATAATTGTGGGGTTTAAGTAAGAATGCATTAGTGGGTGTCAACAAATTCGTGGAATTTTTGTGTTACTGGCAGGAATCTTTTTCTTGAAGAGTATTTTAAGCACAACATAGTCTTTAACTTGTGTACCGGTGGGGCCTTAGTCAGCTGAATAAATAAGTAGGTGTGAAAAACGTGGGGAAATTTTTCTATGTCCCTTAGCATGGGTTATGCCCATTGTTGTCAAAGGCGAAAGGCGACCTTAAAGGGCCAAGAAGACGCCAGCCTGAGTGAGGCAAGACACCAAATTCTAAATATAATTATTTTAGATTTAGAGATCAAATCTAATGTATTAGATGTATAAGAATATTATAAACAAATTTCTAAAATTCTGTTCCTAATGGATAGGAGATGGTCTATAAAACTAGCTTTTGGGTTCGAATCGGGAGAGAGCCTATGTTTGTGACAAACAGTAAATACTCATATATTACCATTCAAAAACTAGTCTATCCAAACACCAACTAAGTATTAAACCAAATACTGTTCATAAATTCATATTAGGAAGAAGAGAACTCCTAAACAAAACATTGAACTTCATGACTATCCATGAAAAAACAAATGCATTTGAAGATTGAACATTGTAATAGCTTGAATGTGGTTGTATGTACTCGGTTGGTTTTGATTTTTAATAATATTTTACATTACCTATCAAAAAAAATAATAATAAAGCTTGAATTTGTAAACTCCTTATTTTTGTGCGAATCTACAAGTACTTGTGAAAACCAAGTATTAGTGATTAATTACACCTTTGGAATTTTCTATGGAATAATGCTGCTCATCAAATGATAAAATCTACTTATTATACTTAAAAACTCACCTTCCAAAACACACAACAATTATGCTCACAACCACATGCACTACAAGTCAAGCTCAAGATTTTAATAGCTAACTGTTGCAAATTTGGAGTTGAGCTCCCATTCAAACTCCACCATTCAGCTATGTTAATAAAAATTAGTATGAGTAATGATATATCATAACAGTTAGATTTTAATTTGTAAAAAGTGCTTGTCATTTTAATTTAGATATATTTTTATTCTTGCATAAAGTTATCATTTAGAGAATGCCTTTGATGGAAAGGTTTGGTCGGCATAAAGGAAGTATTTAATATTTGAAAGAGGTAGGATAAATTTATTTTTATTCATTTTTAGAATCTTTATTTAGATTAATTAATTTTTTTTCAAATATTATATTCTTTTCTTTTCTTTTTTTGAGGGAAAATAAATATGGTTAGAAAGAAAGATCGATTTTGGAGCTATGTTGAAGACCTAGATGGCCGTTTCAAATGTAACTTTTGTCAGCATAATTTTGCTGGGGGTGCTTCTAGGATTAAATATCACTTGGCTGGAGTTAAAGGTAATGATGTAGATATTTGTACAAGTGTGCCTATAGATGTTCAAAATGAAGCTTATCTAGCAGTTGGAGGGACTAACAAAAAACTGAAGAGTGCATCAAGTTCTAGCAATGCTAAAGAGAGTAAAACCACATTGTGTTCAATATCAAAAGATATGTGCCACGCTACCAATTCAGAGATGTGTGGTAAAAAAGATAAGAATGCAGTGGACAAATTGCTTGCACAACTTGTTACAGTAAATAACATATCATTTGATGTTGTTCAAACGACATCCTTTATTCGCTTTGTGCAAGGTGTTGCTGAATATGGTCCTGACTATAAGTTACCCTCTTATTTGACTTTCCAAAGGAAGCTAATTCCAGACTTGAAGGTAGAAGTGGAAGAGTATATTAGAAATGTTAAGAAATCATGGTTGGTATCTGGTTGTACACTCATGTCAAACATATGGAGTGATGTAGAGCATAGAGCATTTATCAATATTATTGCATATTCTCCTAGTGGAGTAATATTTTTGAAGTCACTTGAAGTTTCAAGAGATAAAATAACAACACTATATATTAAAGATATCATCTCTTCAGTAATTGAAGAAATTGGGTCAGATAATGTTGTTCAGTTGATCACTAATAATACTACTAATTTTGAGTCTGCTGGAGATATGCTTATTAGTAAGTACCCTTGGTTGTACAAAACTCAATGTGCTGCTTACAGCATTAGATTGCTTTTGAAGGAAATATGCAAGGAAGTTGATTGGGTTCAGAAGATAATTATTGATGCAAAATCAATTGTTTCATACATGTATAAGGATAGTATCATTTCGTCCCTTATGAGAGAGTACACAAACCATAAGGAATTGAAACATCCTTGTAAAAGGAGGTTTTCTTCTAATTTCTTGATGCTTCGATCTATTTTGAATGTTCAAGATGAATTGCAGTTACTCGTTGTATCTTCTAAGTGGAAAAATTTGAATCATAATGAAAAGGACATTGCTAAAGTTGCTAGTATCATTCAAAGTGCAGAATTTTGGAGTCAAGTGAAAGAGGTGTTACTAGTGTTGGAGCCTTTGGTTCGAGTTCTTCGATTAGTTGATAATGATTTGTCAACTGCAGGATACTTATATGAAGCAATGGAAATGGCAAAAGAAACAATTAAGCAACATTATGATAGCAATCAAGACAAATATATGCAGATATGGAAGTTATTTAGTTGTAGGTATACTGAAAATATAATGCACCCAATTCATGCTGCTGCGACATTTCTGAATCCTGCTTACTTGTGCAGTGAGAAATTTATAGAGAGTCACGAGATGAAAGATGGTATAAGTTTCATTTTGGAGAATTTGGTGGCTATTGCAGAAAGGGAAGATTTCATGAAAGAGGTGCAACTTTATCGCAATAAAGTACCGAGCTTGTTTACAATTACGGCAAAGACAATGTTGAAAACATCTCATCCTAGTAAGTTCAATAGCTTTGATATAATTTTAATATTTAACTATATTATTTCTTGATAAATTTTATGAGCATATAAATTGTAATTTTATTTGTAGGAATATGGTGGGATTTCTGCGGAGATCGTCTTCCTATCTTACAAAAGTATGCCATTCGAATTTTGAGTCAACCATGTAGTTCTACCTTGTCCAAGGGTTATTGGAATGCATCTGAGCTAGCACAAACAAAGAAGACAAACATGTTGACATCTGAGATGTTGGATAATATGGTGAATGTAAGATTGAACTCAATGATGATGGAGAAATTCAACACAGGTGAATCTCGAAACTTGGAGCCAATTGATCTTTACAAACCATATGAGCTTCCTGAATATGTTGATCATGAACAATTTTTGGTGGATGATGCATTCAGCAGAGTAGTAGAAAAGGGTATTGATGACTGATTACTTAGGATCAATTATTTGAGGCATTTTAATTAATCAAAACATTATAATGGTCCTAAATTTGTTTGTCATGGTTATTGTAGTAATTTTCTTTACTAGTTTAGATTATTTATCAAAAGAAAATATGAAAAATAAAATTCCATATATATTAAATTTAACCATGTTATGCCCATATACTATTTATGAATTGTTGCTCCAAATTCTTGAAACATACTTTTCTTAAGAGAGGCTGAATCATACCTGTCCTATATTGAGTGTACTTACTAACTGTTAATTATTTTAGGAAAAGATGTCATACAAGTATTTATCTAGCTCCAGTTCTATATGGTTTTTTATTTCTACTAGAAGCATATACTCAGTTCTTTGCAATGATTTCCATACTAGTTTCTTTTGTGTAAGGTAAGGATGAATTTATGGCTGAAATTTTCCTGTGTTGTTGTGGAGGGTGCTAGCTAGCTAACTACTAAACATATTGGTTCTGATTGGGGTTTCATGAAGCAAACTAAGTTTCTTGTCTCAGTAACCAATAATCAAGTCATATTGCACGATGCAAGTGATGAATTTGTGGGGATCTGGTTAGTGGAGGCAAGTTTGGCTATGAGATCTTTTGGCTAAAGGTAAAGTTTAAAGCCTAATGAAGGAAAAGGTATGCAACTTCTTTTCATTCTCCAATCCTGCTGTATTCTACTGCAATATGACAAACAAACTTAAGCCATTTGTCAATCGTTGGATAGAATTCAAGATAATATTATTGGCTTTGGACAATGGAGTTTGTGAATTTAATCGTTGAGATTAGTCTAGATAGGGAGATAATCTCCTCTATGATTCGGAAGTTGTACAAAAGGAAGATGATGTTTTAAAACTGTAAACTTGCTAATTAGTGTAAGCAGCATGGTTTTATAAATCAGTATGATCAAAGAACCTTTTTTTGCTCCCGGTTCTTGATTTTGACCAGTTTTGGGGGTTTTTACTAAATTGAGTTGGTGCTTTTGGTTCACGGTCGTACCAGTGGGTCAGTTTCGGTCCAGTTTTTAAAACTATACTAAGCAGTCAACAATTTTTGGAAAGACTTAAATAAATTTAGTGTATAAATATAACCATTGACAAGTAAAGATGCATTTTTATGTACTGTACTGACATGGCTACAATCACTAAATATTTTTATGTACTGTAAAAATCTACAATCACTAAATATTTTGGTACTAAAAGGACTTTAATTCCCATGTTGTCATTTCCCCTTATCTAAGTGCTGTTTCTCTCCTTGTAATTATCATGGTTCTAATGTTTGGTACCAAAAAAAATTGTTATATTTGTGGTATTTAAACATATTTGGATTTTTGTGGATTGTTTTTACAGCATATAGTGCATCAGTGCACGTGACAGATCTGTGATTAAGTGCTATATCTAATGGTGTTCTAGAGTGTTGTTGGCAATGGAAGTACTTCTGTTCGTGTCCTGGTTAACATAGGGTGCCATTTTAGATTTGCTTTTGAGATTGAAACAATTTATATTAAACACTTTTTATCATTTTGCATCACGGATTGATGCGCGACTCTAGTCATTCCATGTTGCTGCAACAAATTTTCATTTTGATGAATGATCTTCCATCTAGGTGTGGTACGGTGGCTGTTGGAATTTGTGGGGCAGCATAAGACTCTGTAGTAGCCACAATATTGCGTGTGCATCTGGTAGTTTTGAATCTGCAACTCTGTAGGCATCCCATAAAACTTGTTAATAAACTCAACTCTAAAATCTTCAAGAAAATACAGAACATAAACCTTTATTAAAACCTTAGGTGAATACAACAAAATGGCTGAAAAAGGTTTTTATTTATTTATTTATTTATTATTAAATAAGGCCATTATTAAGTCCAAAACCCAAGCCCATGAGTCAATGACACAGATTCTTACCATGGTTTACCTTTGAGAAAAGGCCATGGTTTACTCAGTTAGGAGTTGGTCTTTAACTTGATTGCTCAGAAAAAGGGAGTGTTTCTGTTTGGACAAGCTAAAGTGTAACTTGGGCCTTTTGATTTGGGTTTGGCTCAATATGATCCTTCAAACAAAGGTGTATAAGGCCCTTGTTAATTCATGTAAACACTTAATTTGAGAAACAGCATCAAATAGACAGATACACAATCGAGCAGGCTTGAGAAAGACAGATTCAGCTATTAAAAAAAAAAAAGGCTTGAGAAAGACAGTATGCAAGATTAGCATCCACCTTATATGTGTTCATTTCATGGACTTTGCTTGGCTGACTGAGTAGTACCATTGTCTTAGAGCATTTACAGCAAAACATCTAAAAAATATAGCTTTTAACAACTGAAAAAAGCCATTTTATCTATTTTAACAACTCACTTTAAAATATACCCAACATTAAAGGTTCTAGTTTAACACATAACACATTAAAATAATATAAACAACATAATAAAATAATATATCCTACACAATAAACACTACAAAAAACTAAAAAGAGAAAAAAAGGACAGCAATGTATCGTGCTATCTTTGGCAGCTCACTGTAGCTAATAGTTAAAAATTTATAGGTATGACAACCTTGATGTTGAGTATATTTTTAGTATGTTGGTGCTAAACTAGCTTTTTAGTTATGATGACTACTTTATTGTGAATGCTCTCTCATACTGTTTAGGTTGGGTTGCCATTAAAATGTTCAGTCAGGTGCTAATTGGTTTCTCTCTTACTGTGTTGGGTTGCCGTCAAAATGTTCAGTCAGGTGCTAATTGGTATTTCCGTTTTGCTGTTGGGCTAGTTATGCTGGGCCTTTTCCCCCATTGTCTAAGTTGATCTCTTTCCTTCTTCCATGCATTATTGGGGACTGTAAACCACTTTTTTTTTTTTTTTTTTTTTTTTGGTGTGGATAAATGTGAATATTTCATTGAAGGAGCAAAAGGAAGGGATATCTACATTACTTTCCCAAGCCTCCATGACAGCAAGAGAAAGGGATACACATTTACAAAAATATGATATATTTGAGTATAACACATTCTTGCTTAGTTCATGAACTATAGAGTCAGCATCCCTTTTGATCCAACAAAAATAACAACACAAAAGAATTAGCCAAGACTGATGCATCATTCAGCAGTGGCCGAATCTCCTAACATGCTTCCTTCAAATTCTTATTTAAGGCATCACATGAATCTTTGAATCACCCTTAACAATTATACTTTGGAACTTTTCATCTCTGGCCAAATGTAAAGCCCAAATTATGGCAAAAGCTTCAACAAAACTAGGACCATATGGTTGTAAGATGTAACATTGATTTTTTTTTTTTGTTGATAATGTTGTAACATTGATATTATTCTTAGCAATAATCCGATTCTAATTTTCTTAATGATTTGTTATTTCTAGCTTGGTATTTGTTGTGATCCTTGGTACTGAACTATTACTTTATTCAAGTTTGGTGGATACGCACTTCAATATTCAAACATTTGCATCGTTGTTTGACATTTGACATTGACACAATTAACCATTGTAGATTAAATGATCATATTGAATATTTGTCAAAAAAAAAAAAAATGATCATATTGAATAACTCCAAACCATAAGTTAGAATTGTTTAAATTTAAGCAATCAATGCAAAATTAATAAAGAATCTAAGTTTTGCGGAACCAAATTGTTTGTTTTTTTTTTTTTTAAGTCCAAATATGCGCTAACAGGAAATAAAATTCTAAAATAGATGAAAGTAATTACAAGTAAAGATACAGAGAATAAAATCAAGGACTTAATTCTGTTATGTTTGCAAAAATAAAAAACTGTTATCTTGGAATAAAAAAGAAAATTAGCAAAAAGAGATGCTTTAATGTTTTTATTTTTTCTTAAACTGGAACAAAATAAAAATCAGCTCTGAAGTTGAGAGTATCACTTACTCTAAGTTTGAGATTGATTTAGGCTTTAAACATTTGTGATGTTGGTTAACATTTAATAGCAATAGTAGTAACAAGTAACGATCATTGATAACAGGACAAAATTGAACAACTTTTAAACAATGGTGCACAAATACAACTGTGTATAAGAGTGTGTAATATACAACACCGGTGGAAAGGATAAAATATGATTAATAAAACTATGTAAGAATTGAGGTAGAATATGTGTGCATTGGGGTAGAATATGTGTGCATTTGACATCTGATTAAAAGCTAGCATTTTACTTAAATTATCTATTATTTATACGTGTCACACTACTTTTTGTTTAAGTTTATTTCAAATAATTTAAATTTTAGTTTTTTAAGAATAAGCTATCTCTTAACTTTTTTTTATTTCATATTATGTATATATAAATTACAAAAAAAAAAAAAAAAAAAAGGCAATTTCAAATGGACACTTAAAAGAAAGAAAAAACAAATTATGTAGACAAGCGTAGGTGCATTGCCTAAAAGGAAGTTTTTTTTGCTACTAAGCCTTGTAACCTAGTGGCACCCGGTTAAATTGTAACCTTAGAGCATGGGGTTTTTATCTCCCTTAATTACCTAGTGAAAAATAAAATAAAATAAAAAATTTTAATGATTTTTAGAAAGGCATTTTTTTAATCCAAAAAAAAAGAAATTAAAGTATAAAGTTAAAGTTGATTAGAAAGGCCTAAAAAGAAGTTAAAAGTATAAATTACAAAAATAAAAAAATAAAAAATAAAGTAAAGTAAAATAAAAAGTGTTGATTAGATAATGACAAAAATAGTCAAAAGTTATTATAAGAGTCTATTGAAATCTATTTATTTTGGTGAAATTAAAATTTTTTTACTAAAAGTACTGTATATAAATGTAAAAATTAATTGAAATAGTACAGTAAAATTCATAAATAGTACTAAAAATGTTGTGAGATTTATAAATAGTAGTAAAAATAAACTGAATAGTATAATAAATTGGCAAAATTTATTTACACAATTGAATTTGGGACATGGTGAAGAGGACCAGAATTTTGACATTAGGTAAGATTTGATTTTTTTTTTTTTTTTCTTCTTACATGATTGAATTTGTGTTTCACTTAAAATTGATTATTAGATTGAATTAAAAAATTTAAGACTACCTCAATCAAAAGGAGTCATTACTTTTAAACACGTATAACAGGAGTTTAGTTTAGATCAAAATTAATCTATAGTTTTTTTTTTCTATTAAACATTAAAGAGAAATTAATCAAAATTTTAAAAATATTTCAAAAATCAATACTTTTAGAGAAATTTCCAAAGAGTGGCATTCGTTAGAGCATTCACAGCAGTGAAGGCAAAATTTTAGCTATTTAGCTACACCAAAAGTCACTTTATCTATTTTAACTACACACATGCTGTAACAATCAATCTATTTTAACTTTCAATACAATAAAATAATATACACATCACAATAAAATAATATAATCCTCACAATAAAATAATATATCAAATTACCAAAAAAAACCACAAACACCTCTACATCAGCCAAACCTACAACCACCACCACCGGCCATAACCACCGGCCACCACTCTCCTTTGTCAACCACAACACAACGTAGAAAAAAAAAAAAAAAAAAAAAAAAACAAACAAAACCAAGGAACAAGCTACTGCCAAAGCCAAAATACCCAAAACCCACTGCCAAAGCCAAAATCATCCACCACCACCACAACCAAAATCAACCACCATCACCACAGCCACCAAACCATATGAAAAAAAAAAAAAACTCAATCACAGATTGGCGAGAGAGAGAGGTGAGAAAAGACTTGGGTCGGAGACGTTGAGGCCGGCGGAGGCTTGGGCCGGTGTAGCTGAGGCCAGTGGAGGCTTGGGTCGGAGTCGTTGAGAGAGAAAAGAAAGAAGAGGGAGTTGGCCGGCGAGCTGAACGGATCGGCGATGAGGGAGCTTGGGGCGGGTCGACGTGCTGGTCGGCGGAACAAATCGGCGATGAAGGTTGGCCGGCGAGCTGAGGGATGAGGGAGACGAAAAAGCTGTCCGGTGAGCTTGAGAGAAAAAAAAATTTTGAGGAAGAAAGAAGAAAGAAGAAGAAGCCGGAGAGAGAGAGATAGAATAGAAAATAGTTTTTTAATGTGAGAAGAGAGAGAAGTTAATAAAAAAATTTTTTTTTTTTTTAGATGTGAGCTACAGTGCACATCTAAAGACAGATGTGCACTGTAGCGGAGAAGCAAAAATTTTTGCTTATTGTTCCACTGTTGTGAGCTTCTTTTATGTGCAATGGTGCTAAAAAATAACAATATAACTATTTAGTACCACTGCTGTGAATGCTCTTAGAGTCTTCTAAACGGGCAATTTCTTTGAAGACAAGATAAAAAAAGCAGAATGTGACACATGTACAGTGAAATATTAAAGAGACTAACGACTAATTTCTTTGAAGATGAGAAGAAATAAAGTAGGAAGTGACTCATGCACAGTAAAGTATTAAAGAGACATTGAAATCGGTGGAAGACACTTTGTAATAATGAAGATGACATTTTTTCTATCTAAAATGTGAACATGAGAAAAAAAAAAGTTAAAAATTTTCAAGCGTGCTGCGTGAATGTGAACCTGAGAAATTAAAGAAGACAGTGATGGCTTCGGCCCTACAAGGTTCCATTTACATTAAAAAAAAAAAAAAAAAAAAACAGACTTAATAATAGACGTGAAGTTCCCCTCTTCTAAATAATAGTTGTGTCTTCTCTGCTTTCCAAATACTTACAGCATGTATGTGACTTGCTAGAGCACCAAAGTAAATAGAAGAGGTCATGTGTTATGGTTAGCATTTTTCACTTTTGAGAAGGAAGGGTCCTTTTTGGATTGAAAATTCACTGATGAAGAATGGAGAACAATGGTTTAGACCATATGATTGGATGTAATTTTTCTTTTCAATTTTTAATATTTGTGATTAGTTTTGAAATTCGAATGTACAGATGCATAAACATAAAAAAAAAAATGACCACTTATTTATGCCTTTCTCTCTAATATGGATTTTTTATCGACAATTTAATGTGATTTTGTCTTAAAATAAATGAATTGCCTTTATTTTTCTATAATATTAATGAAAATAATGATATAATTACAAATTATTTTACAACTTTTTATAAACGATTAATAAGTGTGTGTAATATATAACACCTCATTGTTTGGTTAGCTTTTACTTAAAGGTGGAGAGGATAAAATATGATTAACAAAACTATGTAAGAATTGATGTAGAATTTTAGTAAATCTATGTAAGATTTGGTGTAGAATTTGTGTGCATTTGACAATTGATTAAGCATTTCATTCTTTTTTTTTTTTTTTTTTTAAAAAAAGCTAGCATTTTACTTAAATTACCTATTAATTGGTAAGTCTCACACTACTTTTTGTTCAAGTTTTATTTCAAAAAATTTAAATTTTAGTTTTTTAAAAATAAGTTAACTCTTAACTTTTTTTTATTTCATATTATATATACATATATATATATTACAAAAAAAAAAAAGCAATTTCAAAATGGACACTTAAAAGAAAATGAAAAAGAAATTATGTAGACAAGCATAGGAATATTGCCTAAAAAGATTTTTTTTTTCAATGATTTTGAGAAAGTTCTTTTTTTTTTTTAATGAAAAAAAAAGTTAAAGTATAAGGTTAAAGTTTTTTTTTTTTTTTTTAAATTTATGGGGAGGTAAAAAGTTAAAGTTGATTAGAGCATCCACAGCAATGGATCTAAATTTTTAACTTTTTAACTACACAAAAAGTCACTTTATGTATTTTACCTTCTCACACCCTACAGCAGTTGAGCTATTTTACCTTTTAACATAATAAAATAATATAAATACTACAATAAAATAATATTTCATTCAACTACTAACACACCACCACAACCACCATCAAATTTATAAAAATCACTGCACAACCACAACCCCACCGTGCCCATCAAAACTAGTGAAGAAGAACAAAACAAAAACCCAAAAAAATCAACACAGCCAAACCGAAACCTATGCCTGATACTTTATCCAATTCGGTATCAACCGACGAGACTTGCGCTGATCATCGATTAGTGATCATAAACAGTGATGATGAGTGCAAAGCGAAACGGAATGCTTCAATTTGAGGTGAGTCGGGTAATGTGGGATCCGTTTTGAGCTAAAAACGGGGAGAGAGAGAGAGAGAGAGAGAGAGAGAGAGAGAGAGAGAACAAAAGAGAAGTGGGTCTGAGGCGATCGGCGGCGTAGGTCTAAGGCGGATGGCGGCGTGGGCCTGAGGTTGATCGGCGGCTTGGGACAGTTGATGGGTCGGTGACGTCGAGCTTCGGTGGCGGCGACGTTAAGGATAAGTCGAGTCGGCGGCAGTGAATGAAGGAGCTTGAGAGAGTGACGTTGAGAGAGTTTTGAGAGATGATGAGAGCTTCGGCACTGTGAGAGAGAGAGAGAGAGAGAGAGAGAGAGAGGCACGAAGTGACTGAGAGAGAGAGAGAACCATTTTTATTATTTTAATCGGGCCGGGAGTAAAAAATTGTTTTTTTTTTTTGTTTAGCTCTCAGCTACAGTGCACATCTATAGATAGATGTGAATTGTAGTAATGGAGCTAAAAAAAATAAGTATAGCTCCACTGCTGCAAATGCTCAAAATGAAAAGGCCTAAAAAGAAGTTAAAGTATAAATTAGAAAAAGTGAAAAAAGGTGAAGTAATAAGTGTTGATTGAATAATGACAAAAATGGTCAAACGTTATTGTAAATGATGAAACTTAAAACTGAAAATACTGGAGTAAAATAATTTTTAAATGTGTAAATAGTGCTGTGAGACCCGTGAACAGTACGTAAACAGTGTATTAACAATGCGTGAATAGTATTTTTTGTCCCCCCAGTAAATTCATGTGATGTTACTATTCATGCGCTGGGAAAAAAAAAAGGTCTGAAAACACACACATGGGTTTGGAAACGCGGATCCAAATCCACGCTTATTCAAGTGGATGGTGACTATGGCTAGCTGTTGTTGTCGTTTTTGTTTCTTTGTTTTGTTTTGTTTTTTTTAAACAAACACACCAAAGAGAGGGGAGATAATGGCCAAAATTTAGATAGACTTTAGGTAAGATTTTTTATTTTCATTTTGCTTTTTTATTTTATTTGTTTACACCATTAGACATTAGGTAAGATTTGATTTTTTTTTTTTCTTCTTACGTGATTGAGTTTGTGCTTCACCTAAATTGATTAGGGTCAAGATGGATTGAATTAAAACTACCTCAAGATGGATTAGGGTCAAGATAAATTAAAACTACTTTTTATTTTATTTTATTTTTATACAAGATAGAATTCTACTCTAGCCTAATCTAAGTGTATACGTATGTGAAATTCTCTTCTGAAGACTTGAACCCTGGTCTTTGCCTCCCACATCTTATAAACACTTATACTTGTGGAGTGACCATCGCACCAAAAGTATACGGTGGAAAGGAGTTACTACTTTTAAACACATATGATAGGAGTTTAGTTTAGATCAAAATTAAACCATAAGTTTTCATTTTTCTATTAAAAATTAAAGAGAAATTAATCAAAATTTTAAAAATATTTCAAAAATAAATATTTTTAGAGAATTCATTAATTTTTTCCATTTAAAAATGTTTTAAGGTGAAATATTATTCCAAAGAGGAGTATTCAAAGGAGTCTTCCAAACGAGCAAAATTTCTTTGAAGATAAGTGGATGGTGACTATGGCCAGCTGTTGTTGTCGTTTTTGTTTCTTTGTTTTGATTTTTTTAAACAAACACACCAAAGAGAGGGAAGATAATGGCCAAAATTTAGATAGACTTTAGGTAAGATTTTTTATTTTCGTTTTGCTTTTTTATTTTATTTGTTTACACCATTAGACATTAGGTAAGATTTGATTTTTTTCTTCTTCTTACGTGATTGAGTTTGTGCTTCACCTAAATTGATTAGGGTCAAGATGGATTGAATTAAACTACCTCAAGATGGATTAGGGTCAAGATAAATTAAAACTACCTTTTATTTTATTTTATTTTTATACAAGATAGAATTCTACTCTAGCCTAATCTAAGTGTATATATATGTGAAACTCTCTTCTAGAGACTTGAACTCTGGCCTTTGCCTCCCACATCTCATAAACACTTATACTTGTGGAATGACCATCGCACCAAGAGTGTACGGTGGAAAGGAGTTAGTACTTTTAAACACATATGATAGGAGTTTAGTTTAGATCAAAATTAACCCATAAGTTTTCATTTTTCTATTAAAAATTAAAGAGAAATTAATCAAAATTTTAAAAATATTTCAAAAATAAATATTTTAGAGAATTCATTAATTTTTTCCATTTAAAAATGTTTTAAGGTGAAATATTATTCCAAAGAGGAGCATTCAGAGGAGTCTTCCAAACGAGCAAAATTTCTTTGAAGATAAGAATAAATAAAGCAGAAAGTGACTCATGCAAAGTGAAGTATTCAAGACTAAAGAGACTTTGAAATCGGTGAAGGGCAATTTGTAATAATAAATGTGACATTTTTTCCATCTAAAAATGTGAACATGAGAAGAAAAAAAAAAGTTAAAATTTTCAAGCATGAATGTGAACATGGGAAATTAAAGAAGATAGTGATGGCTTCGGTCCTACAAGGTTCCATTTATATTAATTAAAAAAAAAAAAAAACAGACTTAATAGACGTGAAGTTCCCCTCTTCTAATGGTTGTTTCTTCTCTGCTTTCCAAATACTTACAACATATTTATCTGTGACATACTGGCGTACCAAAGTAAAAATGGCTGAGACTATCCTTAATATTGCTGCTGAGGAAATACTAGGCAAGCTGATTTCACTTGCTACTGACCTAATTGGCCTTGCCTGGGGTTTCAAGGAACATATAGAAGAGGCCATGTGTTATGGTTAGCATTTTTCACTTTTGAGAAGGAAGGGTCCTTTTTGGATTGAAAATTCACTGATGAAGAATGGAGAATAATAGTTTAGACGATTGGATGTAATTTTCTTTTCAATTTTTAATATTTGTGATTAGTTTTGGAATTTGAATGTACAGATGCATAAACATTAAAAAAAAAAAAAAAAAAAAAAAAAAGACCTCTAACTTATGCCTTTCTCTCTAATATGGATTTTTATTGACAATTTAATGTGATTTTATCTTAATTAAATGAATTACCTTTATTTTTCTATAGTATTAATAAATGTAATGGTATAGCGACAAACTATTTTACAACATTTTTACAAACTGTTGATGTGACCAACTTCTTATTGATTTTCATCTAGAATTCTTATTAATATTACATTTTCATTTACAAATAATTACTTACCGCATTAACAATTTATAAATTTTTTGTAAAAAAATTGGTATCTCTAACATTCTTCTATTAATAACAGAAACTAGGCTAATTGTGTGCACTATATTTGTTTAGAGGTTTTTTAGTCAAAATTTTCATTCCTATCTCATAATCCAATGAAATTTATGCATTTGCCATATCCAAATAGTGCAGACTCCATTGAATGGGACGAGACATAGTCCCAAAAAAATGAATAAACCCACACGCACACACCGATAATAACTTCAATACTATTTTGTTGTTCATTAACTTTTTTTTCCCAAAAAAAAAAAAAATCATGTTTTTTTTTTTTAAATTATGTCTCATCCCACACTTCACTATTTTGGTGATCAACAAATACATAAATCTCATTAAACTAAGGCATAAACCCCGAATCGGAATAAATAAAAAATTTTGACATTAAAACAAAAGTCTTTAAGCTGTTTTTGGCAAGGTCAGTCTAGCATGCAACTATGTATTTGCATTTCTTAAGGAGGAGTTTGGTTTGCCGTAATATTACACCACATTGTAATATTATTTTTTTATAATCTTACATTAATGTAATATCAATGCAAAAATACAATATTACATTGTTTAGGAAGTGATGAGATTAAGGTGGTGTTATATATTTTGTAATTTTATATTATGGTAATGTTAGAAAAAATAAAATAAACTAAAAACTTTTGGGTATGTTTGATAGATTGTAATAAGCATTGTAATCTAATTCTTAAACCTATGGTTTAATTATTCAGTAATTTGGTTATGTTTTTATTATGGAGAATAAATCATTTTTTATGAATAACTATTCTTTAAAATGAGGAATAATTATTCATTTAAAAAATGGTTGTAATAACTATTCCTTAATAGATGTATTTAATTTCTAAAATTAATATATTTCCAAATAAACAAACTTTTCATATGCACGTAACAATTATGAAAATAATAAATCATAAAAAATAACTAATCTCTCTTTCAATTTTATTTTTTATTTTTTAGAAAATATAATTATATTAGTAAGATATTTCCTAAAATATATCCTAAATTTGATTTAAAATGTTTTTATTTCATTGTTTTCAAAGTTTTATTATTGTGTTGTCACCAAATAAATGGATAGTAATAAATATTGTATCAAAACATCTTGTATTTGGGAAATTATAAGATCCTCATGGTGGACAAGTGATGTGGTCCACCATTCCACTAAAAGACTCACGCCAGTTTAAAATTATTGAGTTAATTTTTTTTAAAAAAATAGAAATTAATTACCGATTCAGCAATTTTAACAAGTGGATGTCTTTTAATAGAATGGTAGATAAAAAAATAGAAATTAATTACCGATTCAGCAATTTTAACAAGTGGATGTCTTTTAATAGAATGGTAGATAAGTAATGTGATCCACCAAAAAACTGTATAATTTCTCTTTATATTCCTTGTAATATTTATTTTTATGTAATTACCGTTACAGTTATCAAACATGTTCTTAATGTCACATCAAAACACGTCACAACGAATTAAACTACCCTTAAGAGTATTGATTATCTTATACTTAGGAAAAATATTTTGTATCAAATACTTACTCTTGTATATATTTTATACACAGTTTTTTAAAATTGTGAACACAATTTTAACTAAAATTTATTGATTCCCATTTTGAATTGAATTTTTGTTTTCAGTTATCTTTTTTCAAAGGAATGAGTAAAGCGAGTGTGTGCAAGTCTCTATCAAGATCTAAGAAAATCTTTAATGATGATCTATCAAGCTGCAGCACATGGAAATGTCCCATCCCGAAAGGCTCCTTTTAGAAAAGAGACGCTGACCTGATAAACGTGTGGAAGAGATGTTCCCCACTAAATAAATAAAAGGAAAAAAATAGTAGTTGCTTTTTATCTTTTTAAATGGATAATAGCAGTTGCTGCTAGTATTTAACGTTGCAATTCTTCTCTACTCTCCAAATACTTCAAGCTGAACATCAATTTTGTTAATAATTTTTTTACAATGTAATATCTATAAATCTCAAGCTTTGAGGTTTTATTTATCTTTTATTTATTTATTTCCTTTTATTTTTAATATTCCCCGCAAAGATGAAATTAAATAGCCAAAGATAATTATTTTGCACGTGTTTTGTATAAAGCAAATGTCACAACATTATTCATGTAAGCCTCCAAATCCCTACATCTTGACCAAGTATGCATATTTCATAATGAAATGGCATAAATATTATTCAATGTGTATGTTTTATCATTTAATTCTTTTTTCTTTCTTGTCTGTTAAATTTGGTTTATCATTTAATTCTTTTTTTTCTTTCATAAGGAAATGGCATAAATATTCTTTGTTTCTTTCTTGCCAATTTTTTTTGGGCTTATAAGTTAGAATTGTTTAAATTTAAGCAATCAAGCAAAATTAATAAAGAATCTAAATTTTGAGGAACTGAATTGGTTTTCTTTTTTAAAATCCAAATATGTGCTAACAAGAAATAAAATTATAAAAATAAATAAAAGTAATTACAAGTTGGGATACAAAGAATAAAATAAAGGACTTATTTTTGTTATGTTTGCCAAAAAAAAAAAAAATACTGTTATCTTGAAATAAAAAAGAAATTAACAAAAAGATATGTTTTAGGGTCCGTTTGGTACATAAATTTAAACATTTATTTTCAGTTTTTAAACAACATTACACATATTTTTACATACTTTTTCACCTACATATATTTCTAAAAAAATAAAAAATTATTATTTAAACACATGTACCAAACGAATCCTTAATATTTTTATTTTCCCTTAAACTGAAACAAAATAAAAATTAGTTTTGAAGTTGAGAGTACCACTTTCTCTAATTTTTAGATTGATTTATGCTTTAAAACATTTGCTATGTTGTTTAGCATTTATTAGCAACAGTAATAACGTGTAATGATCATTAATATATAGGACAAAATTAAACAACTCTATTTCTTATACATTAAGATTGAAATTGTTTAAATTTAAACATTGCAAAACAAGTTCTTAGTTTTGTGCTTTGGTTCTCGTTAACTTGTAATTTTTATTTCTCATTAATTCATATTTGTCAAATTTATATTTGTTATCAATTTGATCTTTAAAAATTAGAAGTTAACGAGTGCTGGTCCTGTTTGTTCAAGCCTGGGCCCCATCTTGAAAGACACAACACAACCCATCTTCTTTATTATCTTCAGTCTATTATTAGTTATTACCTTCCCCCTCTCTCTCTCTCTCTCTCTCTCTTACTATTCCTGGCCTCCATTATTGACTGCATCTTCCTATGACATTGACTTGCTTTAAAAGCTTGTTGCAGAAATGTCGTGCTACAATAATTGAGTGACTCAACTGATCATAATTCATAAACCTTAAAGACCAAAAAAATTTGATTAATGAAATGTCAGTTTTGGGCCTTTATTTATAATATTAATGTCATTTTTACAACCAAAGGAGATACCCCCTAGTAAGATTCAAAATATGCCTAACAAAACGAAGTTTTCAATTATTAATTTCATTTATTAACATACACTTAAATTTCTAGCAAAAAATGAAAATGAAAAAGAAAAAGAGTTTTTTGATTCTGCGTATAATTTCTCGGTTGGTTGAGTCTGGACATGTAGCAATCTCTTCAATAATTCCAAGGTTCAAATCTAACCAACAACTTGGGGACATCACTTTGGTCCTATCACATCCCAGCTACACTTTGTTCACGTGATCTGGTCTGATCTGCTGCTGAATTTGACAAGTCCATTCAGATCTCAAAGCTCACTTTTCAGACAACAAAAGGTTAAGGCAAATCTTTTGATAATCAAAAGGTTAAGGCAAATTAATTAATTGTATTAACAAATCGGAGTTAAAACAATCTCTTCTGTTCTGTCTGCTTCTAGAAGGAAATTCTAGTGCTGTGGGTATAAAATTTTTGCAACAAATTATACTTAGTTGGATATTATTGATTGTTATGAATGAAAAATAATAATTTAAGCAGTGAATTCGAACTAGAAAAATTAAACTCTTAGTTCTTTTTTTAAACATTTGTTATCCTTCTGTATGGTTCAAACCTTTAACAATCATTAATACAAAAAATAAAAAATAGAAGACTTTCTTATTCTTTTTCAAATGAAGTTTGACACATAAAAGAAACAATAATCTATTAATTATGATATAAATAAAAATAATAGTTGCATAGATGATTCCTAAAAATGAAGGAAAAATTAAAAAAAAAAAAAAAACTTTATAAGATGGGTAATGCGGCGTGTGTGGGGGACAAATTTATTATAAACTTTACATTTGTGATAATATAAACTCTTTCTGGGTGAGTTGGTTGGGAAAAACCGAAAAACCAAAGAATCTCAGGAGGCTTTTTAAAACAAAGAAGGGCCATGGTAATTAGTTGGAACTCTTCTAAAATTTCCAAGATAAGAACCAAATTAACCTTTGAATTAATTTATAAATGTGTCCTGAAAGTAGAGATTATGTAAATGCATAGTATTTGGGTCATGAGCGATGAATTAGTTAGGGATAAAAGTAAAATAATAGAGACCGTTAAAAAAAAAAAAGCATGTTTAATAAAGTATTTTAAACATATTTTTTGTACTGAATACTTTAAATACATATTTTTTACGATACTTTTTAAATTATAATTTTCACCTCTTTTTAATCAAAGCTGTATTTAAAGGGTCTGCGGCTAATGCTTTCCGTGCTTTTACGCATGGTAAAAGTAAAACAACTGTGATGTTTGCACAAGAGATTCCCTGTTGACTGGCAGATGGAGATGATTATATTTGCACAGGAATTCCAACTACCGACACTTCGGATCCATTTTCTCTTCAATAATTGAGATACGGAAGGAAACTTTAGCAAAGGTTCACAAACGCGTTTTACAAGTTGCCAGACCATTACGGCTTTGTTTGGATTAGTTTATTTTGTTAAAATCAATTTTTTTTAATAAACTGTAAAAAAAAAAAAAAAAATTAAAATAATATAATAAAATCTATAAATAGTTCTAAAAAATAAAATAAAATTTATAAATAATAAAAATAAATTAAATAATAAAATAAACTTCCTTTTAAAAACACACCCTATGTCTTTTTCTTCTCTTCCTCTCTATTCTTCTCTTAGACTATTTCTATTTCCTTCTCTCTCTCTCTTTTTGATCAGCTCCTTCTCTCTTTCTCTCCCTCTTCCTGACGTCCAGTGACTGCATCTACCTTTTGCAAGCTACTACAGTAAGTGCACCCTCACATGTCTTTCATGCTATTCAATTTTATTACTATTTTAAATTGGCTGAATATGTAGTTTTACTAATCACTAATCATTTCAATTCATATATTATATCGGAAAAAAAATAATCAAATCTACTTTATTCAAGTTATTTAAACTAGAAGATAAAATCCAAATCTTTATTATTATTTTTTTGAGGTAAATTGCATATATCCGGTATATTCTTAATATATGCAACTATTACGTGGTTCATTTTTTATGACACTTACGGACTTATCTCTTATATGAATTTTTTTGGTTAAACGTCTCTCTTGCTATTTGTTTCATGAGATATTCGGACCATTTTTATCAAGTCATGTTCATTTGTTTTGATGGAAAGAATTGTGTAAATATAGTTTTTTATATTTTAGTATAAGAAAAATTAATTCAAAGAAAAACTATTTGGGGTCAACAGAAAAAATATGATTTATTTTTATAAATTATTTTCAATTAAATGTTTTTAAAAAACAGTTATATCTTACAGCAAACTACATAGAAGAAGTTTGGAAATTATTTTTCAACTTATTTAAGGATACTATCAGATAATTTTATAAAAAAAAACTTTTTGAAAAACAACTAATTTTCTAGAAAATATTATTGTCAAAACTCGAAACAAACAGAACGAATTGAAATTAGAAAACCTCGAATCTAAACTTGCTTTTTATATATCTACCTTGTTCAATCAAGAGCAAGACTAGCGGTGAAGCCAAAGCGACTCTCATATGCATACACATGCATACGAGTACTTGAGTCTAATCTAAATAAATAAATAAATAAAAATTCATATTGTATTTATTTGTATGAGGGTTTTATTTTTTATTTTAATGAATGTTTTACACATGAATAATTTATTTTAAAGAAAATTTCCACTTTTCTCATGAAAGGAATTTTAGAAAGTTGACATATCTCATATAAAACTTGTGTCAATTCTGAAATTTTGGTTAATATACTCATAGAATGATTAAGTTGCAATAATTTAACAACTAATGTAAATATATATACTTGAAACATAATAGTCAAACTTCAAAAAAATATTAAAATTTTGACCACTCTTATAATTCTTATTTGTACACAAATTTATGTGAAAAAAGAATAAATTATTACATGAATTTGTGTTTTTTTTTTTTTAAAAGTCATCGCTGTCAAAAGTTATTAATAAATTTCTTTTTTCTTTTCTTTTTTTTTTAAAATTATAATTTTAGTTCTTTTTTCAACTTTTTTTTGGCTTGGTTTAAACCTTTAACAATCTTTATTAAAATAAAAAAGAATTATTATTCTTTTTCAAATGAAAGTTGACACTTAAAGAAACAGTAATCTATTAATTATGATATAAATAAAAAAGAATTGCATATATAATCCATAAAAAATGAAGGAAAACTAATAATAATAATAATAAAACTGCAAGATGGGTAAAGTGTGGGGGGGAAGGGGGACAAATTTATTATAAACTTTATATTTGTGATAATATAAACTCATTCCGGGTGATGATTGATGAATTGGTTGGGGGAAAGACCAAGAATCTCATTCCTATAAAAATAAGAATAATAAGATGAAGAAGAGAATCTCATGAGGCTTTTTGAAACAAAGCTGATGCTTCCAGTAGTGTTTTGACCCGTAGAAGTAAACATCTGTCATGTTTGTGCTGTAATTCCCATTTTGGGTGGCAGTGGCAGATGATCATACTCGTAGAGGCTTACGATGATCATACCCGTCACATCGAATCCAAAATCATCTTCTTTCGGCAGAGTGTTAGTCCTACCACTAGCTCTAATCATTTGAGTCTTTCGGAGAGTGATATAAAACACGTTATAATAAATTGCTATACGATTACACTCTGACCTGTCTTTCATGCTATGGATTTTATATTTTCTTGGCTAAATATTACAGTTTATTAACGCAGTAAACAAAATAAGATGAAAAGTTTGATGGAAGTGTTTCAAGGATTAGATTTATTGATCGTGATATTGCTATTTGTAGAAAGGTTCCTAAAAATACACGTAGCTTATCTAGCCATTAGAGGGCATGGCAAAAAACTACTTGAAGGTGATTTTGATAGACATAAAATAATTATATAATATTTTTAAAGAATTAGAACGACCTTATTTTTATTATTCTATAGATCTATTTTATTTAAATTAATTTTATTACTCTACAGATCCATTTTTACTGTCAAATTTTTTTATTCTAATATTAAACTCTTTATATATCTATTGTAAGGGAAAAGAAATATGGGTCGAAAGAAAGATCGAATTTGGATGCATGTTGAAAAACTAAATGATGATCGTTTCAAATGTAAGTTTTGTGGACGTGTTTTTTGCGGGGGTGGGGGGGGGGGTGGGGGGTGTGCTACAAGGATTAAATATCACTTGGCTAGAGATAAAGGTAACGATATTGAAATTTGTACAAAAGTGCCTGAAGAGGTCCAAGAGGAAGCTTCTCTAATGATGGTAAACCCAACAAAAAACTTAAGGGTGCATCAACTTCAAACAAGGATAAATTGGAGAGGGAAATCAGACCAACTTCAATATCAAAGGATGACATGCTTAGCAGAGTGTTTGAAAAGGTGAGTAAAGATGTAGATATTTTATTTTTTGATTATTTTCATCATAATCTTAGCAGTGAACTTGTAAATAACATTTTCAATTATTGATTTTAATTGTTGGAATCAAGTAAAACTTTATAATAAATTTCCATATTATTTATTGATTTTTTCCTTGCAACTAGTGGGGAAGGGGAGTTGGAACTCATGTTCTTTTCCATTGGAGAAGTGTAATGTTAGTGAACTACAACATTCTTAGCATTATTATTATTTTATTTATATATATAATTTGATAGTTATAACATAGGGAAGAGGGTATGAGTGTGTTTATTTCTGAAATTTAAGGGGGGAGGAGAGGGGAAGGGGGGGGGGGGGGGTGTAGAAGGTGGAGAATAATGTGGAACACAAAAAATGGGACAAAAGATTTGTATTCAATACTAATCTATACAATATCTAAAAGTACAAGTGTAGCATTTATTATTGTTACGTTGTTGAACCATGTTGGTGGCCAAGTCATCATTTTCTTTCCATCAGTTTTTCAAAAAATATGTATATAAGTATTAATGTATGCAATAATACATTACACCTTTACTCAATCTTAAAACTAATTATAACTTATCAATCATGATATGATCATCACTTTATACATTCTTGAATGTAAATGTAACTTATAATAGAAAATACATGTAATACAAACATCTTGGATGGAGACACCATTTATTTATTTTTAGTTTAAACTAACCTGAAAAAAATCTCATCCCACCACTATATATATATATATATCCATATGCTAATGTAGTATTCAAGGTTAAGTTGAAGGGTCCAATGCCGGTTTTTTTTTTTTTTTTTGGAAACCTTCAATGTCGGGTCCAATTCCGCTCTTACTTAAATTTCATGTAAGTGGTTTTTCTATTTCTTTTTATGGTGTACATAGTACCAAATTTAATTTGAATAAAACTTTCGATAGGCACATAGAATCACATTTGGCCCATTGCAGTCCAATTCAATCTATTACAGTCCAGTTTGGTCCAATTCATTCCAGTTCGGTCCATAATGGTTCACTTCAATCCATTTCAGTGTACTTACTTAAAAAATAGGAAGAAAAAAAAAGTTTGGGTTGGGAGTACTATACTACTATCAATTATTTGAGTACTATTCATTGTAACTATATGATAAGTTTTGATTATTATGACAATTTTCTTAAGAGAATAAAAAATTTGAATGATATATTTGAAAATTTAAAATTTTAGTTATATGAAAAGAAATTAGGAAAATATAATGCATAATAAAAATAGTTAGAAAAATATGAACAACTTAGAAAAATAATATCAATCAAAAACACCATAAATGATAAAATTATATATTTGTAAAAATAGAGAACTATAAATTACTTTTAGAGTTTATTTAATTTTTGGGAAGAACAAATTATCTACAATAAAATTTAGATAATAAGTTATATATTATACCACATTTAAAAATAATTATATATTTTCGTGTATCGCGTTTGTTTGCGACTAGTTATTATAAAACTTCAAAAGAAAAAAAAAACTATTAATTATTGTATAAAAATTAAGAAGGTGAAAATCATAATATAAGTTTTTATATTTCCAATATATAAATATATCTGGACCCATCTTGTTTATTTTTAATAGAATTGTACTTTAAACACCACAAACATTTTTATACTATTGTCTCTTGTGCAGAGTAAGGCAGAATACAAAGTTGATATTTTACTTCGTGTTTTTGTGGAGGGACTTCTAGCCAAGTTGAGATCAATTGTTATAGAGAAACATATTAGTTTTGAGTTGGGTTTCAAGGAAGGGCTAACAGAGCTTATCTCGTTATCCCAAATTCAACTTGCGTTAAATGGTGCTGAGAAAAGACAAGCAAGTGATGATTTTGTGAGGAGTTGGTTAGCAGAAGAGGTTAGACCTGTTGCTTATAACATTGATGATGTGCTAGACGAGTTTGGCTATAACATTCTTCAGCAAAAGGTACTAAACTACTCTTCACCCTCTAATGACATTAGCAATATGGCAAAAGAAATTACGATCATCAACAAATCATTAAATAGATTTAAACTTGAGATTGCTAGTTTTGATCTTCAAGCAGTGTATGTGAATTCGATCCGTGAGATTAGCTTTAACATGGATATAGACTCCTTCCTTGATGATAGTGTGATAGAAATCACGGAGACTCTTCCCGAATATAATTGTTGGTTGATATTCAAGAAAAGAGCATTTGCCAATGAAAGACTTCTAACTCCGGAGTTGGCGAAAATTGGACGGGAGATTGCTAAAAAATGTAATAGGGTTCCATGGGCTGAGAGATTTTTGGGGACAATAATGTACTTTATACGTGATAATGACAAATGGCAATCGATTCAAAAAAAAAAATTTGGGATTTATTGGACAATGATAATCGAATGTTTCACATATTAAAGTTAGGCTATGATCATCTTCCAACACCATCTTTGAAACGATGTTTTGCATATTGTGCAATTTTCCCTAAAGATTATGCCATGAAAAAGGACGAAGTAATTCAGCATTGGATGGCTGAAGGGTTCCTTGAACCATCTAAAGAAGGTGATACGGTGATGGAAGATATTGGTAACATGTATTTCAATATTTTGTTGGCCACTTCCTTTTTCCAAAATGCTACAAAGGATGCCTATGGTGATATTATTAGTTGCAAAATGCATGATTTGGTGCATAATTTTGCACTCTCAATTTCAAAATCTGAAACTCTAATTTTGGAGGGAGATTCAGTGGATAATGTTAGTAAAGTACAACATTTATTTGTCCAATCTGATGGCGAAACAACACCAAGAACTTCATTTAGTGGAGATAGTTTCAAAAAAATGCGCACATTAATTTCAGAAAATCTAGACTTTGATGACATGTTATCAAATTTTAAATGCTTACGTGTTTTAAAATTATCCGGGTGTAGTATAATAGGATTGCCAAATTCAATTGAGCAGTTGATACATTTGAGGCTTCTTCACATCTTGCACACTGAAATTGAGGAAATACCAAAATCCATTACCAAACTCTACAATTTGCAAACTTTAAGAATCGAAGAATGCACTAAACTCAGGAAGTTTCCGGAAGACCTAAGCAATTTGATTAACTTGAGACATATTAGTATTGATATTGATTTGATAAGGTTCTGGAACGGAGTCTACTAAAAAATATGGGACGGTTAACTTGCCTTCAAACATTGAAATTTCTTTTTGTGGGTCAAGATGAAGGTTGTAGGATTAAAGAAATGGGACCCTTAAAAAATCTCAGACGAGAAATAAACATATACAATTTAGAGAATGTGAAAGATGAGGAAGAAGCCAAAAGTGCAAAATTAAAAGAAACGGAAATATTCAAGTTGAGATTATTTTGGAGTAAATTTTGGGTAGAATTGAACATGTATGATAAAGATAAAGATGAAAAGGTGTTGGAAGGCCTCCATCCTCACCCAAATTTGAAAAGCTTAACAATCGAATGGTATAAAGGAAAGAAATTCCCATCTTGGGTTAATGATTTGTCGCTATTTCACAATCTGATTCATATCAAATTGAATTGTTGTACAGAATGTGAAGATGTTCCCACTCTGGGGCATTTACCCTGTCTTAGGGTTCTTGAAATAGAATATATGAATAATGTAAGAATTATAGGAAGTGAGTTTTACTTTTACAGTGATGGGAGTTACAGAAATACTACTACATTATTATTTCCAGCATTGAGAATACTTGTATTGAATGGTATGGATAGCTTAGAAGAGTGGAAGGATGCAAAGGAGTTGACAAGCGTAGGTGAGGTGTTGGTGGTGTTTCCTTGCCTTGAGGAGTTGAGTATTAAACGGTGTAATAAATTGAGAGATTTGCCAGGTGTCCCGTCAGTTATTCGACACTTGGATATAATGGGGTGTGATATTGATGAATTACCCAGTGGGCTACAATTCTGTATATCTCTTCAATATTTGGAGATTAGGGACTGTAAGAATTTGAAATCAATTCCAGAATCACTGCAGACCTGCGTTTCCCTTCAGAAGTTCATAGTATGCCGGTGTCCTGATTTGAGGTATTTGCCAGGTGTCCCGTCAGGTATACAACACTTGGAGATATTAGGGTGTGGCATTGATGAACTACCCAGTGGGCTACAATTCTCTACATCTCTTCAATATTTGGAGATTGGGTACTGTAAGAATTTGAAATCAATTCCAGAATCACTGCACACCTACATTTCCCTTTAGAAGTTCGTAGTATCCAGTTGTCCTGATTTGAGGTATTTGCCAGGTGTCCCGTCAGGTATTCAACACTTGAAGATAGTAGAGTGTGGCATTGATGAACTACCCAGTGAGCTACAATTCTGTACATCTCTTCAATATTTGGAGATTTGGGACTGTAAGAATTTGAAATCAATTCCAGAATCACTGCAGACCTACGTTTCCGTTCAGAAGTTCGTAGTATGCTATTGTCCTGATTTGAGGTATTTGCTAGGTGTCCCGTCAGTTATTCAACACTTGGAGATAATAGGGTGTGGCATTGATGAACTACCCAGTGGGCTACAATTCTGTACATCTCTTCAATATTTGGAGATTAGGGACTGTAAGAATTTGAAATCAATTCCAGAATCACTGCAATTCTGTACATCTCTTCAATATTTGGAGATTAGGGACTGTTAAGAAGTGCTTCTGAGAGAAAACTCTAGCCAAACACCTTGAGAGTTAGAGATTATCATACCCATATATCTCTACACATATGCTTGTGGATTTCCTCAACTCCTACCTCTCCATGGCAGAGGCAACATGGAGCTTGTTACAGGATCCAGAGAGCTAGACAAGACACGGTTCCGAGAAGCCTTGTTGGAGTAGGAGCTTGGAGGGCTTAGGTACAGCGGGTAGATTAGGCTTGGAGAGTCTCTTGCTAACCCATGTATCCTAACTAATTGTCTAGTGGATTGATTACCGCTTGGAGTGCGGCAGAGAATTTTTTCACTGAATTCTTCGATTTCCTCTTCGATAGCACATCGGCGTGTTATCTGTGTTTGCATTCTTCTTCCCTACTCTTTTACATTTCATTTTACTGCTATGTTTATATGAATATGTGTTAGAGTAGCTTGTTTGTTTATCCGCTCGCATTTACATTATTCCGCACTTTGAATTAAGTTAGTGTAAAATCTATCAAGTCGTAACTTTTATTTGGGGGTCTAAACAGCTCTTGTGTTTTTTAACACATATTTGAGCTTTCAGGATCTTAACAATATTGATATAAAACCATTGATTTAACATATAAAATTCAATAAACTAATAAAATAGTTTCATTTCAAATGGATCCACTTCATGACTCAAAATCTATCTAGTGCCACATCAAGAATTACACACGTGGGAGAGATAGAGAGCTTGAACATGAATAAAAAAAGGCTCACAGGAGTGGCATGTAAAGATTCTTCACAAACACTTCATTTGAGCCCTCTGGCACCTTCAAGCTTATGGTACTTGTGTTTAAGCATACACGTGTCTGTTTCTTTGGGATTTCCATCTACGTAGTCTCCAGCCAGCACCTGTTTGTTTCTCATTTCTTCACCATCACCTGCCATTGCTATAAGCCTATAACCTCTTCCTCTCTCTTTTTCGATAACCTGTTGCGTGCAATGCAATAATAAAAGAGAGGAACTCTTTTTATCGGCAATACAGTGATCGTTATCAGGTTTGTAAATTGTAATGAGATACAAATTCGACTATTACTCATCAAGAAAGGAACACAAATATTGTGACAATCAATCATATAAAGTTTAGTAGGATTTGGCGCAAACTTTTGCACGTACATGATGTTCTTTTTGTACAAGAATCTCCAAATATAGCATTAAATTGTTCAAAATTGACAGTTTGACTCCAAAACGAATTTTTCCAACTGATTTCGTGTCATGATAGCTAGACGATACTGGTATAGAGGCTTATGGGCACATCAAAACTAAATTAAATGAAAAGGAACATTTTTCACTTTCAAAAATAGATCGAGATGGTAACAAAGTCCTTGTAGGTAGGATGCCATATGTATGTAGTACGAACCCTTCTAAAAATTTTAAGAAGCATCATGGATATACTTAGTGCATCAAGATTGAGGTGTGCAAGAAATAATAGTTCTCCCTTTGATCCACCAAGCACTTCGTGCATGTGGAAATACTATGTATCCTGTCTACAATCTGAACAAACTGAACCTAGTTTAGCAGAATAATAAATTAGCATAACTAAATACAGTTTATTACATAAAGAATAGCAAATACGACAAGCAGCTTAGCTTTGTCAAATACTAAACGACAGGTAGTGCAGCTAAAGAGGTTGTAGATCTTGTGTACCTGCCGTATATAGCCTGATCACTAGGGGAAGCACGACTTCCCGTATTGGCTATTGCAGTATTCACCATTCATGCATGATTTAAGTTAATCTCTTTTCTGCTTTTGTGCAATAGCAGGTAACTTCTCTCAAAAGTAACATGTCACGAATTTGAGTTCAAAAATTAGCTTCTCTAGAAAAATTGGCGGTAAAGTTATCTACCATGTTGGGTCACAATCTAGTCTAATGTGAATTAAGAAAATCAATTACCAATTTTCATCAATTAACAACAAATTCATCACCAAAATTACTAAGCCAAAATATCAATACACATAAAAATACAAAGAGTTATGTGGAAAACACTTTTTTCCTGAAAGGAAAAAAAAAAAAAAAAAAACACTAGACAAACTCCTAATCAATTAATTATTATAAAATCAATTACCATATCTCTCTCAAGTTTATGTTCTACAACTAAAGAAAATCTTTTTATTTTCTTTGCTTTCATACATATTAGTTTTCTTCTCGCTATGCTCACATTTTCTTTTTCTTCACCACTGCACTTGCTGCGAGTTCTCTTTCTTTTTTAGGCTGTACGCTCTTGGCTACTCTCTCATTTTCTTTTTTATAATTTTTTCCTCTCTCTATATCAGACTCTTAGGCCAAAGCCATCAAATTTTTTGCAACACCATCTTTAATCCTCAATTTCATATTCCTTTGTGGATAATGAATACATTACTTCTTTAATAAAAAATATACTTTCCCTTTACTCCAAAAAAATAACATTTTTTTCCACACAAACAAAAACAAAAACAAAAACATTAATTAATTAAATTAATTTCTTCTTTTTCAACAAGGAAACTCAATTGGCTTTCTTAGTCACAATTGGAAATTGAGGCAAATCCTCAACATCCCTAACCATGCAAAAGTGGGAGCTTTTTTGATACCTCCACTTTTCACCTTCCCCTTGCGCACGTATCTAGTCCAATATCTGAAACAATTCATGTTAGCCCATCAATCACCATAATTAAAAAGAATAAAATAGTATCTCTCTTTTCTAATGTGGGATTAAAAATTTTCACTAACTCCTCGTTTTCCTTATTCACTCTCATATCTTTACATTTATGTTATAACATTTATTCATTCTAATTATTTTATATTAAAATGCTCCAACACATTGAGTACAACATTTAAAAAAAAGAAAAATTCTTCTTCCATTTTGGGCTGAAACCACTCAACAATACTTGTATGGCTTACCAAATGCTCTAAACATTACTCTTTACAATTACAGCTCTAATCTGCAAAAATTTTACAAGTAAAGTCTTGAGTTAAGGGAGAGTCGTGATCAAATCTCAACATAAGAAAGAGGATGGATAAGATTTGAAAGAAATGGTATTTGAGAGAAAAGAGAAACCATTAGGAATCCCATAGAATGAGGCAAGCATATTTTGTCTTTAGAATTAAATTTTTTTTTTTTTTTAATTGCTCGCCAACATGCGTCAACATGGCATAAAAAGCATTTGAATGAGATGCAAAATGAAAGCGGTTAATTTTAGAATTACTTTTGAATAATAAATGCTAGCTTCTGAATTTGGTCATGGCACATGAAAGCGGATACAATTTATCCATGGTATACATTGCGAACGTAAATATTATTGGAGGAGAGGAGTAAGCTAATTAAAAATTTATCAAGTAGGTGATATTTTTTCCCTAAAAAAAAAGGGTGATATTATGTTGGTTAGGTGGATCGGATGGGGTTTGACTCTTATTTTGTCTTTAGAGTTTTGTCGTTTCTTCTGATCACGGGTTTTGAGATGTGAAAATATAGAAATTTTATTTAGCCATGAATCGACGGGTTAGTGAACATAAATTAAGATTTAAGGGGCAGGTTGATTTGCTTTTTAATAAATTTCTCACCGTCAAGCTGGCAAATTTGACTAGAACAAGCTTTTTTTTTTTTTTTTTTGATAATCACTAGAAGAACAAACATTTAGTATTAAGATCTCGTAGGCTTTTTGATAATTAAAATTGGATATTCAACCTTTTATTTTCTGATAGTAGAGCAAACCCGAAAAGTAAATAATTGATTTTGAATAAGAAATTCTTATCTTTTCAGTTTTTTCTTTTCTTTAGGTCATGGACATGGCCCATGAAAAAATTAATAATAGTAGTAAAAAAAATTAATAATATTTTTAATAATAATTTATTAAGTGGTGTAATTTTAAGCAATATTACACTATATAATATTTTTTTAATTAGATGTAAATTTTGATAAATCTACCGTTAGATTGCATTATATTTGTATATTCTCTGTGCTTACAAAATTTAAAGATGATCAAAGATCAATAGTCATATCATCAATTAATTGTTTAAATTCAAGTTTTTGTAGTTTAAAATAATGTATAAAAGATGAGTTTATAGATCAAATGGTAAATTGTATTCATTTGATATAAAAATTAGTATACATGTTAAGAACATATAGAATATGTAATATTTAATATTTGGATTTTCCAAATATGAATTTGATAACAAATTATTGAATTGTGTAACATTACATAAAATTACACTAGATGTAACTTAAACCTAACTCTATATATATAAAGGTTATGTGGACTACGACAATTGAACTCTTTTGCATTCATAGTTGCTAATTATAAAGGAAGTACTATATTTATAATATTTTCATAATACTTTCATAAAAAATTTAAGTGGCAAGTTTCTTTTTAGTTTATTTATTTATTATTATTCGCTTATTTTCTTAACTTTTTCTTTTTCTTTCAGTCGTGTGCCTCATGGCACACGAGGTGTATACAAAGGAAAGTTGTTTAACCACTGATAATACCTTGGTGAACGTAAATTTAGTTTTATGAGGGTTAATCAAACGCAAGGTGACAATTTTGGGAAAAAAAAAACAGATGTTTTACTCTTTTTTATTAAGGGGGATTGTAGGTTAGGTGGATGAGAAGAGTTAAAACAAATAGTGTGCAACTCTAATTTTTTATTATTATTGTTTTTTTTGGGATGAAACTAATTTTTTATCTTCAGACCTTCATCACATTCATATCATATCCGACGCTACATATACTACTAGCCGAGAAATTAAATAGTCACCTTTTTACTATGTCACCTAGTACTAATCTTTAGTTGATCATGGCTCTTGAAAGATACGTACATAAACGCAAATTAAGATTTAATAAAGCTGGCAAATAAGACCAAAACGAATATTTAGTTAGTGTTAAGAAATTGTAGATTCGATCGGTGGCTTAGTTAAGAAATATAAGAATTGGAGTTTGCCCACTAAATATAAGAAATATTTAGTGGTCCCGGGAACAACAGAGAACTGAAAATACAAAAACTCTTCTCTCAGAGTGATTTCTCGTATGTGTAAAAAAGACAGGTAGACCGTCTCATCTCTTTCCTCGAAGTGGTGGATCAAACTTCGATCATGCTTATGGAATTATTGCTTCAAAGAATCATCCACGCCCGACAAATCAATTATAAAAAAATTCGGCCTTTACTGGCGTGATCCTAAGGCTCTGCTTTACAGCAATTATATATCATGTTTGGCGTGAGATAAATTCCAGATTTTTTGAAAGCCTCGAGAGAGATAACGTGCCCCTTTCATTCTTATTATAATTGCAAGTCGATGAAGATGAAGAACACTAGAGGAATGTATAAAATTTAATATTGAGGGAGAAATCTTCAAGGGACAAAGAGAAGATCAGTTTTTGTTTTTAGAAAGAGAGGATCATTGATGACCCTTCAATAAACTTAGTTACCATATTATAAAATAAATAAAAATCAATGCAATGATCGATGTATATGCTAGTGGCCTAGTACCTTTCTAAGAACTTGTAAGAAAAGTGAGCATTGGAGTTGAGACATATTGCTATTTAAATCCCCTCGAACAAATTGCCGACAGTGATGCTCATCTATATGTGTATATTTTATTGAGCACAAGGAATCTACCCGAGCATTATTGAGTTGCGTTTTCTGATATACAAATAAACCCATCTTCTTTCGGCTGAGTGGTATGGTCTTTACTTGGTCTAATAAATTGGAGAATTTGGAGCCTTTCGGAGAGTGGTGGATTTCCTAGCCAGTCCTACTTTACAAATATACAAACAAATGCTTCTTCTTTCTGCGAGTGGTGCCTTTTCCAATAACTGTTAATTAGCAAAGTTTCAGAAACGCGCTATACATTGCTAGACCATATATTACATCTATTCTCTTCTCTTCCTCTTATTCTTCTCAGACTATTTACCTTCTCTCTTTCTCTTACTTTTCCGGACGTCCATTGACGGCAGCTCTACCTATTTGCAAGCTACTACAGTAAGTGCACTCTAACATGACTTTCATGCTGTTCAACTGTTTTTTTTTTTTTTTTTTTTTAATTGGCTGAATAAATAGTTCAATTAATTATTAATCATTTCAAATCCATATATTAAATAGGAAAAAAATCAACTCTACTTTATTCAAGTCATTTAAAGTAGAAGTTTGAACTCCAAATAATCTTTATATTTTGGGATAAATTACACATATTACCCTATATGGTATACTCTTAAAAATACGGAAGTATGGAACTATTTTGTGATTCGTATTATGACATTTACCTTCTCTAGCTATGATTTGTTTTATGAGGTATACGGACCTTTTCAGAGCTTTATCCAAGTCATGCTTTTTCTTATAATTGAAGTTAGAAATCTCAATGAATCTAAACTTGCTCTTTAAATAGTATGTCAACCATGTTCAAGTCTTGCAGCCACTTGCAAGAGTTTGTGTGCCCCCGTGAGTGGGGGTGTGTGGTGGTCCTCTCCCTTTGAGAGGAATTGTCTGGTGGCTTGAATAGTGTGAAAAATCTTCAAATAGTAGTTTAGGATGGCGGAGGAACTGGAAAGGCTCTGGGGAAAGTTGTCTTTTACGGAGGAAGAGGATGAAGGAATTGAAATAGATTCAAACTGTACCAGGACAGCGAGGGAGATAGGAAAGAATTGTGTGTTAATGAAAATCCTAGCCCACAAAAGCATTAGCATCGAAGCACTTAGAAAAAATATGAGAATGCTTTGGAAGCCAAACAAGAGTGTGCAGATATCGGAGGTGGATGAGGATCTTTTCCTGGTGGAATTTGGGGATGGTAGGGACAAGAAAAAAGTATTGGATATGTGTCCATGGAGTTATGAAAAGCAGCTGGTTCTTCTCCATGAGTTCGACGGAAAACTTACTCCAAGAGAGGTCGAGATGAAGTGGGCACCCTTTTGGGTCCAAATATTCAACCTTCCTTTGAACTGTAGGACGAAGGAGATAGGACAAGCAATTGGTGGCAAGTTGGGGGAGGTGTTGGAGATTGATGTCCAGGAGTCGAGGGTTCAATGGGGAATGTGTCTGAGGGTGAAGGTGTGTATAGATGTGACCAAGAGATTGGTTAGGGGAAAAAAGATCACTGTGGAGGGGGAGGAGAGCAGATGGGTCAACTTTAAGTATGAACGCTTGCCGAATTTCTGCTATCGGTGCGGATTGCTGAACCACGCATTAAGGGATTGCCCAGATAAGGGTGTAGGAAATAAAGAAAAAGACGGGGAGACGCTACAATACGGAGCTTGGTTGAGAGGCGACATCATGAGAAGAGGTGCGCAAGACCATTTTAATATGGGCATGGGAAGAGGAAAGGATGCAGATACTTACCGGTGGAACGCCGGAGCTGAATCGGAAATTAGAAAGGCAATTTCCAGGCAAGATGGTATCTCAGTGGGGGTTGGTGAGGCGCATGTTTCGAGTCAACCAGGCGTGGCGGTGAACCCGCTGACACAGAACAAAGGAAAAGATGGGGAAGGTGTAAAGGTGTCAGATGTCTTACACGAAAAAGGAAGGGGCGACGGGATGGCTGATGGAAAAGAAGAGAAGAGACTGGTTTTGACAGGGGAAGCTTCGAACAAAACCATGTTCCAGTAGGACCTGTTACACGAAATAGGAAGGTGTGATGAGAAGTCTGAAAAGAAAGTGGAAAAGAAGTCAAGCAGGGTAGGGGACGTAGCAGACCACGAAAAATCCCAGGTTTTGGAGATAGACAGCATGACGTGGGAAAAAGAGATTGAGCAGGGGAAAGAGACAGGGCCGAATGAAAATGGGGCTCCAATCTTTGGGCCTACAAACGGTACAGAAAGCCCACACGGGCTGGAGACCAATCCGGGCCCTATAGCTATGACATATGATGATACAAAGGGATGGAGTGGGGAGATATTGGGCCTCAACAGCAGACACTGGAAACGTCTGGCCCGAGAAGGTAAAATGGATTCAAAAGGTGAGGAAAAGGGGCCTAAGTGTTTGAAAAGGGAGGGCCCAACCCCTTTAAATGTCTTAGACCCATACGTGATAGACACCAAACGCAGAAAGGAAGAGAGAAACAACGGGAAAAAAAATGGAAGTAACTCAAAGGGAGAAAAGAATATGGATGGCGGTGAGGCGGTTGCTGCGGGACAGCACCGCCGAGCCTCATGACGATCTTGGCCTGGAACTGCCGAGGCATGGGGTCGGCCTTGGCAGGGAAAATTCTCGCCGATGAGGTGAGAGAAAAAGACCCGCTGCTGGTCTTCTTAGCAAAAACGAAGACAGGGGAAAGTAAAATGAGAGGGATTAGAAATAAAATGAAGTACACGCAGGGCATAACGGTTCAGAGTGATGGGAGAAGCGGAGGTCTAGCCATGATGTGGAAGGAAGGGGCAGATATCAGGCTGAGAAATTGTTCAAACTCCCACATTGATGTGGAAATCCATGAGGGTTCGGCACAAACACCATGGAGAGCTACGGGTTTCTATGGGCAACCCGATGCAGGTAAACGGTTCATCTCTTGGTAATTACTTGATTTACTTAAAAATCAGATTTCTATGCCATGGATTGTGTTTGGGGATTTCAACGAAATTATGTGGTCTTTTGAGAAAATAGGGTGGATGGATAGGAATGCAAATCAGATGGCAGATTTTAGAGATTGCCTAAACCGATGTGAACTAGTTGATTTAGGTTTCATTGGTCAGAAATTCACATGGTGCAATGGAAGGGGGGGGTGAGCAGCGTACTAAGGTCAGGTTGGATAGAATGGTTGCGAATGAAGAGTGGATGAGGTTATTCCCGGAGGCGAGAGTAAGGCATGTAGCGATGTCCATATCGGATCATTGTTTGTTAATGCTTTCTCTCTCAAGAAGGCAGCCCAAAAATCAGGGGAAGAAACGTTTCTTCTTTGAAGCAATGTGGACAAGGGATGATCGATGCAGAGAAATAATAGATGGGGCGTGGAATTCGGGGCAGGTGGCGGTGGGGGATGGCATAATGGGGAAACTTAAAAGATGCCAGGATCAACTTCTGAAATGGAATTGGGCTGAATTCGGTAATGTCAATAAGGTGTTAAAACAAAAAAAAGAGAAGCTTCAGCAGCTGGAATTATGGGACAGTTTACATGGGCAAACAGAGGACATTAAGAGGGTGAAATGTGAGATTAATGAGATTCAGATTAGAGAAGAAATGATGTGGAATCAAAGGTCAAGAGCGTTGTGGCTCAAAGGGGGAGACAAAAATACAAAGTTTTTCCACGCCACGGCAAGTCAAAGGCGTAGAAAAAATTGGATTGTGGGGCTGGAAAACACGGAGGGAGTTTGGCAGGAGGGTAAAGAAGAAATAGAGCGAACCATTGTGGAATATTTTGAGACCATCTTCAAGTCCGACCAGCCAACCAACTTCGAAGCTAGCTTGAGTGCAATTACTACACGGGTTTCTCCAGATATGAATGGGGATTTGCTCGCGGAGTTCAGAGCTGAGGAAGTCTGGTTTGCTCTAAAGCAAATGCATCCAACAAAGGCACCCGGACCGGATGGCATGTCACCAATCTTCTTTAAACACTATTGGAATATTGTTGGGCCCGATGTGGTCAATTGTGTTCTTTCCGCCCTTAATTCTGGCAGGCTGCCAGGTAAATTGAATGACACATACATTTGCCTAATTCCTAAGGTGAAATCTCCGCACAAGATCACAGAGTTTAGGCCAATAAGTTTGTGCAACGTGGTGTATAAACTAATCTCAAAGGTCCTAGCTAATAGATTGAAAAAGGTGTTAGATGCTGTGATTGATGAGACGCAAAGTGCATTTGTTCCGGGAAGACTTATAACGGATAATGTGCTAGTTGCCTTTGAAACCATGCATTGTATCGATCAAAGGAAGAAAGGGAAAGAAGCGCTTATGGCCATAAAGCTCGATATGAGTAAGGCATAGGACAGAGTTGAATGGGTGTATCTCGAAGCTATGATGAGAAAGATGGGATTTGATGAGAGGTGGATTTCCCTAATAATGATGTGTGTAACCACGGTCTCATACTCGGTGTTGATCAATGGTAAGCCAAAAGGGAAAATTATTCCATCAAGGGGGTTACGTCAGGGGGACCCAATATCTCCATACTTGTTCTTACTATGTGCGGAGGGGCTATCGGCTATGTTTAAAAAGGAGGAAAGGATGGGGCATTTAAGGGGGATTGCAGTAAGTAGAAGAGCACCAAGCATAACCCATATGTTATTTGCCGACGATAGCATTGTCTTTTGTAGAGCCTCGAGGGATGATTGTGATAGGATCATAAAAGTTCTTGAAGACTATGAAGGGGACTCGGGGCAAAAACTCAATAAGGAAAAAACATCTCTTTATTTTAGTAAGAACACTAGTAGGGTGATAAGGGAGTATGTCCAAGAGAAGTTTGGGGCTAGAGTAGTCCATCATCATGAAAAGTACTTAGGGCTGCCTCCACTTGTGGGGAGAGGGAAAAGGAAAGCTTTTAGTCGAATCAAGGACCAAGTGGGAAGGAAGATAGCTAGCTGGAAGGGTAAGCTCCTTTCTCATGCAGGTAGGGAAATTCTTATCAAGGCGGTAGCTCAAGCTACGCCAACGTACACGATGAGCTGTTTCAAGCTCCCGGATATGTTGTGCAAGGAGCTGAATTCCCTTATGAGAAATTTCTGGTGGAACCAAAAAGAAAAGGAAAGGAAAATGGCTTGGATCGCTTGGGAGAAGATGTGCATCCCAAAGGCGGAAGGGGGGATGGGTTTTAGGGACTTAAAAGCTTTCAATTTGGCTCTTCTTGCTAAACAATGGTGGCGATTGCAGAAAAATCCAAACTCTCTTGTTCATAGAGTTCTTAAAGCGAAATATTTCCCGAATGGTGAGGCTAGTGAAGCGGAGTTGGGTCGAAGGCCTTCTTATGCGTGGAGAAGTATATGGAATGCAAAAAAGGTGGTTGATAGGGGCTCTAGGTGGTGTATAGGAAACGGGGAAGGAGTTAGGATTTGGAAAGATAAATGGATCCCCTCTCCGGAGTCTTTCCAAGTGACAAGTCCGGTTGGTCCCCACGGGGAATGGGAGAAGGTGTCGGCTTTGGTGGATAAAGATAGAAGGGGTTGGGATGTTGGGAAGGTGAAAAACATGTTTCTTCCTCATGAGGCTGATCTGATTTTGAGTATTCCCATCAGCGCCAAGCTGCCCAAAGATTCACTCATATGGGCATGGTCTTCGAATGGCATGTTTACAGTCAAAAGTGCGTACATGGTGGCCCAAAAGGTGTTAAAAGATGGCGGAGGGAGAGGGGATGAAGGGGGCAGCTCAGATAGCTCGAGAATGAGAGGAATATGGAAGATGGTATGGAATCTGAACTGTCCAAACAAGATCAAACACTTTCTATGGAGGGCATGTAAAAACATATTACCCACAAATCTCAGCCTGAAAACTCGGGGAGTAGGTAAGGATGGTAGATGTGATATGTGTGGCTTGGAGGAGACGTCGGGACACGCCTTGTGGAGCTGCAAATTGGCGGAGGAAGTATGGAGTGGTACCCGGTTAAAACTTCCTTGCTTTCAAGACCTCCCTAGTGATTTTTTGGATATTGTTTGGGAAATTAAAGAAAGGTGTTTAGGGGTCAACTGGGAGTTGTTTGCTTCTACTGTGTGGTTTTTATGGAATAATAGAAACCACGTGCGTCATGGGGGTCAATGCAAGAGGCACGAAGTGATAGTAAAGGAGGCGGCTGAGTATTTACAGGAATTCCAGGCAGCAAACCAGCCCACTGTAAACTACAATATTCCTCAGGTGATATCGTGGAAGCCACCAAAGGCGGGGTGGTACAAAGTTAATACCGATGGGGCTACATTCGAAGATATAAAGAGCTGTGGAGTAGGGGTGGTTATCAGAAATGAAAGAGGAGAATTAATGGGAGCTCTAAGCAAGAAGTTTGAGCTGCCTTTGGGTGGTTTGGAAGCGGAGGCAAAGGCTATGGAGGAAGGCGTGGCCTTTGCTTGGGACCTTGGCCTAAAAGATATTATTATTGAAAGCGATGCTCAGCTGGTGACAAACTCTTTGGGGAAACAAAGGGTAATGCCGAATGCTATAAGGAAAGTGGTGGAAGGAATTTTGATGGACTTAAGCAAGTTCAATGCATGGGATGTTAATTACACCCATAGGAGCAGCAACAATGCAGCTCATATTCTGGCTAGGCAAGCCAAATGTTTGAATTGGTGTAAAATCTGGGTTGAGGATACTCCTCCCAGTCTTGTAGATCAGGTTCTTCTCGATGTAGCTCAATGTAATTTTATTTCTAGTTATTGAAAGGTGCTGGCAGGAGCTGGTTATCAAAAAAAAAAAAAAAAAAAGAGTAGGACTATTCTTGATTTTTTTTTTTTTTTCATTAAAAAAAAAATCAAGAGTAGGTCTACTGGCCAAGCCATGATTTGATTTTAGGGAGGGTAGTATTTATAAGCAATTCACACATACAGACAGATATATATGAGTACTTGAAACCAACTTAAATAATTAAAAACCAATCATATATATGAATTATAAGGGATATGTGCAAGCGAAAAAAAAAATTATATATTTGTTATAATGTATTTATGTGTTAGAGGTTTTTTACACATGAAAAATAGTTCATCTTGTTTTTTTTTTAAGACAAAATTCTACTTACGATTCTCAAGAAAGAAATTTTAGTAGCTTGACAAATATCAAATACAACTTATGTGAATTTTGACATTTTGGTTAATATACTCATAAAATGATCAAATTGAAATATTCTAAAAGCTATTGTATATATACTTGAAACTCTGTAGTCAACTTCAGAAAAGTATTTAATTTTTTACCACTCTTATATATTTTTATTTATACACAAATTTATGTGAAAGAGAATAAACTATTACTTGAATTTGTGATTCCTTTACTTTTTGAAAAAAAGATTTTTTTTTTTTTTTACTGAAAAAGATTTATTGTTCATGAAAAGTAATATATAATAATTTACAATTTTTTCGTTTTTTTTCAATTAAAAGTCTTAGTTCTTTTTTTTTCAACATTTGTTGTCCTTCTGCATGGTTCAAACCTTTAACAATCATCGACAAAATAAAATTAAAAAAAAAACTTTTCTTTTATTCTTTTTCAAATGAAGTTTTACATATAAGAGAAATAATAATCTAATAATTATGATATAAATAAGAAAAGAATTGCATAAATAATCCATAAAAAATGAAGGAAACTAAAAATTAATAATTATATAAATTTAAGATAGGTAGGGGAAGGGGGGGGGGACAAATCTATATATTACTAAAAATTAAAATGTAATATTTATTGTTGTTATGCTCCTGTTGAGCCATATTAGTATACAGCCACGTCATTGATTTATTTTTAATATTTTCTTTTCTCTCTTTAAACTTTTCTTCATCCTATTTTCAAAAAAAAAAAAAAAACTCTTCTTCTCTCTATTAATTCACACACCTACTGTTACACTTCTTCCGACTTTTCTCTTTCTTTTTAGCATCTTTATCTCCCCACTACTTTACCATTATATTTCCTTTATTTTTTATATTTTGACTCTTCTTCTATCCATTTTATTTTGTATAAATTTGATATTGTTTTCCCATTCAATCTATATTTTCTCCACACAAAACTATGAGTACTGTAGGGTCTCTCTTTGGGGCCCAGGCCCAACAGGCGGGTGATTCTAGCCCAAGGTGCCCAAGACAATGAATTTGTAGAGAACGGGTTACAGAACTAAGCCCTAACGAAATGAGTGTTAGTTAACTTTGGGCCATGCAATGATTGAACGTAAGAATATCTCATTCATGTCCACTGGATATCCAGTTCGAGGAGACGTGTGGGTGCACTTCTGCTCTTGATCAAAGGCTATAGTCTCTCTCTTTCTTTCCTCCGTTCTTTTTTCTTCTTTTTCTCGTCCCCCTCTTCATGGGGACTCCTTTCTCTTATATAGCCCCCTTTAAGTCATCAAAACCTTACACTTGTTGATCATCTAGGCCTTCACTTGAGTGCCCGTCCCATCAGACCTTTCCCCTGTCTTTCTGTGAGTTGTTGTGGCCAAGGTAACATTGTTCGCCTGTCTTCTCCACATTAATGCGGCCAGAAAAGTAGCTTCCCTGCATTTAATGTGGTAGCTGTGGAGTGATTCTTTATTGTTGGTAGGATGCATGTCTAAGCCATATCTAGCACATCCGAGGAGACATCCTTCCTCGGATCGTCTTTAAAGTAAGCTTAGGCCCATAGGAATTGGGCCGGGGGCCCTTTCTAGCACCCATACTTTCTCCTTGGACTGGGTTGAACTCTATAGAGGGCCCAAGGCCCATTGTTTGGTCTGGGGACTTTACCCCTACAATAGCCCCTCAAAATTCCGGCTCTTCCCCTCTCATCCGAGGAGAAAAGACGGGATTTTGACATTTATGGGGTCATTGATTGTAAATTCTTGTTTCGCCTATGTGGAGGTACAGCCCCACGTGCCTCACTATTGTTAATAGCATTTCGTAACTCTCGAGGCGCTAATTATTGCGCTTGACGGCTTTACGTCCTTCTAATCCAACGGTGGGGTGCTAGATCAATGGTTGATATTTTCTCATTTCCCTAGGCGGGAGTGAGCCCATGCAGTTTCTCCCCGCTATATATAAAATTTCCTGAGGGACTTGCTTCCATTTTTTGAAAAAGCACTCAAGTGTCCCTGAGCACTCTGGCATCCTTTTTTGCACAGCACTTGAAACTCCACATACACTCCCTCGAAGATTCCCAGCGAGTTCCTCACCCGTAAGTGCTCACTTTCCTTCCGTTGTCTTTCCTGGCATTCTTCCTTAAGTAAATCGTCTTCGCGTCACCTAGGATTAGTGGGATGGGTAAGCTTAAGAAATTGGTAGACTCTCCGGCCAGTATGGAAGGCTTCAGGGCTAAGTACCGTATTCCGCTAGGAGTAGGCCTAGAGTATTGCTCTTTGGAAGAAATTTTGATCAAGAGAAAGACGGGGCAGGTCGCCATTCCAATGCTAGCCTTTGTAGAGGGAGGAATGACGATCCCTATGTGGAGAATAACTAGGGATTATTTGCGTGGTCATAGGTTGGCCCCCCACCAATGCGCCGCGAACATGTTCCGGATCCTAGGGTGCATAGATGCCTTGAACGAACAGATGAACCTCAGCCTTTCATGGCACGACGTAGTTCACCTATATGAATGCCATAGCCTTAACGAGTCATATTACCTAAAATCCAGGTCCGACGAGGTGAGACTGATATCCTGCCTTCCCAAGTCCAACAAAGGCTTGAAGGACGACTTTTTGATCATCTCCGGAGCATGGCACGACGGTATTCACTGCCCAATTAGGGCAGGAACACCAGGTGGGGCACTATAGGGTCAGATCCCTTGGAGGGGACCTTAGTCTTAAGTTTTCCTTTCTTTGTTTCAGTTCTGGTTTTGCTTATTTGCCTCCCCGGACTAATGTAACCCTTCCTTTGGGCTTCGCAAACAAGGAGCGAACGATTCCTCGGCTAAGTTTGGTCAACGTCCCGGCACTCAACTTCCTCTTGCGGTCTGAAATCTTTGTGAGCGATGATGGGCAATTGCGTGCAGCTCCTCTAATCTTGGACTACGAGCCCCTTTCGCGCGCTCTAGTGGACGTTGGTCAAGTCATCAGGGCTGGAAGTCCCCGATTAGCACGCATCGATGTCTCTATACCAGGATTTCTTGCTCAGAGAGACTTACCTCCTGTCCAACTGCCAGCTCAGCGTGCTCTTCCGGCGGCGGTTGTCCTAGGAGAAGAAGCTGATTCCTCGCACTCGTCCCTTGAGGATCAGATAGACTAGTTCCACTTTGCCGAGGAGGGAGAGGTATCGGCCAGGCCAGTAGAGCTCTTGGACTTCGATTCGGACTTAGACCGTGCCTCGGCGGCTCCCAATCTTGGTTTAGTAATTGCACAAGTTGATACTAGCCAAGAGACTAAGGAAGAAGGCATGGATCTGAAACAAGGTTGTCAATTCCGTACCGTACCGGCCGGTACGGCCGGAATATACTGTACCGGCCAGTAATCTGGTACGTTCGACCCCCTTATTTCATACCGGAAAAAATACCAGCCGTATCGGCCTCGTACCGGCCAATTTCGGGCAATACCGGTCGGTACCGAGCGTACCGGCCGGTACAGAAAAAAGTTTTTTCTTTTTTTTTTTTTTTTTTTAAGTTTTGTAATTTTTGAATTTTTGTTAGGATAGAATGGTAACTTATTTGTATTAACTTATTAGTATTATTTGTTTTCTTAGTATGCAATGGTAACTTTTAAGCTTTCTATTTTATTTTTTTATTTTTTTTCCCATTTAATTGATACTAAAGTATAAAACCATGAATAATTAGTTTTGAATTGAGAAAATATTTTATGGTAAACTTTTATATTTATTATAATATATATATACACAGACACATACATACATACATATATATATATTTATTTATAAATATAAAAAATAGCGGTAAACCCGAAACGGTACACCGGTATTGACCGGTATCCGAAATATATCGTACCGGTGGCCAAACCGGTACGGCCTCCGGTACGATATTGACATCCTTGATCTGAAACCAAGGTCTGGTCTCAGGGGCCTCCTGTCTAACAGAAATAAGGGGCAATCTTCCAAGGATGCCCCCAAGGAGCAGGCTACATCCAAGCCTCCTCCCCCACCGCCCTCCACAACCGACCCAACGTTACAACCTCTTCCCAATTTGAGAAGGAAGAGGCCAGTGGAAGAGCTGGAAGAGGGTGAGGTCGACCCTGAGAAGGCCAAACAGCAAAAAAAGGGCAAAGAGCCCAAAAAGAAAAGAACAAAATCAATTAACAGCCGAGACAAGGCGGCTATGAGGAGGGAGCAACGGACTTGGTCCCCACGCTTGGAGTTGGATGGCGCCCCTATTTCGTGGGACGCGACTCTGTGGGAGTCCCAACGAGGACAGGCATCCTATCTGGCTGAGGCTTTGCAGCAGCCCCTCCTCCTGCCCTGTGACATGAAGGGGCTCTGGGAGACTCGGCAGCCAGATCTCTTCATGTCGCTGAAAAGGGATATGGCCATGGTGAGCCGAGATTTTTTTTCTTTTCAGCTTCTTTCTATTGATTATTTTCTATTAATCAATTTTCCATTACTCTGATGCAGGTCACTCAACAAATTTATGTAGCCGAGGAATGGGCCAAGAAGGCTCGTGAGGACTTGCATGTTGAGGCTCAATCTCGTAACTCTGCGGAGAAGGTTGCTGGCGTCCTTAGGCTGGAAAGGGATCGCCTGAATAATGAGGTGAAGGAGGCACAAAAGGCTCGCGCTAGCGCCGAGGCCGGACTCAAAACCACTACCAAGCAGGCTGAGGATCTGCGCCAACAGCTTCATCTGTCCGAGATAAATCTTACAACTGAGAAGCAGATGGTCTCATACCTCAAGGCCAAGCTATCGAAGGCCAAAGAGGCGGCTTGCGTGGCCAGGGAGGCAGCCGAGGCTGCGGTGGTAACCTCATAAGAACGCGGAGTAACAGACACCGAGGCTAGGCTGACCGAGGAGGTGGCTACAGTATGTAGGGATTACATTACTGTGTCTTGGGGGGTGGCCTTGGACCGAGCGGTAGTTCCGGCAAACTCCGATCTCAGGAAAGTTGAGAATATCTTCTTCCGAGAAGATATTCGCGAGATTCCTCCTGAGGAACCCCTCCCTGCGAAGGTCACAGCCTCGAATTCCCATATACCTGAAGCTGAGGAAATGCATCCAGCTGCCAAGGACAAGTTGCCTGAGGACACTTTCATAATTAGGGATGCTGTCGCGCAAGCCAAGGAGGCTGTTCCCGAGCCCAAGGCTACAGATGATCAACCTGAGCCATCAGCCCCTACAAAGAGTTCTACACAGGACTAGGCCTTAGGAAATTAGTGTAGGGATTTTTTGTAATTGCCTTTTTTATCTTTTACATTTTGTTATGTTAAAGCTTGTAAAAGAACGCTTTTGGACTTCAATGAAGGATGTCATTTTCCTTTTAATTTTGTTGCATTGCTTCCTTTTCTGCTTTCATTATGAATGAATTTCGGTTATTCTACTAATTGTTGAGAACTAAACGTTATTCGAGCTTTAAACAATGTGGTCGAGCATGAATGATCGTGTAAGAAAAATGATAGTTAATAATTAGGTAAGACTGCTTCAAGGTTAATTTCCCCCAAGCCTGTGGTCCGAGGAGCCAGACAGGACTTAGGTTCTGTTTAACACTTAGGTGGAAATTGCATAGTTGTTAATTTCCCCCAAGCCTGTGGTCCGAGGAGCCAGGCAGGACTTAGGTTCTGTTTAACACTTAGTTGGAAATTCCATAGTTGTTAATTTCCCCTAAGCCTGTGGTCCGAGGAGCCAGGCAGGACTTAGTTTCTGTTTAACACTTAGGTGGAAATTCCATAGTTGTTAATTTCCCCCAAGCCTGTGGTTCGAGGAGCCAGGCAGGACTTAGGTTCTGTTTAACACTTAGTTAGAAATTCCATAGTTGCTAATTTCCCCCAAGCCTGTGGTCCGAGGAGCCAGGCAGGACTTAGGTTCTGTTTAACACTTAGTTAGAAATTGCATAGTTGTTAATTTCCCCTAAGCCTGTGGTCCGAGGAGTTAGGTAGGACTTAGGAGTTAGGTAGGACTTAGGTTTTGTTTAACACTTACGTCTTTCATTAATAATAGTAGTGTGGCGCCAAGAATTATGTCTTTCATTAATAATAGTACCTTTTCAGGTTATTTACATTCCAAGGGCGGGGCACTACACGTTCATCCAAATCTTCCAAAAAGTAGACCCCTATGCCGGCTATGGAGGTGATACGATATGGGCCTTCCCAATTTGGTCCGAGTTTTCCCCATGTAGGATTTCTTGCAGTGCCCAGGACTTTCCTCAATTCCAGATCCTCGGGTGCCAGGGGCCTTAGCTTCACCTTGGCATCGTAACCTCGCTTGAGCTTTTGCTGATAGTAGGCAAGATGGACCATTGCGCTGTCCCTTCTTTCCTCGATAAGGCCTAAGCTCTTTTCCAGAAGTCCGTTGTTAGCACTAGGGCAGAATGTGGTGGTCCTCTGGGTTGGGAAGTTTATCTCCAGAGGAATAACAGCCTCGACCCCATAGGTCATAGAAAATGGGGTTTCCTTTGTGGACCGGCGAGGCGTGGTACGATACGTCCATAAGACATGAGGCAACTCTTCTACCCATCTTCCCTTTGCGTCGTCTAACCTCTTTTTCAACCCATTCACTATGGTTTTGTTGATGGCTTCAGCCTGTCCATTACCCTGTGGGTAAGCCGATGTTGAGTACCTATTGGCAATTCCCAACTCGCTACAATATCTTCTGAAAACTTTACTATCAAATTGGAGACCGTTGTCCGAGATTAAGGTGTGAGGGATTCCGAACCTAGTGACGATATTTTTCCAAACAAATTTCTTGGCATCAACGTCTCTAATGTTTGCTAGTGGCTTAGCTTCGACCCATTTTGTGAAATAATCCGTGCCGACAAGAAGAAATCGTTTGTTCCCTGCTGCTTTAGGAAATGGTCCTAGGATATCTAGGCCTCACTGTGCGAATGGCCAAGGGCTGGACAGCGGGTTAAGGGTTCCGCCTGGCTGGTGTATATTCGAGGCAAATCTTTGGCATTGGTCACACTTCTTTACAAATTCTTGCGCCTCTTTCTGCATGCTCGACCACCAATAACCTTGCGTTATGGCCTTATGGGACAGGGACCTACCCCCCGTATGACTTCCGCAAATCCTTTCATGTAATTCCTCCATGATGCGTTCAGTGGCATTCGGGTGCACACACAACAAGTACGGTCTTGAGAATGAGCGCCTGTACAGTTTTGAGTCCTCGGACAACCAGAATCGAGAAGCCTTCCTTCTAATCTTGTCGGCCTCGTTCTTATCTTCTGGTAAGGTGTCATGCTTCAAGAATAGTATTAGAGGATCCATCCAGATAGGCCCTGCCCTGATGCTGTGAACCGGTACTAGGTGGGTCCATGCCATCGTTGGGCGGTAGAGATCTTCTACGAGAATAACTCGAGGAAGTGGCTGAGCCGAGGAGGTGGCGAGCGTTGTAAGAGAATCAGCATGGGTGTTCCCGCTCCTGGACACGTGCACTAGATTAAAGTGATAGAAATGGGCCTGCAAGCGCTTGACTTGGACTAGGTACTCTTGCATTCTTTCATCCCTCGCCTCCAATTCCCCATTTACTTGTCCCACAACGAGTCTTGAGTCCGAGAACATGTTCACGGATTTTCCACCCATTTTCTGGATCATTGACATTCCTTCCAATAGTGCCTCATACTCTGCTTCGTTAGTCGTGGCCGAGAAACCCAGCCTCAATGATTTTTCGATGGTGATCCCCTCGAGGGAGACCAAAACGAGCCCTACCCCTGAGCCCCTTTGGTTGGCTACACCATCAATGTGTGCTTTCCACCAACTGGGCTTTTGCTGGGAGATTGCACTGATCAACTTCCAGTCAAGGCTTAGTGTCCCTCCTCTTCCTTCTGGTGTGGGCTCTGTAAATTCAGCTACTACATCTGCGAGAACTTGACCCTTCACAGCAGTGCGAGGCATGTATCTAATGTCGAAGGCGCCTAGAATCGTCCCCCATTTTGCTATTCTACCCGTGTAGTTGGCGCTCCGGAGTATGGATCTCAACGGAAGTTGGGTTAGTACAATAACAGTATGTGCCTGGAAATAGTGGGGGAGATTTCGCGTGGCTTATACGATTGCCAAAACTGCCTTTTCGAGGGGGAGGTAATGGATTTTTGCCTTATGCAGCGATTTGCTTACGTAGTAGACGGGCCGTTGTGTGCCGTTGTCTTCTCGGATCAGCACTAAGCTCACTGCGTGAGAGGCTACAGCAATGTAGGCAAATAGCATCTCGTCGGCCTTAGGACTAGACATAATTGGTGGCTGGGTCAGGTATTCATTAAGCTACTGGAAAGCTAACGCGCACTCTTCAGTCCACTCAAAGCCCTTCCACTTGTTTAATAGGAGGAAGAAAGGCCTGCATCTGTCCGCCGAGCGGGAAATGAAACAGTTTAAAGCGGCAATCATGCCAGTGAGCTTTTGGACCTCTTTGGGATTCCGAGGAGGCTGCAGGCTATGGATAGCTCTAATTTGGTCGGGTTGACTTCGTTGCGTCTGTGGTCACCAGGTAACCGAAGAATTTCCCTGATCCCACCCCAAATGAACACTTGGACGCGTTTAGGCGCAGCCTGTATTTTCTCAGAATTTGAAAGATATCGCCGAGGTCTCCAACGTGGTTGGGCACTAATTTGCTTTTTACCACCATATTGTCTATATAAACTTCGATACTCTTACCCATCTGCTGCTCAAACATTCTGGTCATCATCATTTGGTAGGTTGATCCGGCATTCTTTAAGCCAAAGGGCATTACTTTATAATGATAATTTCCGACTGGGGTGACAAAAGCCGTTTTTTCTTGGTCCTCGACAGCCAAGGGTATCTGGTGGTAGTCCTGGAAGGCGTCCAAAAAACTCATTCGAGGGTGTCCTACGGTCGAATCCACCAACCGGTTTATCCGTGGCATGGGGAAGGGATCCTTCGGGCAGGCCTTATTTAGGTCCGTGAGGTCTACGCAGACCCGCCATTTCTCGCTCTTCTTTTTTACCACGACTGTGTTGGCCAACCATTCGAGGTAGAACACCTCCTTGATAGCCCCTGCTTTCTTTAATTTTCTGACCTCCTCTCTCACGGTGTCTGCATGCTCTTTCGACGGTCGCCAAGGAGGCTGCTTTTTAGGCGTTATGGTCGGGCTAACATTAAGGTGATGGCAAATGAAATCTGGGTCAACCCCAAGGGCCTCATAGGCGTCCCAGGCAAACACATCCACATTCTGTCTGAGAAAATCAATCAGCGTCTCCTTCTCTTGGGGTGGTAATTCTGAGCCGAACTGAAAAAACCTTTCTGGGTTTGATCCGACAAGTACTTTCTCCAAATCCTCGCAACTTGCTTCCATGGTTGGTCCCCCATTACCCGAAGCTGGGGCCGGGGTCGTTAATTGCTATAAGCCATTCTCGGCTGAGGTGAAGGGCTCACTATTCGGTCGTCGCGAGATTGCTGACACTAGGCATTGCCAGGCCATCGCCTGGTTCCCTATTACTTCTTTCACTCGACCTCCTGACGGATATTTCACCTTTTGGTGTAAGGTTGATGACACAGCCCCCTGGGCATGGAGCCACGGTTGGGCCACGATGGCAGTGTAGAGGGAGTATGCATCTACCACAATGAAGTCCACCTCCACCATGTTCAAGTCTGTTTGTATAGGTAGCCTAATCATGCCTTTCGGGGTGACAGTTTTTCCTTCAAAACTGACCAAAGGGGAATCGTATGCCGTCAAATCCTCTAGCTTCAGCTTTAATCCCTTATACAAGTTGGGATACATTACTTCCACGGTGCTGCCTTGGTTAACTAGCACCCTCTTCACATCGTATCCTCCAATTCTAAGCGTGACGACTTGGGCATCGTCGTGGGGTTGAAGGGTTCCCTGTTTGTCCTCGTCTGAGAATCCTATTGAAGGCGTGGCCATCCCTCTAGCCTTCTTAGATTCCCTGTCGTCTGCTTCAGCCGGGAGCCTGCCCACTGACATTACTCTGAAAGGATTGGAGCCGGTCCTTCCCGGTGCGGCGAGGATGACGTTTATTGTGCCAAGGGGTGGCCTCAATGTGCTTTGCCTGGTTTCGACGTTCGATTGTTCCTACCATTCAATAGGGTGATGTAATAGATGTCTCAACTTCCCATCTCGGACAAGCTGGTCCAAGTGGTTTTCAGATTCTTGCAGTTATCGGTGTTGTGGCCCGGCTCTTAGTGATATGTGCAATACAGATTCTGGTTACGTTTCGAGGAGTCACCTGCCATCCTACTTGGCCATTGGAAGAACGGTTCATTCTTCACCTTCTCTAGGATCTTATGTAATGGTTCTCGGAATACAGCATGGACTGCCTGTGCCCCAGTGGATCTAGACTGCTCCGAGTAATCCCTTCTCGGCCAATTACTGCTGTTAAAACGATCCGACCTGAAGTCCCTCCTCTCCTGAGGGACAACTTTCGCTTTGCCCTTCCCCGTCTGTTGGTCTTCCTCGACCCTTTTGTACTTGTCAATTCTGTTCATGAGTTGGCGCACATTAGTGATCGGCTTCCCAGTTAGGGACTTTCTTAAACCATGCTCTGTTGGCAGGCCCCTCTTGAATATGCTAATGGCGACATCATCATAATTTCCTTCTATCTCATTATACATTTCCCAATACTGGTCTAAATAGGCCTTCAGTGTCTTTCCTTCTCGCATGGACAAGGATATGAGGGAATCTAGGGGCCAAGGGACTTTGCTGCTGGTGATGAAGGGGGAACCAAAAGTCTGTGTTAGCTGCTTAAAGGAATTTATGGAGTTCGGCTTGAGGCCGTCAAACCACCTCATCGCCATAGGTCCCAAGCTGGACAGAAACACTTTGCACATCAATGCCTCGTCCCTGGAATGAACGGCCATCCTCTAGTTAAACTGGCTTACGTGCTCCATTGGGTCCGTCCGACCATTGTATACGGCAAAGGTTGGTTGGTGGAACCGCCGAGGAAGCTCAGCCCCCTCTATCCTACGCGTGAAGGGCGACTGGAAGATGCGGTCCAGGGCTTTACTCATGGCGTCATTTGCCAGGCCTTGGTAAGATGGGCTTTTGTGACTGCGTTTGCGAGGTTGTTCTTCCTCATAGGAAAAGGTTTCACTTGGAGGGGTTCTTGATCTCTGCCTGTACTCATTGTCTTCCTCATCGCTAGTGTCCGAGCCGAGTGAAGCACGTTTTCGTTGCGCTCGGAGTAACTTTTCCTTCAAGTTGTAGATTTCTTGTTGTAGAGCCCTGTGATCATTTCGCTTACAGGATGCGTGACCTTTCCCTTTTGAGCGACTTCTGCTCGTGTGGGAAGTGTTTACACTACCCTCTTGCTGCTTGCCTTGATCTTTCTCCTGTTCGAGGTTCAAAAAATTGTCTTGCCGTTGGGAGTCTGTGTGTCCGGTTTGGCGTAGACCTGATCCTTTCATTTCTAACGGTTTCACTTGTTGAGGCACAAGTTCTCCCCACAGACGGCGCCAATTGTAGGGTCTTTCTTTAGGGCCCAGGCCCAACAGGCGGGTGATTCTGGTCCAAGGTGCCTAAGACAATGAATTTGTAGAGAGCGGGTTACAGAACTAAGCCCTAACAAAGTGAGTGTTAGTTAACTTTGGGCCATGCAACGATTGAACGTAAGAATATCTCATTCATGTCCACTGGATATCCAGTCCGAGGAGACATGTGGGTGCACTTCTACTCTTGGTCAAAGGCTATAGTCTCTCTCTTTCTTTCCTCTGTTCCTTTTTCTTCTTTTTCTCGTCCCCCTCTTCATGGGGACTCCTTTCTCTTATATAGCCCCCTTCAAGTCATCAAAACCTTACACTTGTTTGATCATCTAGGCCTTCACTTGAGTGCCCATCCCATCGGACCTTTCCCCTGTCTTTCTGTGAGTTGTTGTGGCCAAGGTAACACTGTTCGCCTGTCTTCTCCACATTAAATGCAGGGCAGCTACCTCCACATTAATGCGGCCAGAAAAGTAGCTGCCCTGCATTTAATGTGGCAGCTGTGGAGTGATTCTTTATTGTTGGTAGGATGCATGTCTGAGCCATATCTGGCACGTCCAAGGAGACATCCCTCCTCGGATCATCTTTAAAGTAAGCTTAGGCCTATAGGAATTGGGCCGGGGGCCCTTTCTAGCACCCACACTTTCTCCTTGGACTGGGTTGAACTCTATAGAGGGCCCAAGGCCTATTGTTTGGTCTGGGGACTTTACCCTTACAAGTACTCTCTCTCTCTCTCGACTTTCTTTCGGTGAAATTTTGTTCTTTCTTATAACTCTAATTAAGTTTGATAGTTTTTTTTTTTAATATGTGTTTTGGTATTATGTTTTTTTTTTTTTTTTTTGATATCCCATCAGAAAGTCTTCTCTTTCCCCTTTTATAACTTTGGTTGAATTTTAGTTTGGGATAATACTTAGATTTTTTGGAAATAGGAATTTGAATATGCCTACCAATTGTTTGAGTACAATATTATTATAAAGCCTATTATTTATTCCTTTAGTTTCATTTTAATTTTGTCTAAGATAACATTGTAATTTTGTAATGAGTTTTGATTATGATGATAATTTTCTTATTCCTTAATAAATGATAAATTTGAAACTTATAAAGTTTAGTTGTATTAAGCAAATATAATACACAACAATAGAAGTTAGAAGGATATGGTTCACCTTAAAAAAATATTAATCAAACATAAAAAATAAAAATAAAATGATATATTTGTAGTGATAACAAGATTAAAAGAAAAAATACTTGTAGAAATTTTTTTATAAAAAAATAGACAACACTTGAAGTAATGGTTACTTTTTATATATTACATCTCGTTACATAATATTTATATTCTCACGCATCGCATAGGTTTGTGGCTAATTTATTATAAACATTACATTTGTCATAATATATACTCATTCTGGGTTATATACTGATATGTGATGAGTTGGTTGGGGGAATCTCATGAGGCTTTTTGAAACATTGTTGTATCTAGTGTTTTGAGTATTTTGACCTATAGAAGTAAACATCTGTTATGTTTGCTGTGATTCCTTTTTGGGTGGCAGTGTCAGTCTGGCAGATGATCCTACTCGTAGAGGCTTATGGTAACAAGAGCCTTAATTTGCAGGCTGACATAGTAATTAGTTGGAACTCTTCTAAAATTTCCAACATATATAGGAACAAAATTTACTTTAGGATCCAAAAAAAAGGCATGTACTGTAAGTCTGTAACATGTTAAGCAGCTTAAGCTCAATGTCTATGGCATTTCTCTAAGTTGTCATGTACACATGTCACAATCTCATGTTGGGTTTTGTAGAGTTTAGTTTTGTTTGATATAGATTATGATTCGACTTGAAATAATATTGTTATGGTTTCTTAACTGTTAGAGATATATTAGCCCATTAGCATAGGCCCAAGCCTAATTCTACTTTATGTGTAAGCCAAGTCTCCTACTTGTACTAGAAGTCTATTAGTCTAGGGTTTAGTCTACTATATATACACATGTTATGATTTATTGTAACAAATGATTTGTATTACACTATAATATATTATTGATGTAGCCCTTTAGGGTTTCCTCTGTGGATGTAGGCTGTTAGGTTGAACCACGAAACCCTCATGTGTTATTGTATTTTATACTTTATACTTTCGCTTTCGTATCTATACTAGCATATTCAACATGGTGTATCAATGCTAATATTTAACATGGTATCAAAGTCACCTTTTTGTGGCCATGGTTTTCTATCATTACGATATATTTAAGTGCAATCTTTGTTTCCCTCGGTGTTTTTTTTTTTTTTTTTTTTCGCTATGTTCATCTTCTTTGGCTTCCTACTGCTACCGTCAAAACTCTCCGGTATAGTCATGCCACCGTTAGAAGTCACATTAACACTACAAGACCATTGCCTTCCTCAAACTATCGTCATAGAGCCAAACTCCATTTAAGGGATCTTCTCAACCTTATCAAATCTTAAGATTTCATCAAGCTTCCATCTTGAGTTTGAGAGGGAGTGTTAGAGATATATTAGCCCATTAGTATAGGCCCAAGCCTAATTCTACTTTATGTGCAAGCCAAGTCTCCTACTTGTACTAGAAGTCTATTAGTCTAGGGTTTAGTCTACTATATATGCACATATTATGATTCATTGTAATACAGGATTTGTATTACACTATAATATATTATTGATGTAGCCCTTTAGGGTTTCCTCCATGGATGTAGGCCGTTAGGCTGAACCATGTAACCCTCGTGTGTTATCGTGTTTTATATTTTATGATTTCGTTTCTGCATTTATACTAGCATATTCAACATGGTGTATCAATGCTAATATTTAACATGGTATCAAAGTCACCTTTTTGTGGCCATGGTTTTCTGTCATTACGATATATTTAAGTGCAATCTTTGTCTCCCTTGGTGTTTTTTTCTTTTTTTTTTTCGCTGTGTTCATCTTCTTTGGCTTCCTACTGCTACCGTCAAAACTCTCCGGTATAGTCATGCCACCGTTAGAAGTCGCATCAACACTACAAGACCATTGCCTTTCTCAAACTATCGTCATAGAGCCAAACTCCATTTAAGGGATCTTCTCAACCTTATCAAATCTTAAGATTTCATCAAGCTTCCATCTTGAGTTTGAGAGGGGGTGTTAGAGATATATTAGCCCATTAGTATAGGTCCAAGCCTAATTCTACTTTATGTGCAAGCCAAGTCTCCTACTTGTACTAGAAGTCTATTAGTCCAGGGTTTAGTCTACTATATATGCACATATTATGATTCATTGTAATACAGGATTTGTATTACACTATAATATATTATTGATGTAGCCCTTTAGGGTTTCCTCCATGGATGTAGGCCGTTAGGCTGAACCATGTAACCCTCGTGTGTTATCGTGTTTTATATTTTATGCTTTCGCTTCTGCATTTATACTAGCATATTCAACATGGTGTATCAATGCTAATATTTAACATTAACGAAATAATATTGTAACCTACTGTAAATTCTGTGCGCAAGATAAAAAAACTGTTGTTTTGAAAATTAGGGTTTTATGTTATTTTTTAGAGAGAAAACTGAATAGTCGAATATTGTATTTTTTTTTTCCCCGAGAATGGTGAAATCCCAGCAACTCCATGGACGTAGGCAAATTGCCGAATCACGTAAATATTTGTCTTGTGTGATTGTTTTCTTTGACGCATATTTTTCTCTATTTTGTAGATATTCCCTTTCATCTCAAGCCTGCACGACCCCATCCTAGATATATACCCGACACATCGAATCCAAAAAACCATATTCTTTCGGCTGAGTGTGGTCCAACTTGTTCTAATAATTTGAGTATTTCGGCGAGTAGTGATATAAAACATGTGTGGGGCCAGAGAATTTGTGATCCCGGCCCACTTTACATTAGGGCCCAAGGCCCACGCCGAGGAGAGGCTTTGCCAAGGACATGCAACAGAAGTCCAAATGGCCTAGAGTTATAGCTGAGGATGATTTTGTCCTCGACATCCCAAAGCGCTCCTAGAAGAAAAGGCAAGTACGGTATAGGAGCGGTTCAAGGAAAAGCTAAACACCTCCGCATTGATGGGGAAAGGACCCCTGAGCAGTGTGGCGACAAAGGACAAGGGAAAGGCTGCCATTACTGCAATTAAGTACTCTGCGCCTGACAGAGCAATGCTTTTCAGCTTTTACAACCACCCCCAACCACTTTGGGTATGGGTTGATATGATAAGTATCAGCCCTGGAAAGCTGAACCTACACGTGGACGTTGGAGGGAGGGTAAAGGTTAGTATAAAAGGAAAAGGAAGCAATCCAGTAGAGGGGCTGGGACTAGGGCCAAGAACCAGAGCCTCCCAGGCCGTGCCGAGGAGAAAGTCTTCTTGGGCAAGCACGGTACACCTCTGTGCAATCACCATGAATACCATGACTAACCACTGTCTGAGGACCAAGGCCTAACCTTTTTCTCTACAAATTTATTGTTTCGGTCTTTAACGTTCGAACCCAATATACCAATTTGGGATTGTTACAAATCAAGTCCTTACAATTGGCGCCGTCTATAGGAAGGCTTATGCGTTGGCACAGGCGGCGGTTAGTCATGGTAGGATCAAGCTCCTGTCAAACAAGGGTCTGCGAAAGCTCCTCCATCATTTCCAGCAGCACAGGGTTGTCGTCCTAACTTAGCTCCCACTCCAGGCTGCATTTCAAAGTGCCAGTGGTGCGGGCAGTTCTAGGGGCTTCCAACATCAAGTTTATGCCCCACACACCTTTGTTAAGGGGCTAATCCTCACGGGTCTAGTAGCTCGATTCACCGAATTCCTATAAGTTTTGGACAGAACCAAGGTCTTCCATGGTCCTCGGACTCAAACCTATGGGGAAACCAAATACTTAAAGAAAATCTAAGTTTTGGATAGAACCAAGGTCTTGCATAGTCTTCAGACTCAAACCTATGGAGAAACCAACTACTTAAAGAAAATCTATGTTTTGGACAGAACCAAGGTCTTGCATGGTTCTTGGACTCAAACCTATGGGGAAACCAACTACTTAAAGAAAATCTAAGTTTTGGACAAAACTAAGGTCTTGCATGGTCCTCGGACTCAAACTTATGGGGAAACCAATTACTTAAAGAAAATCTAAGTTTTGGACAGAACAAAGGTCTTACATGGTCTTCGGACTCAAACCTATGGGAAAACCAACTACTTTAAAAAATATAAGTTTTGGACAGAACCAAGGTATTGCATGGTCCTCGAACTCAAACCTATGGGGAAAACAACTACTTTAAAGAAAAACTATAAGTTTTGGACAGAACCAAGGTCTTGCATAGTCCTCGAACTCAAACCTATGGGGAAACCAACTACTTTAAGAAAAACTATAAGTTTTGGACAGAACCAAGGTATTGCATGGTCCTCGGACTTAAACCTATGGGGAAACCAACTACTTAAAAAAATCTAAGTTTTGGACAGAACCAAGGTATTGCATAGTCCTTGGACTCAAACTTATGGGGAAACCAACTACTTTAAGAAAAACTATAAGTTTTGGACAGAACCAAGGTATTGCATGGTCCTCGGACTCAAAATTATGGGGGAACCAACTACTTTAAAGAAAAACTACAAGTTTTGGACAGAACCAAGGTATTGCATGGTCCTCGGACTCAAATCTATGGGAAAACCAACTACTTTAAAGAAAAACTATAAGTTTTGGATAGAACCAAGGTATTGCATGGTCCTTGGACTCAAACCTATGGGGAAACCAACTACTTTAAAGAAAAACTATAAGTTTTGGACAGAACCAAGGTCTTGAATAGTCCTCGGATCCCCATCTCTAAGGAAACTAACAAAAACCAAGTGTTTAGACCCGGTACAGTCATACCTCGGTCCTTAGACCGGATGCCAAAAAAAAGTTCAGGCTATGAACATTGTCAAGAACGTGGCAAAGCACCCTAGTGCTCTGCGACCCTCTCGGATAGTTCATTTTAGGTTACCCATCCTCGAGTGATCACCCCATATGCAATACAGAGCATTCAATGCTTATCTCGGTTAGTCTATTATGGCTAACCTACTTCAAGTCGGCATTATTGTGCCCGTCAGTTTTAATAAGTTCAAAGTGATAGCTCTTTGATAACAAGGGTTTCGGCCCTAAGTATTGTTCAAAAGAAAAGGACACCAGCACATCCATTCACAAAATAATTATGGCAGAAAAGAAAGAACACGCAGATGGGATAAAGTCATCTTTTATTAGACAAAGAAGTAGTACAACGTACAATAAGGGGCTTAAACAAGCCTATACCAGAAGCTAAATACAGAAGCAGAAAGAAAAGCAAAAAGAAAAAGATACAGGGGAACGAAAAATTCTTCAAAATTTTGCCCTAGCAGCAACTAAGCACGTCAGGATGGCATCAGTGATGGAAGAGAAGAAGAAACAGGGGCACCTAGATGGCACCAATGATGGAAGAGAGGAAGAAGTAGGGATGCCTAATCCCCGTACCAGCTCTGACTGCAATCGAGCAGGTATCATATTAGCAGCACTCGAGAGAGAGCGGATGGTACCGACGATGAGAAACCTCAGTGCTGTCGCACCAAAAATCTGATGCGACCTCCACCTGCTTCGGATTTTAGCTGAAGGAAGAAGAGGCTCCTTTCTTGCCTTATCAAGGGGAAGAAGTGTCTTGAGTCTTTGTCTCCCTTGCCCTGACCGGGCCATCTTGAGTCTCAAGGAAACCCAATGCTTCTGGAAAGGGTGTGGTCCCTTTGCCCTTATCCTAGACTTAACCATATCACTCCCTAAGGCTTAGTCAAACTGGTAGTGGGAACTTTGAGCACAACTAGAGGGTTAGGGATTTGAAAAACTTGAAGGGTCTGTATGTAAAGGAAATGACCTCCCACCGTGCTTCTTATATGGAGAGCAAGCCCGGAGGCATTTAATCTGTACAAATCTCCATGAAAAACTACAAACAAGATAAGTCCCGCTCAATTCCCAAAGCAGTCTTCAGCCGTTGAAATTGCGTCGCCTAATAATGAGACCTTATTAAAGGCGCGCCTCGTGTACCGAAACAGCAAGAGCACAGTGTGGGTAAACCAAAAGAATGTCTCACAACTAGGGGCGTGTCCCAGGCAAATGACGAGGCTTCGACCTTGATGAAGGACAAGTCTTGGCAAACCATGACATAGGCCCTATGTCATCAAAACCCTCCTTTACATTAAGGCTCAAGGCCCACGCCGAGGAGAGGCTTTGCGGAGGACATGCAACAGAAGTCCAAATGGCTTAGAGTTATAGCTGAGGATGATTTTGTCCTCGACATCCCAAAGCGCTCCTAGAAGAAAAGGAGAGTACGGTATAGGAGCGGTTCAAGGAAAAGCTAAACACCTCCGCATTGATGGGGAAAGGACCCCTGAGCAGTGTGGCGACAAAGGACAAGGGAAAGGCTGCCATTACTGCAATTAAGTACTCTGTGCCTGACAGAGCAATGCTTTTCAGCTTTTACAACCACCCCCAACCACTTTGGGTATGGGCTGATATGACAAGTATCAGCCCTGGAAAGCTGAACCTACACGTGGATGCTAGAGGGAGGGTAAAGACTAGTATAAAAGGAAAAGGAAGCAATCCAAAAGAGGGGCTGGGACCAGGGCCAAGAACCAGAGCCTCCCAAGCCGTGCCGAGGAGAAAGTCTTCTTGGGCAAGCATGGTACACCTCTGTGCAATCACCATGAATACCATGACTAACCACTGTCAGGTGACCAAGGCCTAACCTTTTAGCCCACTATCTACAAATTTATTGTTTGGACCTTTAACGTTCGAACCCAATATACCAATTTGGGATCGTTACAAATCGAGTCCTTACAACATGTTATAATAAATTGCTATAGGGTTACTTTTTTTTCTTCCTTCTATTGTTCTCAGACTTTACCTCTTCTCTTTCTTTTGGTGTCCATTTGTGGCATCTACCTGTTTGTGAACTAATAGAGTAAGTGCACTCTGACAAGTCTTTCATACCATGGATTTTATATTTTCTTAGCTAAATATTATATATAGTTTAGTAACACAGTAAACATAAGATGAAAAGTTTGATGGAAGTGTTTCAGGGATTAGATTGATTGATCGTGATATTGCTATTTGTAGAAAGGTTCCTAAAAATACACGAAGCTTATCTAGCCATTAGAGGGCTTAGCAAAAAACTATCTGAAGGAGATTTTGATAGATATAAAATAATTATATAGTATTTTTAAAGAAATATAACAAGCTTATTTTTATTATTCTATAGATCTATATTATTTAAAATAATTTTATTACTCTGCAGATCCATTTTTACTATCATTTTTTTTATTTATATTCTAATATTAAACTCTTTATATATCTATTGTCAGGGAAAAGAAATATGGTTCGAAAGAAAGATCGATTTTGGGAATTTGTTGAAGAACTAAATGGTCGTTTCAAATGTAAGTTTTGTGAACGTGTTTTTGCTGGGGGTGCTACAAGGATTAAATATCACTTGGCTGGAGCTAAACGTCATGATATTGATGTTTGTACAAAAGTGCCTAAAAATGTCCAAGAGGAAGCTTCTCTAACAATTGGTGAACCTAACAAAAAACTTAAGAGTGCATCAACTTCAAACAAGGATAAGGAGAGGAAAATTAGCTCAACTTCAATATCAAAGGATGACATGTTAAGCAGAGTGTTTGAAAAGGTGAGTAAAGATGTAAGTATTTTATATTTAGATTATATTTCATCATAATCTTAGCAGTGAACAGGTGATAACATTTTCAGTTATTGATTTTAATTTTTTGAATCAAGTAAAACATTATAATAAATTTCTATATTATTTAGTGAATTTTTTTCCTTGCAATAAATGGGGAAGGGGAGTTTGAACTCATGTTCTCTTCCATTGGAGAAGTGTAATGTTAGTAAACTACAAAATTCTTAGCATTATTATTATTTTATTTGGATATATAATTTGAAAGTTATAACATAGGGAAGAGGGGATGAGTGTGCTTATTTTTGAAATTTAAGAGGGGAAGGGGGGGGGGGGGGGTAGAAGGTGGAGAATAATGTGGAACACAAAAAATGGGACAAAAGATTTGTATTTAATACTAATCTATAAAATAGCTAAAAGTTGAAGAATAACATATATTATTGTTACGTTTTTATTGAACCACGTCGATGGCCAAGTCGTCATTTTCTTTCCATCATTTCTTCAAAAAATATGTAAATAAATATTAATGTTTGCAATAATATATTATGCCTTTACTCAATCTCAAAAGTAATTATAACTTATCAATCATGATATGACCATCACTTTACACATTCTTGATTAGAGAATACATGCAATACAAACATCTTGGGTGGAGACACCATTTATTTATTTTTAGTTTAAACTCACCTAAAAAAAATCTCATTCCACCTCTGTATAAATATCCATATGCTAATGTAGTATTCAAGGCTAAGTTGAAGGGTCCAATTCCGCTCTTTTTTTTTTTTGATAACCTTCAATGTCGGGTCCAATTCTGCTCATACTTAGAGAACCATATGTCATTTTCATCAACGTCAAATGATAGAGATAATAAAGCTCTTAACAATGTCTCTCTCTATCTCTCTCTCTTTTCTTTTTCTTTTTGTATAAAATATTACATGTAAGTGGTTTTTCTATTTTTTTAATGGTGTACATAGTACCGAAGTTAATTTGAATAAAAATTTCAACAGGCACGTAGAATTACACGTGCATGCAAAATAATTCAGTTAAAAATATTAATGTGATAATAAATTTGATTGATATTACTTTTAAAACAAACCACTTCCATCACATTGGAAATACTTATCACAGATAATGGTTTTACATCACTTTATTATTATAATTATTATTAATTTTTTGAGTTATGTTTACTAATTACAATTCGGCATTCGGTCCTTTGCAGTCCAATTTGATCTATTACAGTCCAGTTTGATCCAATTCATTCCAGTTCAGTCCATAATGGTCCACTTCAATCCATTTTGGTGTACTTACCTAAAAATAGGAAAAAAAAAAAGTTTGGGTTGGGAGTACTATATTGCTATCAATTATTTGAGTAATATTCATTGTAACTATATGATCAGTTTTTATTATCATGACAATCTTATTAAGAGAATAAAAAATTTGAATAATATATTTGAAAGTTAAAAATTTTAGTTATACAAAAAGAAATTGGGAAAATATAATGCATAATAGCAATAGTTAGAAAAATATGGACAACGTAAAAAAATAATATCAATCAAAAACACCATAAATGATAAAATTATATATTTGTAAAAATAGATAAATATAAATTACTTTTAGAGTTTGTTTAATTTTTAGGGAGAACAAATTATCCACAATAAAATTTAGATAATAGGTTATATATTATACCACATTTAAAAATAATTATATATTTCCATCTATCGCGTGTGTTTGCGACTAGTTATTATAAAACTCCAAAAGAAAAAAAAACTATTAATTATTGTATAAAAATTAAGAAGGTGAAAATCGTAATATAAGTTTTTATATTTCCAATATATAAATATATCTCGACCCACCTTGTTTATTTTTAATAGAATTGTACTCTACACTCCACAAACATTTTCATACTATTGTCTTTTATGCAGGGTAAGGCAGAATACATAGTTGAAATTTTACTTGGTGTTTTGGTGGAGGGACTTCTAGCCAAGTTGAGATCAATTGTTATAGAGCAACATATTAGTTTTGAGTTGGGTTTCAAGGAAGGGCTAATAGACCTTCTTATCTTGTTAACCCAAATTCAACTTGTGTTAAATGATGCTGAGAAAAGACAAACAAGTGATGATTTTGTGAGGAGTTGGTTAGCAGAGCTTAGACGTGTTGCTTATGACATTGATGATGTGCTAGACGAGTTTGGCTATAATATTCTTCAGCAAAAGGTACTAAACTACTCTTCACCCTCTAATGACATTATCAATATGGCAAACAAAATTAAGAACATCAACGAATCATTAAATAGACTCAAAGGTGACATTGCTAGTTATGAACTTCGAGCGGAGTTTGTGAATTCGATCCCTGAGATTAGCTTTAATATGGAGATAGACTCCTTCCTTGATGATTCAAAAGTTAATCAAAATGTTGGAAATAACATTGTTGAAGCAACCTATTGTGATAGTGTGATAGAAATCATGGAGACTCTTCCCCAATATGAATTAACAGAATATGATTATTGGTCCATATTCAAGAAAAGTGCATCTGCAAATAAAAGACTTCTAACTCTAGATTTGGAGAAAATTGGAAAGGAGATTGTTAAAAAATGTAAAAGGGTTCCATGGGCTACAAGATTTTTAGGGAGAATAATGTACTTTATACATGATAAAGATGAATGGCTATCGATTCAAAATAATAAAAATTGGGATTTATTGGACGATGATAATAATAGAGTCTTTCACATATTAAAGTTAGGCTATGATCATCTTCGAACACCATCTTTGAAACAGTGTTTCGCATACTGTGCAATTTTCCCTAAAGATTATAACATGAAAAAGGATGAAGTAATTCAGCATTGGATGGCTGAGGGGTTCCTTGAACCATCTAAAGAAGCTAATATGGTAATGGAGGATATTGGTAACATGTATTTCAATATTTTGTTGGCCACTTCCTTTTTTCAAAATGCTACAAAGGATGCCTATGGTGATATTATTAGTTGCAAAATGCATGATTTGGTGCATGATTTTGCCATCTCAATTTCAAAATCTGAAATTCTGATTTTGGAGGGAGATTCTGTGGATAATGTTAGTAAAGTACAACCTTTATTTGTCCGATCTGATGGCGAAACAACACCAAGAACTTCATTTAGTGGAGATGGTTTGATAAAAATGCGCACATTAATTTCAAAAAATCTAGACTTTGATGACATGTTATCAAATTTTAAATGCTTACGTGTTTTAAAATTATCTGGGCATAGTATAATAGGGTTGCCAAATTCAATTGAGCAGTTAATACATTTAAGGTTTCTTCACATCTCGCATCTTGAAATTGTGGAATTTCCAAAATCCATTACCAAACTCTACAATTTGCAAACTTTAAGAATTGAAGAATGCCCTAATCTCATGAAGATCCCTGAAGACCTAAGCAATTTGATTAACTTGAGACATATTAGTATTAATGAACGTCGTTGTCTCAAAATCAAAAATACGGGACGGTTGACTTGCCTTCAAACATTGAATTTTTTAGCTCTGGATCAAGATGAAGGTTATAGGATTAAAGAAATGGGACCCTTAAAGAATGTCAGAGGAGAAATAAAAATATACAACTTAGAGACAGTGAAAGATGAGGAAGAAGCCAAAAGTGCAAAATTAAAAGAAAAGGAAATATTCAAGTTGGGATTATTTTGGGATGGTATTCGTAGAGAATTGTATGATAAAGATGAAAGGGTGGACTTTGTGTCCAATGGCCGCCATATGCAATATGAATGTATGTGGCCACGGGACATAAGCCATGCCCCAGATGAAAAGGTGTTGGAAGGCCTCCATCCTCACCCAAATTTGAAAAGCTTAACAATCGAATGGTATAGAGGAAAGAAATTCCCATCTTGGTTTAATGATTTGTCGCTATTTCACCATCTGATTCATATCGAATTGAAATGTTGTTCGGAATGTGAAGAAGTTCCCACTCTGGGGCATTTACCTTGTCTGAGGGTTCTTGAAATAGGAGACATGTACACGGTAAGAAGTATAGGAAGTGCGTTTTACAGTTACAGTGATGGGAGTTACATAAATACTACATTATTTCCGGCATTGAGAATACTCAAATTGGAGGGAATGACTGCCTTAGAAGAGTGGAAGGATGCAAAGGAGTTGACAAGCACAAGTGAGGTGCTGTTGGTGTTTCCTTGCCTTAAGGAGTTGACCTTAATTTACTCTATTCAACTAAGAGATTTGCCAGACTCACTGCACACCTGCGTTTCCCTTCAGAAGTTGGTAGTAGATGGTTGTCCTATGCTGAGGTCATTGCCAGGTGTCTCGTCAGTTATTCGACACTTGGAGATAATATGGTGTGGTATTGAAGAACTACCCAGTGGGTTACAATACTATGCATCTCTTCAATATTTGAAGATTATAAGATGTTGGAATTTGAAATCAATTCCAGAATCACTGCGCACCTGCGTTTCCCTTCAGAAGTTGGTAGTAAAGGAATGTCCTCAGCTGAGGTCATTGCCAGGTGTCTCGTCAGTTATTCGACACTTGGAGATAATATGGTGTGGTATTGATGAACTACCCAGTGGGCTACAATTCTGTCCATCTCTTCAATGTTTGGAGATTGGGCGCTGTCCGAATCTAAAATCAATTCCAGAATTAGGAGAACTATTTCATTCTCTTATTAATTTAAAACTTAGCAACTGTCCTGATGTAATACTGAAGCTTTCGTGGGGAGAGGGCCGCTTAAAGACTTTGGTAATCGGTGGGTTTATTGAAGAGTTGGATGCTTTCCCGATTCTACGTTATCCTTTCATTCGATACTCGCACGCGTCCCTCAAAAAGCTAATATTGCTTGGGAGGCCTACACTCAACTCTCTCCCGAACGAAATTCAACTCTTCACTGCCCTAGAAGAGCTGCGGATACAGAACTTTAACGGAATGGAAGCTTTGCCTGATTGGTTGGGCAATCTTTCTTGTCTTCAAAAGCTGTCTCTTGGCTATTGCAAAAAGCTGAAGTATCTTCCCAATCTACACCTCACCAATTTAAAACATCTGTACATTCGTGATTGCCACAATTTAGAGGAAAGATGTGCAAAAGGGAGCGGCGCAGAGTGGGGCCAGATTGCCCATATTCCAAACATCAAAATCAAAGGGGGAGAGGATTCTGAGGACTCTGACGACTTTGACATCTTTGACGTCTTTGATGACTCTGAAGATGATTAGTAAGTGTACTTATATCTGGACTAGAAGTATATTCCATTTCCTACTGGCCCCAATTTATTTATGTAATTTTTTTTAAACGGGCTATTCTTAAATTTCACATCTTAAAATTTTAAGTTTATTATAAAAAAATAAATATTTTAGATTAATGCATATTGAATTAATTAATAGAAATTTATCTCACCATCCACTCTTATTACTGGAATTTTTCAAAAAATCTGAAACTTTGCACTTCAAAATGCATGTCCTCCTGGCAATGATCAGAACCTACTTTTTGTCCAATCATGATAACATACATACTCATTCTTTTTCTCAGCGTTTCTTGTAACCTTCACTTATTGGTGTCAAATTGATTATGTCCATTGATGAAAGCATACTCATTCTTTTCAATATCATGAGCTGGAATTCTAATATAATACATGGAGCAGTTCTTGTTTTTAGGGCTTTGTAAAAGTTGGAAATAGATTTTGTTAATTTGGGCTGCAGGGTCATAATTCCTATGTTTATTTTATTGAATTTATTGTGGGAAAGTGGAGTTGGGTTGCATAAGAATGAGATTAGACATTGGGTGGGAGAAGGTCTTGCAGATTTTTGTTTTCATGTTTGGGATGGAAGGTCAGTTTTACTGTTCCATGAAGTTATGTGATCCCCGGTTCTACTAGTGGAAGCAAAGCTTAAATTTCTTATAAAGTTTTAGACAGCACTGAAGGTGTTGATGGTTCTAATATATTTATGTATCGGTTTTAGCTTTTGAAGGTTTCTAAGGCATTTTAATTTTTTTGGCTAAATCATGAAGCTTGCAAGAAGATTCCATCTTGGAAAATAACCAACTCTATGACAACTGGTGCCAAGGTACTTCAAGTTTGGAAAATAACCAACTAGATGACAACTGATGCCGAGGTACTTCAGGTTTGCTTTCACTTTACCATTTCAAATACGTGCATATAGCTTACTTCTTAATTAATTGGTGCTTTGCAAGATCCAATTCAGTTTATATATATTTGTACAGCGACTGGTTTTGTACCCATTGTGCCTATGTGCATAAACAGAATTGTTAGTCTATGTAAAGGTGTGCGTGTCAACTCCATATATGTGTTCATATGTCACCATAACAATGTATAGAGTTAGACTTTTGGTTGGACACTCTTTGACATGAAAGTCATTCTGTGCATCTGGTAGGAGCATGGGACAAATGTCCTTTGCTTTCACTCTTTTAATTGCTAACATGTATATATTAAACTAATTGGTAGGAGCATGGGATGTTAAAAAACTAACAAAACTAACAACACGTGGACACTAGGGACAGCATATTTATTGTGTTCAGCCATCTCTTATGTTTGAATAAATAGAGTACTAATTCAATCTAATAAGTATATCATTCATTCCAATTATCCTCTCTTCCCTCACACTTTTCCTACAACATTTTATAACTTACGTAAGCATCTATTCTTCTTGATATTCTGATATATATGTAGTCTTCAGGTGTTGATGTCATTGTATCAGTGTTGTAAGCCACAGGTAGTAGCACTGAACAATTCTTCCATTGCAAGAGCCACCAGAAAATTTCTCATTTGTCAAAGGATATTTTTTCAAATCTCAAGGATACTTCACATAGATGATAGCACCCATTTTGGCCAGCTTTGACACCTATTTCTCCTCAGTTGTAAGCATTAAATTTTGATGATGTTGGAGCCTTTGCAGAGGAACTGTGGTAACTTTTCATTGTCTTTAGAGCTGAAATTCTGGAAAAAGAACTGCTACTACCTATCAGCAATACAGGAGGAGCTCCCTTTCTATTGAAAGTTAGATGGAAGTATCCTGGAATGGTTGTCAAAGCTGGATGTTTTGTTTCTTACTGTTTGCTTTGAAAGGGATATGGAATCAGCAAAAGTGGTCCGTTGGTAGCCGATTGTTCACAGTCCAAGTCTCCAAGAATCACAATGGAGGGAATTTATAATTGGTTCCAATGAAATTGTTTCATTGAAATTTGTGAGTTCTCTTATTCTCGTCTTCTTTTCTTTTAATTTCTCTCTTCCAAGAAAACCTATTATGAATCCTTTCTTAATGGTTCAAACACTTATTTTTGCATACTATTTATAGATTTTGGTTATTCTTCAATTAGTGTTCATGTACTTCAGCACAGAATGGTATTTTTCTCAAATGTCCTTTTCTCTAGCATTTCAATTTGGAATAAAGTATTTTTCCCAATTACCATATTTCTTATTCACTTATTTTATAGTGATACCCCTTCAATTTTAGTTTCATATTTGTATTGCCATTTAGAGCTACATATTTTACTGCATAGCATATGTAGACCTTCAAATTTTTGACTTATCAGTTTTCAAATAATTAGGGCTCTTTATTTGTACAAAGTTTAAAAAGTTAATATCCCTTCACTGTTTGGTATATCTGAATCTTAAGGGGGAAAATGTTTAATTTATGACATTAATTTCTGTAAGCCATAGTTCGCAGCACTTGGCAATTCTTTTGATGTAACTGCCACCGGTAACTTCTTTTTTATCAGCAGATACTTTTCCAATGTCAAGGATGCTTCTCGATTGTTTGGTGCCTGGGGGGGAGGGGGGGGGGGTAACTTTTTATCTCTTCAAGAACTGAAGTTCAGGAACAAGAGTGCTACTACCTACCAGTGAAGCAGGTGGTGCACTGCCTTTCCATGGGAAGCTAAATGAAGAACTGAAGCTAGAATTGGTTCCAAATTTCAAATCTAATTGTTTAATTGAAATTTGTGAGTTGTCGCATTCTCTTCTTCTTTTCATTTGATTTCTCTCTTCCAACAAAACCTATTTTGATTCTTTTTTATTCTTTTTTCTTCTTTCAAGTTCATATATTATTAATATTATTAAATTTGTTGATCCTACACTATTTATAGATTTTAGTCATCATTCATATCCCAATTAGTAGTCATGCACTTCAGCACAGAGTGGTCCTAGATTCGCCCTATTCCAAATATCTAGATAAACATTTGATTCCTATATTAAGCGCAAAATAATCTTAAATTCGTATTTATTCTCATAGGTCCTTTTTGGAATAAACTAGTTCTTTTTATAATTAATTTACCATATTTCTTATCCACTTGTTTTTAAGCTATTTCCCTTCAATTTTTGTGTCAAACTTGTATCTCTAAGTACTGCAACATATTCTGTTGCCTAGCATATGTAAACTTTCAAATTTTTGTTTCAAACAATTCCCTCAAATTTTTTGGATTTATTTTACATAGGAAATTCTGGTCTACTTGTTACTATTGCATCGTCTTCACTATAATGTTTTGACTTGTCAGTTTTCCAATAATAATGGCTCTTATCGAATATTAAGAAACATTATTTTGTATATGCTTTGTTCATAATCTGATTTCATTTTAAAAATGAAAAGCTAGAAGCCTAGAACCATATGCTTTCTTAGTCTCTCTATATATCCACCATCTAGCTATCACATCTGGTGTATATGTTTATTTAAGGACTCAATATGCCTGCTAATTGCAGCCAGGAAACAGCTACAAAGTTCACATATATACTTCTGTGCACAAATGCATGTATTCCAGAATCATGCAAGAATCTCATCAGCCAATGCTTGAGCATCATTCAACATCTCTCTTAAATTTCTCTCTGTTATAGGAGAAAAAAGAGCAACAAAACCAACATATATTTGAAGGCATAAATACACTATGACAATGGCTCTACTTGACTGCATGTAAAGATATGGTGACAACACTAAATGTCCTACCAGCCCTGCTTTGAAGCTTCTTCAAGGTAATTCCAACCTTTACATCGTGGTTTAAGCATCCTACATAAACTTGTGTCTTGGTCCTGGTGATAGAGAAATGGAGATCAGTCTTTCTAGCATAATTGTTCCAAGATTATGTACTTTGCTCTACTTCAATAATTTCTGCAAAATAAACCTGAATTCTTCTCAGGTTCCCATTCTTATTTAGCAGAATTAATAACACCTGGATCTGCATTATTAATAGACCTAAAAGATTATTCAATCAGTTAAATATATTGCCTTGATGTACAGGCACTAGGGACAGCACATCTGTTGTATTCAGCTAGATGAAAATTTACATTATGAAGTTTTAACCCATTCCCAAGCCAACGGAAGTTTTAGTTGGTGTGTTTTCTCAATTTAGTATTCTCTTCTAGAACATAAAGTCATTCGGTATGCAAGCACTGGGGACGGCATATTGATTCTGTTCAGCTGGAGGAAAAGTTAATTCATGGAGCTTTAATCCACTACCATGCCAGCAGAGAGGCTGAATATGCAACATTGCCCCAAATTAAAGGGAATATGTGCAAAATGGAGCGGTGCAGAGTGGTCTAGGATTGTCCACATTTGAAATATCTTCGTTGGTGAATGTATTAGACAAGAAGCAGTTTGAAGATGATATACATCATGAATACAGATGACCAGTAAGTTTTCTCCTACCTCGTCCTCTTCTCCTCTTATATTATCCTTTACATCGACCTAGGAGTATTTTCGGAATTGCTCTTAATTTCTTTCTTTTTCTTTTTGCTTTTGTTTTTGGATATTTCTTATTTATTCAGTTAAAGTATGTTGCCTTGATGTCCAGACTCTAGGGACAGCATATCTATTGTGTTCACCTTGAGGAAAAATTAATTAATTTATGGAGTTTTAACCTAGTCTTAAGCTAATAGATGTTTATAAGAGATGTAATTTTTTTTTTCAAATCTTCTCTTTTAATATATAAAGTATTAATTCAATCCAATAAATCTGTCATTCATGCCAGTTATCCCTCTTTCCTTTCACTTTTCCTAAAAAATTTTCTAAATTGTTACTTAGCATTCTTTCCATCCTAATATCTTGATATATTAATTTTTCACGTCTTGATGTCCTTGATCAATTTCTGTAAGCCAGAGGTAGCAGCACTTGACAATTCTTTTGATGTAACTGCCACAAGTAATTTCTTTTCTATCAGTGGATACATTTCAAATGTCAAAGATGCTTCACTATCCATTATGTTGTTTGGTACTGGGGTAACTTTTTATCTCTTCTAGAACTGAAGTTCAGGAACAAGAGTGCTACTACCTATCAGCAATGCAGGAGGAGCTCCCTTTCTATTGAAAGTTAGATGGAAGTATCCTGGAATGGTTGTCAAAGCTGGATGTTTTGTTTCTTACTGTTTGCTTTGAACGGGATATGGAATCAGCAAAAGTGGTCCATTGGTAGCCGATTGTTCAGTCCAAGTCTCCAAGAATCACAATGGAGGGAATTTAAAATTGGTTCCAATGAAATTGTTTCATCGAAATTTGTGAGTTCTCTTATTCTCGTCTTCTTTTTTTTTTAGTTCTCTCTTTCAAGAAAACCTATTATGAATCCTTTCTTAATGGTTCTAACATTTATTTTTGCATACTATTTATAGATTTTGGTTATTCTTCAATTAGTGTTCATGTACTTCAGCACAGAATGGTACTTTTCTCAAATGTCCTTTTCTCTAGCATTTCAATTTGGAATAAAGTATTTTTCCCAATTACCATATTTCTTATTCACTTATTTTATAGTGATACCCCTTCAATTTTAGTTTCATATTTGTATTGCCATTTAGAGCTACATATTTTACTGCATAGCATATGTAGACCTTCAAATTTTTGCTTATCAGTTTTCAAATAATTAGGGCTCTTTATTTGTACAAAGTTTAAAAAGTTAATATCCCTTCACTGTTTGGTATATCTGAATCTTAAGGGGAAAATGTTGAATTTATGACATTAATTTCTGTAAGCCATAGTTCGCAGCACTTGGCAATTCTTTTGATGTAACTGCCATCGGTAACTTCTTTTTGATCAGCAGATACTTTTCCAATGTCAAGGATGCTTCTTGATTGTTTGGTGCCAGGGGGGGGGGGGGGGGGTGTAACTTTTTATCTCTTCAAGAACTGAAGTTCAGGAACAAGAGTGCTACTACCTACCAGCGAAGCAGGTGGTGCACTGCCTTTCCATGGGAAGCTAAATGAAGAACTGAAGCTAGAATTGGTTCCAAATTTCCAATCTAATTGTTTAATTGAAATTTGTGAGTTGTCGCATTCTCTTCTTCTTTTCATTTGATTTCTCTCTTCCAACAAAACCTATTTTGATTCTTTTTTATTCTTTTTTCTTCTTTCAAGTTCATATATTATTATTATTATTAAATTTGTTGATCCTATACTATTTATAGATTTTGGTCATCATTCATATCCCAATTAGTAGTCATGCACTTCAACATAGAGTGGTCCTAGATTCGCCCTATTCCAAATATCTAGATAAACATTTGATTCCTATATTAAGGGCAAAATAATCTTAAATTCGTATTTATTCTCATAGGTCCTTTTTGGAATAAACTAGTTCTTTTTATAATTAATTTACCATATTTCTTATCCACTTGTTTTTAAGCTATTTCCCTTCAATTTTTGTGTCAAACTTGTATCTCTAAGTACTGCAACATATTCTGTTGCCTAGCATATGTAAACTTTCAAATTTTTGTTTCAAACAATTCCCTCAAATTTTTTGGACTTATTTTACATAGGAAATTCTGGTCTACTTGTTACTATTGCATCGTCTTCACTATAATGTTTTGACTTGTCAGTTTTCCAATAATAATGGCTCTTATCGAATATTAAGAAACATTATTTTGTATATGCTTTGTTCATAGTCTGATTTCATTTTAAAAATGAAAAGCTAGAAGCCTAGAACCATATGCTTTCTCAGTCTCTCTATATATCCACCATCTAGCTATCACATCTGGTGTATATGTTTATTTAAGGACTCAATATGCCTGCTAATTGCAGCCAGGAAACAGCTACAAAGTTCACATATAACTTCTGTGCACAAATGCATGTATTCCAGAATCATGCAAGAATCTCATAAGCCCAATGCTTGAGCATCATTCAACATCTCTCTTAAATTTCTCTCTGTTATAGGAGAAAAAAGAGCAACAAAACCAACATATATTTGAAGGCATATATTTGAAGGCAACAAAACCAAGATATGGTGACGATACTAAATGTCCTACCAGCCCTGCTTTGAAGCTTCTTCAAGGTAATTCCAACCTTTACATCATGGTTTAAGCATCCTACATAAACTTGTGTCTTGGTCCTGGTGATAGAGAAATGGAGATCAGTCTTTCTAGCATAATTGTTCCAAGATTACGTACTTTTCTCTACTTCAATAATTTCTGCAAAATAAACTTGAATTCTTCTCAGGTTCCCATCCTTATTTAGCAGAATTAATAACACCTGGATCTGCATTATTAATAGACCTAAAAGATTATTCAATCAGTTAAATATGTTGCCTTGATGTACAGGCACTAGGGACAGCACATCTGTTGTATTCAGCTAGATGAAAATTTACATTATGAAGTTTTAACCCACTCCCAAGCCAACTGAAGTTTTAGTTGGTATGTTTTCTCAATTTACTATTCTCTTCTAGAACATAAAGTCATTCGGTGTGTCTAGTGTTATTATTGCTCAGCCTAAACAGTTTGAAATGCCCTTCACTTGAGTCTTTTAGTTTCTGACTTGGATAAGTTAAATATGGTTCCTCGATATGCAAGCACTGGGGACAGCATATTGATTCTGTTCAGCTGGAGGAAAAGCTAACTCATGGGGCTTTAATCCACTACCCTGCCAGCAGAGAGGTTGAATATGCAACATTGCCCCAAATTAAAGGGAATATGTGCAAAATGGAGCGGTGCAGAGTGGTCTAGGATTGTCCACATTTGAAATATCTTCGTTGGTGAATGTATTAGACAAGAAGCAGTTTGAAGATGATATACATCATGAATACAGATGACCAGTAAGTTTTCTCCTGCCTCGTCCTCTTCTCCTCTTATATTATCCTTTACATCGACCTAGGAGTATTTTCGGAATTGCTCTTAATTTCTTTCTTTTTCTTTTTGCTTTTGTTTTTGGATATTTCTTATTTATTCAGTTAAAGTATGTTGCCTTGATGTCCAGACTCTAGGGACAGCTTATCTATTGTGTTCACCTTGAGGAAAAATTAATTAATTTATGGAGTTTTAACCTAGTCTTAAGCTAATAGATGTTTATAAGAGATGTAATTTTTTTTTTCAAATCTTCTCTTTTAATATATAAAGTATTAATTCAATCCAATAAATCTGTCATTCATGCCAGTTATCCCTCTTTCCTTTCACTTTTCCTAAAAAATTTTCTAAATTGTTACTTAGCATTCTTTCCATCCTAATATCTTGATATATTAATTTTTCACGTCTTGATGTCCTTGATCAATTTCTGTAAGCCAGACGTAGCAGCACTTGACAATTCTTTTGATGTAACTGCCACAAGTAATTTCTTTTCTATCAGTGGATACATTTCAAATGTCAAAGATGCTTCACTATCCATTATGTTGTTTGGTACTGGGGTAACTTTTTATCTCTTCTAGAACTGAAGTTTAGGAACAAGAGTGCTACTACCCACCAGCAAAGCAGGTGGCGTGCTCTCTTTCTATGGAAGCTAAATGGAAGTTTTCTGGAGTGGTTGTCAAAGCTGTATCTAGAAGCTTGAATTGGTTCCAAACTTCCAATTTAATTGTTTCACTGAAATTTGTGAGTTTTCGCATTCTCTTCTTCTTCTCATTTGATTACTCTCTTCCAAAAGACCTAATATGATTCCTTTTGTTTTTTGTTTTTTTTTTTGTTTTTTTTTTTAATTTCATATGTTATTACTAAATTTGTTGTTCGTATAGATTTTGGTCATCCTTCATATCCTAGATTCGTTCTATTCCAAATATTCGGATAAACATATGATTCCTATTCTAAATTCCAAATAATCTTAAATTCCTATTTCCTCTCAAATGTCCTTTTTTCTAACATTTCACTTCGGAATAAACTAGTTTTTTTTTATAATTAATTTACCATAGTTCTTATCCACGTATTTTAAAGCTATTTCCACTATCTAGCTATCACATCTGCTGCATATGTTTATTTGAGGACTCCATATGGCTACTTACTGCAGCTATAGGAAATAGCTATAAAGTTCATATATATGCTTATGTGCACAAATGCATTTATTCCAGAACCTAGCAAGAATCCCATAAGCCTATGCTTGAGCATCATTCATCTCTCTTAAATTGCTCTCTATTACAAGAGTTAAAAGGAGGAAAAAAACCAACATATATTTGAAGGCATAAATACACTACGACAGTGGCTCTACTTGACTGCATGCAAAGATATGGAGACAATACTGAATGTCCTACCAGCCCTTCTTTGAAGCTTCTCCAAGGTAATTCCAACCTTTACATCATGGTTTAAGCATCCTACATAAACTTGTGTTTTGGTCCTGGTGATAGGGAGGTTTCTAGTACATACTCAGACCATCACTTTTAAACCATATATGGCATTTTCAGCTTGGTATATTTGTTAAAGGTTTCATTTAATCTTGAATGAAAATTCCATGACTTGAACACGCTTTTTATAAGGTTCAAAGTGGTTGGCCTAGCCTTCATTTGGAAAGGGTCATGACCTAGAAGAAGGAACATGTTCACCATTACAAGAAATGAGTTCCCAAAAAATTAAAGGAGAAGCTCAAGAATTTGAGACATACTCTCAGAATGAAGAAACATAATCAGGACGTTAGCACCACACCCATCTTGGGATGTCAGGTTGGATGATGATGAAGTTGAAGAAGATGCTGATTTCTTTGGAGCCCCAAGTAATGTCATTACAACCTTATTTTTCTTAATACATTTGTTCCCATGTATTGTCTTTCATTATTCTTTTACTGCTTTTGTGAGGTAAAATGCAAACGCTCCAACGTGGTTTCCTAATTCCTAATGCCCCTTATCATTTGATTTTCAGCATTGAATCAAAGCTAGCTCCTGAGGGATTCAATCAAAACCACCAGACATAATCCAAGAGCAATACATAAGACTTTTGGGAAGCATGTTTTGTCAAGCACAATCATTCTTAGTGTTAAAAAGAAAAACAGATGCCTACAAGTCTTAAAAGGACATTAACTGAAACTGCAACTGAAAAGTTGGCATCAGCTTTTGGTGTGGTATCAGAAATTCAGAGTGCTTTCCACAAACTAATTCAACCACAACCGTTCCACAAACTTATTCTGTCTTTGTTGCTACTGAAAGAGGAAAGCAAATTAATAATGGTGAGCAAATATGGATAAGGTTGTTTCAATGAAGGAAAATCTAATGCATAAACTTGATCCCAAGGAAGATGTGCTTTCTCTAGTGATATCCAAGGGAATGAGTCCAAAGAGAACTTTTGGTGATGTGTGGTATGAGGGATGCTGTGACTTTGCTCCAACATGAGGAATCGTCCAAATACACAGCTATGAGTTTAGTTAGAAACACAACATTTGGCTAAAGACTCGCCATCACACACTCGAATCTCAGCCGACTTGATGAGAATTGATGTCGAGGTACGTCTAGTCAGCAGCCAACCATTGGCTTTTTCTTTACCATTTGGGATATGTATATGTAATTTAATTTGTAATTGGTGCTATACAAGACCCAATCTAGTAACTTTTAAAATAGGAGTGAAAAGTTCTGTAAGTTAAGTCACTTACAAACATCAAAATCAATGGAAAATACATCCAAGGGGAGGATCCTGAGGACTCTGAAGACTTTGACGAAGCTGAAGACATCTTTGATGACTCTGACTAAGAAAACTTTGACGACTCTGAAGATGATAGAGATGATAGCCTACCAGCAAAGCAGGAGTGCTACTACCTACCAGCAAAGCAGGTGGCCCACTCACTTTCCGTGGAAAGCTAAATGAAGAACTGAAGCTTGAATTGGTTCCAAATTTCCAAACTAATTGTTTCATTGAAATTTGTGAGTTGTCACATTCTCTTCTTCATTTCATTTCTCTCTTCAAAACCTAATATGATTCCTTTTGATTCTTTTTTCTTCTTTCAATTTCATATATTATTATTATTAAATTTGTTTGTATACTATTTATAGATTTTGGTCATCCTTCATATCCCAATTAGTAGTCATGCACTTCAGCAGAGAGTGATCCTAGATTCGCCCTATTCCAAATATCCAGATAAAAATATGATTTCTATTCTAAGCTCAAAATAATCTTAAATTTATATTTCTTCTCAAGGCAATTTTAAAGGGATTTCCTTTCAATTTTTGTGTCAATCTTGTATCTCTATGTACTGCAACATATTCTGTTGCATAGCATATATAAACCTTCAAATTTTTGTTTCAAACATTTCCCCTCAACCTTTTTGGATTATTTTACCTAGGAAATTCTGGTCTACTTGTTACTATTGCATCGTCTTCACTATAATGTTTTGACTTGTCAGTTTTCTAATAATAATGGCTCTTATCGAATAATAAGAAACAGCATTTTGTATATGCTTTGTTCATAATTTGATTTCATTTTAAAAATGAAAAGCTAGAAGCCTAGAACCATATGCTTTCTCAGTCTCTATATACCCACCATCTAGCTATCACATCTATTGCATATGTTTATTTGAGAACTCAATATGCCTGCTAATTGCAGCCAGGAAACAGCTACAAAGTTCATATATATACTTATGTGCACAAATGCATGTATTCCAGAATCATGCAAGAATCCCATAATCCAATGCTTGAGCATCATTCATCTCTCTTAAATTTCTCTCTGTTATAGGAGATAAAAGGAGCAACAAAACCAACATATATTTGAAGGCATAAATACACTGAAAATGGCTCTACTTGACTGCACGCAAAGAAATGGTGACAATACTAAAGGTCCTATCAGCCCCCCTTTGAAGCTTCTCCAAGGTAATTCCAACCATGCCATTGTGGTTTAAGCATCCTACATAAACTTGTGTCTTGGTCCTGGTGGTAGAGAGGTTTCTGGTACAAACTTAGAATGTCACTTTTAAACCATATATAGCATTTTCAGCTTGGTATATTTGTTAAAGGCTTCATTTAATCTTGAATGAAAATTCCTTGACTTGAACACACTTTTTATAAGGTTCAAAGTGGTTGCCTACCTCCTCATCTCCTACATTTGGAAGGATCTTGACCTAGAAGGAATATGTTCATCATTACAAGAAATGAGTTCCCACCAAATTGAAGACGGCCAAGAATTTGAGACTTCCTCTCAGCATGATGAAACATAATCAGGATGTTAGCACCACACCTTCTTGGGTTGGCAGGTTGGATGATGATGAAGATCCTGAATTCTGTGGAGCCCCAGGTTATATTTTTTACACCCTTACTTTGTGCAACACATTTATTCCCATGTTTTTTCTTTCTTTACTATTTTATTGCTTTTGTGAGGTAAAATGGAAACACTCCAACATGGTTCCTAAATCTTTTTTTGATAAACACGTGGTTCCTAATTCTTAATGCCCCTTATCATTTGATTTTCAGCATTTGAATCAAGGCTGGCTCCTGAGGGGTACAAGGAAACCACTAGACATAATCCAAGAGCAATACATAAGAATTTCGGAAAGCATGTTTTGGAAAGCACTGTCAATCTTACTATTAAAAATTAAAACAGATGCCTACAAGTCTTAAAATGACATTAACTGAAACTGTAACTGAAAATTTGGCATCAGCTTTCGCTGCAGTATCAGAAATTCAGAGTGCTTTCCACAAATTTATTCTGTCTTTGTTGCTACTGAAAGAGGAAAGCAAGATAATAAGGGTGAGCAAATATGGATAAGGTTGTTTCAGTGAAGGAGTATCTAATGCATAAACTTGAGCCTAGGGAAGATGTGCTTTCTCCAGTGATATTCAAGGCAATGAGTCCAAAGAGAGCTCCTGCTGATATGGGTGTGGTATGAGGGATGCTGTGACTTGCTCCAACAAGAAGAATTGTCCAAATACACAGCTATGAGTTCAGCTAGAAACCGAACATTGCCCATGCCAATTTCCACCAATTTGCATTCAACTAAAGACTCGCCATCACACACTCAGATCTCAGCCAATGCTCATAAATTTTTTTTTTTTTTTTTTGGTGTCAATTTTGATCTTGAATGTATATGGAGACATCTTAACGAGCTTCAATTAGTTTTTCACTCCAATGTACCAATACTTAAAACCATCACCATCAGAAATGCATGATCTGATGCTAATTATTCTTTTGAAGTTCCATTGTACAGTCTTTGGTAACCATGGGATGCATTTGATAAATGGTATGAAATCACTTGGTCAAATTTATGTCAATATTTAGTTATCTGAACAAGGCCTTGGCCATGTTATGGATTCCATGTGCTATGGTGTAATTTCTCTTTATGGTATATTATAATTCATATCTCATGTATATTTTCTCATCTGCAGTTTGTAGGAAAGAAAATCATTGCATAATCCTCCAAGCCAACCGAGAGGGGAACCTAACTGTTGATAAAGAAATGAATTTCTGAGCTGTTTTTGGCTTCCATGTATCGATAAGTAGTTTATTTATGTATATAGATTTCCTTCCTTTGTTTGAAGAAGATTTTTGTAGTTACCAATAAAATGTTTTTGCAGCATGTAAGTTGAAAAAAGTCCAAACCGATGCATCAAATGTGAATATCTCCCTTTATAATATAGGTCAAAGACATAATTCAATGCATTGATAGTACTAAATTACTAAGTCAGTTACTGTTATCAATCTCCTAATAGCCAATCTTAGTTGGTTTAGCTTGTAACTAGTGCGATGGCCTAAGAGTGGTAAATGATGATGGTTGTACAGTATTAGGGAAACAGGTTTATGAGGCAAGACAAGTAATCATAAATTTGAAGGGTAATGAACTTATCAATAATCATGCATTTCTCCGAAAAAAAAAAAAAAAAGCCTAATCATGCAGTTTGAGGAAAAGGAGTCTGTTTTAAAGCTAGGCCTGATCTGTTCATTCCCAACCAATAGCTGGGCCTAGTACTAGGTATGTAATGAACTATTTAGATTTCGAAGCTATCTTATTGGTCACCATTCATGATGAAATGAATTTGTATAATTGGCTATGTTGGTTGCTCTTCTTTTATGTCATCTTTAATTAATTTTATTTATTCTCTTTTCTTATGTCCTTTTGCTTTTATCTTTAATTATTATTATAATATCATTTGTCAAGGTGCGACTAAAAGCGACTAAAAAATCTACTTAAGCAACATGTTTTATTATATGCTCTTTTCATTTTTTTTTTTTTTTTATGTGAATGTGATTTTTACTAACAATAGTTAAACTTTGGTAAAAAAAATTTGTTAGAAATTTGAAAAATTCTGTTGCTAATATTAATGGAGGGAGTGAGTCATGAGTGTCATTTTTCAAACCTTAAAAGAGGGTTTTTTTTTTTTTTTTTTTTTTTTTTTTTTAAGGTTTGGGGGTGAGAGTCATTCCCCCAAACCTCAAGGGCGGGGAGTGTAATTTGCCCTTAATTATTATTTATTTTTTTGGCTAAACATGCTCTCTTGGTTTGGGTTTCTTAAAAAATTATCAAATTTCATACACATAGTGAAATGTTAAAAACTGATTTATCTTTTGAATAGTACTCATGATTGTAGGAATAGCATATGAATGAAACTGCCTTTGGTAATTGTTGAATTTTAAATAAAATATCTAAGAAAAAGAGGATATGAAAATGAATGAACTAAAATAAAATATTAGCTATTTTGTGACATACCATCAAATTTGATACAACACTATCTTTTTTTACCCTAATGTGAAAAAAAGAATAAAAAATTGATATAACAATTTATTTTCTAACTCTTAATGTGATATGAGATATGGCAAAATTACTGTTATGTATAACAGTATAACCTTACCTTTTTAATAGATGTACTTATTTTTATTATTATTTATATTCAATTCAACTACTCTCTAAATCAAATTCAACTAAACACATACAACTATGTTTTAATCAAGAGGATGAGGTAATGGTATTATTTTTATATCCTACCATAATCCAAGTTCAAAAGATAGCAAATATTTATAAACACATATTTCATGAATATATGTCTTCTTTCCTTTCATTTTATTTTTTATTTTTTGGGTTGAGGGAGTGGGAATACTATTTACCTTTTTATGCTATATTGTTGTAAGATCTACTGCACATTTCTTTCATTTTTTAAACAATTTAAATTGTGTAGAGGAGATTATTAAAAAAAAAAAAAAAAAAAACCTTACCCAATGTACTAAACTTCTACTTTTGGGTGGTCTTGGGAAGGTCATGGTAAACAACTTTATCTACTTTAAGCACACTAAACAATCTAACATTTCATTTCATAAGAAAATATTTTTGTTAAGTTAGACTTTTCTATAGTATTGCTCTGATTTTAAATGCTGCATTATCGCTAGTCTTGAGCAAAAACATTGAATTAGAGATCCATACAAATGCATCCATACATTTTCACCTTATCCAATTGATACAAGGAAAAAAGTTGGCTTTTTGTATCTTTGAAAAAAAAAATTCCTATAAAAAAAATTTATATATAATAATTTAAAATTTTATATTTGTCTACCCTTAAAAAAAGATTTGTCACCACCCAACAAAGGATGTCAGTGACTAATTAGGAGAGCTCTCTTAAAAAAAATTTATACAATCTTTTCCACCTACAATTTCTATAAAGATGTCAGTGACTAATTGTCCACATTCCACACAACTAAAACTAAGAAGCATGGAAAGAGGCACTCTTGACCCAACTAAATATATCAATTAGAAGAGCTCTCTTAAATAGGAACTTGTAATAATATTGGACTATTGTCAGTGAACAACATTCCTCTAGCAGAATGCTAATACGCAAATGTAGGCATGTTGATAAATGCCAATATAACATTTACATTTTTTCAAATTAACATTGGTTGGTGGGATCTCTAAAATGGTTTAAACAAGGGTTAAAAGCTGCTAATTCTAGTTTTTTTTTTTTCCTAATTTCTTTTGGCTGGGATGGAAAAAAAATAAAATAAAGGCACATTCAACTTTACTTAATTATTTAAAACATAAGAAATATATAACCATTCCATAGAACCAAATAGTGAGAATATCTTGTACAGTAACTTGAGGACCTATCATTCATTAATGAGCTATACATTTGCAAGAAGTCGCAATATCTGCTTAGGGTGAAGTGGCTCATTGCGTCACTAAATTACAAATACGAGTGATCTTTCGTTGTCCCAATCAGAAGTCATGTAGTTTAGCCCAAAAGGGTCTAAGATTGCCCATATTCTAGTTATTGAGATAAACCTTTGATACATCCTATGTAATAAATAGGTCAAAATCATTTAAAAATGGTATGTTCTCTCTATTTCCTTCTGTTTAGTGTTTTGCTTTGAAGTTGACTTATTGTTCATGATTTGTTCTCTTCTCTGCTTCTTCTTCTTCTTCTTCTTCTTCCTTTTTTTTTTTTTTCGCTGTATATATATTACCATATTCTTTGGTTAATAATATCCTAAGAGTTTTGTGACAAACCATTAATTCATATTTGGCATATCTTACTGCATAGCTTCTGTGTATCTTCTACTTTTAGCTCTGTTTTATCTTGGTTCTTCCATGATGGTTGAATTTCTATTAGCACATCAAATATTTCTCAAAAAATTCAGAAAGTCTTTTGTTTTTTATTTTTAAGGATTTCATTTGAATTATCACTTCTTATTTTTTTCATATTTTCTAATAATATTCAACACTTACATACTCTTTACAGTTGTGCTATCTTCATTGAAAAAATTGCAAAACTAAAGTTGCTGTTTATGAGAGAGAGAAGAGTTCAGAAATTTTTTCTACAATACCAACTACTTTCAAGCCAAAATTGGAAGGTCATTTTAATTCCCGATTTTGATGAAGTTTCAGTATATTTTTCCTAACGAACGGAGCCTCATGTTTATTGGTGTTGTTGCTTGAAGTTCCTCTACGTTTTCTCAAATGCTGGCCAGTTGCCAGTTGGTGAGATCTTTTCTTGTTGTTACTGTTAGTATCCACCTCAATGCATAGCGTTATGAATAATTTTTTGTAATTCAAGATTGATTTTTTTTTTCTTGGTAATCTCTAGCATTTGCTCTTGAGAATATTGTTGTAAATCCATTTTCTATAGTGGAGGATTTTATTGGACTACTAGGTCCTTGGGTTTTTCCCTTTTATTGAAGGGTTTCCACGTAAAAATTCTATGAAGAGATTTTTATATTTATATATTGGTTATTGTGCTGACCTAATTTATTTGAAATACCCTTTTAATTTGCACAAAGAGGGGAAAAGGAAATAAATTTGTTGTTTGTTATATTAATTGACTGTTTTCCCCATCTGATTTCCTTATCTCTATTAGACCAATGGCGATGCCATGTTGGAGCTAGGAACACCCTGACTTGAAATTTTTTTATTTTTTTTATGTATAATAATTATTATTTTTTTATTTGTTTACCCTAAAAAAAAATAAAAATGAGGAACACCCTCCACCAAAATGAGGAACACTCTCATATTAAAAAAAAAAAAAAATTATCTGTTCTAATTTCAAGCAAAAAAAAAAAAAAAAAAAACCCCAAAAAAATTTTGAATTAAAATTTGAAAAAAAAAATTGTAACAGAGCAAGCCCACAAAAAAGCCCATCATCAATCCTAAATGTAAAGCAAACCCAATCTAAAAAAAAAAACAACCCAACAGATGGTAAACAGGTAAAGCAAACCCATGGATTCTCAAAAAAAAAAAAAAAAAAAACCAAAACCCAATATACACTGCAAACAGAGACGGACCTACCTTGGGACTGAAGGGGGCCATGCCCCCCCCCCCCCCCCCCCCCCAACCTTTGAAGAAAAACCCTTTAGTATACAAAAATTCATCAGACCACCCCTTACTGAGCTGCCTTCTTCAAAATTTTATCTCTTCTTCTTTCTTCTTCTCTGTCATTCTCTTTGTTTATTCAACAGATCTGGTTTGGTCCACCTAATTTTCATTTCTTGTTTTATCCGCTTAGCTCACGTGAGAGTAGTAAATGAAGAAAGTAATTTCTATAACCCTTCAGACGTTGTCTTTTACAGTTTTGATTCCACCACCTTCAGGACACATGTTAAGCTTTTAACCTCTACCTTTTTGCATCTAATTTTTTCAATATATCTAGGCATACACATTTAAAAAGGAGCATATTATTATAATATAAAGATTGGTTTAAAAAAAAAATATATATATATATAATAATTGTTATTATTGGTTATATCATTTTTTTTTTTTTTTTTTGGATAACAAAGATATATCATTTTTAAAGACTCTTAAATGCCCTACAAATTATATAATAGTTCAAAAAAAAAAAATTAACTTTGTACCAAACTATTGTTATAAATTAACCCGAAATGGTATTTGATTAATACCCAAACACATTATTCTCTTAACCAAACCAAAATAATCACAGTACGAAATTGACTCATTTTTTTATTTTAATCTCAGTCGAGAGCTCTCTACCCTCTCTCAACTCTCATTCATTCTCCTAATTGAATGAGTGATATGAGGCATGATAGAGATTTTACTATATAAGTCTTATAAATTGATATGTCATCAATTACAAAAATTAATATAAATACTAATTTATTATTTGTTGAAATGACACTAATTACATTAATTATCACATTAATTTGTAAACTTTTTGTTAAAAATTTTCCAATAGTTTTAGCATTTTTCTAATTGCATATTAGCACATTGATAGTTTGTTGGTGCCAAATGGATAGTAATTTGCATTTTCACTAAAAATATATATATATATATATATATTCATATTCTAGCCCCCCTCAATTAAAATCCTGGTTCCATTCTTAACTACAAATCGCTAAATCAAAAACCTCAAGCCACTAAATCAGATATCACTAAAGCAAACCTAAAGACAAAATCGTCAACAGAGCAACGCAGCCAACACTGCAACACAAGCCAACAGACGGATCGGGCATTGCCATCGCCGCATCGGAGATCGGTTAGCCAACACAACTCGAGCTCCAATCCAGAGCACATCGCATCAGGATTCGGGCATTGGAGATTCATCTTCATCTCCTTGATGATGGCTTTGGATCTTTCAAGTAAAAAAAAAAAAAAATTACGAACACCCTGGGAAAAATTCCTGGAGTCGCCATTGTATTAGACTTTCCTTATGGTTTGATTGTATTTGTTTCAAGGGCAGTGAGTTTACAATCATAAACACATTGTTCTTTTTCATCAATAAAACTCTTATTATCTATCCCAAAAAAATTGACTGTTTTCCCCAATAAAGGCTGACTTTCAGATTAGGCAATGTTTGGTGTCTAACGCCAAACCTTTTTTTTTTTTTTTTTTTTTCTCTTTCTGGTTATACAAATTAGATCTCTTCATAGAGGTCAAGCCATTCTTAGAACACAACTCTAATCTTTGTGCTAAGCTTGATTTAATAACATATTCACGTATCTAAGTGTAAGATGGATGCATATTAGTCTTCTTTAATGCACCACATCACAATCACATACCTCAAAATATTTGCTTTTTTAAGAAGTTAATAAATAACTTTTTTTTTTAATATATAATTTCTTTCATTACTTAGGCTTTTCTTTACCTCTATTTCAAGGTCAATACCTGTTTCATATGTTTTATTTAAGTTTAAATTAATAGGAATAGTTTAGAAATTTTATAGCCTTTTATTTTAAAACTTATGTATTAAATAATATCCCTTAAGAACTTTTTGATTCCCTAAACAATTTTCAACCATATGCAATAGAGGAAATAATTTTTTAAATATTTTTAACTGCGTTCAAAGTCCCCCTCCATACCTTCATTTGAATTTAGGTTACCAGTTTGTATGTTTTTAAAAGATAGACTTATAAAAGGATTATTAAACCTTTTTGACTTCCACGATTTAGGCAACTGAATAAGGACTCCTTTTTGACTTGGTGAGAGGGTTTTGAAAGGATCTTTAATTCACTCAAATGTGCAAAGGACAACTATAATAAACAAAGCCTTAATCCCAATATTTGGAGTCAGCTTAATTAATTGCAGTAATTAGAAAATGTGAACCCAAGTGGAATCATCATTTAATTCAATTTCCATCTGAATAAAATGGCATACTTTGACATTTTCGTTCCCTTATTCTCTATCTTCCCTTATTCCTTATCGCTAGCAGTAAAGAAATGTTGGGGCAAAACCAGGGGCGGTTTGATGCATTTTGGGGCCTAAAGCGAAAAGTGATTATCTTATTTTAGTTGTGAAATTACTACTAATTAACATGAACTACGTTGAATTTTTTTCTTTTTTTAGAAATTTTATAAACAAAATAACTTTGACAAAATTTTTCATACTTGTTGATATTGTAGATTGATAGTGCTAAGTTGGTAAGTAAAAGAGTGACGTTAGTGGTAAACTTAGATGAAAACTAATAAAAGTTTGCTAACCAAACTCTTATTATTATTCTTTTTTTTTTGTTTGAAGTACAACATTTACGATATTTTTTACAACAAATCTTAGGTTTTAAGTTACTTTTTGTTTTCTATTCGAAGATATCACTATAATTATTTTTTTTGCCATCAATAACAGACTATAACAACCTATTACTTAGCATTAGTTGTAAAAGTGTTGTGAAAATATTGTGGATGTTGCATTTTTCTCTATTTTTTATTTGTTTTTCATCTGCTAAAAAAATATTATTTTATTTATTAATTATAAATAACCCTATTGTTTATAATTTGGGGGCCTTTTTTTTACTTGGGATCTTAGGCAACCGCATCTCTTGCTCCACCATTCAGCCGGCCCTGGGCAAAACACATGTTACAGTACAGTACCATTCTTCCTAGTACATATAGAACAACACAGAAGGGAGAAAAGAGTCTACCAAGTACCAATCCAATCCCTCTACTTAACCGAGTTGTTTATTATGTTCAATGTCACCAAGTTTATGGCAGTCAAGGTAAAGAGGTTTAAATCCCTTGAGGACAAAAATGCTTTTCATTATTATTTCTCAAAAGCAAAAGAAATTTTTATTAGTGTTATGTTGACTCTGTAGAAATGTTGATGTTTCATAGTTGTTTGGGAAAAAAAGTGGTTGCTGCACTCAATATGACCCTTGAAACAAAGGTTTATAACGCCCTTGTTGATTAATGTAAACACTTAAATTTGAGAAATAGTAACAAATAGACAAATACCACCCTTGATGTTAGTCACCATGCATAGAAACATTCATACTATAAGCATGTGGCTCAAATCAAGACCCAATTCCTTGCTAAAACACTGTAATAATTATTTTAGCAGTAACAATTTTTTTTGTTTATTTGCCAATTAGACTATTATCTTCATAATGTTTACATATATGGACAAGCATTCCTTATTGAAACAGCCCACAATATATTGAACCCTGAGAATTTACTTACCAAGTTACATGGCTGTCAAGCAGCAATGGCTTTCACCATGGTAATGGGGAGAAGCACTATAAATGGTGCTTTATAAGTAAACACAGAAAAAAGGAAAAAAAAAAAAAAAGTGTAAAATACATATGCAAAAGGAGGTAAAATGATCACTCCCGAGCAACTACAACTACTTGCTTTCCGACATTGTGACCACTAAAAATCTCTACAAGAGCTGCCGGGCCATTTTCAAGGCCTTCAGCTATGTCTTCAACATATGCTATCTTTCCTTCTCTAATGTGAGGCAGCACAAGGTCTAAGAAGTTGGGAAAGAGGTGATAGTAATCATACACTGTAAATCCTTCTATACGAATCCTCTTATATACCAAAGATAATAAATTTCTTATGCCCTCAGGTTGATCAAGATTGTATTGTGAGATCATTCCAGCTACTGCAATGCGACCGTGGAATCTCATGTTAAGGAGAACTGCATCAAGCATTTTGCCTCCGACATTATCAAAGTAAATGTCAATGCCTTCAGGAAAACACCTAACATCATTGCCAAAAAAAAAAAAGGGTCAGTGCCTCTCAGTTTTTTATAAAAGTTGCTCTTGCAGTTGTAAGTAACAATTAAGCCTTGATATTGCTGTTGAGATATTTGTCAAACGTTAGTTTCTGCCAACGTTTATTCTTTAATGTTGTGTAATTTGCAGTCACCATGAATAAATTAGTGAATGCAGTGCAATTTTGCCTCACAGCTAACAATGAGAAATTTTGCCTCATTAATTTCTTTTAGATTATTTATATGCAAATTTTCCACTGACCTTTTTAGAGCTGCATCCAAGTCATGCTCTTCCTTATAATTGAAGGCCTCATCGAATCCAAACTTTCTTTTTAGTATATCAACCTTGTTCAGATAAAAGCAGGACAAGTGCTGAAATATCATTTTAAAAAAAGAGCTTGTTTCTATATCCCCTGCTTTAAAACAGAGATTCAAGCATGCATTGCAGCTTAAAATTTGAAATTTAATGTTTAAGAATATAATGCAAATTTGTGTTAAAATACTTTAAATGTCTAACCAGAGGCAAAAATAACAACTCATTCAAGGAGGAAAAAAAAAAAAATCAAACCTGCAAAATCAGTTTGAATTAAGAACAAAATATATACTATTGCTTCAAATTCATTCAAAATGGATGTTAGTAAAAGGTGATGATATAATCAGAAGATCAAGTTATTTGTACTTTATTGTTGTCACAAATATCTAATTGAATTATTGAATAAAAACAACATTGTTGGTAGCACTTGTCAGAACAATGCATACCTAGTACTTTTCTTTTTCAAATATTTTACAGAAGATTCCAATTAAGGTTGATGTACCTTTTCTTTGCTTCCAGCACTTCCAACAACATAACAACCCATCAATTTGGCCAATTGCCCAACTAGTTGGCCAACTGCACCAAATGCTGATGAGACAAAAACATATTCTCCTTTCTCTGGTGAGCAAAGTTCATAGAAACCGGCATAAGCAGTCATACCAGGCATACCTATGTGCAAAAGTAAATCCAATTATAAAGAGCATTTAACACATTGTAACAAAATAAAGTGACATAGGAAAGACACATATACTATGTCAATGTTTTCTTTAAAAGAAAATATCTATAGTTGCGAGTATGCAGAGGAGGACATGGTGTGGAGGACAGAAAAGAGTGACATGAACAAGATAGATTATGTAGTATAAATGAATAATTACACTGCAAAGTATCAAACTCATCTTTAATCCGGAGTCCATGGATTGTATATTCCAATCATATAAAAGATTATGAAGTAAAATCCTTTTTATTTTGTTTCTTTAATTTTCTTGAAAATCAAATCCATCTTATAAACTTTTTTCCCAATTGATGAGCAAATTACTTACCAAGAAGACCAGTATAGTAGGAAAGGGGCACATCAGTGTGCTGGATTTTAAAGAGGCTTTCAGTCATCGTGATGAGGCTGTATTCTTCCCATTTGGTTACTCCCCAAACGAAGTCTCCTTTCTTGAAGTCCGGGTGCCTGGATTCCAAAACTTTAGCCGCTCCATGCCCAACTATTGGCTACATGTTTCACCAAAAAAATAGGTTCATTTGTCAAAAAAAAAACTATGATAACAATTCTCTTTATTTCAAACTGAACCATTTCATGGTTTAGATTAAATACAGCAAATTTAAAGGTGTATCCATTGCCATGTCAAGCAAGAGAGTTATACAGCATATATGCAAGAGAAAGAGAGTAAGTCAGTGAGCTATGAGCATGAGCTTACTGAATGGGGAGCAAAGGAATAAAAAAGGCGGTCTGGGATTTTGGCCTTAATGCCTCGCATGGAAGGATCACAGGACAAGTAAAGGTTCTTCACCAACACTTCTTTTGAACCCTCTGGCACCTTCAAGCTTATGCTACTTGTGTTAAAGTACATGTCCGTTTCTTTGGGATTGCCATCTATGTAGTCTCTAGCTAGCACCTGTTTGTTTCTCACTTCTTCACCATCACCAGCCATTGCTAAAACCTTTCCCCCTCTTTAGCCTGTTGCACTGCAAATAATAAAAGAGAGACTCTTTCTTATAGGCAAGATAGTGATCGTTATCAGGTTTGTACATAGAGATTCTAGGAACACAATAAGAAAACGGAGGCGCCAGTTCAAGGCCTTGACCCAAAGCCCACATTTTTTAATGGGTTTTTTTTTTTTTTTTAAAATGAAATTTTTAATGGCTTTACTCCTTTATATAAGAGCATTAGCATTGGAAAATTCCAATGCTACTCTATTTTACCATTTCAAAGAGCCACTTTATCATTATACCATACCATTTTACAATACCTCTAGCATCCCAAAACTCTATTTTTATTAAAATATTATTTTTTAATCTTTCTTTATAATTTCTTTCTAACTGAATGAAGTTGAACATCAACAAACCCAAACACAACAAAAATTGAATCTCAAACCCAAACCCTCGTGATGAAACTGAATCTCACCTCTGCAAACATCAACAAAAATTCTTTGATAAAAACCCAAACACAAACACAAGCTGAATCCCTCTTTTTCTTGCAGAGAGAGAAAAGAAACACAAACACAAAAATGTATTCTAATACATTGATCAAAACCCACTTTACAATCAGTACCAACACCGACGGAGTTTCGTTTTTGCAAAATCTTAACCCAAACCCAAAAAACCTTGAGAAAGGGTGAGGGTGAATCGGTTGAGATAGGTGAGGGTAAGGGTGAATGGGTGAGGGTGAACCGGTATGGGTGAGGGTGAACCGGTTAGGGTGAATGGGTGAGGGTGAATTGGTGAACAACTAAGGGTGAATGGGTGAGGTGAGGGTGAATCGGTTAGGGTGAATGGGTGAGGGTGAATCGGTGAATGGGTGAGTGTGAAGCTTCAACGATGGAGATGGTTGAGGGTGAATCGGGTGAGAAATTTCGGAGATGGAGATGGGTGAGAAATTTCAGAGATGGGAGAAATTTTTGAGCTCTGAGTACTGAGAGAGTAGAGGGAGAAACAGAGAAGGAATAGAGAGAGAAGAGCCCGCGCAAAGAGCTTTGATGAGAGAGAAGTTTCGGGGGGGGGGGGGGGGAAACTAGTAAAATATTATTATTATTTTGCAATACTGTGAACAGTGCAATTTTATGTTTAGAATTGTACTGTAACAGTATTGCAAAAAAATTTACAATACTACTGTTTACAATTCCCTGATGCAAGAGTTTTTAAGGTTTAAAATGCTAAATTTTTCTTAGATATGACATTAGCATTCCCCAATATTAATGCTCTAAAGGCACAAAATTTTAGAATTATGCTAAAAATATCAGATATTTACGTGTCTAAAGCTCACAAATTAATGTGTAACCAAGTTACCATTAGAATTTTTTGAAATTTTATAATAATAAGTGGTTTAAAAAACCAAAATCGGTCATGCTATTTTTTTCACACCCCTAAAAAGGTCTCTGAAATTTTCAATCAAATTTAAACCCATAATTTTTTTTTTTTTTTTGGGCGGGAGGATGGAGAGGATTGTTTTGAGACTTTAATTTTGTAAAGCAACATCCTATCCAGTAGATTGTGAATATTATTCACCTAATTTCCCACTTGGGTAGATACCTACTGTTGGGGGGAAAATTTCTGATGTCCCTAAATAGAATATGGGGTAGCCAAGCCGAAACTCAACGATGGGCCCTTGAAATAAAACCCAAAGGCTATCAGTGTGGTGTAAGTCCACACAAGTAAGAGATAGAGGCTGCACCCTAACAAGAAGACAACAAATAAAGCATAATAAACACGTTAGTGTTGTTAATTCATTATATTATTAGTCTTTTTACAGCGTCATAGTTCAAATTAGTCCTCTAGCGGTATGGTATTATCTCCAGCGGTAGGGGTAAAATTGTACTTAGAGTCCAGCAGTCAATGATAAAATAATTTTAAGAAAATGTTCACTCATAGGGGTCCTTGTGTGTCTTGATCAAGGGAATTTATAGTACTTTAAGCCATTATTACATCAATTGTAAGGGAAAAATTCAATTGTTACAAATACATTATATTCTTTATCATAATAATAAACAATGATTAAAGGCTCCGTAGTTACAAATAAAAGAGGAAAAATAGGATGGAATGAAGGGAGAGAAAGATACCCAGCTCAGTGCAGCAAGTATTAAACTAAGATTTTGGTGAGTGTATAATTATAAGGCATGAATGAGGTGAATGTGGGCTATTTTGAATGAGTGAGATGGGATTAACACTGAGATTGAAGCTTTTTGTGAGTAATGGGTTGTTTGTGACTAGTTGGAGGACATTTTGAGCTGTGATTGTGTAAATGAGGAAAAGAGTATTTGAGATTAGATGAGTGTGGGCTAAAGAAGATGAGTGGTGAGCTTGAGGGAAGCTAAACCACGAGCAAAATAACAAACAAACCCAGAATTTCAAAGAGGGTAGCTAGGTTGGTCAATTATGGGACGTTTATGGAGTAGGCATGTGTAAGCTAGGTGGTGAATGTTGGTGTTATGGTGACTATAGGTTGAGAAAGACTGTGAGTGAGCTCTAGAGAGCTTGAGAAAGCTTAAAGAAAGCAAATAGAGGTTGAATTTCTGCAGAATGTAGTCAATGACAGAAGTTCTTGGAGAAGCTTCCTCCTCCTGTGGGCTGAGGTGTGCATGTATTTATAATGGGGCTTTAGGGAAGTATTGATTGGCAAGAATCCAAAAATGCATGACTCATCAGGGTGACGAAATCAAGGTTTTAAGTTTCTTGAGATTGTTGATCAGAAGAAGGAAAATTCACTTTGAGGGGTTGTCTTGCTTCTTTGGGTAATGATGGGATTTTAGAACTTTTTGCATTAAATGCTAAGATTGCTGAGATTGTGTTCAGCCAATGGGATTAAGGCAAGTATCAAGAACGAATTCTAATGCTGCAATTGAGATTTGGTCCCAAGAAATAAGATTCAACACCCCAAGCCAAGTGTCAAATTTTTAGTCACTTTAGGAGGTTCCGCAGGAGGTTCCGCTGGAGATCCCTTTATGCCCTCCAAACCACATGTTTCCAATTATTTCCCCTTTAGAATTCATGGGCTTGGCACATGAATTACGTTTTGAATGTTTTTAACATTTTTAGCATCAATTTGTTGGAATTTGAATAATTTGGTTTCAACTCCTCTTCCACTGGAGGTGCAGTTTTAGGGAAGATAATGAAATTTCATCATCCTTTGGACTTCAACTGACGTGACAGCCCTTGGGCAATTAGTTGTGATATTTGAAACAATAGGACAAGTTTCAAAATACCTTTGTAAGTAATATTTACTATGATGAATTTCATATTGCAAATAATGTTTCATGGTTTCTAATAATCACATCATAACTTAAATGATGAGCTTGTGGGTTTGAATATTTACCATGAGTTTTGGTAATAAATATTATGGATGTTGTGATGTAAGATAGATAGTGAGCATGAGTTTAATATGAAATAAATAAATATCATGAGTCTAATAATCATAACTTTTCATGGGCTTTTATAAGATGATTGCCATGAGTTTTGAGAATAGATAATTCATACATTCCATGAGCTTGTAATATTACAGTAATATCTTTAAAAATCTAAAGTATTTGTTCATTATTGGACTTTTAAGTGAAATAATTACGATGTAGTATTTTGCCAAGTATTGATAACCTTGGACGTTCGATAAAATAGTGCCAAGTAATTAGCTTGGGTTTTTTAATAGTGCCAACGTAAGTTGGGCTTTTGATATTGCCAATGAGAATTGGGCTTTGATATTGCCAATGAGAATTGGACTTTAAATATTGCCAGCGAGAACTGAGCTTTGATGTTGCCAATGAAAATTGGGCTTTGATGTTACCAATGAGAATTGGGCTTTAATATTGCCAATGAGAATTGGGTTTTGGATAAATAAATTGCCATGGGTTTAAATCATGGGCTTTGATTATGGATTTGAATTCCATTGATAAAATTGTTTTGCCATGGACTTGAATCATGGGCTTTTCAAATATTGCCAAGCATAAGTATTCTTGGGCTTTTAAATAGAATAGGATGTGCTTATTGGGTTCAAATGGTCAGTTTTGGGCTTAACTAAATAATGATAATAAAACTAGATAAAATATGAGTTTTTGGGCTTTTTATGATAGTTTATATCACGACTCAGTTTCGATAATGAGATATAAAATATTTGTGATTAATGGAATAATAGAGCAAAAAATATTTGGGAAAACCCAATAACTCGTTAATGGTATAAATAGGTGGCGCTGAAATAAAATTAGGTGTAAAAAAAAAAAGTACCCTAACACCTACCAATCTCAATCTCTTTCTTAACCCTAAAATCAATATATAATGTTGCCTCATCTAAGATCAAGTAAACTTCATTTTTAAAAGAATAATAATTTTTTAAATTAATTTAATGCTTAAACCATTATTTTTTATTCTTTATATGAAATTAACTTTAATTTAGTTAGTATTAATTCATCAAATTAACTTTCATTTAAATAGTATTAATTAAATTTGTTTAATTGATATTTAAATATAAAAGACCCTATTTATATTTATTGCCTTGGGGGAAGTTGAAATTACCTGGTGATTACAGTTACGGAGACACTGTTGTTGGACAAAGAAGGGCCACCCCTCGTTTATAATAAAGAAAAAGAAATTAATATCATATAAATTTTAAGAGAAGTGGGGCTGGTTGATGGTGAGTCAATAATAAATTTTAGTGTTTTTCTTTTCTTTTCTTTTTTTTTTTGTCTTTTTTATTTAAGAAATAGCTTAAAACTTGAATTCTTTTCATCTACTTTTTCTTATCTATTTCATTGAGTGATTCACTACTTTTTTTATTATTTTGGTTAGGTTTGTGATTTGTGTCTGTGAGCACTATGGCGTTAGGCTTACGTAATAGACTTTCTCCTATGGATATTATTCTATTATATTTTAGTTTTGGATTTTTTCTTATCTTGTTTTCTTTTTTACTTTGTAATAATAATTAGTCTTATCCTTAAAATATCATTGGACATATAACATTAAAAAAAAAATCATTGGCAAAAGAGAATGCAATTTATTTGACCGTGTGGATTAGTGGAAAATTAAGTCAATAACTTAGATTTTTCAGGCAATGTTAGTTGATGTTTTAAGAATATTTGTTAATTAATCATATTTAGAAACATTTTTTCGAAAAAGAAAAATAATTGACTTGTTTGATAATTTTTTATATTTATCATAAAAGTAGTATTAAATTTGTCTTAAAATGATTAATTAACTAATATCTTAAGGATATTTGTTAAGGAGGCCCTTTAATTTTTTCTTTTTTTATGGAAGACCCTTCTCTTATCGATAGTTCAACAATAATCAAATAATATTTTCAAAAACAAGACATTTACGAAAACGCCATTAGCTCATTATCATTTTGCCGACCAATACCAGGAAATGATAACATTTTATTGAATATTGATTGTTACAACCAACTTTGGCAAAAAACGATTGGCACAGCCGCCAGTGCCACTAATAATTTGTTCAAACCCGTCAGATCTTACCTCGTCATATATATAATCTTCAGGCAATTATTGAGCATATCCAGAGGATCAAAGTCATCACTGTTTAATCCTCCTCCCACCAATAAATGTGAGACTCATATTCATATGTGCGTTTTTATTTTTATGATTCCATAATTAGGGCCAAAGCTTTGAGGATTTAAAGCATGAATGTCTGCCAGAAGAGTCATATATCATTGTTTGGAAAAATATGTAAAAATATTTATGGATTTATCATTGTTTATAAAATATTTAGCAATTTATCACATTTTTAAAACTCGAATTTACGAAACTCGAGTTACAAACTCGAGTTTGCCGTGTAACTTGAGTTCTAGAAACTCGAGTTCTTTGAAAAAATAGGAGCCGTTTGGTAATATTGTTTTAGTAACGTTATTTATATTTTTTGGAAATATGTGTGTGTGGAAAAATGTGTAAAAATATGTGTAATGTTGTTTAAAAACTGAAAATATGTGTTTAAATATATGTACAAAACGGCCCATAACTATCAAATTTGCCATGTTTTTTTTATATGGAACTCGAGTTGCATACCTAAACTTGAGTTTTCAATTAGTGATAGATCCTTACATATTTTAGAAATAGTGGTAGATTGTAAAATATTTTCAAAAACAGTGGTATTTGACCATTTTGGCCCATGAATGTCTCTATTTTTTGACCAAAGAACGATAAATGTCTCGATTAGAAATACTTAGAGCTATGAACAAGTTAAACTACAAGGCTATTAGAATGTCTTTATTCTTCTCAAACTCCGCACCAGCAATGGAAGGAATAGCTTCCATGCCCAAATTTGAGAAGGAAAAAAGACAATTAAAAAAAGGTAGTCATTTGGATTTTATTTTTTATTTTTTATTTTTTATTTTTTATTGAGTCATCATCATGTTATATCTCATATAACTGTAACTATTGTTATAATATACAGTAATTATTAAATTAATATTTTGAATATTTGTATTGGATGGCATGTTATCTATATTTTTAATATATATGTCAAAATTCGTGTTAATTGTATAATATATATTATATTAATGTCAAAACGCAATTAGAATTCACTATAAGTTTTAATCATTAAATCTAATTTGGCGCTATATGTACGAATCATGATTCAAAACTTTTTTAAAATAACAAATATTTTAAGGATATCATGTGATATAAAGAAATATGAGTGGTCAACCAAATCCAATGACATTTTCCGCTTCAAAAAAGAAATACAATGACTAGCCTCAATATCAAAATAGACACAACACATCACATCAAAAATAATAATAATAAAAGATTAAAAAAACCTGCGAATTATAGCACTCTTTGTAGACTTGTTAAACAATGTCGTCTAAACACTGAAATATCGCAAAAAGTATGACGCCAACCATCATCAATTGCGTTTTTCATTTTTTTTTTCCTTTTCAAACCACCAATGAGGCAATGACTCGTAATTATGTGACACAATAACATAAACATTTATTGTTAATTAAAAAATGTACTTACAGAATAAAACATTAAGAATATGTGTACTACAAATAGGACCTCTGTTCACAAATTTCAGTCTTTCACCGCCATCACACAACCATTTCAGAGAAAAATACATATCGAAACACACACACAGAGATAGAGGCAATGGCTAGTGTTGGAAAGGAAGTGAGCAACAAGCAGCTGATATTGAGGGACTATGTCACCGGTTCTCCCAAAGAATCAGACATGTACGTGAAAACTAGTTCTATCAAATTGGAGATCCCAAATGGATCAAAAGCAGTTCAGTTGAAGAACCTCTACTTATCATGTGATCCCGTTATGCGGATTCGCATGAATAGAGCTGAAGATTCGATCTTCACTTCCCATATTCAGGCCCGCTGAATGGTGGAGCAAGAGATGTGGTCGTCTAAAGGTCCCAAGTTAAAAAAAAGGCCTCCAAATTTTAACCAATAGAGTTATTTACAATTAATAAATAAAATAATACTTTTTTACCAAATGAAAAACAAATAAAAAATAGAGAAAAATGTAACATCCACAATATTTTTCACAACATTTTTACAATTAATGCTAAGTAGCAGGTTGTTACAACCTGTTATTGATGGAAAAAATAAATAATTATAGTGATATTCTCAAATAGAAAACAAAAAGCAACTTAAAACCTAGAATTTGTTGTAAAAAATATTGTAAATGTTGTACTTCTAAAAAAAAAGAATAATAATAAGAGTTTAGTTAGCAAACTTTTACTAGTTCTCATCTAAATCTACCACTACTACTACTATTTTACTTACCACTATCAATCTGCCACATCAACAAGTTTGAAAATTTTTGTCAAATTTTTTCTGTCTATAATTTTTTTTTTTAAAAAAAATTCTCATAGTTCATTTTAATTATTAGTAATTTTTTATTTAAAACAAGATAATCAATTTTCGCTTTAGGCCCCCAAATGCATTAAGCTGCCCTTGCCTATACCCCTAGCTTGGTAAGTCTCCATCTTCGTGTACACATATACAATAATACACACAACAATTTTTACAACAATTGAATTAGTAAATTTTTATTCATTCTTACTTGGCCCTATCACAATTTAACTCATCGACAATTGTGAATTATTTTTTGTGAAATGTTTTGTGACTCTCTAAATTATATATATATATATATATATATATATATATATATCCCTGGCTCGGTAAGCCTCTATTTTCATGTACACATATACAGTAATACACACAACAACTTTCACAACAGTTGAATTAGTAAATTTTTATTCGTTCTTACTTGGGCCTATCACAATTTGACTCATTGACAATAGAGAGTTATTTTTTGTGAAATGTTTTGTGACTCTCTAGATTATATATATATTGATCATTTTGTATTATGATGTAGATATGACTATTAATGCAAATTGATTGGTAATAAGTTTTGAGTTTTGAGCTAGCGATTATGAATTGGTGCAAACATGCAGGTATTATCTAGGCATGAAGTGTCTAGGGTTTTGGATTCCAAGCATCCAGACGACAAAGAAGGTGACTTTGTTTGAGGACCAGCAGTATGGGAAGAGTACAGCCTAGTCGAGGAACCCAACCTTAACAAATACAAATGGACCACTTTCCTATTACACTGGAATTCTTGGTCAGTTATTTGGTTTGGTGGTCATTAGTTTTGCTTCTCACTATATATATTTGGCTTTTCCATTCAACTATATATGGCTATAAAATCTTCCACAATGATCCATAATTTGGTGAGATAACAAATTGTTATTTTGGTAGCTTTTATAATTGCGAGTGCTCCTTTTTCTTTAGTGAGTGGTTTTCACTTTTCACATCATCATATATATGCTTGTACTTTTATTGTGTCTTGTACTCATCGGGAGAATACTTCTTGAATTAAGGATCCTAATGATCAAGATTTAGATTAAATATTATAAATATAAGATATATCTGAACCATATATATACCCTTAAATATAAGAAATAAAATCTTATGCGTATTATATTTTTCTTTTTCTTTAATCTGAAGATAATATAAATTTTTTTTTTCATATAATATAAAAATGATTCACAAATTAGATTCATGCTGATTTTTTTTTTTTTTGGGGGGTTCCCCTCCATATTTTGAATGTGTTCATATAATTCTGGAATAACAGCATATGCTAGTTTCTACGAAATTTGTTCACCTAAAAAAGGAGAATATGTCTTCGTTTCATCTGCTTCTAGCGCAGTTGGTAAGCTTGTTGGACAATTCGCAAAGTTGACGAGTTGCTATGTGGCTGGAAGTGCAGGAAGTCAACAAAAGGTCTTCTAACTCTTTTTTATTTTTTATTAAAAGATCTAGTAACTTATTATACTGTATAGATAACATATAATAAACTATGCAATCTCATGTTTCAATTATATATTTTGTTCTATATTTCTTTTATGCTTTTAGAAATTAAATATCTCATCCAATTTGTTTTGTTTTGTTTTTATTTTTTATAACAATATTAGCATATATTATTTTAGTGATTAATTAATTTTAAAATCCTAATTCCTTAAAAAAAAAAAAGAAAATAAAGTAATATCAGGATAATTCCTTTAGTTATATAATTTCTAGGGAATCTTTTTGTTTCGTCGCTTCCTGGAAATTAGTACTGATAGATTGCTTTTCATTTTACCACTGTATGCTTTTAAATTGTTCATGGCATATACATGTGTAATAAATTACAAGTGATGTCAAGGTATTAGAAATTTTTTTTTTTAGAAACAAACACACACAAATGAGAGGGGAAGGTATTAGAATTTTGTTATAAGAACATTATAAATCGATATATTAGTTTATAAATTCAAAGCAAACTATAATTGAAAATTGATGTGACAGTGACAATTTAACTACTAATGTATCACCATTTTAATTTGTCTTTTGTTTTTTAATAATTGTTTTTTGAAACCATTTACACTAGTAATCAAGTATTGAAACTTGTAATACTTTTATCATTTTTCATTTATATGGTGAACTAACATTATGAAAATTTTAGATCTTTTTGAATTTTTGACTATATATCTACTTTGTGTAATTACCATCTAATGATGACTACACAAATTTCCAGGTAACTAACATGGCATGAAATACGTTGCCATGTCTCTACTGATGTTCTGGAAATAGTGTACATATGAAATAATTATTTTCTCTTTATACACATCGATGTTCAGTGGAAGCAGGTTTGATTTGTTACTGAGGGAGAGACTCTGGGCATAAAGCTATTGCAAGTATTTTTTCCGAAAATTCTATGTTCTTGTTTGCACTTTGCACTACTAGGTGCGATAAAGAAGAAAGAAAATAATTAATGCTTTTTGACTTTTCTCTTTTGGGCGCGTAATATACGTGGTCGAGGGCCGCGTTGGTTGTACTGTCAAACTCGAATATATACAAACGGGCCTTTAGTGCTTTAAATAGAAGGGAACGTCGATGTGCCATATAAAAAGGAGGCAGCTGGGCCCCCGGGGTCATCTTATTATATCCATCTAGAACAATCTAATAATATTTGTGGGCAAAATTTAATTCGAGGGTTACTAATTAAAAGGATATGATAATTTTTTTTTGTTACTATACAACTTTAACAGGAAAAAGTCCGAGTTTTGTAGTTCAAACACTTTCTAGTGTTTCTAATAAAGATATTTATGATTCAAAATTTTTCTCACTTGTAACTATAATAATAATAATAATAATAATAATAGAAAAATTTTCAATTCCAAATAAGTTTAGAGCTATTATTTTTTTAAGCCATTATATAATAATTTATGAGATTATCTATTGTAGAGGCGGATGTCCAAAATTCATGCATATTGGGCCTTGGGCTTGTGAGAGTCCAAATCGATAAGTATTGAATTTTAATCCTTATCCACAAACCTGAATAGCCGAGGAGGTAAACTAAGAGATTAAAGATTGCTAAAGTTTGTCCACTAGAATTTCGGGCATGGGAAATAACAAGTAAGCTTTCCGAGAAGATATTCCTCCTTGGATCTATTGAATACGGTTCAAATTGCTTACTCGGACCAATATAATGATACTACAAGAAGTTCCTACCATGTAGAAATACCTCACAGACACCCTGGGAGGAAGGAAGATTCCAAAATATCTATGGAAATGCTGCTATCTCCACATTAAATGCACTGTACCTATCATTATGGCCACATTTATGTGGAGTAGATCTTTGAACAGTGTTTCCAGGGAGATTATCATTCAGAAAAGCTGAAGAAGAAAAGTGATGGGACAACTACTCAAATGGTGGCTTAGATGATGAACAAATGTAGGGGGAGGATAGTTCAAGGGGACTATATAATGAGAAATATCTTCCATAAAAGAGGGATAGGAGAAAATTGAGAGGAAAGAACGGGAACAATTAGCCTTGCATTGGTACTTTGTTCTACAAACTCATATTGGCATTTATCTCCTCGGATGTAGAAATTTGATTCACCAGGCGAGAAGTTCATCCATATTAGCTGTTATTCAATTCATTAATACCTAGTTCTTCGACTCATTCTCTACAAATTTATTGTATTGGGTTCACTGGGCCAGGATCTCATACCTTTTGGGCTTGGGCTCCAAATTGTGACCCTACAATTGGCGTCATCTGTGGGAAGAACTTGTGTATTAGTAAAGTATAGCGGACAATATGGCAGGATCAAGTCCACATCAAGCAAGTCCACATCAGGCAGAGTCCACAAATGTTCAGCAATCGGATGATTTCCTTAAGCTTGAACGTAAAAGAGATAAAGAGAATTATTAAGAAGGCAGTGTACATACCATCCATATAGGTGGAAGTGGTTTTCGAAGGAAATGTCACATATTTGACGAGAGAGATAATGATAAAGCCATGCAATGAAAGATTGATGATTTAAAGAAGTAACTCCGTCGAGCACAACAGAAGCGATCCCCTTCCAGCTCTGATGTCTCCTCTAATGATGAAGAAGATACTATATACAGACAGAGGTTTAGAACTCTACCAAGCGAATCCTTCTCCTGTGAGGAAGAGCATCTTCACCAAAGGAAATGTAAGAGCCCTTCTCGCAGAGGAGTAGGAATTGACATTATGGAAAAGGCGTTGAGCCAAATTTCTAAGTCACCCTTTACGCGGGGGATAGAAAAGGCAAAACTTCTTAGACGGTTCCACCAGCCAACGTTCGTCATGTATAATGGCCGAACAGACCCTGTAGAACACGTAAGTCAGTTCAAACAGAAGATGGTTGTCCATTCTCAGGACGAGGCCTTGATGTGTAGGGTATTTCCATCCAGCTTGGGACCGATGCTGATGAGATGGTTCGACGGGCTAAAGACGAACTTTATCAGTTCCTTTAAGAAACTCATCCAATCATTCTGCTCCCGATTTATCACATGTAGTAGGGTTCCTCAACCTTTGGACTTCTTATTGTCCATGTCAATGAGGGAGGGAGAGTCCGTAAAGGCGTATTCCGAAAGGTACTGGGAAATGTTTAATGAGATTGACGGCGGTTTTGATGAAGTTACCATTAAAACTTTTAAGGTCGGCCTACCAGCCAAGCATGGTTTGAGAAAATCTCTGACAGGTAAACCTGTCACTAGTTTACGCTGGCTTATGAATAGAGTTGATAAGTATAAAAGGATCGAAGACGACCAACAACAAGGAAAAGGGAATGCTAAGGTTATCTCTCAAGAGAGGAAGGATTTTAGGTCGGACCGATACAATAACAATCGACCGAGAAGGGATTATGTAGGACAATCAGGGTCTACCAACACCCAGGCGATTAATACAGTGCTCCGAGAGTTGGTCCGCCAGGTTTTTGAGAAGATTAAGAATGAACCATTCTTCAAATGGCCAAATAAAATGGCTGGAGACCCTACGAAGCGCAATCAAAACCTCTACTGCCATTACCATTAGGAACAGGGACATACTACGGAGGACTGTAGAAACCTATGGGATCATTTGGATCAGCTTGTTAGAGAAGGCAAATTAAAATCACTCTTGCATCATTCTAGTGGCCAGGGGAATCAGACGAATTCAAACTCCAGGAAGAACGCTCCTTTTGGGCCTCCTTTGTGAACAATCAATGTCATCTTTGCCGCTCTTGGGAGGACTGGATCCTGTCCCTCTAGAGTGATGTCAGTGGCATGATTGTCAGTCGATGAGGGTAGTTCAGAGCCAAAAAGGGCCAAAATACTAACTCAATCGACTTTGGGCTTCTTGGACGAGGATAAAGCCGGAACCATCCAACCCCATAATGATGCTTTGGTGGTTACGCTCAGAATAGGGGGATATGACGTGAAGAGAGTGCTGGTGGATCAGGGTAGTGCCGTCGAGATTATGTACCCTGATCTGTTCAAGGGGCTAAATCTGAGACTCGAGGATCTAACGGCCTATGAATCTCCCCTAATGAGCTTTGAAGGAAAGACTGTCATCCTAAAAGGACAAATCAGGCCACACATACAAATTGATTCAGAGATAGTGGAGGTGCATTTCATTGTAGTAGATTCATATTTCCCCTATACAGCCATTGTGGCTAGGCCTTGACTCCATGCCCTAGGGGCTGTTTCCTCTATCCTGCATCAAACGGTGAAAGACCCTTTTAAAGGCTTAGTTAAAGAAATTTTGGGCAATCAATCCATTGCTAGACAATGCATGGTGGCGGCCATCTTGCACAAACCCGAAACTGTACCCTCGGACTTTGCTGAAAGACCCTTATAGCAATCAAGAGCTTTGGCTTCTTCAGAGGGAGGGTCAACCGAGGAGGCGAGTTGCGAAGATTTGGAAAGAGTGATAATTGACACTGATCCAGAGAAATTTTTTCAAGTTGGGGTACAATTGCCTCCTCATGAAAAACAGGCACTAATTGAATTCTTTCGAGACATCATTGACGTGTTTGCTTGGGACGCTAACGAAGCCCCTGAAATTGATCCTGATTTTATCTACCATCACCTGAACGTCAACTCTTCCATCACTCCTAGAAAGCAACCACCCAGGCGCTCATTTAAAGATCATTATGAAGCTATCAAGGAAGAGGTAACTAAACTTAAACGAGTAGGGGCTATCAAGGAGATTTTTTATCCGGAGTGGTTGCCAATACTGTGGTGGTAAAAAAGAAGAACGGTAAGTGGCGAGTATGTTTAGACTTTATAGATTTGAATAAAGCCTGTCTGAAAGATCCTTTCTCCCTTCCTCAGATAGATCAATTGGTCGACGCAACGGTAGGCCATCCTCGAATGAGCTTCCTCAATGCTTTCCAAGGATACCATCAGATACCACTGGCCTTTGACGATCAGGAGAAAACGTCTTTTGTCACCCCTATTGGGAATTACCATTACAAGGTGATGCCTTTCGGTTTGAAAAACACTGGATCTACGTATCAAAGGATGATGACCAAGATGTTCGAAACACAAATGGGTAAGAATATTGAGGTGTATATAGATGACATGGTGGTGAAGAGTAAGATAGTGTCCAAGCAAATAGGAACCTTACAAACATCTTCAAAATTCTGAGGGGACACTAGCTCCATCTTAATGCCTCCAAATGCTCTTTTAGGGTAGGTTCGGGCAAGTTCCTTGGCTATATGGTGACTCATCGAGGAATCGAGGCAAACCCTAACCAGGTCAGAGCCATAAATAGTTTGCAACCTCCTCGGAACCCTAAAGAGGTTCAGAAGTTAATTGGAATGACGGCAGCTTTAAATCGGTTCATCTCTCGGTCGGCGGACAGATGTAGGCCTTTCTTCCTATTGACGAACAAATGGAAATGTTTTAAATGGACCGAAGAGTGTGCTCAGACGTTTCAACAACTTAAAGGGTATCTCTCTCACCCACCTATCATGTCAAGCCCTGAGGCAGATAAAGTTCTGTTTGTTTACATCGCTGTAGCTCCTCATGCTGTGAGTTTGGTGTTAATACGATTCGATGGTGGTAGACAACGACCAGTCTATTACATTAGCAAATCTTTACATGAGGCTGAAATTCGCTACTTACCTTTAGAAAAGGCAATCCTAGCAGTGGTGCATGGTAGTTGAAAGCTGCCCTATTACTTCCAAGCACACACGGTGGTTGTCCTAACCCAGTTTCAACTCAAGGCCATACTTTGAAGTGCTGATTACACTGGGAGGATAGCAAAGTGGGGCACGATTTTGGGTGCCTTTGACATTAAATACATGCCACGTACCTCAGTTAAAGGCCAGATCCTCGCAGATTTGGTCGCCGAATTTGCTGAGGGCCCTGCAGAAAATGAATCAAATGAACACCACATGGATGAAAAATCAGTAAGCCTAATTGTGGTGCAAGAACCATTGCAGTGGAAGGTATACGTGGATGGGGTAGCGAATCAAAAAGGGTTTGACGTGGGGCTAGTCTTGATCTCACCTGAAAAACTCGTCATGGAAAAGTCGTTAAGGCTAGGTTTTTCAACCACGAACAATGAGGGCGAGTACGAAGCATTATTGGAAGGAATGTCTATGGTTTAGAGGATGGGGGAAAGTCAGTTACAATGTTCTCGGATTCAAGGCTGGTTGTCAGTCAAGTAAAGGGCGAGTTAGAAGTAAGGGATGAGAGAATGCAAGGGTATTTGACTTGAATCAAGCATTTGCAAAAGAAGTTTGAATCATTCGATCTGCAACACATCCCTAGAGGTGGAAATACCCATGCTGATTCCTTGGCCACACTGGTAACCTCTTCGGCTCAAAATTTAGCTCGTGTTATTCTAATAGAAGATCTGAGTAAACCCTCAGGAGAGAAAGGGAATATGATCTATGTTCCCCATGTTAGAATAGGGTCCAGTTGGATGGACCCCATTATTCAATTCCTTAGTAAAGATGTTCTACCAGAGGACAAGTTAGAGGCTGAAAAGATACGTTGAAAGGCCTCTCGATTCTGGCTATCCGAGGACCAAAAACTGTACAAACGATCTTTCTCGGGGCCATATCTACTATGCATACATTCTGAAGCATCAGAGTTACTTCTTGAGAAATTACATGAAGGAATTTGTGGAAGCCATACAGGGGGGAGATTCATAGCTCATAGGGCCATCACCCAAGGCTATTAGTGGCCAAACATGCAAAAGGAAGCATTAGAATATACGAAGAAGTGCGGTTAATGTCAAAGATTTGCATCGAACATGCACCAACCAGGAGGATTTCTAAATCCCCTCCCTAGTCCTTGGCCTTTTGCACAATGGGGTTTAGATATTGTTGGTCCATTTCCTAAAGCAGCGGGAAACAAGAAATATTTGCTGGTCGACACAGACTATTTCACCAAATGGGTTGAAGTTGAGCCTTTGGCGAATATCAGAGATATGGACGTAACAAAGTTTCTCTAGAAGAACATTGTCACTCGCTTCAAAATACCTTATACTCTCATCTCAGACAATGGACTTCAAGTCGACAGCAAATCCTTTAGGAGATACTGTTGTGAGTTGGGAATTACAAACAGGTATTCCACTCCAGCATATCCCCAAGGGAACGGATAAGCTGAAATTGTTAACAAGATCATAGTGAGTGGACTTAAGAAAAAGTTGGATGATGCAAAGGGAAGATGGTGGAAGAATTGCCGCATGTCCTATGGACGTAATGAACTACTCATCGGAGGTCAACTAGAGAAACCCCCTTTTTGATGTCTTATGGGGCTGAGGTTGTTATTCCCATAGAAATAGGCTTTCTGACATTAAGAACCCAGTCATTTAATCCCAACGATAACGATAAATTGTTGGAAAGAAGCTTAGACCTTATTAAAGAAAAGAGAGAAAGTGCAATGGTCCAATTGACTTATTATCAACACAAACTCAAACAAGGCTACAATGCCAAAGTAAGGTTAAGACCATTGGAGCCTGGAGATTTGGTGCTAAGAAAAGTGTTGGGCACAGCGAAAAATCCAGCATGGGGGAAATTAGGGCCCAATTAGGAAGGACCCTACCATATCACCTCGTCGGCTGGCATAGGAGCATATTTTCTAGAAGATTTAGATGAGCATGTAATACCTCGTCCTTGGAATGTAAACAATCTGAGAAGGTACTATTATTAATGAAAGTTTCATTTTTTCAAATATGTGTTTTGTTGTGTAGATCTGTCAAATTAAGGGTTTTTTATTCTCTATATAAGTGTTAAACAGATCTAAAGTCATGTCAGGTCTCTCGGACTACATACTTGGGCGAAATTAACACTTATTGACATTTATATGAGTATTAAACAGATCGCAAGTCATGTCAGGTCTCTCAGACCACATACTTGGGCGAAATTAATACTCCTTGACATCTGTAAGTGTTAAACAGATCCCAAGTCATGTCAGGTCTCTCAGACCACATACTTGGGCGAAATTAACACTCATTGGCATCTATATAAGTGTTAAACAGATCTCAAGTCATGTCAAGTCTCTCGAACCACATACTTGGGCAAAATTAACACTCCTTGGCATCTATATAAGTGTTAAGCAGATCCCAAGTCATGTCAGGTCTCTCGGACCACATACTTGGGCGAAATTAACACTCCTTGGAATCTATATAAGTGTTACACAGATCCCAAGTCATGTCAGGCCTCTCGGACCACATACTTGTGTGAAAGTTAACACTCCTTAGCATATGTGTATATGTGTTAAATAGATCTCAGGATATATCAGTTCTTTCAGACCAAATCTTTGGGTGAAATTAATGTTCTTTGCATAAATGTAGTAAGTTAATTGTTATTTGACTTTTATGTAATTGTCAAACGTACCTTAGGACATGTCATGTCTCTTGCACCACATACTTGGGTGGAATTAATGTTTCTTGGTATCCATATTATTAAACAAATGTGAGAATATTTCAGATCTATTAAAATACGTATTTGTATGAGATTAACTTTTATCAACTTAATGATAATTAATGCTTATTTGAGAGTTAAGCACTCATTAAAACTCCAGGTATTCTTCCCTTCATAGTAATATACTAAATGCATTATTCATATGTTTTGAACCTGAATTTTGATATCATAATGACAATTTACGGTGTTGATGGATGACATTTAATCGAAACAAATAGATAATAATAACTTGGAATAATTCATAATATCATTCAAAGGCTAAGTCAAATAAAAAAGAAAATGCCTTCATTAAATGGTAGATATAAGTGTTACATCAGAAGCACAAGGCCATTACAAAAATCACAAAAACAAAGCTAAAATCTTGTATCTAAGTTTGCGATTGATGAGAATCTTTCTTGGAGTCAATCTTGGACTTGGATTCAGTAGTTTTAGCCTTGGAAACCATATCTCCGATTGTAAGGGCGTCCTCGGAGGGGTTGGCATCAGTTTTATTATTTGACTTCTCCTTCTCCTTCCCCTTCTCCTTCTCTTTCTCTTCTGTCCGAGAGGCCACCACTTCCCCCTTTTTCTCTTTTTCAGCCCCTACTGGTAATTCGGCACCCTGAGAAGGTTCTTGGGTGGTGAGAGATTGTTCAGGAGGAGGAAGAGGAAGGGCTGCAGGAGGAAGAGGAGCAATTGTGTTTTCTCTAAAGTCCTCTAGGTAGTACACTTGGTCCACTCTCCTTAAATCGGAGTCTACAGGGATTCCTGCCCGATCAAGGGCTTGATTGTATGTTTTAGTGCAGTACTCCCTATAGACCATGGTCACCTCAGCAGTTAGCCTTGCCTCTCTCTCCAGTACCCCACGTTCGTAAGCTGAGGTCTCGGTAACCTTAGCAGCTTCTTGGGCCACCTTCAATGCCTCTTCAGCCTTCTGCAATTTTACTTGGAGGTCCAGAACTGCTGCCTGCTCAATGGCAAGGTTAAGTTGGGTGGTGTAGAGCTATTTGCATTGGTCCTCAGCTTGGTCTTCAGCATTTTTTAAACCAGCCTCAGCGCTTTGGCGGGCGCTCTCTACAACCTTAAACTTCTCGGCCAGCTGCATTTTCTCATGATTTACTGTGCCGAGAGCTTTTTCAACATTGTGCTGAGTTTGGGTTTCAATGTCAAGTTTGTTATTTGCATTTCGTACCCAGTCTTCGGCCACGTAAACTTATTGAGTGACCTACATGGAGATAACAAGTATAATTAAAAATACGATCAACATAATAGATAAAAAAAAAAAAAAAATTAATATACTTGAATAAGAGAGGAGCAGCTAACCATAGCTAAATCCCTCTTTAATGACATGAATAGGTCAGGCTGTTTCGTGCGTTGGATGGAATCCATGTCCCTAGGAAGGAGTAGAGGCTGCTGTAGGGCTTGCGCTAGGTAGTTGGCATGGCCTCTTGATGCGTCCCATATCAAGGCATCGTATAGGATGGCAGCACCCTCCAGTTCTAGTTGGGGGGCCCAAGTTTGCTGAGGCCGACGTACTTTAGCTTCATCCTTGTTGTCTACAGAGGGACCCCTCTTATCCCTGGGGTCCTTGGCCATCTTTTGTTGCTTGTTCTCCTTTTGAAGAGCTACCTTGCCCTCCTCTAATTCATGATCTGGCTTCCTTTTCTTCAGGTTTGGCATGGCTAGTAAGCCGAGGTCAGTAAGAGGAGGAAGAGGAGGAATTACTGGAAGTTGTGTTTTGGGAGCCTCTTTCAAACTTCCCCCTTTGTTCCTGCTTGCTAGTAGGACTTTCAGACTAGGCTGCTTCTTCTAGTCCATTTGTTCTTCCTCCTCTTCAGACTCTGAGTTTACCCGAGTGATAATCAATTGTTTGGGATGAACAGAGGATAAGTTCACAGATTCAGTCTCGGAATCTGAAATATCTACTGGCTTTTCAGACGGTCTCACATTTTTCACGAAGCGGAATTGATCTATCTCCTCTTCCAAGGATAGCCGAGAAGATGCAATTTCCTCTTCTGCTGCAACCGACGCTTCAAGGGGGATTTGTTGCAAGGGAATTATAAGTGGAGGAGGGATTTGTTGAACAGGTAGTCTGATAGGAGGAAGATCTTCTTGAGCCAAGAAGTCTGGCTTGGATACGTCAATACGGTTTATTCGAGGATCTCTTGCCCTGATGGCGTGGCCAATCTCTTGAAAGACTCTTAAAATGGGTTCAAAATCCAAAATCAAGTGGACAGCTCACAATTGGCGATCCTCGCTCACGAAAATTTCTGATCGAAGTAAGTAATTTAGGGCCACTACATTGGTATGGCTGAGCTGAGGGGTAACTAACCTCCTATCTGCAATAAACAACCGAGAAAAGAGCGGTGGTTAACTCATGAAAACTGATTATCGAAATAATGCAAAATAAATGATAATAACTACGCTATGAAGATTAAAAGATCTGAAATGTTTTGTTAAGAAACCTAACTCTAAGGTATCTCACCTGTCTCTCTCTCTTGGGTTGGACAGGGAAGACCATCGCGCCATGGCTTTGAGGCGATGAGGTAGTCATCTTTCATCCCTTTGTTGGATTTAAGGAGATACGAAATGAGCCTGACCACGACTAATCGGGATTTGAGGTAGAATCCTCTGTCGGCTTGGGAATTGAACTCATACATGTGCACCACGTCATGTCATGTGAGTCCTAATTGGAGATGCTCATTAAGAGTATTGACATAACCTAGGATCTTAAACATGTTTGGTGCGCATTGGTGAGGACACAACCTATGAGCGATAAGGTAGTCCCTTGTTATCCTACCCATGGGGAGGGTCATTCTGCCTTCTATAAAGGCTATTATAGGAATGATGACCTCCTCCGTTTCCCTATTTGTAACAATTTGTTCTGTGGAATAATATCGTAGATCCACTTCCTGGGGTATGTGGTATTTCTCTTTGAAAAGTTCTATTTTTAAAGGGGAATCTACCAGGCTCTTGAATCTACCCATTTGAGTGAACCTAAAATGAAATGACAGAATCCTATAGATAAAGAAAGGTTAAAATGAGCGGCTGAGGAGGGCAGACGAGAAGAAAAGAATATGTTTGAAAAAAATGTAAGTCTACAGAAACTAATGTATATGACAGTTTATGATACCTTAAAGAAGATGTTTCGAAAATATCTCAAGAAAGTTGAGGAGTTGGAATAATCTGTATTTTAGAGAAAGTGAGAAGAGTTTGTGTGTGTGATATCTCTGAAATATGAAGACTTGTGAAAATGGAGAAGTGATGTTTCCGTTCACTTTATATGGGAAGTTGAAGTGGGTGGGGGTTATCCCGCCCAAAAATTTTAGCAAAAAGCCCATCCATTGGATCTGCACTTCACCGTTGGATGTATGAGACAGCATGCCGCCTGGAGCATTTAATAGCACTTTGCGAAACTCGAAGCGCCAGTGGCATGTTTGAGGCGCGTGAAATATTCCATCCACATGTTTGAATTGAAGAATCGTGTGGTCTTGTGTCGTGGAAGTCAAAACCCTGTTTTTTCCCTTTCTAAGAGAGGGGAAAATCAAAGTTTTAAGGGGCTATTGTGGGGGCGGAGGTCCAAAATTCATGCATATTGGGCCTTGGGCTTGTGAGAGCCCAAATCGATAAGTATTGAATTCTAATCCTTATCTACAAACCTGAATAGACGATGAGGTAAACTAAGAGATTAAAGATTGCTAAGGTTTTTCCACTAGAATTTTGGGCATGGGAAATAACAGGTAAGTTTTCCGAGGAGATATTCCTCCTTGGATCTATTGAATACGTTTCAAATTGCTTACTCGGACCAATATAATGATACTACAAGAAGTTCCTACCACGTAGAAATACCTCAAAAACACCCTGGGAGGAAGGAAGATTCCAAAATATCTATGGAAAGGCTGCTACCTCCACATTAAATGCACTGTACCTACCATTATGGCCGCATTTATGTGGAGTAGACTTTTGAACAGTGTTTCCAGGGAGATTATCATTTAGAAAAGCTGAAGAAGAAAAGTGATGGGACAACTACTCAAGTGGTGGCTTAGAAGATGAACAAGTGTAGGGAGAGGATAGTTCAAGGGGACTATATAATGGGAAATATCTTCCATAAAAGAGGAACGGGAGAAAAATTGAGAGGAAAGAATGGGAACAATCAGCCTTGCATTGGTACTTTGTTCTACAACTCATATTGGCATTTATCTCCACGGACGTAGAAATTTGATTCACTAAGCGAGAAGTTTATCCATATTAGCCGTTATTCAATTCATTAATAACTAGTTCTTCGACCTATTCTCTACAAATTTATTGTATTGGGTTCACTGGGGCAGGAACTCATACCTTTTGAGCTTGGGCTCCAAATTATGACCTTACATCTATTTTTAAGAGTGATGCTATGAATGGGATATAACATTCTTAATTTTTCTTAAAACGAGCTTTCTTATATATTAAAATTTAAAACTGAAAATGTTAATTCTAATTTATTTATTTTTTAACACAAGTACCAAGAGGCTGTAATCCCAATAGCACTTGGTAAATTCTAATTGTGTTTGTTATCTATGAATTAAATTACTAAAAGAAAATAAAAGTGTTTGGGAAAATGCATAAGAAAGAATAATCTAAGCTTTAAAATTATAAAATTAGAAGTTAGAATAGAGAGTGTTTTTGACAAGAATCAATTAAAACTGATAAATATATAAAAAGAAAGAGGGGGGGGGGGGGGGTCATGACAAGCAGGTGAGGGCACATAATCCCAACCCGTCCCTTTCAGCCGACTTACATTAATTCCAATTTTCAAGTCGGTTGAGACACTTTGTATCAATTGATCCAAGTTTATCACTCAACAGTCAACGGTCAACAGTCAACAGTCGACAGAGCTATCTACATCCACAATCTTCTTCTGCATGACTTGCTAAAGGAAAATATTTAGATACTCCTGAAGCGCGGAGAAATAGTGTTTCCTCCTCTCACATTTATGATGGATTCCACCATGAGTTTAATGAGCGGACCCCACTATGAATGTGAGAGAAAGAAACACAATTCTCTATACTCCGAGAGTACCTAAAAATTACTCATTGCTAAAAAGCAAAAAGCTACCCACTTGTCTTTTAAGAGAATGATAGTAAGTTTCTCAAAAAAAAAAAAAAAAAAAAAAAAAAAAAAAGGAAAAAGAAAAAGAGAATGATAGTATGAGGTCAGTTTTATGATAGCTCCAATAAGATCTCTTCAATGTTAGGAATCCATTGGATTAATTATTGCTTTTCTTTTACTTCTCTTTCTTTTTTCACGAAATGGTTTATTACTAACTTGCTTTCATTGATAGTAATCCAATCATAGCATGCAATTCTTGAATGCTTGCATCATTGATTATTATTATTATTATTATTATTATTATTATTATTATTATTATTATTATATAATTTCATGCAAACGTATGGATGTATTTAAAATTAAACAAAATTTTTATTATAAAAAATATAAATAATTAGTCAAATTAATTTTTTTAAAGCATGTAACACATGCATTCATGCATACATATAGATACATTTAAAATTAAACACAATTTTTATCACAAAATATAGATAATTAGTAAAATTTATTTTTTTTTAAGTAAATGTAATTAGTCACATATTAAAATTCTTATCTAAATTTAATACTACTTATGATAAATTTTTTCTAATTTTTATTAAGGTAGAACATGTGGTGATTTTTATTGAGTATATGTGATTTTTTTTTTTTTAAATTTTTATAGTTTATTAATGTTAGATTCTTAGTATTTTGCACTCATTAACTCACTTGACATAAAGATTAAAAAAATTAAGTAGACACATGGTACAAGCTTAAGTGGATAATTATGGTATAGTTCCCACATAAATTTAGACACATGGCGCAAGATTGGATTATAATTTCATATTCTAATTCAATTTTCTTTAAGTTTTACCTATATATATATATATGTATAGATGACTTATAAATTTGAGTTTCTTTTAGTTATATGATTGTGTTTTTTATGGTTTATTATATTGGACTTATTGTTTTCTACACTAAATTAACTCACTTGGCACAAAATTCTAAAATTCAGATTAGATGAGACACATGGTGCAACATTAGACTCTAATTAAATTCCAATTTGAAACTCAATTGGATTTTCTCTCTCCTTTACCTGTTATTATATACTAGCTTGTAATCCTATTTATATGCATCGATATACTTAAAAATATAAAATAAGATACATAATATAATTCATATATATATATTGTAGGGACTAGTTGCCTCTAGAAATACTGTTTAGGTTGAATAGGCTGGGCCTGTGGCCTAATGACCCAGTCCGAGGACGCAGACATATCTGAGGACGATCAACTAAGGTAGAAGTGGAAATTGCATTGCAGGAAGAGTTGAAAGATATTTATAATAGACCTAAACCTATTTGAGGTGAAAAGTCACCTCGGAACATTTGTTCGAGGTGGCTTGAAACATCCCTAGCTCCTTCGATACTGTTTTAAGGGAACCTTATGACAGGGGGGGTCAAATATTGGGCAAGGGATGAGGGCGGAGGATAACAAATACCTGTAAAAGCTATTACCTCCACATTAAATGCCTCCAAACTAACTCTCTGGCCGCATTAATGTGGAGGTGATATCTGAACAGTAAACAAGCAACCTTACAACTAGTGGTAGAAGGTTCAGGGAGGTGTGAGATGGGACAGGAGGAAGCTCCCATAACCTAATTAACACGTGTATGATAAGAATGGTACGAACATCATGGTATATAACATGAAAAGGTGTCCAAAGAAGAGAAAAGATAGAAAAAAGATTAAGGAATACGACACAAAAAAGGAAGAACTCCAGATTCTTGATTATACTATTCTGGCTAGTCTGATGATGATTTTTATATCTTATACGTACAATTATTCTTCCAAACCATCCACGATCGTTACCTCCTTTCTAAATTCAGGCTAGTTCTTTCTCCCACGCTCTACAAATTTATTGTTTGAGCTTGTTGGGCCTGAACCTAATCCTGCTTTGGGGTCCAAGCCAAAACTGGTCCTTACAATTGGCGTCGTCTATGGGGAGAGCTTGATCTGATTAGAAGCAGATTTCGATTTAGTGTTGGAGATGGAAGAGTCTGGTTTGCACCAACAGACGATCGGGCCACATCATGACAATGTTAATTTACACCAGGCGAAATCAGGGGGTTCTCAACGTAATAACTCAGTCGTAAACCCTCAACAAAGGGGAGATCATTAAGGAAGTATGCAAACAACACATACTAGCAAGAGTCAGTCACGAGGGAAGAGCCATGCCTTCCATGCAAAGAATGAAAGAGACATGCAACGTGAGATTGACGAGTTGAAGAAGAAGTTGCGTCGCGCACGGCGAAGGCGCTCATCACCTGATTCCTAGCCTTCTTTCAAGGAGACAAATGATGCCACATACAGGCAAAGATCTAGAACTCCGCCCAATGAAATTTTCTCTAGCGACGAGGAATATAGCCATAAGCGTAAGAATAAGAACCCAACTCATAAGGGCCTTGGAAACAATGCCATGAACGAAGCGTTAAATCAGGTTGCTAAGTCCCCTTCACACGAAGGATAGAGGGTGCAAGCTTCCCTCGGCGATTTCATCAACCGACCTTTTCCCTTTATAATGGTCGGACTGATCTAGTGGAGCATGTCAGTCATTTTAATCAAAAGATGCCGCTCATTCTAAGGACAAAGCTTTGATGTGTAAGATCTTTCCATCTAGCCTAGGTCCGATAGCGATGAGATGGTTTAATGGCTTAAAGGTGAATTCTATTGATTCCTTCAAGAAGCTTACCCAGTCTTTTGGCACTCGCTTTATCACGTGTAGTAGGGTTCCATTGCCTTTAGGATCTTTGCTCTCTATGTCCATGCGAAAGGGGGAAACTTTGAAGGCTTACTCAGATAGATACCGGAAGATGTTCAACGAGATAGACGAGAGCTACGATGATGTGGCCATCAGTATGTTCAAGGTTGGACTACTAGCCGAGCATGATTTGAGAAAGTCCTTCACTGGTAAACCTGTTACCAGTATACGCCTGTTAATGGATAGGATTGATAAGTATAGGAGGATTGAAGAGGACCAGGTACAGGGAAAAGGGAAGGCGAAGGTGATCCCTCAGGAGAGGAGGGATTCCAGGTCGGATCGGATCCAAAACAATCGACCTCGGAGAGTCTTTACAGGGCAGTCTGGATCTACCAATGCGTAGGCGGTCAATGTTGTGTTCTGAGAACTAGTGCAAAAAGTCTTAGAGAATGTTAGGAACGAACCATTCTTCAAATGGCCGAATAATATGGCAGGAGATCCTATGAATCGCAACCTAAACCTGTACTGCCATTATCATCAGAATCATGGACACACTACCAAAGATTGCAGAAATTTGTGGGATTATTTGGAACAATTGGTCCGAGAAGGGAAATTAAGCATTTCTTGTATCACTCCAGTGGCCGAGGAGGCTAAGTGAGCTCGGCGTTTCAGGGAAATGCTGCACCAAGACCTTCTCTCGGCACCATAAACGTTATATTTGTTGCTCCAGGGAGGACCGGATCTTGTCCTTCCAAGATAATGTCAGTATTTTGTTACTTAGATGAGGACTCTAATTCAATGCTGAAAAGAGTCAAGATGAACCCATTGGTGTTAAGCTTTTCGGATGCAAACAAACAAGGAACCATATAGCCACACGATGACGCTTTGGTGGTTACGCTTAGAATTGGAGGGTACGATATGAAGAGAGTTATGGTTGACCAAGGCAGCGCAGCTGAGATTATGTATCCTAACCTCTACAAGAGGCTAGGTTTAAACCTGAAGATTTAACGACCTACAGCTCTCCTTTGGTAAGTTTCGAGGGTAAAATGGTTATTCCTAAGGAGTAGATAAGATTACCCGTGCAAGCTGGTACAGATGTGGTTAAAGTGGATTTTATTGTGGTAGATGCATTTTCTTCTTATACGGCCATCTTGGGCAGACCTTGGCTACACTCCTTGAGAGCTGTATCATCCACCCTTCATTAGAAGGTAAAATATCCCTCTAGGGCCAAGTGTTGGAGATAGTAGAAAGCCAGCCGACGAGGTGAAAACGATTTATAGCAACTAGAAACTCTGGTATCTCTGTTTAGTGGGCCAGCCGACGAGGTGAAATGCGAAGACCTAGAAAGGGTGGTCATTGGAGATGATCCAGAGAGGTTCTTTCAGATTGGAGCTCAGATTCCCTTACTGGAGAAAGAGCAGTTGGTTGATCTTCTAAGAAGAAATGTAGATGTGTTTGCATGGGATGCCTACGAAGCCCTAGGGCTAGATTCAAAGTTTATTTGTCATCATTTGAATGTGAATCCATCCATTACTCCAAAAAGGCAGCTACCTCGGCGCCCATCCAAGAAACATGTAGAGGCTGTCAAGATTGAAGTAACCAAACTTAAACAAGCAGGGGCTATTAAAGAGGTGTTTTACTCTTAGTGGTTGGCTAACATCGTAGTGGTAAAAAAGAAAACAGGAAAGTGGCGCATGTGTGTGGACTTTACAAATCTTAATAGGGCTTGCCCTAAAGACCCTTTCCCTATGCCTCGAATAGATCAATTGGTAGATGTGACGGTAGGCCATCCTTGGATGAGCTTTCTAGATGCCTTTCAAGGATATCACCAGATACCCCTAATATTAGATGATCAGGAGAAGACAACTTTTGTTACTCCTGTAGGAAACTATCACTACAAAGTGATGCCTTTTGGCTTGAAAAATGCAGGGTCAACTTATTAGCGGATGATGACTAAAATATTTGAACTACAGTTAGATAAAAACGCCGAGGTTTATATTGATGACGTGGTTGTGAAGAGCAAGTTGGTGTCCGAACATGTAACAGATCTTACAAGCATTTTCGAAATCTTGAAGGAGCACAAGCTGCGTTTGAATGCGTCTAAATGTTCTTTTGGAGTGGGTTCAGGAAAGTTTTTGGGGTACATGGTGACCCACAGGGGAATTGAGGTAAACCCAGACAAAATTAAAGCCATTAATAATTTGCAACCACCTCGGAATCCCAAAGAGGTACAAAAACTTGCTGGAATGATGGCTACTTTGAATCGGTTTATATCCAGATCGACAGGTAGGTGCAGGCCTTTCTTCCTTTTACTGCACAAGTGGAAAGAATTTGAGTGGTCTGAGGAGTGTGTTGTGGCATTCTAGGAACTTAAACAATATTTATCTCATCCGCCCATTATGTCTAGCCCCGTGGTGGATGAAGTTCTTTTTGCTTATATTGCAGTAGCCTTCTATGCCATAAGCTTTGTGCTCATACGGGTGGACAGTGATATACAACGACAGTCTATTATGTGAGCAAGTCACTTAATGAAGCCGAGGTGTGCTACTTGCCGTTAGAAAAGGCAATATTGGCAGTGGTCCATGCTATAAGAAAGTTTCCCCATTACTTCTAAGCACACACTATGGTCGTGCTCACTTAGCTTCCACTCAAGTCAGTATTTAGAAGTGCGGATTATACTAGAAGAATTGTCAAGTGGGGCACGATCCTAGGGGCTTTCGATATAAAGCACATGCCTCGTACTTCTATAAAGGGACAGGTGCTCGTTGATCTGGTGGCTGAGTTTACTGAATGCCCTGAGGAAATGAAGGGGGAAAATCATAACATGGGTGAAAGATCAATCGGCGTGGTCTCTGTCCAATGTCCCATGCCTTGGGAATTATATGTCGACGGGGCAGCTAACTAGCAAGGATCAGGGGTAGGGCTAGTTCTAGTGTCACCAGAAAAGATTACTATTGAAAAATCTTTAAAGTTGAGTTTCTCGGCTACAAATAATGAAGCAGAGTATGAGGCTTTACTAATGGGAATGATGATGGTCCAAAAAATGGGGGGAAAGGCAGTGAAAGTTTTTTTAGACTCAAAACTGGTGGTGGGTCAAGTAAAGGGTGATCTAGAAGCACGTAATCTAAGAATGTAGGAGTACTTGTGCCAAATTAGGAGTATACAAGCAAAATTTGAAGTCTTTGACTTATCTCATATTCCTAGAGGTGGAAATACGTAAGCAAACTCTTTGGCTACCCTCGCCACGTCCTCGGCGCAGGACTTGCCCCGAGTAGTACTTGTTGAAGACTTGTGTACACCTACTTCATTATACTAGGGTATGCCTCGGATCCACCAAATCAAGCTAGGTCCAAGCTGGATGGATTCCATATCACTATTCCTGGAAAAAGATATACTGCCTGAAGAGAAGTCAGAAGCTGAAAAAGTACGAAGAAAAGCTCCTCGGTTTTGGCTGTCTGAGGATAGAAAGTTATACAAACGCTCTTTCTCTGGCCTTTATTTCCTTTGTGTACACCCCGAGGCATTAGAATCACTTCTAGAGGAACTCCACGAAAGGGTTTGTGGGAGTCATACAGGAGGAAGATCCCTGTCTCATAGGACTTTTAGCCAGGGATATTGGTGGCCAGACATACAAAATGAGGCGTAAGAATACGTTAAGAAATGCGATCAGTGTCAAAGGTTCACGCAAAATATTCACCAGCTTGGAGGAGTTCTCAATCCTCTTTCTAGCCCTTGGCCATTTGCTTAATGGGGCTTGGACATTGTGGGACCTTTCCCCAAAGCAGTAGGAAATAAAAAATACCCACTAGCCTGTACAGACTATTTTACCAAGTGGGTCGAAGTTGAGCCTCTAGCTAATATCAGAGATGTAGATGTCAAAAGATTCATTTGGAAGAACATTGTTACACGATTCAGGATTCCTCATGTTCTCATCTCGGACAATGGCCTTTAATTTGACAGCAAAACTTTCAGGAAATACTATTTTGACCTAGGTATAAAGAGTAGGTATTCCACTCCAGCCTATCCGCCGCAGGGAAATGGACAGGTTATGGCTGTTAACAAGGTCATAGTGAATAGACTTAAAAAGAGATTAGACGACGCCAAAGGAAAGTGGGTGGAAGAGCTACCGCATGTCCTTTGGACATATCGAACAACGCCTCGAAAATCCACAAGAGAGACCCCTTTCTCAATGACGTATGGGGCTGAGGTTGTAATCCCATTGGAGAATGGTTTCCCAACTATGAGAACTAGCACATTCACCTCGGATGGAAATGATGAGCCGTTGAAGAAGAATTTGGACTTGGTTGAAGAATGGAGAGAAAATGCAATGGTGCAGCTGGCCTATTACCAACACAAGCTTAAGCAAGGCTATGATATAAATGTAAAGTTAAGGCCATTGGCCCCAGGAGACTTGGTATTAAGAAAAGTCTTGGAAAATACTAAAAACCCCGCTTGGTGGAAATTGGGGCCTAACTGGGAGGGGCCATATCGCATCACATCAATGGCAGGGATAGGCGCGTACTACTTGGAGGATTTAGATGAAAAAACTGTACTCCATCCTTGGAATGTAAACAACCTGAAAAGGTACTACTATTAATAAGATCAATCTCTTTATGATTCATTTCTAGTTTATTCTAAGTATATATCATGAATCCTATGACATCTTTTGAAATATTAAACAAAAACTAAGTTATGTCAGGTCCTCGGACCACAAACTTAATGGAAATTAATATCCTATGATATCTTTTGAAATATTAAATAGAAACTAAATTATGTCAAGTCCTCGGACCACAAACTTAGTGGAAATTAATATCATATGACATCTTTTGAAATATTAAACAGAAACTAAGTTATGTCAGGTCCTCGGACCACAACCTTAGTGGAAATTAATATCCTATGACATCTTTTGAAATATTAAACAGAAACTAAGTTATGTCACGTCCTCAGATCACAAACTTAATGAAAATTAATATCCTATGATATCTTTTGAAATATTAAACAGAAACTAAGTTATGTCAGGTCCTCGAACCACAAACTTAGTGGAAATTAATATCGTATGACATCTTTTGAAATATTAAACAGAAACTAAGTTATGTTAGGTCCTCGAACCACAAACTTAGTGGAAATTAATATCTTATGACATCTTTTGAAATATTAAATAGAAATCAAGTTATGTCAGGTCCTCGGACCACAAACTTAGTGAAAATAAGTATCCTTATAGTATCCAGGAAAGTATTCATTAGAATCTAAGTTGTGATAAAACCTTTAGGCCACGATCTTAAATACAAACTGTTATTGCTTTGGACTAAGTTATGACCCAATTTATAAGTCATGATAAGCCTCAATGATATCAACTAAGGGTGTTTCAGTGTGTTCATGTCTTGCCTGATACTTAAACGTTGGGAGGTTGCCTTGAAATTGGAAAACCTATCAAAGGTTAATAAATTGAAAACGTATTTTGGATTATGAGTTCAGGCATATGAAATTGAATTTTTATTTGTTTCCATGAGTTTTGCTCCTTTATAGAGTATGTTTATGTGTGAGTAGAAAATAAGATAAAGTAAATGTTATGCGAATAGAGAAAGAAATGGTACTAACATATATTACTTGTAACAAGAAAGAAAGTTCATACATTAATAAAATTAGCCTTCAAATACAAAAGATGAAGTTACATTAATTCTTATTATCCTAAAAACAAAAATTAAGGCTTAAACTTTATTTGGACTCTGGACATGGGAGTATTGTCAGTAGCTTTAGGAGGGGTTTCCTTCTCTTTCTCCTTAGAAGCCCCTTCTACGGGCAAAGTAGTTGAAGCTAACTCCTTTGCAAAGCTTTGGAAAGCTGCCTTAGGCTGAGAAGGTTCAACTACTTTGTCCGAGAAGGTGCTCTTTGGAGCTTCAGGCTCTTTATCTTTCTCCTGTTGACTGGATAAAGGAGGATTCTAAGGCTGGGCCTCTTTGGATGGCTGGGTGACTAGAGGAGTTGCCTCTTTCTGGTTGGGAATTTGTAAGGCAAGAGGAAATATGATGTTTTTTGGCCTCCTCAGCTTGGAAGAAGCGTCAATCCCAGCTCGATTAAAGGCTTCTTCCTAAGTCTGAGTGCAGTAGGCACGATATACGGCGGGGACCTCTGCCCTTAGGGCATCCTCGGTCTCAGCCACACCGACATCATAACCGTGTTGCTCGGCTTCATCTCTTTCCTTCTCAGCTTTGGCCTTGGCTTCTTCAGCTTCAACCCTGGCTTTTTCAGCCTGATCTCTAAGCCTTTGAGCCTCCTCCAGTTGCTTCTTTAGAGCGGCCAACTCCTCCCTAGAAGCAACCGGTTGGTCACTAGCCTCACGTGCCAGCTTCCTTTGGCTCTCAGCACCCTTTAGGGCCAAGTCTGCACTTTTCTGAGCTTGCTCCTCAGCAGTCAGTTTCTTTCTCAAATCGGTGTTGCTCTTTTCAGCAATGGTCAAAGTTTGCACAGCAATAGCCCTCCTTTTCCTCTCATCATCCAATTGTTGGTAGAGGGAGTTGGTCATCTCCTCGAGCCTGAATGTATTTTGAACAGCCTTGAAACGAAAAGGAAGGAATGAGTGTTATGTCAAATAAAGAAAAAAGAAATAAAGAGAAAAACAACAAGGGAGAATAAGTACATACCATGCCCAAAAACCTTTTGGTATGAAGGAAGACTTCACTCCTTCTAAAACTTCATAGCTCCACCATATCTTTGGGGAGCAGAAGGGTTTGCTTTAGCGCCGAGGCAACATGACATCCAATGCCCCCATTGAAGTCCCTAATTGATGCATCATCCATCAGAGGCTCACCACCAAGCATGGGAGCTGGAAGCCATGCTTGGGGCTCTGGGAATTGACTGTCTGCCCTTTTTGCACCTCGACTGAGGGCATGGCTAGTTTTTTGCTGCTTCGTTGCCCTATGAGCTTCTTCTTCATTGGAGGGACGAGGTTTTCCAATCTCCATTACCTCTTTACCCATCTGTTCCCTCCTCCTCTTAGGATTAACCTATTCGGTCCTGGAGGGCAGGGATGGCTGAGGAGTGTGAGGAGGAGACCTGGGTAGGGGAGGTGGAAGTTTGGGCTGAAAAGGTTTCCTAGCTTCTTCTCTTCCTAGCTAGCTCTCTAATAGCTCTTGTCAGCTTCTTTGGGGTTTCCTTTAGATACCCATCTTTTTTGGCACGTTCTTGGGTGGTGAAGGTTGGTTAAAAACCTCGAAATCATCTGTGGACTCAGTGAGGTCCACAAAGCCCCTTTCCTCTTATTCTTCTTCCTCTTCCTCCTCTACTTGAAGAATGGGTGAGGGAGATGGTACTCCTGTTGAAAGGGTGGTAACAGGTAGTGGTTGGGTAAGCGGTGTACTTCTAGGGAGAGGAATGCCTTCAGGAACTACAAATCCCTCGTAGGCAACATTGATGCAGTGGAGCCGAGGATCCTTAGCCTTTATCACACACCTCGGAGCTTGGAATGCACATGAGATGGGCGTGTATCCAAGGATGAGGTGTGCTGCTCTTAGTTGGCCGTCTGATTCGTTGACGTACACCTTGGATTGCAGGATCCTATCTAAGCTTGCCTTGTTAACTAAGCGGAGCGAAGGTGTAGTGGAGTTGGGATCTACAATGTCATTAAAACCAAGAAAAACACATTTCAGTAATAGTTAAAGGCAATGGAAATGGAAGAATTGTATAAGTTAAATTATAAAACTTAGCAATTGACCTCCCACCTGGTGTACCCTCCTTAACTGGACAAGGTAAACCGTCATGCTATTGCCCAGAAAAGATCAAAAAGTCATCTTTTAGTCCCTTGTTTGATATAGGGAGGTACTGGATCAACCTAACTTTGGAGTGCCTTGACTTTAGGTAATACCCTTACCCTTTCAGATTGTGCAGATTTTATATCTAGTTCACGTCGTGATAGGTTAGGTTTAGGTTCATCCTCTTGTTTAAGGCTTCTATACTCCCTAATACCTTAAATATGTTCAGGGCACACTGTGTGGGAGAAAGCCTAATAAACCTAAGAAAGTTCCTAGTAAGGGTACCCATAGGAATGGTCATCCTTCCCTCTATGAAGGCGATCATAGGGATGACCACCTCCCCTGTTTTCCTCTCGTTAAACCATTCCCCCTGTGCAGCGTACCTAACGCGCATGTGTGGGGGAATGTTATATTTGGTCCTAAAGCTCTTCATCCCCTCCTCGGAGTCCACTAAGTACTTAAATCTACCCATTTTCTAAGAAGTCTTTAAAGGAAATTTTGCAAAGTCGAAATAAAAGCTGAAGAGAGTTCAGGGAGACTTACAAGTTTGAGAAATGGTCCTTGGACAAGGTTTTTGTATTTGTAGATGCACAGGAGAGTGAGAAAGAGAGAGAAAGACAAGTTCAATGCACGGGTTCTAGAATAATGCGATTGTTAAAGGTGAAAATGAATTGATTTGAAAGCTTATTTATAGTGGCACAGAAATTGTGAGCGGGAGTTTTCCCGCTCGTATTCCAAGAAAACCCATCCACCGTTAGATTCCCATCCTGTCGTTGAACGTGGGGGACAAGGGAGTTGCCAAAATTAAATAAAGTCGCACTCTAAGCACTGAAGTGTCAGAGACGTGCCTTAGGAAGATAAACACGTATTTTTGGGATTCAACCAAACAAAACAAGATCATAGGGGGAATAGGACAAGGATATCAAAATCTTCCTTTCCTCCCGAGGAGTCGAAAAACAAGATTTTGAGGGGTTATTGTGGGGACCAGTTGCCTCTAGAAGTACTGTTTAGGCTGAAGAGGCTGGGCCTGTGGCCCAATGACCCAGTCCGAGGATGCAGACATATCTGAGGACGATCAACTAAGGTAGAAGTGGAAATTGCATTGCAGGAAGAGTTGAAAGATATTTATAATAGACCTAAACCTATCTGAGGTGAAAAGTCACCTCGGAACATTTGTCCAAGGTGGCTTGAAACATCCCTATCCCCTTAGATACTGTTTTAAGGGAACTTTATGACAGGGGGGGCAAATTTTGGATAAGGGATGAGGGTGGAGGATAACAAATACATGTAAAAGCTGTTACCTCCACATTAAATGCCTCCCAGCTAACTCTCTGGCTGCATTAATGTGGAAGTGATACCTGAACAGTAAATAAGCAGCCTTATAGCTAGTGGTAGAAGGTTCAGGGAGGTGTCAGATGGGACAGGGGGAAGCTCCCATAACCTAATTTACACGTGTACGGTAAAAAGGGTACGAATATCATGGTATATAACATGAAAAGGCGTCCAAAGAAGAGAAAAGATAGAAAAAAGATTAAGGAATACGACACAAAAAAGGAAGAACTCCAGATTCTTGATTATACTATTCTGGCTAGGCCGAGGACGATTTTTATATTTTATACGTACAATTATTCTTCCAAACCATCCATGATCGTTACCTCTTTTCTAAATTCAGGCTAGTTCTTCCTCCCACGCTCTACAAATTTATTGTTTGGGCTTGTTGGGCCTGAACCTAATCCTGCTTTGGGGTCCAAGCCAAAACTAGTCCTTACATATATAATTTTAATATTATTGATAGTCATTTTTATATTTTGTTAACTCTTTAAAAACTTTTGTAAGGATATTATTAGGTGTAAAATGTAAATTGTCCATTTTTTTTAATTATTGTGAAACACTTTTTTTATTTATTTATTTTTTATGATTCATTTATTCTAGACTCTTTGGTTTTTGTATTTAATAACTCACTTGTATATATATTTAAGATGTGGTCCCACATTTGATTCTAAAATTAAGAAATAAAATTCTCTAAGAATAAATAATTTAGGACATATGACACAAAATTAGAACTCTAATTTGAGTTTCTCTCGGTTTCACATATTATTATATATATAGATTATTATTATTATTATTATTATTATTATTATTATAGTAGTGTTACACAAGTATGCTTGGAGAAATTTCTTTGGTGGTCAAATGACCATTCATGAACACCACACGTGTGATGGTCATTTTACAAATACAAAGTTCTCGTGAGGTGTAAGGGGCAAGAGTCGAGATTCAAGTTTCCAAGAAGAAGTTTTACACGCATATAAACTTAGATTAAACTAGATTAGAATTTTTTATCTTGTATAAAAAAGATGAACATTCATGGCATAAGATTAAAAATAAATAGTGTGTCCAATTTTGATTTTATGTTAAATAAATTAAGTGTAAGACAATAAAAATAGAAATAATGTAATTTAATAATGAATTTGTTAAAAAGATACCTAAACTCTCAGCTTCCTCCTTCCAAAGCTTTGCTTTTTATCTCAAATTTCCTTTTTTTTGTTTCTTGGTAAAGGAGAGATGATGCTAATTGCATATATAACCTCTGTTAAATGAATACTTATTTGCTATCTTCAATCAGGTTGATTTGATGAAGAGCAAGTTTGGGTTCGATGAGGCTTTCAATTATAAAGAGGAGCATGATTTGAATGCCGCTCTGAAAAGGTCAGTATTTGCTACTGTGTGTTACATGTGTGGTACCAATCTATAATGTCACCATAACCTTGTAAGTTTTAAAGCTCACTTTTTTCTAAATGATATAAATATATATATATATATATACACACTAATTTCTCTCTTCAATGTTACAAAATACTGAAAATAGGGTTAAACTATATAAAATCATAGTTGTTTGGTATAAACTGATCCAACAATACTAAAAAAATTTTATCTTCTCTGAAGTTATTTTTCACAAATTATGCGATCTAAATTTTTATTTATTAATACAATACACGTTACTATTGGTTTTTATTTTGGCATGGCAGGTATTTCCTAAATTGTATTGACATTAACTTTGAGAACATAGGAGGGAAAATGCTTGATGCAGTTCTTCTAAACATGAGAGACCACGGGCGCATAGCTGGATGTGGAATTACCTCAACCTACAATCTTGATGAGCCTGAAGGGATTAAAAATTTGATGTTTATCATATTAAAGCGAATTCGTATGGAAGGATTTTCAGCTATTGAATACTATCACCTCTACCCCAAGTTCTTAGGCCACATATTGCCATACATTAGAGAATCAAAGATAGTTTATGTGGAAGACTTAACTAAAGGCCTTGAGAATGGGGCAGCAGCTCTCCTAGGACTCTTTAGAGGCCGCAAATGTTGGAAAACAAGTACTTGTAGTTGCTCATGAATAAGAGCACGTTTGGTATAGTAAATGAATTGGAATAAAATCCTATACATGTATTTAATTTTGTATCCCAATTTATATATATATATATATATATTTAGAGAAGATTAATAAATGAGAAGTTATTTTTTAAGGATTTTTTATTTTTATAATTATTATATGGAAAGAGGGGTTTGTATTTAATTATTGAGATATATTAATTCTTAATATTATTCTACATACATTAAGGAATAGTTATTGTTATTCTCTTGGAGAGATACAACTATTCATTGGTTTAATAGCATTCACACCAGCCCAAGGGAGTTTTTTGACTGAAATGAATCAAAAGAAAGTACAAAAGAAAGCCTGGCTCATGAGTTTTATAGTATCGAAATCGTCCCAAAGAACAATGGACCTCCAAAACTTAAAAAGAAAAAAGAAAAAAGAAAAGAACAATGGACCTCCAAAATTTAAAAAAGAAAAAAAAAAAAGAGGGTATATTTGTAAACAGATATTTCACATGTGAGGGAGGGACTTGGCAAGTCTCTGATATTCTTCGAGCAGAGTTTGCCTGCTTAAAAATCTCACTTCGGTGGGTTTGAACATGCTTAAGCTGGAAGCGGTTACAAGCATTCCACAAAACCAAAGCGGTTAAAAGTCTCTGATATTCCTTCAAGCCTCTGTATTATATGACATGCAAGCATGAAGAAATTCTCGGCCACGAAACTGCTCTTTTGCAGCTCACCTGAAACCAAAGCCCAGACGTTACGGCAAACGGGACCTCCCACAGAATATACTCTGTTGTTTCATCCTTCTGCTCGCAAAAGAAGCACCTAGGGTCAATCTGCACTTTTCGCCGGGCAAGGTTGGATTTTGTAGGTAGAACGTTGCAGCAAGCTCTCCACATAAATGTTTGAATCTTTGGAGGAACGTTTAGGGACCATAATCTCTTCTGTAGGCACTGATCTTAGCTAGAAAGCACAGACGCGGCACCAGAGGTGCCGCACCCGCATCCGACGCAGCCTGACGCGGGACGCGGCGTCCGACTCGGTTGCCTGCGTGTCCGTCCACATCCGCCTTTTTTTTTTTTTTTTTTTTTTTCTTGGATTTGCGCCAACTCAGTTTGATTCGCACCGATGTGGCTCGATTCGCACCGAATCAACTTCGATTCGCGCCGAACCGGACTGATTCGGCAAAAATCGGGCCGTATCGACCATATCGGGTTGTATCAGCCGGCGGCCGATATTGCCGAAACAGGCCGGAAACGGCCGAAATAGGCCAAAATCGGCCTTGAATATGGCTGGAAAAGCTGAAACTTGCCTTCTTCGTTCTTTTTTTGTGAATCAAGGCATAGTAATGTATTTTTTAAGAATATTTTAATAGTAAAAATATATATAAAATATAAATAAAAATATTTTAAATAATTTTTTAATCACCAAGTTCCGCCGCACCCGCACCCACCTTTTTCAAAAATTGCCGAGTCCCGCACCCGCACCCGAATCCCGAAACTTACCCGTGCTACATAGGATCTTAGGCAGTAGAGGAGTGCTCCTCAAAGGGAGGTTGATTGAGCCGAAGAGCCACTTGATATGTAGTCTTCATCGTAAACTCCTGGGGCTTATTTTCCTTCCACGTCAACTTATCTCTTATGTTCAATGTGCCCACCTTAATCCTCAAAATATCTTCCACTGTGGCTTGAGTGAAGGTGGCAACGAGGAATCTTCAATCCCACTGGTGGGTCACCTCACTGATCAAGTCGCAGACTCTCAAGTCTTTTGTCTACCCCATCACAGAAATGTGGGAGGTGTAGCCACTTATGAGAGGTGATACTAATGGATCTCCCATCGCCCACTTCCCATACGGACCCTTCCCTAATCACATCACAAGCTTGCAGCAGGCTCCTCCAAACAAAAGATGGGTTCGAGCCTAGCTCAGCCTCCATAAAAGAGCATTGGGAAAGTTCCTTGCCTTATACACTTGGTAGAACTGTGAAAGTGTCTCCTTAATAAGCCGTCATACTTGTTTCACTAGCATGGCCAAGTTCAAAGCGTGGATATTTTGAAAGCCCATTCTTCTTTTTTCTTTAAGCCACACAACTTACTCCAATTAATCCAATAAATGTTCTTTTGTTCTGAGTTTTACTAAATTGAAACTCTACCTTTTCCATTTTAACTAACTTATTATTCAAGACTATTTATTTATTTCTTTAATATATTTATATATATATATATATATAATATTATTTTTTCTCTTTTCAAACATAAATAAATAAACATTTTAATCTATTCTCCACCTTACCTTTCATAGCAATAACACCTTCTTCCTCACAATAACACCTTTAACTTGAGCTAATGGGAAAGTGGAAACCATGAAAATGTTCTAATTTAATTGTTTACAAGTTTCTTTTAAAGGAAAATATTTTTTACAAAATAAACTAGCTAATGTTAATTGAAAAAAAGAAAACAAAAAAGATAATAGAAAGACAAAGATGACTTGATTCAAAGTGTTAGTGAGCATAAAAAGGAAAGAAAAGAGAAAAGAAAGAGACACAATTTTTTTAGATAGAGTTTCAATCTATGGCATCCACTTTTGATAATAACTCTTTATCATTAAACTAAGATACCAATCAGTTTTTGGTATAAGCGGGGATTGAACTTCAGATATGTTATTTCAGAAACTTTACTAATTGAGCTAACTAGGACTCACAGACACACATGATTTAAAGAAATTTAATTTGACATGTGGGCTCTTATTCTTGATCCCAAGAGAGGAAAAACCTAATTTAGCCCTTTTACAATGCAAAGGGATGTAGTCTTATTTGATCACGCAAATACTTATTTGATATGTACAAAAATCATATATATATATATATATGTGTGTGTGTGTGTGTGTGTGTGTGTGTGTGTGTATAATAAAAATTGGACTTAGAAGTCATGGTTGAGCCAAGTGGCTTATCAATTTCTTTAGATAAAATAAGTTTTTTACCAAAACAAACCACATGCATCTAAGTTTTAGTTGATAGAGCCAACGACTTATATATTATTATCAATTTCTTTAGATAAACTAGGAATATGTGTTTTAACAAAATATGCAACATATGCATTTTAGATAAAATAACAATGAGTATTTTAACAAAATTTGCAATGCGTATCTAAGTTTCAGCTAATAGAAACAACAATTTATTTGTTTTTATCAATTTTTTTAGATAAAGTAACATTAAGTGTTTGAACAAAACATGCAACATGCATGTTTGGAGTTGTAGAATAATAGTAGTTTGGAGTCTTTGAACCCTAAATCTCTAGTACAAAAAAAAAAAAAAAAAAGATAAATTGCAAATTACATCCCTAAATTTTGGGAGTGTTTAGATTTTATATCCTAAAGTTTTAGAATTTGGAATTTACCCCTTGAAGTTTAGGGGTATTTGGATTTACATATTGATATTTTAGAATTTGGATTTTACTTTCTAAAGTTTGGGAGTGTTTGGATTTTACACTCTTTGGATTTTATATGATGTTTCAGAATTTGAATTTTACTTCCTTAAGTTTGGCAGTGTTTGAATGTTACACTTCCAAATTCTAAAACTTTAGGGTGTGAAATCCTAACATCTTCAAATTTTAAGGAGTAAAATCTAAACACACCTAAAAGTTAGGGGGTAAATTCTAAAATGTTAAGATGTAAAATCCAAATACTCCCAAACTCCAGATAGTAAATTTCAAATTCTAAAACTTTAGGGTATAAAAATTAAAATCCAAACATTCCCAAATTTTAGAGGTAGAATTTTTAATTTACTCATAAAAAAAAATCAATTGTAGCGTTGTAATTAGAACCCATATCAATTTGTAATTGACGTAAATTGTTGTAGTGGAGAACTTCCAAGTCCATGGTGTACAAGTGTTGATTCTGTTTACCATTCGTAGTATAGAGCAATTATAGCGTAAGTAATTACGTGCAGCTGTGAATACTATATATTTGCTTTGCACCACTGACACGTCAGCCTCAGCCGTGAAGTATGGAACTCAATTTGGAAATTATTTCATTTCTCCCTTCCAAATGTGCTCTATAAATGGTACTTTGTAATCCGTAGAGAAGAACCATTGCACGCAAAAATATTGACACAAAAAGCTTTACATTAAATTCTTGAAGAAGAGAGAGAGAGAGAGAGAGAGAGAGAGAGAGAGAGAGTAGCAATGGTGAGAGTTGGAGATAAAGTGAGCAACAAACAGGTGATATTCAGAGACTATGTCATTGGTTCTCCTAAAGAATCAGACATGTACCTGACCACTGGAACCATTAAGTTAAAGGTTCCTGAAGGTTCAAATGCAGTTTTGGTGAAGAACCTCTACTTGTCCTGCGATCCTCTCATGCAATTCTTTATGAGGAAAGCTGAAGGTCCCAATGGATATCTTTACTACACCCCTGGCTCCGTAAGTCAATCTCAAGAATTGTCGTTTAGTTTGGTTTTTTTTTTGTTACACTTGCTAGGAATATTATAACTTCTACTTTACCCTTGCTTCCTAATATGTTGTTGAAGTATGACGAATACATTGTCATGTTTGTAAACATTCTATGTTAAATTTTGTACTAATTGTAGAACTTGTTTCATACTATGCTGTATGCATGTGATAGTGAGCTTGTAATTTGTTTTCTAATTTTAATGAAAACATATATATATATATATATATATGCAGGCAATTTTCGGGTACGGTGTGGCAAAAGTGTTGGATTCCGAACAATCAGGATTTAAGGCAGGGGACTTGGTTTGGGGGATCACGGGATGGGAAGAGTACAGTCTAATCACTAAAACAACTAATACTCTCATTAAAATCCAGCATACTGACGTACCTCTTTCTTATTATACTGGAATTCTCGGTAAGGTCTATCGTTAATGAAGCTAAAATTGATGTAAGATTTGGAATAAATTGATTGCGGTACACATATAATAATGTGCATGCCCATATACATCATATATTGTTAATTGCTCTAGCTTTTATGGCTTGAGAGAATCTTTATTTCAGAGATGAGACCCCTTAGTAATAATTTTCTGAGTTTCTCCAATTTTACTATAAACTTCAGAAAATCAAGTTGAAATATGTATAGAGTATAGTTATTAAAAATTTGAAGCGTAAACTTAATGAAAGTAGTATAAATTAATTTTATAATTGTCAAAATTTGTGGGTTAGAGGTGGTTTAGTTGCACTTGGGAAATTGCAATAGTAGGAAAAAAAAAAAAAAAAAGATATTAAACAATAACCAAATTTGGGGTGTGCCATTCTCATTTTGCTTTACTCTTTTTCATTATTTTTCTCGGTCATGTCACTTCACTTTATAATTAAATTCAATGCTCTATCTGAATATGAGGATTTTTTCTCCATTTATAGGTATGCCTGGCATGACTTCGTATGCTGGTTTCTATGAGGTTGGGACTCCTAAGAAAGGAGAATATGTATTGGTTTCAGCAGCTTCTGGTGCAGTTGGTCAGCTTATTGGATAAATCGCAAAGTTGGAGGGTTGTTATGTGGTTGGAAGTGCTGGAAGTAAAGAAAAGGTATAGCACACAATGGTTGCTATTTGAAATTTGTCATATAACATATAGTTTCTTTTTATATGCTATATATTACAATAATTCCGTTTCTATTTTCATTTATTGATTCTTTCTTTCTTTCTTTTTTCACTTTGTGAGAGGCTATCCCTCAAATGAACACTTATTCTTTCTTCTGCATCAGGTTGATCTATTGAAGTATTAATTTGGGTTCGATGAAGCTTTCAATTACAGAAAAGAGCAGGACTTGAATGCAACTTTGAAAAGGTAAGTAACATGCAACAAAATTTTGCAGAGGATTTTCCCAGTTGAGCTTCATTCATCAAAATGTGAAAAAACAATTGACCATGTCATTCGACATTCATTAATCTCAATTCCCCCAAGAGATAGCACCTCTTTAGTTAATTTCCTCATGATTAGCACTACTAGTCCAAATGCAACCTAAGCAATAATATTTGAGCTTGGTAGGTTATGATTATTGATAGTTTTTAGAACCCTTAAAAACACAATTGGATTAACCTAGGTAATTAGCCAAGTTGTTACTTATTCCAAATTCCAAATCTAGGTTATCACAATCAAACAATCATATCATGCAAAGCAGCAGAAAGATAAATAACACAATGATATGATTACTTAGGAAACCAAACCGGTGAAAACCTGGGGAGGATTTAACCTAGTTATCCTCAAGGTAAAAAGCAAATCCACTAGAAAAAATCGAAGATTTACAATAGCGACTTAGACCACCAACATTCTTTTGCTACCAACCAGTAGAAATTTACTGACACGATCACTTGCAAGCTTCGAGACCACGAACTCCTCCTTTCTTTGGCCTTTGCAAAACACAAACACCCACGTTTATGACTCCAAGACCACCCTTGAAGGTTTAGATCATCAGCACCTTTGATGACTAGAGAAGGCAACAACTTCTACAATACCAGATCTTGAGATTCTTCAAGGAATAACACCGGTAGAAGACATGAGAGAGCTTTTGGGTACAAAATCCTAAATACAAAAGAGGCACAAGAGGCACTCAAATCTCTCTAAACAACACACATAAAACGTGCTTAGGGTTTCCTTTATATTCTAGGAGAAGTAGATCTGAAATCCTAATTCTTAATGAGCTTAAACTGCTATTTGGGCTTAATTAAAATTCTGCAGATATGATTTTCGATCGATTGAGCCTGTCTTTCGATCGATCGAATTAGGCAGATTATGAAATCTTCTTCCTGCAGCTTGTATGTTCTAGAATCTTAACGTGAATCACCTTGAGTATTGTCTAATAATATTTATAGACTCTAAGATCTATATCTAGACAAGTTTGTGTTCACGATTTGCCAATTGTTCTAAACTTTTAGAACCTAACAATTATGTTAAGAGACTAGGTGGACTCATATTTCAAGAATTGAAAACATGCATCATTGACTTTGTTAATTTGTTTGTCACCCCTAGGTATTTCCCTAAAGGCATTGATGTTTACTTTTGCATGTTGGGGGCAAAATGCTTGATGCTGTGCTCCTCAACATGAGACATCATGGTCGCATTGCTGTGTGCGGAATGATCACACAATACAATCTTGATGAGCCTAAAGGTATCAAAAATTTGTTGCATATCGGATTCAAGTGGATCCAAATGAAAGGATATACACATCACAATTATTATCACCTATACCCCAAGTTCTTAGACCTTGTTCTGCATTACATTAGAGAAAAGAAGATGGTGTATGTGGAAGACATAGTTGAAGGCCTTGAGAGTGGTCCAGCGGCCCTTGTTGGACATTTTAATGGTCTTAACTTTGGAAAACAAGTAGTTGTAGTTGCTCGTGAATAATTCAATCATACATTGTATGAATGTAGTATGTACCATTGTGTCAGATTACCATCCTAGTCTAACTTATGGAAGGCTTTTCATTAAAGAAGGCCAAAAAGATTAACCTGCAAAACAGATGAACTATCAGGTGGTACATCTTCCATCCAGACTTGAAATTGAGAGACTCGCTTAGGTTGCCTTGCTAGTGAGTGAGTTAGAGTATTACATTGCCTTTTTACATGAGTATAACTGATCGATGACAATTGGGAGGCAATAAAATGAATATTTTTAACTATGTGTCCGAAGCTTGCTAATGAGCATGAGTCTTCCCAGAGTGCTATGATGAGGACCTGCGAATCACTCTCCAAAACAATGTTTCTGAAACCCGTTTCCACTACTAGTTCAATCCCTCTTCGTGCTGCCAATGCTTCAACCTCTATTACCATAGAGGGCAGAGGAAAATAAAGAGAAATTACACCGTCCTTAATAAATGCTATTATATGCATGCATGTGCATGTAATTTGACAATTTTTGAATTGGAATTCATTTACAATTGTATTAAGAAATTAATACCGCTTGCTCATTGGCCAATAGCCATATGATCTAATGGTATTCTTCTCTCTTCAATCATTGAGCTTAAATCTAGGCTTAAATTCCTTTAACTTACATTTAGGGCCAATTTGGATGGAGGGAGATAAAGGAAAGTAGAGTAGTGTGGCCAAAAATTAGCCTAATTTTTTACCATCTCTATTTTAGTCTCCTCTACTCCTCATTTCTCCTTCTCATCCAAAGGGCGATAATCAACCCAATGTATTCTTATCATTTGTCAAGTAGAGGAGAGCAAAACAAAAGGGCATAAGCCAAAGATTTGTGATGTCATGAGCAACATCCTCCCGGTTGTTTTAGCATTGAATCAAACAAATTAATGGTAATTGATGGGTCCAGCCAAAACCCCGGAATCGTCCAGAGTCGCATCTGAGGACGATTGACTCATTGGGATCGTCATCTCAATGATGGTCGTCGGTCCAAGATAAGCAGTATCACCCCCGTCCATCTCGGGGCCGTTACGGAACATTTACTCCCCTTTACTGCCGTTGAAAGAACAGCTCACCAGTAGCCCATCGCCGAGACGTTACAAAGAGGGAATGAATATCACCTTTAATGTTCCAACGGACAAAAGAGAAGAACGCCTGTAGGTATATATAAACGGAAGCCTCGGAAGGAAAAAGGGTAAGAAACATACAAGCACACAAACACACAGACACACTGACACCCACCAAGCACAGCTTTTCTTGAGTTACTCATTCTAACTTTGGCATCGGAGGCTCTGTGGCAGGCACCACACCGATGCAAGACAGCTCCTTTTTTACTATTCTCAGGATCAGGATACAGGAGGACGATTTCACTCTGGACGATCTTACTCGACTGACGATCTGAACATCATCAGTTTGGCGCCGTCTGTGGGGAAGTTTAGTACTTTATTACTCCTCAACTGTAGAGCATCGTTCTACCCAGTACAACGCTCCAGATGGAATCCACTCCTAGCCAGGACCCCGCCGCGTTGGCGGTACAGGTCCAGTCGCTCGCAGCCATGGTGGAAGAACTCACCAGGCAAAACCAGGAGATGAGGCAGCAGCTGCAACAGGAACAGAATCACCTAGTCGACAACGGAAACGATGGAGAGGATAGCAACGGGAGACGTACCAGCACACCCGAAGAGACGAATTCAGACCTTCTTCGGGAAATGAGAAAGGAGATGGACGAACTAAGAAACGCCATTAGGGAAAAGACGGACCAGAGTCTAGACAGGATAGTCAGGAAGACGGATTCGCCGTTCACCATGGCCGTCCAAGAATGTCCTGTGCCTTCTAAATTTCGATTACCCCAACTGGAACCTTTCGACGGGCTGAAAGATCCACTAGATCACTTGAATACGTTCAAGACGACTTTAGGCCTTCAGCAGCCCCCTGACGAAATCCTATGCCGCTCCTTTCCCACTACACTTAAAGGAGCGGCCCGGGAGTGGTTCAACAAATTGCCGACTTCGTCCATCGACACCTTCGAGCAGTTGAGCGGTTCCTTCGTCCGTCACTTCGTCGGTGGACAACGACCAAAGAGAACCGCCGACCATCTCCTTACCATCAAACAAGGAGAAAAAGAGACTTTGAGATCCTATGTGACGCGATTCACTCGGGGGATGCTGGAAGTGGATGAGACAGACGATAAAGTACAACTAACAACATTTAAAGCAGGGTTGAAATCCAGGGACTTTGTGGCCTCTTTAGCCAAAAATCCCCCAAGAACGATGGCAGAAGCATTACTTAAGGCACAGAAGTACATGAACGCCGAGGAAGCCCTAACGGCCATGGACGGAGCGGAGAAGACCAAGAAGAACGATAGGGAAGACGACCGAAGGGGGAAGAAAAGAGACCGAGCTGAACGGAGGAACGACGAAGGCAGTAAAAGGAGGGAAGAAAGGAACCCTCGTCTAGGGAGGTTCACACCACTAGTGATGCCCGTCGATCAAATCCTGACTGAGATAAGGGACGAGCCTTCTCTCAAATGGCCCAGACCCCTCCAGTCGCCGCCCGACGTGCGTGACAAAAGAAAATACTGCCGTTTTCACAAAGATCACGGGCATTATACGGAGGACTGCAGGGACCTGAAGGAGCAAATAGAAGAGCTTATTCGGAAAGGGAAGTTGCAGTAGTATGTGAAAAAAGGAGATTCCACCAAGTACAGACCGAAGGGCCAACAAGGGGGCTTCCGAAGAGACGAAGACCAAACACAACATCGTCCACAAATAGCACTGGGTGAGATCAAAACGATAACGGGAGGCCCCACCTCAGGGGGTTCGTTCCGTTCCCTCAAGAAATCGTACCAGAGGCAAGTAAATAGTGTGCACGGTCTACCACCACCGAAGTATAGGCGGACGAGCCAGGATATCTGTTTCTCAGAGGAAGATGCCAGGGGCGTGAAGCAACCCCATGACGACCCCCTGGTCATCATGGTTCTGATTGAAGGGTTCAACACCAGAAGGGTCCTGGTAGATAATGGAAGCTCAGCTGACATAATTTACCTTCCCGCCTTCCAACAACTGAAATTGGACCAGGCAAGGCTTCGTCCTTTTGATTCACCCCTTGTTAGCTTTAGTGGAGACAGAGTGTACCCCAAAGGAATAGTGACGCTGACGGTCACGGCGGGATCTCACCCCTTTCAAGTGACGAACAGGCACAACTTTCTGGTAGTAGACTCGCCCTCGTCCTACAATGTGATCATTGGACGACCAACCCTCAACCGCTGGAAAGCTGCCACTTCTACGTACTGCCTAAAGGTAAAATTCCCAACAGAACAGGGGGTCGGAGAAATCAAAGGAGACCAGGTCTTAGGAAGGGAGTGCTATCAAGCCGTCCTAGCCTCGAAGGAGAACCATACCTGGACGATTGAGGAAAAAGCCCCAGAGATCATCGAGAAGCTGGAAACCATAAAGCTGGTTGAGGGAAATCCTGAAAAGACGACCCAAATTGGAACTAGCTTAAATCCTGAAACGAAGGAAGAGATTGTCAGCTTTTTGAAAAGCAACCTCGATGTATTTGCTTGGAGCCACGAAGATATGCCAGGGATCCCAGCTAGCATAATCCAACACCGTCTAAAGGTAAACCCGGATAAAAAGCCGGTCCAGCAGAGGAGGAGAGTTTTCGCCCCTGAGCGAAATAAAGCTATCATGGACGAAGTAAACAAGTTGCTTACTGCGAACTTTATTTGGGAAGTCCACTATCCTGAATGATTGGCAAACGTGGTCATGGTGAAGAAAGCGAACAGGAAATGGAGAATGTGCGTCGATTTCACAGACTTAAACCGAGCCTGCCCAAAAGACAGCTTCCCCCTGCCCAGGATTGATCAACTCGTAGATTCAACGGCCGGGCACAAGCTACTCACTTTTATGGACGCATTTTCGGGTTACAACCAAATACTGATGGCAGAAGAAGACCAGGAAAAAACTGCCTTCGTCACCAGCCAAGGCCTATACTGCTACAGGGTCATGCCATTCGGGCTGAAGAACGCTGGGGCTACATATCAGAGATTAGTGAACCAGATGTTCAAGGAACAGATTGGAAGGAATGTCGAAGTATACGTTGATGATATGCTCGTCAAAAGCAGAAAAGAAGATGACCATTTGGACGATCTCAGAGAGACGTTCAACACCCTCAGACAATATCACATGAAGTTGAACCACTCGAAATGCGCCTTCGGGGTTTCCTCAGGGAAATTTCTCGGGTTTATCGTCTCACAGAGGGGAATTAAGGCAAACCCCGAGAAAGTCAGAGCTATCCTCGAGATGAGCTCACCCAGGACGATTAAAGAAGTACAATCTCTGACTGGTAGAGTAGCAGCCCTTAATAGGTTCGTCTCTAAAGCGACGGACAAATGTCTCCCATTCTTCAAGACCCTGAAGAAGGCATTTGCGTGGACGGACGAGTGCGAGGTAGCATTCCAGGAATTGAAGCACTATTTGAGCAATCCGCCACTATTGAGTCCGTCCAAGGAAGGCGAAGATCTATTCTTGTACTTGGCCGTATTAATTACAGCAGTGAGCGCAGCGTTAATAAGGGAGGAAAATAGGGGGCAACTTCCGGTGTATTATGTCAGCCAGGCCTTCCAGGGTGCAGAAGCGCGATATCCACCCATAGAGAAGATCACCTTCGCCCTGATAGTAGCTTCAAGGAAGCTCCGTCCATACTTCCAGGCGAATCCCATCATAGTCATGACCGACCAACCAGTCAGGAAAGCAATGAGCAAACCCGAAGCCGCAGGACGAATGGTTCAGTGGGCGATTGAGCTTAGCCAGTTCGACGTAGAATACCGTCCTCGGACGGCTATAAAGGCTCAGGCACTGGAGGACTTTATAGCCGAGTTTACCACCTCCGAGGAAGCAAGTCATCCTAAAGAACTCTGGACGATACATACAGATGGATCGTCGGCGCAGCATGGAGGTGGGGCTGGGATCGTCCTCACTTCCCCTGAAAACGATGTTCTCGAATATGGCGTCCAGCTCAAGTTCCCAATAACCAATAACGAAGCGGAATACGAGGCTTTACTGGCAGGTTTGAGAATTGCGAGAGCACTTAGGGCTCAAAGGATCATGCTGAAGAGCGATTCACAGCTCGTCGTAGGACAAGTCAGAGGAAATTTTGAAGCAAAAGAAACAAGAATGCAGAAATACCTTAAACTGGTAAACCAGTTAGTAGGTACTTTTCTTCATACAGAGTTCGTTCAAATCCCACGAGATCAAAACACAGAAGCCGACAAAATAGCACGAAGCGCCTCGGCACATAGCCCAGGCGATGTGAATGAATGGAAGATAGAGGAACAGAACTCCCCTAGCATTATGGAATTTCAGACTTTTTCCATACGGAGTGGCCTTGGATGGACGAGCCCTATACTCTCCTTCCTTCGTGATGGATGACTGCCCGAAGACCCCGAAGAAGCTAGGAAAATCCGGAAGTGTGCTGCCAGATTTACGATACTGAATGATGAGCTGTACAAAAGGGGATACTCCCAGCCCTACTTAAGATGCATAGAGGAAGAAGAGGCCAAGTACGTCCTGGAAGAAATACACGGAGGGGTTTGCGGAGATCACATAGGGGCAAAGTCATTGGTCAGGAAGATCATGAGGACGGGATATTTCTGGCCCACGATGCAACAAGACGCGGCAGAATTCGTGAGGAAATGTGACAGTTGCCAGAGATATAGGAACATACAGTGAGTTCCAGGAGAACAGATGACGACCATTTCCTCGCCTTGGCCATTCGCGCAGTGGGGGATTGACATTATGGGTCCCCTGCCACAGGGAAAAAGGCAGATGAAGTTTTTGCTCGTCGCAATTGACTATTTCACGAAGTGTGTGGAAGCAGAAGCCCTTGCAACGATTACAGAAGCAAAGGTACAAAATTTTGTGTGGAAAAACATTGTTTGCAGGTTTGGGATTCCAAGGACGATCATCTCAGACAACGGCCGTCAGTTCGACAGCCAGGCATTCAGGTCCTTTTGTTCGAACTTAGGCATCAAGAACAAATACTCGTCACCAGGGCACCCTCAGGCCAACGGTCAGACAGAAGTAACTAACCGGTCCTTGCTCAGGCTTATCAAGTCCCGATTAGTGGGGGCAAAGGGAGCATGGCCTGAAGAATTACCAAATGTACTATGGGCATATAGGACGACGACGCGAACACCCACAGGGGAGACACCGTTTAACCTGACCTACGGCGCAGAAGCAGTCATCCCGGTCGAAGTAGGACTCACCAGCTTCAGGAGGGAGTTTTTCGACGAACAAGACAACAACGACCAGCTGAAGCAAAACCTGGACCTTCTGGATGAAGTAAGAGATCAAGCTGCGCAGAGGATGGCCAAGTATAAGCAGAAGATAGCTGAATACTACAATCGAAGGGTGAAGCTGAAAAAATTTAACATCGGTGACCTCGTCCTCCGAAAGGTAACTCCAGCAACGAAGGATCCGGCCCAAGGCAAGCTCGGTCCAAATTGGGAGGGACCGTATAGGGTCGTCCACTACTCACGCCAGGGAAGCTACCACCTGGAAGACGCAGAAGGAAAAAGACTCCCTCGTCCATGGAACGTCGAACATCTCAAAAGGTACTTCGAGAAGGAACCATAGACTGACGATAGAATGTAATTTTATTCATTGTCTCTTTCATTAGAAATAAATAATTATCCAGTTCCAAGTATTACCCAGCGTTCCTAAAGCATTGATCTCCTATATATATATACAAATGAGAGACGATGATACACCTTAACGTGTGAAAGCAAACTTGCAAACAAGAGTTGCAAGTGTAAAAGCTATCCACGGCTAAAGTCCACCCATGGACGAACGAAAGCAAACTTGCAAACAAGAGTTGCAAGTGTAAAAGCTATCCACGACTAAAACCCACCCATGGACGAACGAAAGCAAACTTGCAAACAAGAGTTGCAAGTGTAAAAGCTATCCACGTCTAAAGTCCACCCATGGACGAACGAAAGCAAACTTGCAAATAAGAGTTGCAAGTGTAAAAGCTATCCACGTCTAAAGTCCACCCATGGACGAACGAAAGCAAACTCGCAAACAAGAGTTGCAAGTGTAAAAGCTACCCATGTTTTAAGTCCACTCATGGACGAAAGAAAACAAGCTCGCACACAAGAATTGCAAGTGTAAAAGCTACCTATACTTAAAATCCTCCTAAGGATGAAGGAAAGTAAGACTTGCAAACAAAAGTTGCAAGTATTAAAACTATCCATGCATAAGTCCACAAGAAGGACGAAAGGGAACCTGTGAACACAGATTCTGAACATCCAGGCATTGAAGGACGACAAAAAAAGTAACAATACTTACAAAAGTGTTAAGTACAAATATCCAAAGGCAAGAAAAGAATACCAAACAAAAAGCATATCATATAAAAAAAGTGATTGTTCAAAAGAAAAGCCCCAAAAACAAGAGGGGTACCACCAAAAAAAAAAAAAAACTTCTGTTATTTTAAGCTTCAGCTGCACCATCCTCGTCCCTCTCAGCCTGAACGGGTTCAACGCCAGTGGACGCCGCTGTCTGTGCCGATGCCTGGGCAGCCTCGTCCTCCTCCATTTCTTTGTCAACGGCTTCAAAGTCCAGGTTCTCAAGATCCACGCCCGAGCCATGCTTAATCATATATCTCCTCAAAAGCTCAAAACCCTTGAAGTACCACTGAAAAAGTATAGTGTTGTACTCTTCAGTGGTCTGGAAGGCAGTAACGGCCTTGGCAACAGCAATCTTCATCCTTTGACCAGCGCTTGCCAGGAGGTCGTCCTTTTGCTTTATCACCAGCTTCTCAGACTCCAACTGCTCTGACAAAGTCTTGACTTGCTCCTTGGAGGCATTAAGGGCGTCCATGACGACACCAAGGTCGTTGCGCAAACCCGAAACTTCAACCTCCAGCACCTCAACTTTAGAGTTGGCCACAACGGCCTTCTCTTCATTTGCCAGGTACTGGGTTGTAATATGCATCGTCTCGCCCAACACCTAACTAACAGGAAACCGCCCTGGGAGTCAAAAAAAAAAAAAAAAAAACACAAAACAAATGTGACACAAGGGCAGGAAAGATTACCTGCACGAGCTTATGGACATGACGGCTGACCATCTCGTGAGAAGGTGTGCTGGAAATCTCCTTCATCTCCCCAAGGGTAAAGAACTCATTAACACGATCTACGGCCGTTTCTGCATCAGACCAGATGCTAGATCCGACCTTCTCTTTCCCCTTGCCTCCTACCTTCAGCCATTTGAGAGGACGAGCTACCTCCTCAATTGAAACACCTAGCGAGGCCTCCTGACCGTCCAACTCCAAGATAGGTGTGGACGAACCCCTCTCCACAAGCTCTTTCTCCTTCTCCTTGTCTGTAAACCTCAGCTTTTTCTGCCCGATACTGGAGAGAGGTTCATTCTTCTTCTCCTTAATCTTCCTGTACATCTCCTTGTTAAACTTGGACGTCATTTCTGCACCAAAGAAAACAGGAAGCTCAAAAAATAATAAACAAATAAACTTTTTGAGAGGAAACACGGTCTAAACGCTAAGGCAACTTACGTTTTTTCTCTTCCCGGTCGAGGGCACTAAGGACGTAGAATGAAGCCTCCGGCCCTAAGCAGTGACGAGCAAATGATCGAGGATCAATAAGCTCGTTAAAATCCTCGATTGTCGCCGCGTGTTTAACTGCTGCCTGAACCCGTCCGTTGAACTTGTTGTCAAGGTCTGGACGTTCCTTTACTGTAAGAAGCAAGACACAAGAATCAGAATAATGACCAGGAGTAAAGAAAGAAAGGAGAAGGAAAGAGGAGCATCTCTTGAAGAGCAAACGCACCAAGCAACGGGGTCTCCCATCGGCGCAGCAACCTAGGGACATCCCCCCAAAGGTCGTCAGAAAGTGTCTCCCAACCGTCGCCCGACACGAAAAAATACCTGGACTTCCAGTAACGGAAGGACGACGGGAGATCAGCGACGAGACGAGACTTTCTGTCCCAAGGGACGAACTCGTAATACCTAAACTCTCTGGATTCTTTCAAACGATAAAGGTGGACGAACTCGTTCACTGTCAGCATATCCCCATCTGAAATGGTCGTCCAGATGACCATACAGCTTATGACTATTCTCCAGGAATTAGGCATAAGTTGCCCCGGTGCGAGGTTTAGGTGATGAAGAAGCTTCATGATGAAAGGATGGACGGGAAACCTGAGGCCACACGAAAACGCAGCCTCATAAAAGCAAACTTCTCCATGTGCGAAGGCACAAGCCCTCTCGTCCTTCCTAGGGAGACGAGCCTTAGTCCCCTTAGGAAATTGAAACCTATCCTTGAACTTGCTAAAAACCTCAGCCTTCAAGGAACACTTCTCCTTAAGGGCGTGAAACGGACGAACAACGGCGGTGGACGATGGCGCCGAAGTAGCCGTATCTGCCCCGGTCCCTTCCCCGCGAAGGTTAGAAGATGCTCCCCTCTCCAGGTCACCTGACCCCACATCAGACCCCATAACTTCCCTCCTTAAAACCTCTCGAACAGATTTAAACCAAACCTGAGATTTGTACAGCAAAGGGTATAAATCACCCAATACTAGGCCTAAACCACCACTACCAAAAACAAAATCGCCAATCGCTAGGTAAATGCCAACAGGTGGAAGCGCACCTAAAGACTCAACTGAAGACTCTAGTAAAGCCCCTAAACGGGCGAAAAGAAAAGCAACAGAAGGAGAGGTCCGTTGAATTTCAGAATAACCCACCATGAAAACACTGTTCACCAAACGAAAATGCAGAAAAAAAGAAGAGAGGAATTCAAAAAGACAGAAAGTAGGAAAGGAAATAAAGTTTAAATAAGGAACATACCTTAAAATCAGGGGGAAACTGAGAAGGCAAAGGGAAAAATATGCAACGCAGGTAATCGGAAGCACCACACGCAGAAGGAAAGTGACAGAATAGCAAGAGAAAAAAAGGAACAAAAATGAGAAGTTAAAGGAACCTTCTTTTTGCCTTGAAAAATGCGGGAAACTGAAAAGTTCCCACCGGAAACGAGGCCTCCTGTCCAGTCGGAACCAAACACGTGGCTACCACGTGTGCCACGCCGCCAGAGGACATAAATACAGAACAGAGTCCCAAGCATCAAAAAAAAAAAAAAAAAAAAAGAGGAGAGGGAAGGACGCTTACATACAAAAAAAATATCTCGCCACATCCAACCAAAGCATGTGCATCCGTGCAAAAGGAAAAACGAAACTCCTCATATTCCTGCGCCCGTCTGAAGTATGGACGACCCCACGAATAGGGGGGCAACTGATGGGTCCAGCCAAAACCCCGGAATCGTCCAGAGTCGCATCTGAGGACGATTGACTCATTGGGATCGTCATCTCAATGATGGTTGTCGGTCCAAGATAAACAGTATCACCCCCGTCCATCTCGGGGCCGTTACGGAACATTTACTCCCCTTTACTGCCGTTGAAAGAACAGCTCACCAGTAGCCCATCGCCGAGACGTTACAAAGAGGGAATGAATATCACCTTTAATGTTCCAACGGACAAAAGAGAAGAACGCCTGCAGGTATATATAAACGGAAGCCCCGGAAGGAAAAAGGGTAAGAAACATACAAGCACACAAACACACTGACACACTGACACCCACCAAGCACAGCTTTTCTTGAGTTACTCATTCTAACTTTGGCATCGGAGGCTCTGTGGCAGGCACCACACCGGTGCAAGACAGCTCCTTTTTCACTATTCTCAGGATCAAGATACAGGAGGACGATTTCACTCTGGACGATCTTACTCGACTGACGATCTGAACATCATCAGTAATATTGCTTGGTTATAGGCCATTGGCCATATGATTTAATGGCATTCTTCTCCGTTCAATCTATGAGGTTAAATCTAGGGTCGAATTCCTTCAACCTACATTTAGAGTGTGAAAATGGAAAATATGGATGCAAGTGCAAACAATATTTTTATCTATTTATATACATAATTAAATTCAAAAGTAACTAGACATGACTGATGAAATATCAAATTACTCGGGATATTCTTTAAAGTCAAACTTCCATAATATGGCGGTTCATGTGTAACACTGGGATTAATTTGTGCATTTGGCATTTTGATCACTCTTAATCACATACATTTTTTAAAATTATGCATTTAGCAATTTGAAATTCATTTACACTTGTACTAAAAATTAATGGTAATACTGCTTGGTCATAGACATTCTTCTTCGTTTTATCTGTGAGGTTAAATGCAAGGTTGAATTCCTTTAACTTATGTTTAGAGGGGGAAAATAAAGGAATTTTTAGACCTCATAACACTTTATTTGGGGTTTCATACTTGTGTCAGACACATGACATGTTTGGGACTGCACATGTGTCTAGATTTACAGTCGTTTCCTTGTTTATTTTTTGTTTTTGAAAAATTGTGGGACATGGCTGGTACATTTTATTCGGATTTTATTCTTGGTTTATATATTAATTTCTAAACATTATTTATTAGTCATGAATTCACTTATTTATCCATTATTGCTATTAAATTGATATATTTTTAACATTATATGAAATAAATTTTTTAATAATATTTAAAAATATAACTAAAAAAATGTTTAATAATTAATTAATATGCGTATCTCCGTTATGTCCTAATTTTTCAAAAATTGTTATGCCGTGTCTGTATTTATGCTTCGTAGGTCTTCACCAAGGAGCTTGAGCTGTTGAGCACCAAATTCTTTACTCTTCCTTGCATCTGCACCACCGATACCATCAAAGCTTCAACTACCAACATAATTTGTTGTAGTGGACGACAACCAACGCAATGTGTTCTTACCATTCGTCAAGCAGTGGGGAGCAAAACAATAGGGCTTTTCTTTTAGTACTGAATCAAAAATTTTGAAATAGAAAAGGGCTCTTGTAACTCCATCTGTTTTACTTTCAAGGGTGAAATGAAAGAGAACAAGGTTTTTCCTCTTTGGCAATTACACCTTTAACTGAAGATAATTAGAAACCACAGAAATTTTCTAGTTTAATTGTTTACAAGTTTATTTAAAGGGATATATATATATATATATATATATATAATGAAATTAAACTAGCTTATTGTTTTTTTTTTTTTTTTTTTTTTTAAGAAAAGAAAAAGATAATAGAAAGATAAAGATGACTTGGTTCAAAGTCTTGGTGAGACTAAAAAGGAAAGAAAGACAAAAGAAAGGCACGCATGATTAAAAGAAATTTATTTTGATCTGTGGGCTCCCATTCTTGACTCCGAGAAAGTACGAACCTAATTTAGTTTTACAATGCAAGAGATGCAGTCTTATTCGATCACGCAAATACTTATTTGATATGTACAAAGGCACGCATAATTAAAAGAAATTTAATTTGATATGTGCGCTCCCATTCCTGACTCCGAGAAAGAACAAACCGAATTTAGTTTTACAATGCAAAGAGATGGCAGTCTTATTCGATCACGCAAGTACTTATGTGATATGTACAAAAATATAAGACTAATTTTCAAACGGCAATTGTACCGTATATACTAACTTGCAATAAGTGTAATTATAAAAAGCAATTGATATCTTGATATAATAATAAAAAGTAATTATCAGAAAAGGAAGATACGGGTTAAAAACTCTCTAAAAAAAAAAAAAAAAAACTTGCATCAAGTGACGTAGACTGATCCAATAATTGATTAGGATCATAGTATTTTGGACCCAAAATCTTTGGTAAAAAAAATTAAACATTTAGCGTTATATATATATATATATATATGTATGTATGTAATCTACATTTTTAAAGTTGTAATTAGAACCCATATCAATTTGTAAATGATCTAAAATTGTAGTAGTGGTGAACTTCTCAGTCTTCATGTAGTTCATGGTACAAAGTGTTGACTATTCGAAGTTTAGAGCATTTATAGCGTAAGCAATTACGTGCACCTAAGAATACTATATATTTGCTTTTCACCACTGACACGTCAGCCGTGAAGTATGGAACTCAATTTGGAAATTATTTCATTTCACCCTTCCAAATGTGCTCTATAAATGGAACTTTGTGGTCCGTAGAGAATAACCATTACACACAAAAAACATTGACACAAAAAGTTTTATATTAAATTCTTGAAGAGGATATATAGAGTGAGAGAGAGACAGAGAGTAGCAATGGTGAGAGTTGGAGATGAAGTGAGCAACAAACAAGTGATATTCAGAGACTATGTCATTGGTTCTCCTAAAGAATCAGACATGTACCTGACCACTGGAACCATTAAGTTAAAGGTTCCTGAAAATTCAAATGCAGTTTTGGTGAAGAACCTATATCTGTCCTGCGATCCTGTCATGCATTTCTTTATGAGGAAAACTACAGGTCTCTCTAAATCTGGATATATTTTCTACACCCCTGGCTCTGTAAGTCAATCTGAAGAATACTATAATTTTTTTTTTTTGGGAATACTATAAATTTTACTACATAACTGTATGAGATGTGTCACAAATTAGTGAGACATTTATTATATGTTGAAGTTTGACAAATTCATTATCGTGTACTTTTTATACTAAAATTTGTAGCTTTAGCATTTGTTATATACCATGGTGTATACATGTGATACTGAGCTTGTAATTTGTTTTCTAATTTTGGTGAAACCATATACACATGCAGCCAGTTCTCGGTATGGTGTGTCGAAAGTATTGGATTCTGGGCATCCAGAATTTAAGGCAGGGGACTTGGTTTGGGGGATCACAGGATGGGAAGAGTACACTCTAATCACTAAAACTGAAACACTCATTAAAATCCAACATACAGATATACCTCTTTCTTATTATACTGGAATTCTCGGTAAGCTTTGTTTATAAAGTTCAATTTCATTTAAGATAACATACATATACAAATGTGCAAGCCCAAATACATCATAGATTCTTAATTGCTTTAGTTTTAGAGGTGAGATCTCCTACTGATACTTTTCTCCAAAACTACTACAAATTTCAGCAAATCAAGTTGAAATCTGTATACTCATATTATAGATACTTGACCCATAAAGTTAATTAAAGCAGTATAAATCAATGCTTAATTGCTTCAGTTTATATTTTTTTTCTTGGTTATGTTACTTCGCTTTTGAATTAATTTCAATGCTCCATCTAAATTTGAGGATATTTTTTTATTCCACAGGTATGGCTGGTATGACTGCATATGCTGGTTTCTATGAGGTTGGGGCCCCTAAGAAAGGAGAATATGTCTATGTTTCAGCAGCATCTGGTGCAGTTGGTCAGCTTATTGGCCAATTTGCAAAGTTGGAGGGTTGTTATGTTGTTGGAAGTGCTGGAAGTAAAGAAAAGGTATGGTACTCAATGGTTGCTATTTTAGATGTGTTGTATAATATCTAGTTTCATTTTATATACTATATATGTTGCAATAATTCTGATTCTTTTTTCATTCATTGATTCCTTCTTTCTTTTCTATTACTTTGTGAATTGAAGAGTCTATCCTTCAAATGAATTCTTTTTCTTCCGCATCAGGTTGATCTATTGAAGAATAGGCTTGGGTTCGATGAAGCTTTCAATTACAAAGAAGAGCATGACTTGAACGCAGCTTTGAAAAGGTAACTAACATACAACATAATTTGCATTGGATTTTTCAAGTTGAGCTTGCTTCATCTACAGTAATTTATTATCCAGTTGATTGGTTTAGTGAACGGACCAAAATGTGCCACATTAGTTGAAAAATTCAAAAACTCAAAATTTGGCTATGCCATTCAACATTCATACACCCAATTCCTCCAACAAATATTATCTCTTTAGTTAATTTCTAATGACTGGGTGGACACATTTCAAACAGTGAAAAAATGCATCACTAACTTTGTGGTTTTGTTTGCCACCAGGTATTTCCCTGAAAGCATTGATGTTTACTTTGAACATGTTGGGGGCAAAATGCTTGAAGCTGTGCTCCTCAACATGAGACACCATGGTCGCATTGCTATGTGCGGAATGATCTCACAATACAATCTTGATGAGCCTGAAGGTATCAAAAATTTGATACAGGTCTTATACAAGTGGATCCATATAAAAGGATATACACATCGCAATTATTATCACCTATATCCCAAGTTCTTAGACCTTGTGCTGCCTTACATTAGAGAAAAGAAGTTGGTGTATGTGGAAGACATAGTTGAAGGCCTTGAGAGTGGTCCAGCTGCCCTTGTTGGACTTTTTAGCGGTCGCAACTTTGGAAAACAAGTGGTTGTTGTTGCTCGTGAATGATTCAATCATACATTGTATGAATGTAGCATGAGCATTGTGTCTAATTACCATTCTAGTCTAAGTTGTGGAAGGCTTCTAGGTTTGAGGGTCAAGATTAGTTTAGTTTGTTGGGTTATGGCTAGTGCCTATGGAGAATAATTATGTCCTATATGTATATATAGGGTGAAATTAAAGAGAAATTGTCCAATACTTAATAAATGCAATCATATGTGAGTGCATGTATTTTTTACATATTTTGAATTGAAAATCATTTACAATTGCACTAAAAATTAATGGAAATACTGCTTGGTTATTGGCCATTGGCCATGTGATATAATGGCATTCTTCTCCATTCAATCTTTGAGGTTAAATCTGGGGTTGAATACCTTCAACTTACATTAAAGGGAAAAAATAAGGAGGAGCTCTTGACCAATGAACTTGAAAACCATGTTCTTTACTCTTCCTTGTAGCTACACCACTGATAAAATCATAGCTTCAATTATCACCATAGTAAATCAGACATGAATAGTCATTTGAATCATCACATGGTGGGTTGGATGAAGTTTCTTCCAAACTGATTTGGAGGTAAACTCTATCTAATGAAAGAAAAGCCTCATATCTTATACCTCAATAGTATGTCATGTAGGTAAATCCTTAATGAATAAGAAATTGCAAAAATTACCCTTTTCTGTTTAAGGCCCATAAGAAGAACAAGCATGCTTGGCAAACTTCAAGCAGAAGAAAGTGAATCTTTCAACCACTTGTCTGGAACTCAAAACAAGGGATGACTTGGAGAGAGAGAGAGACAATAATGCAACTAGAATATACATTTTCTTTACTTCCAGCACTTCCAACTACATAACAACCTAGCAATTTTGCAAATTGTCTAACAAGCTGGCCAACAGAACCAGATGCTGCTGAAACGAAGACATATTCTCCTTCCTTAGGATAACAAACTTCCTAGAAACTAGCATAAGCGGTCATACCAGGCATACCTTTTTTAAAACGAAATGGCAAAGTTAGAAGATTAGTGCACATTTACAGGGAGAATCGAACAAGATGCCCACAAAATCAAAAGGAGATCTTAAATTAATGAAACTGCTCTTTGAGACATGCATATCAAAAGGGTATGTAGCATAATCACCTTTGTCTAAATCTCAAGTCAATCCAAACTTTATAGAATAAGCAAACAACATACCCAGAAGTCCTGTATAGTAGGAAAGGGGTACATCACTGCGCATGATCTTTCTGAGGCCTTTGGTTTCCGTGATTAGGCTATACTCTTCCCATCTAGCAGAACACAAACTAAGTCACCTGTCTTGAAGTTTGGATGCCCAGAATCCAAAACTTTAGCCACTCCATACTCGTTTATTGGCTGCAAGTTTTCACAAAGAAAAGTTCACAATTGCTAGCTCAAAGTTGTACACAACAACATTTTGAACAAGCGGTCACTTATATATATATATATATACACACACACATATATATTATGCTATCTCATTAATCTCTTTTAGTCATAAAAAGAATTAGTTAATCTTTCAGTGGTCTCCAAAATTTTTAACAAGGTTATTCCTCTTCAAGCATTCTGCTTTCTTTCTTTTGTCATTTGTAAGTCCACAAGTTCCAAAGACATAATCCGTGCATTTCTCATCAACTATATTTTATCATTTTATCTACCAGTAAAAGATTCTTTATTGTGATTCCAACTACACATATTCTAATGTCATTAAATTTCTAAATTCGATTTCCAAATTGAACAATTTTCCATAAATCACAATGAAAAATATATATCTCTTAAGTTATCATTTCATTTGCCAAAAATAAAATATAAAGATTCTTAATTGAGATTCCACTACACATATTCTATTGTATTTTAATTTCAAAATTCAAATACCTAATTTTTCAACCAGGAATCACCATGAACAATGTATAAATTCATAAGTTGGAGCCCAAGAATTCAAATTTCCAATTAGGAAAAGAAAAAGAACTCAAAAAATCATCTTGCCATGCAATCATATCATGGGTAGTCTCCAAATTTGAAAGAACCCCACTTCAAATAAGTAAAAACAGTAACAATTATGAGAAGATTCAGAACCCATATAATAATTTTCTGGGGAACCAAACAGAAAAACTCATTGAACCAGTTGGTGTAATTGGAGAATCCTTTAGGAATAACTCGTTGCATTAGTATATGCATGACCAGGTCACAGGACAAGTAGAGATTCTTCAAAAGAACACCATTATTTGGAACCCTCTGGTACCTTCAATTTGATGGTACTTCTGGTCGCGTACATGTCAATAGTCCTTGAATATCACTTGCTTGTTGCTCACTTCCTCTTCAATAACCCTCGCCATCGCCGCTATTACAAACTGCTATCTCTCTCTCTCTCTCTCTCTCTCTTCGTTTGCTTGTGTCGCATTTGCGTGGAACATGTGCGGTTGTATTTATAGTTTGTAGTTCACAACACACCATCTAGGGCTACGTGTAATTGTTTACGCGGCAATATGTTAGTGTGTGTACCATTATATCTTTTTAAAAATGATATATTCACAATATTTTTATAACAAATCATAAATGTTAGGTTGTTATTGTTGGGGCAAAAAAGTAATTTTAGTGTCAGGTTCAAATTTGAACTAATAACAACTAACCACCTGTAATTTGTTGTAAAAATATTATAAACATAACATCTCTATCTTTTTCACTTTCTTTTATTATTTTGACATTTGATAACCCTAGTAAAAGATTTTTAGTAAGATTGTTTAAGTGTTATAGAAATACGTATGGTAGTGTTTAAATACTGAAACCATTATTTAAACAACAGAAATCTACGAGCCCTGAACTTTCCTAATCCTCCATGTTAATGTTGTTTATGTAGGAATCTTTTTAGAGTAGAAGTAGAATATATATATATTAATCTTAATCCTGTCCTTTTTAAGAGAAACAAGAAACTAAACAAATGTTTTATTGTTAATTATTCCACATCTAAAGTTGTAAATGAAATTTTAAGGTATTAATGGTATCAACTTGATTTCACATTTATATAAAAAAAAAAAAAAATTGATTTCACATTTATTAATGGTATTAATTTAGTTTCTCAAGATTTAAATCAACCTACTCAGATATGAAATTGATTTCCAAGTGAATTAGGCACGTTGAAATATTAAAGTGGTAGGTTAGGTTGGGTAGCAAGTTGAGTTTTTTATAAAACCACCAAAATCTGACTCAACCCACCTTTATATGTATATATAATGTCTTTTAAATCTTTTCTCATATTATTATTTATTTTTTGGGTTAACTTTATGATTTACAAATGTTGATATGAAAAATAAATAATTTCTTCATCGTATTAGAAAAACAACTTTGACCTGTGAGAAAATTGGTCAATTACTACGATTTCTTCAATAGTTTACATGATTGGAGAAAATACAACTTAAATTTATCTGTAAATTATTAAAAAAAAAAAAAAATTAGTGCATAACACATGCTAAAATTAACTTGCTTAACCCACCTAATTTTAAATGAAAGTTTAAATATACTACACATCTAAAATTTTAAATGAAATTTTAAGGTTACATTATTAGTAATTTAGTTTGCCAACCTTTTCAATTAAATTAACTAGGCATTAACTGGCGCTCGGTGAGGGAGCTTTCTATTTCTTTTGTTTTTTTTTGGAGAGGATTTTAATATTAATTATTTGATACTGTAGTTTTTTTTTTTGGTGGGATATTTGATACTATAGTTAATTTATAAAGATAATTGAACCTGCAAAAGCATGGCTATATATTAAAATAATTTACTATAAGACATTATTATTTCCATTTGTAATTTTTTTTTTTAAGATTTCATTATAAATTTCTTACCTTTTTAGAGTAATAGAAATTGTGACTAATAAAAAAATAACAATATAAATTACTGATAACTTGAGTTTTGAAGGGAGGATCAATCTAAAACTTATATGTAATTAATTTATAACTTAAAATCAAATAAACAAAATGTATATATTATTGTCTCCTTTTCAGAAAGCCTAAATAGTAATATTGTCGAAGTATAATATAACTATCAATTTTTTCTATGCATAATTGAATTGGTATAGCGAATTAGTCAATTAAATTATATATGATTATCTAGAAGTAAAATAAAGCAAATTTTACATGAAAGAGACATTAAAAGCGGAAAAAGGGAGGACAATGAAATGAATTTTGTGCCATCCTACATACTTCCCCAAACAAATAGTAATATTGACTAATGTTGCACGATGCAAGTGATGAATTTGTGGGGTTAGTGGGAGATGAGTTTGCTATGAGATCTTGTGGCTAAAGGTACAATTTAAAGCGTAAGAGTAATGCTACAGACATAAAATTTTTTGTAAAAATTTTACAAACTGCTGATGTGGTTTTAGTATTTTCCAAATAGTTATTGCAAGTAAAAATGTGATGTTAGTGATTGGCCCATATTAAAACTAGTAAGAATTTGACATATCAGTAGCTTGTAAAAATGTTGTAAAATAGTTTGTGTCTGTAGCATTACTCTAAAGGCTAATGAAGTAAAAGGTATGCAACTTCTTTTCAGTCTCCAATCCTGTTGTATTCTACTGCAATATGGCAAACAAAATTAAGCCATTTGTCGATCATTGGATAGAATTAAAGATAATATTATTGGCTTTGGACTTAGAATGGAGTTTGTGAATTTAATAGTTGAGATTAGTCTAGATAGGGAGATAAACTCCTTTATGATTCGAAAGTTGTATGAAAGGAAGATGATGTTTTAAAACTTTAAACTTGCTAATTAGTGTAAGCAGATCAAAGAACTATTTTTGCTCCCAGTTCTTGATTTTGACCAATTTTTGGGGTTTTTACTTAATTGAATTGGTGCTTTGGTTCAAGGTTATACCAGTCGGTCAGTTTTGGTCCAGTTTTTAGTACTATACTAAGCCGTCAACAATTTTTGGAAAGACTTAAACAAATATAGTGTATAAATATAATCATTGACAAGTACAGATGCATTTTTATGTACTGTACTGACATGGCTACATGGCATAACAAAAAAATAAAAAAAAAAAATCTACAATCACTAAATATTTCGGTACTAAAAAGACTTTAATTCCCAAGCGTCATTTTCCCTTATCTTAGTGCTGTTTCTCTCCTTGTAATTATCGTGGTTCTAATGTTTGGTATTAAAAAAAAAAAAATTGTTATAGTTATGGTATTTAAACATATTTGGATCTTTGTGGATTGTTTTTACAGCATGTGACAAATATGTGATTTAAGTGCTATATCTAATAGTTTCTAGTGTGTTGTTGGCAATGGAAGTACTTTTGTTCGTGTCCTGGTTAACATAGAGATTGTTATATCTACAAAGTTCCATGGACAGATGGACTTACGTATGCCCTTGTGTGTAGGGTGACATTTTAGATATGCTCTTGAGATTAACACAATTTATATTAAACCTTAATTAAAATCTTAGGTGAATACAACAAAATGGCTGAAGAAAGGTTTTTATTTTTTTATTTGTTATTAAATAAGGCTATTATTAAGTCCAAAACCCAAGCCCATGAGTCCATGACACAAATTCTTACCATGGTTTACTTTTGAGAGAGACATGGTTTACTAAGTTAAGAGTTGGTCTTAGCTTGATTGATCAGAAAAAGGGGGTGTTTCTTTTTGGGCAAGCTTAAGTGTAACTTGGGCCTTTTGATTTGGATTTGACTCAATATGACCCTTCAAACAGAGGTGCATAAAGCCCTTGTTAATTCATGTAAACACTTAGTTTGAGAAACAGTATCAAATAGACAGATACACACTTGATGTAGTCACAATGCATAGAAACATCCACTGTAATAAGCAATGTCTCAAATCAGACCTAATTCCTTGCCAAAACACTGTGCTGAAATTGTTTGAGTAGCCACCAATTTTTTCCCTTATTTGCCAGTTAGACCATATCCCTCATATTGTTTACATATATGGACAAGAATTCCTTATATAATGTCATTGGGAGCAGGCTTGAGAAGTGTAGTTTGAAGCTAGTTGGTAACAGACTCTTGGTGGAAGAAAGACAGTATGCAAGATTAGCATCCACCTCAAACATGTTCATTTTATGGACTTGGCTTGGTTGACTGAGCAGTACCTTTGTCTTAGCCCTTGCTGTTTAGGTTGGGTTGCCATTAAATGTTCAGTCAATTAGGTGCTAAGTGCTAACTGGCTTTTCTGTTTTGCTGTTTTCTAAATTAACTAAAAAAATGCATTGACAATATGGGCCAGTTATGCTGGGCCTTTTCCCCATTATTTAAGTTGATCTTTTTCCTACTTCCATGCACTATTATGGGCTGTAAACCACTTTAACTATACTTGTATTGTTCATTAAATTTTAAATATGGTCGTAACATTGGGTTTTTCTTTTTTGGATAAGGTTGTAACATCCATTTTAACCTATGAGATAATCTGATCTAATTTTCTTGATAAAGATTTGGTTTTTTTAAGCTAGATATTTGTTGTTATCCTTGGTACTACTTGGTATCCGTTTGGATAGCAGCCACCTCCAGCGTTTTTTGCGTGTCCAGTGGTTTTTATGGGTCCCATGCACTGTTCACGGGACCCGCAAGTACTTTTTTTTTTTTTTTTTTTTTTTTTTTTTTTTTTTTTTTTTTTCATTCTGAAAAACAACTTTAAAACTAGGTTTCATGGTATTATTCATACATTTAAAAATTATTTTGTTACAATGTTTTTAGTTTTTAGTTTTTAGCAATAAGCAGTATCCAAACCGACCATTTGTTCAAGTTTGGCGTATACACACTTCAAACATTTGCAACATCGTTTGACATTTGACACAATTAACCAGTGTAGATAAAAGGATCATATTGAACAAGTCCAAATTATAAGGTGGAAAATTTTAAATTTAAGCAATCAATGAAAATTAATAAAGAATCTAAATTTTGAGGAACCAAATTATGGGTTTTTTATTTTATTTTTTTTAAGCCAAATATGCGTTAATAAGAAATAAAATTTTAAAAATAAATAAAAGTAATTACAAGTTGGGAAACAAAGAATAAAACCAAGGGCTTTTTTTTAATGAAAAAAAAAGAGTTAAAAGTATAAAGTTGATTAGAAACTTACTCAAGTGGATGGTGAGCAGGGATAGCCATACCCATTGAATAATGGATATCCAACCCTACCCGATCCAAATATTCTAGACAATACCTAGTTCTTCATGGGTAGAATGTAATCAGGTAGGATTTGGATATTACCCATTTACCCATTATTAGCTATATATATATATATATGTATGAATGTATATTAATAGGCAAAACTTATAGAAAATTCAATTAGATTTTACAATTGAAGTTCAACTTTGCACCATGTGTCATAAATTATTTATTGTTAGAGAGAGTTTTATTTCTTAACTAGTGTTATGCCCTTGCGATGCACGGTATAATTAAAAATCATATGTAACTTAAATAAAAGATAACGACAACTAAGTTTTTATATTTATCTAAAAAATTGATAGAGATGTATAGAAAAAAAAATTGATAAGAACAAATATAATTTTGTGTCTATCCATAAGGTGTTTTAAAAAAATAAAAAATAAAATTAAAGGTTGATATTAGTAGTTGTATACATGTACTAAATTAACGTTGATATGAACTATTAGTGTGAAACCAAAATTCTAATTCCCTAGAATGCTAGAACTCATAAATCTCCTATTGCTAATTAAATAAATCACTTAGAAATTATAGATAAATTAATAATAAAAATATTTGATGAAAAATTTTTGGATTGTTATAGGAGAAGAGGATAAGAACAAAATATATATATATATATATATATTTAAAATCTAATAAAAACTTTATAGAAAAAATAATTAGATTATTATTTTTCATTTTACAGATAGCTATAATTTACTTATATATCATGTTTACACATGCATAATAGTTGGTGATCTATATGAGTTGTGCATGTTATGGAGCTGCAATATAATGATATTGTATGACTAAGAGTGAGAGCATGTTTGTGTGAGCACACTTTGGAATAACTTTTAATTTCATGTATGTTTTCTTCCAAAAAAAAAAAATCATATATGCCTACAAGGGTTACATATATACCAATTTGGTAACAATGGAACCTTCATCTTTGAGACAAAGAATTGATGTAATGCTCAAGGAAGCTACTTGAAAAGGTCAAAAGAATCAATAGAGTATAGAAGAAGTGATCAAGAAGAAAAAGAAAATATATTATGCTCATAATATGCACGACTTCTAATTTAATTGAGAAAATATAAACAAATAAAAAAATTTTGACACTAAGAAAATATAAACTTAGCTATCAAAAATAATTAATTTTAAACTTGTACAGTTGTACAAACATTTTTCTTAAATTCAAGACCCCTACACCTTTGAAGAGTTGTAGAAGATAACCATATATAGTTTATCTATGACATTCAAACATCAATTGTCTACATTTAGAAGTTTATAGACATATAATGTTGTTACTATAAAAAATAGAAAGTAAAAAAATAAAAAAGGCATACCATATATTTCAAAAGAAAGAATTGCATACTCGTATATTATATATAACATATATTTCTAATAATGGCTCCACAAATATATCCAAAAAAATAATATATTTTCTCCCTCTTGCATAAAAATTTTTGTTGATCAATTAATTAAAATATTATCTCTTGATATAATGTGTCAAATCTAAATAATATATTAATCAATATTAGGTTTGCCCTTTTTTTCCCACCACCTCTATATTTTAGTGTATTGGCTTCAATAATTTTTGTTAGTTATGAAGATAGTAATGTATTATGTAGAATCAAATTTTTTGTGTTAGTTATGAAAATAGCAATGTATTATGTAGAATCAAAATTACCTATTAGGTTTTTTTTTTTTTAAAGTAAGATAGTCCAACTCATGGACGTTGAAGTACCTTTCTTATATGAAAAAAAAGAAAGAGAAATACATACCTCTAACATTGAATACGTGGACAGAGACAAAAGCCTTCATGTCATATTCAGTTCAGAGCTGGGCAAGTTGGATAGTGATTTGGCTGCTGCTGCTGCTGGTAATAACATCGCTTTGGGCGCCATTGCTGGAGTTATTTTTACAATTGCGCAGTGCCACAATGAGAATCAGGAGGTTAACCATTGCCACGAAGAGTTTGACCCACGAAAGCACTTGTTCTTCCCTGTACGTTACAAAAAGATCAATGAAGTTATATCAAATATTCAACACTGAAAAATAATTTTTTTTAAAAAAAGTATATAATGCATGAATAACTTTAGGTATTGTTTTGCTCCTTGTTTAGAGGGTGAGGAGGAGGGTTTTCAAAAGTGAAAGGGTTGAAAGGAGGCGAGGAATGTATAAAATTTTCTATTTAGGAATTATAAGAGAATGATAATTAATGGTGGAGTTGATACGAAGATACAAAGGTGAAGTTTAGAGTTTATATATATTAAAAGAAAGTTGATGTAGCCGTGTGATACTGAAAATAAATAAAAAGTTGATAGAGTTCAGTAGATGAATCTTCTATCCATCTATCAAAAAAACCTTCTATCCTTTAATAAAAATATTAAAAAGCATAATAGATTAACAAAAATAGAAGGAAAAGTGAAGAGAAAAAAGAAAAGAAAAGTATCAAAAACGAAAAAATGTGAAGGAAAAAATAATTACAGAAAAATATTAGAAATGGATTTTTTTTTTTTTAATCTTAAGGGTTAATTATAGCAAACCCACCTGGGGTTTGGCCCGTTTTCACTTTACCTACCCGTGGTTTAAAACTTTACACTTTGCCCACCTGAAGTTAGTCTCGTTAGCCTTCCGTAACCCACCTCTCCGTTTGCCATTAGAAAAACACATTTTTAAGAAAAAACAAATATAACAAGAATCAAAAAGTTGTTTGTTTTGATTGCTTAAGAACTTCTATAAAAACACAGTGAAGGAATAGCAAACCACGGGAAAATTTGAGTTCAAAAACAACATTATTGAACAAAATAAAATGAGAAACCACGTTATCCCATCACGATTAAACTCAAAAACAACAAAATCCCAAGAACAAACATCAGTGGCAGCATAAATTAAACAGAACCACAATTTCGCAACAAGAACATAAGATTTCCAAAATACCCAAAAACTCAAAATTCCATACAAACAAGCATAAAAAAAAAAAATTTGAAGCAGAACCACAATAACCCAATAAGAAAACAAATAAACAAAAAAGACCCAGAAGTTAAAAACATCAATAATTTTTAAATAAAAATATTAAAAATTTAATAAACTTGATGGGACTCCGATGTTGGATAAGTACCACGACACTATGATCAGAGCCGTCGTCACCGTCGGCGAGAAGTAGGATCCGCCTGTGTAGGCGTTGTTGTTCCGTACGTCGCCTGGTGGAGTCGCCGGAATGTCGAGGACTTGGTCGTTCGCCGTCGTGTCGAGTCTTGGGTTGCTCATTCACCATGTCGTCCATGTCTGTGCCTCCACCATTGCCGGAAGGACAAAATGGTGATGAAACTTCCAACTTTGCCCCTTCCTTTGTGTGAGAGAGAAAAAGAGGGAGTGGTGGCTTAGATCTGAGGGAGTGGGGGAAATGGGGATAACATAGATAACGAATGAGTGTGGATCTAATCGGAGGGTGGAGATTTAGATTTGGAGTGGAGGAGTAGTGGGAGCCGTTGGATTAGGATGGGGCATGGAGTAGTGAGTCCTTGGAAGAAACCTAAAGGAATGGAGAACTTGTTGTTGTCAAGGTAGAGATGGGGTAACGTGGAGGCCATGACTGCAATGTCATCAGTAAATGAAAGAGTTAGGAAGGAGAAAAAGAAGGTAGAGAGATAGATCAGTTGAGCCATTTGAGTTTGAGAAAGAGAAATGGGTTTGAAGTCTGGTAGTCTGGGCAACCATGCTCTTGAGTTTAATCGTTATGGGGTAACGTGGTTTCTCATTTTATTTTGTTCAATAATGTTGTTTTTGAACTCAAATTTTCTCGTGGTTTGCTATTCCTTCACTATGTTCTTATAGAAGTTCTTAAGCAATCAAAACAAACAACTTTTTGATTCTTGTTATATTTGTTTTTTCTTAAAAATGTGTTTTTCTAATGGCAAACGGAGAGGTGGGTTACGGAAGGCTAACGAGACTAACTTCAGGTGGGCAAAGTGTAAAGTTTTAAACCACGGGTAGGTAAAGTGAAAACGGGCCAAACCCCAGGTGGGTTTGCTGTAATTAACCCTAATCTTAAATATAATTGATTAGTTGTAATACACTATTAGGCATTTGTGTCTATCCAAAGTGTTATTTTCCCTTAAAAGAAGTCTATCCAAAGAAGAGATTGATATATTATTAAATTATTAAGTTTTTGTGTTGATCAAACTTTATCCAAAGAGGTGATAAAGTAGTAGACAAAATTCTGATAATAACAAATAATTTACCCAAGATGCATACTTTAAATAAAAATCATATGTAACTTAAATAAAAGATAACAACAATTAAGTTTTTGTATTTATCTAAAAAATTGATAGAGATGTATATTATATATATTTTTAAAAATCTAGTAAAATTTTTACAATTTGGTGAAACCACGTGGTACAACCACGGTTTCTAAGCTCAACTTTTATTATATATATAATATAATATGATTTTGAAGTCAAATGTGGGACCACATCATAAATATCCATCTAAGTGAGTTATTGCATACAAAAATTAAAGAGTCTAGAATTAATGGGTAGAAGGTAATCGGGTAAGGTTTGGATATTACCCATATATATATATATAAAATAGACAAAGTTTAGAGAAAATTTAATTAGATTTTACAATTGAAGTCTAATTTTGCGCCATATGTCTTAAATTTTAGAGTCAAATGTGGGATCACATTATAAATATCCATCCAAGTGAGTTATTGCGTACAAAAGCCAAAGAGTCTAGAATTAAATAATAGAAAAAAAAATTTTAAAAATGAGAATTTTACATTTTCTATCTAATAATATTCTTACAAGACTTTTTCAAGATTTAAAAAAAATATATAAGAATGACTATCAATAATATTTAAATTATATATGTAAGAATTATGTTACACATTTTAATGTATATCTTTTAAGTATATCTATGTGTAGAGTCCTAATTTGGGGGGTTCTTCATTGTAGATGTGAGCGAACCCAAACCTAACAGGCCCAATACAGTGAATTTGGTAGAGAAACGAGATCAAGAACTGGGCCTTTGTGAGGATTTCGTTAACGGTCGGGCAGGATTGTTAGAGAGCGGGTTCATCAAAGGCGTAGAAGAGGGGTAAAAGTCTATCCTCGGGCTTCGTCCGAGGATGAGTTCTTCTTCTTCTCCTCTGATACTTCACGACTATAGTTTTCAGGTGTCTTCCGAACTGCGATCCCCCTTTTTGTGAGATCTCTCTTGTTATTTATTTTTCTCTTCCATTCATCCTCCTCCTACCCTTATCAGTCATCCATGCCTATCTTCAAGAGCACGTCCCCTCAACCATTCTTTCTAGCGCTCTGTGAGCAATTGTGGCCCCTATCGCGCTGTCCAGGGGTCACATCCACATCAACGGGGTCAGAGTATTAGCTGTGTGTATTTAATATGGAGGTGATGGCTCCTTCTGGGGTTATCTCTCCACCATCCTCCTATGGCTAGCCCATGGGGCCTGGAATCTCTCTTGCCATCCTCGGGTGGACTGCCTCGGGTGACGTGGCGTTTTTCTCTCCCATGACTGTGGCTTGTTGAGGATACGATTGTCCTTGGCCGTACAATTTGGAGGTCTGGAATCTCTCCATCTGTCCTCGGGCATTTCTTACTCCTCGGCGTGGGCCTTGGGCTTGATATCAGATGGGTCGGGGTCCCCAGATCCTTTGGCCCCACAATAGCCCCTCAAAATCTTGCTATCTGGACTCTCGAACGGGGAGGGGGATTTTGACATTCTCGGGCCTACATCATGGTCGGTTGAGTCTTGCCTTCTCACGGGTGCCAGAGTTTCTTCGGCTACCCATGGCACGCTCCAGGTGTTTCAGCATACGAGGTGCATCGCCATTAATGCTTCCTTTTTGGGATAACGCGGATTGCTTCGGAATACGGGAGGCGTATTCAATGGTGCCTTTATGAAGCGGCGCAAATTTGGAGACTGAAGGCTTCCTTGGGAACCGGGTGAAATTCATTTTTCTTGACATTCTTTCTTTGAACTCTGTGGCTAGTGAGCTTCCCTAGATTTCGCCTTCTATATAAGGCACCCTGAAAGGACCATCTTTCACACCCATTAGCCTTGGAACTCTGTGGAAGTTCCAAGTTTCTTCTCTCCTTGAACAAAAAGGATGCCGCTGAATCATGGGCGTTGCAGCTGAGGCAAAGAGAAATGGGGCTAAAGACCCTTCTATTCTTCAATCGGACAAGAAAGAGCACTTTCCTCCTTCGACCAAGAACCGTAGCTAGCGCGAACCGTGCTAGGCTCCTGATTATCCTCCAAACGCCAATCAAGAATGTGCAGGAGTTGGCTAAAGAGGAAGGGGAAGAAAGTAAAGCGAAGTTGAGAGCAGCGATTGTGACATCAGAGGGAGCCATCCCCGCCGTTGCAGGCAAATGGCGAGACACATGAAGGGCGACTTCTTAGGAGTACCGATATTATATAGTGGGCCAGGGTTTGCTTCAGGGTAGCCTTAGCAGGTGGAAACCAATTCAGGTGCTCCCGCCTTTTTCTCCTTATCACCACCTGCGCCAAGCGCACTGGCTTAGAGGCTGCCTAAGCGAGACTGTGAATCCACCATCACCACCAGCCTTCTTCCTTTTATTAGCTAGCTTTGCTGCAAGCACACCTCGGCCACTGTGTAGTTAGTTGTAAATCGGGCCCTCCTCAGTTATTTTGTAATTGATGTGAAACAAGCCTTCCTCGGCTGTTCTGTAGTTAGTTGTAAATCGAGTCTTCCTCGGTTATTTTGTAATTGATGTTGCCATCATTTTATTTAATGGAAAGGGATTTGTGATTTTTACTTAGCGAAATCTTTTTATTTTTATTATTATTATTATTTTTTATAGGTATTTTTTGTTTACTTATTTTCCTTATGCATATATTTTTTGCACTGCCTCCACCTTTCCAAGAACAGCCGAGCATACGACGATGTGCTCATGTTGCGAACTGTGCGACCGTTTAAAAAGAAATGCTAATTTTGAAACATACAATCTGAGAAGGTCATGGCGCGTCATGATTCTGTCCGAGACCCATAGGGATGCCAGAGCATCTATCTCTCTCAGTCGTCTGGTCCGAGAACCCAGGCAAAGCTATGGCTGTACTTAATGATCAGCGGAAATAAATTTTGGTTCTGCCTAGTAGCCAGATGGTTGCCACAAGTCATTAGTTTTCCCACAGGTCTAAGCCCGAGGACCATGCAAGACCTTGGTTTTGTCTAACACCTAGATAGTTGTTGCAAATTATTAGTTTTCCTATAGGTTTGAGTCTGAGGACCATGCAAGACCTTGGTTCTGTCTAACACCTAGATAGTTGTCACAAGTTATTAGTTTTCCCATAGGTTTGAGTCCGAGGACCATGCAAGACCTTGGTTCTGTCTAACACTTAGATACTTGTCACGAGTTATTAGTTTTCCCATAGGTTTGAGTCCGAGGACCATGCAAGACCTTCGTTCTGTCTAACACTTAGATACTTGTCACGAGTTATTAACTTTCCCATAGATTTGAGTCCGAGGACCATGCAAGACCTTGGTTCTATCTCCTGAGGATTCGCCCATGCTAAAGCCCCATTCGACTGCTCGAGTGAGTTAAAAGGCACCAATACCAATCTTCAAGAACTATTCCCCCAGCAGAGCCCCTTGAAAGTGTTTCGCGCGGCCACCGTCTTCCTCTATTGGGGTCTAAAGGGGGCCGCCCATGAGGTTCGTGGGTCGTCTGGCCCCTAGTGGGGACGAGGGCCATGCACATGGCGCTAGACGCCCGTTGAGCTGGGAACCTCTTGATAGTTCTCCATTTGCGGCCCAGCAGATTGGCCATCATCGTTCCCCCTTGGGGGTTTGGCCCTGCCTCAACAAGCTATCGCACTCATCGTCACACCAGCAATTTCCCACAGACGGCGCCAATTGTAGGGTCCTAATTTGGGGGGTCCTTCACTGTAGATGTGAATGAACCCATACCCAACAGGCCCAACACAATGAATTTGGTAGAGAAGTGGGCTCAAGAACTGGGCCTTTGTGAGGACTTCGTCAACGGTTGGGTAGGATTGTTAGAGAGCAGGTTCATCAAAGGCGCAGAGGAGGGGTAAAAGTCTATCCTCGGGCTTCGTCCGAGGATGAGTTCTTCTTCTTCTCCTCTGATACTTCACGGCTAGAGCTTTCAGGTGTCTTCCGAATTGCGATCCCCCTTTTTATGAGATCTCTCTTGTTATTTATTTCTCTCTTTTGTTCATCCTCTTCCTACACTTGTCAGTCATCCATGCCTATCCTCAAGTGCATGTCCCCTCAGCCATTCTTTCTGGCGCTCTTTGAGCGGTTGTGGCCCCCATCGCGCTGTCCAGGGGTCACGTCCACATCAATGGGGTCAGAGTGTTAGTTGTGTGTATTTAATACGGAAGTGATGGCTCCTCTTGGGGTTGTCTCTCCACCATCCTCCTATGGCTAGCCCATAGGGCCTAGAATCTCTCTCGCCATCCTCAGGTGGACCGCCTCGAGTGACGTGGAGTTTTTCTCTCTCATGACTGTGGCTTGCTGAGGATACGATTGTCCTCGGCTGTACAATCTGGAGGTCTGGAATCTCTCCATCTGTCCTCGGGCATTTTTTACTCCTCGGCGTGGGCCTTGGGCTTGATATTAGATGGGTTGGGATCCCTAGATCCTTTGGCCCCACAAATATTTTAAGAGAATTCTTAAAAATTTTTTTCCATTTAAAAATGTTTAAAAGGAGAAATATTGCTCCATAGAGTGGCATTCAGTCTTTAGAGAAGTCCGCCAAATGAGCAATTTCCTTGTAGATGAGAAGAAATAAAGCAGAAAGCGACTTATGCACAGTGTACTATCAAAGAGACTTTGAAATTGGTGGAAGCCAATTTGTAATAATGAAGGTGAAATCGGTGAAAGCCAATCAATCAATATATATATAAAAGTGGAGACCTTGTGCAGGAGTACATGAGATCTTGCCAAGTGACGCTCTAATTTTGTATTTAATCTTTTTTTACCTCTTTCATTAAGTTTTTCTATATCAATATGAACTGTGATGGTCCCATGCGTTTTCACTTTTCAATTTTCTATTAAAAAGTGAGAATACACAATTTGATCGATTCACCAATATTTCATACTTTTTTTCTTTTTTGATGAAGTTTCATACTTTTCTCACAACCCATAATCTTGAGTAAAGTTTGTGTTTTAAAAATTTTCTTAACACAATTTTTCAGACGGTCCCATTATTTTTTCAAAGAAGACCTTTCTTTCAAAGAAATTTTATTAATACAATCCTTCTATGTACAACTCTCTCTTCTTCCCTTTCCCTTCCCTTACTTTTTCCTCCCTTCCTTCCTTTTTTGTCATCTCCCTTACAACCAAACAAGATATTAGTTTCGAAATTCAGCTAATTAAAAAAAAAGTGTTTAGAGGATATTAATAAAAACCATCTGAATTTGGTAAGAATATGGTGTAAAATCCATACTTTATACCATCCAATAAGAGACTATCATATCAGCTTTTTACTTAAAACTCAATACATCATACGACAATGAATAACATCTTAATAAACTCCCATTTTGGTTGAATTTTCAAATGAGTATTATAATTAATAGTGTGGTTGTGCTTATTCTTTAATATATGATAAGATAATGTGGCATGTTGGAATTGGTGGGTGTAAAATTTGGGTTTTAAACTACATCTTTATATAATTTAATCTTTAATAAAAATATGTAAAAAAAATGTTTAATTATCATTTTAGTCTTTAAAACTTGTACTATGTGTCAAAATGGTTTTTGAAATCTTAAACGTGTCAATTTTATTTCTAAACTTTTAATATTGTGTCAAAATAATCCTTATTATTAAGCGGTACATGAAAAAAATTGATGTATCTAACATTAATATCAAAATAAAATTTTTATGCCATCTAAGCTATCCTTTGAATTATCACGTGTCCTTAATTATAAAATAGAATAAAATATTTGAAAATATATTATTCGTATCTTCATAAGTAAATGAGATGTCATTTTATTAGTAGAAATTGAAAATTTATTTCTTTTCTTTTCCTCTGCTTTCTCGGCAACCAAACATGGTTTAAGTCTTGACTTTTTAGTTAAGGTGCTCATGAACATCATCTGAAAAACATACTATTTACCTAATTTTAAAATGGAAATTTTAAAAAAATAAAAATCCAAATGTTAATTTTTTACATTATCATTTTTTTAAGAAGTTAAAGTTGTAGGGTCCTAATTTGGGGGGGTCCTTCACTTTAGATGTGAGCGAACCCAAATCCAACAGGCCCAATACAATGAATTTGGTAGAGAAGCGGGCTCAAGAACTGGGCCTTTGTGAGGACTTCGTCAACGGTCGGGCAGGATTGTTAGAGAGCAAGTTGATCAAAGGCGTAGAGGAGGGGTAAAAGTCTATCCTCGGGCTTCGTTTGAGGATGAGTTCTTCTTCTTCTCCTTTGATACTTCACAGCTAGAGCTTTCAGGTGTCTTCCGAACTGCGATCCCTTTTTCTGTGAGATCTCTCTGGTTATATATCCTTCTGCTCCCTTCATCTTGGCCGTCCATCTGTTGATCATGCAGGTCGCTACTTGAGTATCTGTCCCATCCAGCCCTTCCCTCAATTTGCTGTGGGTTGTAGCAGACAGGGTGACACTGTTCAGGGGTCATTCCTTCATTAATGCGGCCAGACTGCCAGCTGCGGGCATTTAATGCAGAGGTGACAGACTTTTTTATAATCGCTCTTTCACCATGCACCCATAGCTGTCCCCCTACGCTAGTCCCTTCACTTGGAACGACTGGAAGGGCTGCTTTGGATGGTGTGTTGCCCTTTCCTTTCCATGACATCAGTTTGCCGAGGACATGATGGTCCTCGACGATTCCTCCTAATAGCTTTGGGCCTTCGTTAGTCATTCTCGGACGTTTTCCTCCTCGGCTTGGGCCCTTGGGCTTAGTATTTGAAATGGGTCGGGGCACTCAGATCCTTTGGCCTCACAAAAGTTATTACCAATTATTTTATAAAAATCTTGTGAACTAATATGGTAATGAATATAATTAGTGTCATGTCAACAAGGTAATAAATCAATTTCCTAATTATTTTCTATTTTGTGTTTAAAAATTGATACATTCACTTAATAAAATTAGTGTGTAATCCCATGCATATGCACGAGTACATTTAAAAACAATCACAATCACAATTATATATATATATATATATATATAATTTTATAATTTAATCAGTGGATTCAAATGATATAATTTAAGCGGTGGATTCAAATTAGAAAAATTAAACTCTTAATTCTTTTTTTCAACATTTGTTGTCCTTATGTACGGCTCAAACCTTTAACAATCATTAATAAATAAAAAAAAAAAGAAAGAAAAAAAAAGGAGAAGACTTTCTTATTCCTTTTCAAATGAAGTTTGACACATAAAAGAAACAATAATATATTAATTATGATATAAATAAGAATAATAATTACATAAATAATCCCTAAAAATGAAGGAAAACTAAAAAAAAAATAAAAATAAAACTTTACTTCGAGCATTCTCATTAGGTGTCAAATGCCAAATATCTGGCATTTGACACACCAAACACCATAAAACACCTCACAACAGGTGTTTCAAATGTGCCAAATATTTGGTATTGGTGTCCGTACCGTTCCAAATTTGGAACGGTATAGACACAAATGCCAAATCAAAATAATGATTTTTTATTCGACTTTTCTCTCTCCTCTCACTTCTTTATTTGATTTTTTTCTCTCTCTTCTCACAATCTGCCTCTCTCCCGTGTTCTTTCTCTGCTTCATTCCTCTTCAGATCAGATTCCCAGCTTTTCCCTCAACCTCAACCTCAACCTCAAACGTCTTTCTCTCTCTTTGTACCTCAAATCAAACCCAAATAAACGTCTTTCTTCTCTCTTTATCGAGCGGCAGAGATATGGATTGGGTCGTGATTGATTGATTGGTTTTTGGCGAGTTGATGGTTGAGTTTTGGGTTTGGGTGGTGGAGTTGGTTGTGATTTCGGTATTGGGTGGTTCTGGTGGGTTTGGATTTTTGTTGGTTTTGGAGGTGGGTTGCGGTGTCAATGGGTCCGACCAAACCCAAATCAAAACCATATTGTCGTCTGAAGTTACGTCGTCCTCCACTGCTATTGCCCCCGATCTCGCCGCCTTGTTCTCCACAACTCGCTGCCAACCTCTCTCAATCAAGTTGTTGGTGTGAGATTTGGGATGGTGCTGTGGATTTGAGATTTGGGATGGTGCCGATGGGTTTGAGATTTTTGGTTGTGGGCAGTGGTGTGGTGCTATAGATTTGGTGGCAATTTTAGTTAAATATTATTTTAATGTGTGGATATATTTTTTTAATGTTTAGAATCAAAGAATAGAAGATGTGATAAATGAGAAATTGTAAAATGGTATATTAAAATAATAAAGTAAGTTTTTGGTGTGTCAAAATGACATTTTTTACAAGAGGCCTGATGAGAATGCTCTAAGATGGGTAAAGTGGGGTGGTGTGGGGGACAAATTTATTATAAACTTTACATTTGTGATAATATAAAATCTTTTAGGGTGAATTGGTTGGGAAAAACCAAGATTCTCATGCGGCTTTTTAAAACAAAGAAGGGCCATGGTATTTAGTTGGAACTCTTCTAAAATTTCCAAGATAAGAACCAAATTAACCTTTGAATTTCTATCCAAAAAAAAACTTTTGAATCAAAAAATAAAAGGCATGTATATAAGGTTGAAAAACAATATTAGAAACAGCCAAAAAAAAATATTTTTATTTAATTTTTAAATATGGCATTGGTGGATTGCTAGTTTAGGGCAGAAGTGGAATTAATTTAGGCAAAAATATATTTTTGATTCCCACATTTTGGGCCGATTGTCATTTTGGTCACTATTTTGATTTTGCTACTATTTCAGTTCCTAAAAATAGAAAATCAATTCTATTTTGGTCTTTGCCGTCCACTCACAAACAGAAAAATCATACGTAGCAAACGGAGTGCATAGATGGCAAACATTAAACTGACGTGGTTATTAAAATAATATTTTAAAAAACTTATTTTCCGTTTAAAAAATTTCACATAAGCATATTAATAATTAAAAAAGCCACATGAGAAAAATAAAAAATAGACCTACAATCTAATAAAATAAAATTATTAAATTAAAAAATTTATTTTCATTCTTCTCTCTCTCTCTCCCTGTTGATTCTCATTCTCCCTTTCTTTGATCTTTCTCTCCTGGCGATTGAATGCTCTGTGGGGCTTGGTCTCAATCAAGTTCTCAAGCTCGACCATGAAGTTTTATGGATCAGTGGAGGCGAAGGATCAGTTTGGGGTGGTGGGTCAGTTTGGATTCGTGGGTTATGAATTTGTGGTTGTGTTGTTGTGAAACCCTAAATCGGTGGTGGTGGTGGTTGTGAGCTATGGATTGGTGGGTTTCTATGTTGCTATAAAGCCCAAATCAGTGGTGTTGTATTGTTGTAAAGCCCAGATTGGTGGCTGTATTGTTGTGAAGCCTAGATCGGCGGTTGTGCTGTTCTTTTGTGAAGCCCAAATTGTTGGTGGTGGTGGTTGGTCCCCACAGTGAAGCCTCAAGTAGCAGCTCTCAAACCTAGCATAAGAGTATGATACCCCAATGTTGTTGATCAAAACCCCAACATCTAAACCTTCAATAGTTTCACTAACCCTCTTAATCCCTTCAGACAAATCACCAAAGAAATCCACAACAACATTCTTGATCTGGGTTTTGCCGTACTTGGCTTGAATAGAATCCAAGACATCTTTGAGCTTGTCTGGATTTTAACTCACCAAGACAAGTTTTAGAGCCAAGAGTAAACCTAAAGTGAAAAGCACAAGAATCCAAAAAGGTTGAGTCTTGAGCTCATCTAGAACACATGTATGCATGATTTTTGTGGATTTGGAAGTTCTTATCTTGATTTGGAAGTTTTTGGGTGGGTCTAAGGTTGATTTGGAAGTTTTTAGCTTATGATTTTTGTGGATTTGATGATAAGGCTTTGTTGGTTATTTATTTGATGTCCGTTTGGATATAACTTATTTTTGTTAAAACTAAAAACTGAAAACTGAAAACTGAAAACACTGTAGCAAAATAATTTTTAAATGTGTGAATAATACCATGAGACCCATTTTTAATATTTTTAAATGCATAAACAGTATTGCTACTGTGTGTGAACAGCATTGCTCAGTACGTGAATAGTAAAATTATCCCCTGCCTAAAGCAAAACGCGTAAAAAAAAAAAAGAAAAAAGAAAAAAGAAGCAGAAAACGTGGAAGCGCATTGCAGACGTGCAATCCAAACTGCACCTAAAATTCTGTGTATTTGGTTGGAAATCTATGTTATGAGAAATATGTATTAGGATAATAATTTTGGTTGAATGTATAATTGATTTTTGTGGAAGAATTTGGGTACAAATTTTGGAATATTATGAGTTTTTATTCTTTTATTCTTGTGAGTTAGAGCATTCACATTGAGAATGGCATAGGCCATATGTTAGTTCAATTTTACATAAAAGCCGAAAACCCCCACGCCATCCGAACTTGTAAAAGTTGACTATTGTCAAAAAAATTGCAATTGTGCTACAGTGCGATTCTACATTTAGTATCACACTGTAGCTCCATTGTATAATTTTTGATATATTTTATAGCCTCTACAGTACCATATAAATTTATAGTTTATCACTCTTTCTTTCATTTCTCTGATTCTCTTTGTCTTCCATCTCTTCTCTCTCCCTTCTTCTTGTTCTGCCCTCTCTACTCCTCATACCAGAAACTACATTTTCTCAAACCAAAAACCCCATGTGGTGGTGGTAGCAGCAGAGGTAGGCGTGGCATAAAAGTTTTGTTTATGTGGCAGTGGTGGCAGTGTGGGTTGTGTGGTGGCGTGGGTTTAGGTCAGTGGTGCTAGTCGGCATGGTGGAATGGCGAGGTGGAGATCAACGTGGTGGGTTTCTAGATCAGCGAGATCGACTGTGGTGGGTTTTAGCGTTGTGGTTGTTGGCGAGATCAACTATTCATTGTGATTATGTGGTGGTTATTTCTTGTGGATGTGGTTGTTGTTGGTGGTTTTCGAAGGCTTCTTTGTGTTTTTTTTTCTCTATGGTGGCTCTTTCTTGTGGTTGTGGTTGGTGGGTGGTTTGAGTTGTGGATTTGCTCAGATTGGTGATGGGTTTGGTGTCTGAGTGGTGGGTTTGGTGATTTCTATGGTGGGTTTCTAGTGGTATTTGGCAGTTTGTGTTAGTGTTAGTGTTTTTTTTTTTCCTTTCTTTTTTCTTGGTGGTTCTTGTGGTGGTAGTTTCTTGTGTTTGTTGTTCTTGTTGTTGTTGGTGGGTTTACTAGTCTGAGTGAGTGGGTTTGCTTAGATGTGAGTGGCAGTGGTGGGGGCTGGGTTTTTAAAAATATTTTTTTATGGTGTATTTTAGACACAGAAATAAAGAGGAAAAGAGACCAGAGAGAATGATTGAGAAAGAGAGAGAGGTGAGGAAGAGAGAGAAAGAGGTGATGAAATTAATATTTTATTGAATAGATGATATAAATAAGAAATGAGATGTTGGGTGTATTGTAAAATGGTATGGTATAATTGATAAAGTAGCTTTTTGGAATGGTAAAATAGTATAGGATGACATTTCCAGATGGGAATGCTCTTAGAGCATCTCCAACAAGCCCTCTAAACCCAAAATTTAGAGAGTAAACCCACAAAATGGTGCTCCAACTGTCTCTCTAAATTACTATTCATTAGCAAACAATTGTTTGCTGATGAACAATCACTCTCTTGGTTTGATAACCTACTATTCATGAGCAAAACAATTAACTGTAATAAAAAATTCGAACCACCAAATAAAATATTCAATTTTACTCAAGTTCACAATGGCTAAGTGCAAACATCTCAACCATTCTAGAATTTTTCTCTCTCTCAAACATCTCTATCTAAACTAGCTTGATCATAATCAAAATGCAAACTCAAATCACAATCTTAAAACTAATCAAATCAGAACCCCCCCCCCCCCCCAAAAAAAAAAAAAAAAAAACAACAACAACAACCAAGCAAATTTAACCCATTTGAGCCATGGTGGTGAAGAGGACGAGCGGTGGTAGAGCGGACAAGGCAGCATGCATGAATGCCGTTTTAAGGCTAACGCTTTCTTGCTGGCAATCTTTGTGTGTGTGTGTGTGTGTGTGAGTGAGAGAAAGAGAGAAAGAAAGAGACATTGGGGTACATGGCTACACCAAGAAGTGTAGCCCATATATAATGAATCCTATTTCAACATAAAATAGGTGAACTTGGTGTACAAGACTTCTATTTAATTAGGAATAGGAGTGTAGGCTGCAGAGCTTTAATATAAAGCATTGATGTATGTGGTTTCACGTAGATGCTTATAGAGAGAGATTCAGAGAGAGACTGAAGAGTAAAACATAGTTTTGAAGCCAACTAAAGGGAAAAGATTAGTGCTTTGTGTGGCACTAAGGGAAAAAAAGAAAAGGTGAATTTTCTTTTGCTTAAAACACACAAGGAAGATAAATTGGGGTTTTTTCTAAGACGATTATTTGGGTGCTAAAATTATAGAGAGTTGAAGTATTTAGAGTGGAAGATCTTGCTACCGGGTTTTGTGGTGAGGTTGTATTTGTTCCTAGAGATATTATTGTATTTTCCCAATTTATTGTGAACTCAAGTTTTAGGTATAACTTGAGTGTTATAATCTCTATTTTATTATAATAGATTGATCAGATTTACCTTGTGGTTTTTCCCTCTACATTGGAGGGTTTTCCACGTAATTTCTCGGTGTTCTTGTTAGTTGATTTTTTTATCACTTCCGTTGATTTCTATTTTCTTTATTGCTTAGGTTATATTTAATTTAATTCACACATAGAAAAAAAAAAAGAAAAGAAAAAGAAAAAAAAAAGAAACGTATGGATGAAAAAAAAAAAAAAAAGTATAGAGATAAGGGAAAAATGAAACAAAAAGTAATTAAAATTGAAAAATGTTACTATAATATTTTCACAATACTTTTATAATAAATTTTTAAGTGGTAGGTTATTATTAGCTAATATTAGTGAGAAAAAATAAAATTTTTAGAAAAAGAAAATGATAATTTTAATAGTACATTCTAATTAAGATCAGTATCAATTTATCACAATTTTTTTTTTTGTAAAAGTATTGTAAAAATATTGAGGAGGTAGTTTGAATAATGAATGAAGGAAAATTGAAAGGAGAATATTGATTTTTCGAAACAAAGCTGTTTTTAAAGGGTCTGTGATTAATGCTTTTAGTGCTTTGACACATATATAGTAAAAGTAAAACAACTGTGATGTTTGCATAAGAGATTCACTGTTGGCTGGTAGATGAGATGATTAGGAGTTCCATCTGCCCACACTTCTAGGCTGTGTTTGTTTTGACTTCAAACTAATTTTAGAAACGCTTTTCCGTAAAATAGGTTGTTTGGTTGGTCCGAAAAATTGGGTCAAACGGAAAATAATTTCCGTTGACCGTAAAATATGCCTTCTGATCTTGTAAAAGCATTTCCGTTTTTATTTTACCTTCAAATCACTTCCGGAATTGAGACGCGCAAAGAGAGGAGTTCACAGACATGCAAAGGGAGAAAGAGAGAGAGAAAGAATGACTCACAGACACAGCGGCCCAACCCCAGACGCAGTGGCGAGATCGCGCCGTCGAGTTCTCAGTTTGCGCTGCCGATCTCTCTCTCTTTCTCGATCTCCCTTTCCCTTTTGAACTGGTTCTGATCGTCGCAACACTGCGCTGATCGCAATCTTGCCTTCGTGCCAATCGTGTCGATCGCGATCGCAGCACCACGTCGTGCGATCTCGCCTTCGCCTCCGCTGCGCGATCTCGCCTCTTGTCAAACCCAGTCGCCTCTCTCTCTTCCTTCTTCTCTCAATTTGACCGGATTTGATGATATTTTTTTCTGGGTTTTGTTTGTGTTTCTCTATTGAGGAATGAATGATATTATATATTTGTTTGGCAGCTGAGAGAATGTGAGAAAATGTGAGCCATAAGTAGAAAATGTGTTTTTTATGGTATTTTCAAGAACAAAACCAAACACCAGAAAATATTTTTCAAAACATTTTTTGAAATGCAACCAAACACTTGAAAATATTTTCCTTTCCCGAAAATAGCATTTTCGGAAAATATTTATTTTCCAGAAAATATTTTACATGAACCAAACACAGCCCTAATCCATCTTTTTCCTGCAAAGTGATAAATTGGTGGGCCTACTTGTTCTAATAATTGAGATAAGGAAGGAAACTTTAGCAAAGGTTCACAGGGTGTGGCTTGTGTTTGGTGGAAGTTTCCACTGGACATGTTGGATTATGGACACATGTCTATTCTTGGACACGTGTCTAAATCCGGACATGTCCAGTGGAAACTTCCACTAGACACAAGCTCTTCACAAACGTCTTTCTCTTCTCTTTAACTCTTCTTCTTCCTCTTCCTCTTTATTCCTCTCGGACCATTTCTATTTCCTCCTCTCTTTCTTTTTTTTTTTGTTTTTTGGATGAGCTCCTTCTCTCTTTCTCTTACTCTTCCTTACGCCCATTGACTGCACTTTCCTATTTGCAGGCTACTACATTAAGTGCACCCTGACATGTCTTTCATGCTATTCAATTTTATTATTATTTTGAATTGGCTGAATATATATATATATATATATATATATATAGTTTTACTAATCATTAATCATTTCAATTCATATATTATATCGGAAAAAAAAAAATCAAATCTACTTATTCAAGTTATTTAAACTAGAAGATAAAATCCAAATCTTTATTATTATTTTTTTGGGATAAATTGCATATATCTGGTATTTTCTTAATATATGCAACTAATATGTGGTTCATTTTTTATGATACGGACTTACCTCTTATGCGATTTTTTTTTTGGTTAAACGTCTCTCTTGCTATTTGTTTCATGAGATATACGGACCATTTTTATCTAAGTCATGTTCAATTGTTTTGATAGAAAGTCTTATGTAAAGATAGTTTTTTTTTTTTTTTTTTTGGTATTTTAGCATAAGAAAAAATAAGTCAAAAGAAAATTATTTGTGATTAACAGAAAAAGTATGACTTATTTTTAGAAACTGTTTTCTATTAAATGTTTTTAGAAAACAGTTTTATCTCACAGCAAGTTAAATAAGGGAAATATGGATATTGTTTTTCAACTCATTTAATGTTGCTACCAACATTGAAAAATTAGATAGTTTTATAGAAAATATTTTTTGAAAAATAACTCATTTTCTAAAAAATATTATCACCGAAACTCGAAACAAATAGAGCTAATTGAAATGAGAAAACCTTGAATCTAAACTTGTTTTTTAATATATCAACCTTGTTCAATCAAGAGCAACACTAGTGGTGAAGCCAAAGCGACTCTCATATGCATGTATATGAGTACTTGAGTCTAATCTAAAAAAAAAAAAAAAAAAAAATCATATAGTATTATTTGTTTGAGGGTTTTATTTTAATGAATGTGTTACGCATGAATAATTCAATTTGTTTTTTTCTTTTAAAGAAAATTTCCACTTCTCTCATGAAAGGAATTTTAGGAACTTGACATATCTCATATAAAACTTGTGTCAATTCTGAAATTTTGGTTAATATACTCATAGAATGATCAAGTTGCAATAATTTAACCACTAAAGTGAATATATATACTTGAAACATTATAGTCAACTTCAAAAAAAAATAAAAATTTTGACCACTCTTATAATTCTTATTTGTACACAAATTTATGTGAAAAAGAATAAATTATTACATGAATTTGTGATTCTTATTTTTTTTTTTTAAGTTATTGCTCTCAAAAGTTAATAATAACGTTCTTTTTCTCTTCTTAAAATATATATATATATATATATTATAACTTTTAGTTTTTTTTTTCTAATTTTAAATTTTTTTTTTTTGAGCTTGGTTTAAACCCTTAACAATCTTTGATAAAATAAAAAAGAATTCTTATTATTTTTCAAATAAAATTTGACATTTAAAGAAATAGTAATATATTAATTATGATATAAATAAAAAAGAATTGCATAAATAATCCATAAAAAAATGAAGGAAAACTAATAATAATAATAATAATAAAACTGCAAGATGGGTAAAGTAATATAAACTCATTCCGGGTGATGTTTGATGAGTTGGTTGGGGGAAAAACCAAGAATCTCATTCCTTTAATAAAAAATTTAAAAAAAAAATGAAGAGAATCTCATGAATCTTTTTGAAACAAAGCTGTATATAAAAAGGGCCTGTGATTAATGCTTCCAGTGTTTTGACCCATAGAAGTAAACATCTGTTATATATGTTTGTGCTGTAAATCCCATTTTGGTAACAAGAGTCTTAATTTGCAGGCTGACATAGTAATTATTAGTTGGAACTCTTCTAAAATTTCCAACAACATAGGAACCAAATTTACCTTACAATCCAAAACAGAAAGGCATGTACTGTAAAACATGTTAAGTTCAACGTCTATGGCATTTCTCTAAGTTGTCATGTACACATCGAATCCAAAATCATCTTCTTTCGGCGAGTGATATAAAACACGTTATAATAAATTTCTATACGATTACTTTTTTTTCTTCATTCTATTTTTCTCAGACTTTTACCTCTTCTCTTTCTCTTGGTGTCCATTTGCGGCATTTACCTGTTTGTGAACTAATAGAGTAAGTGCACTCTGACATGTCTTTCATGCTATGCATTTTATATTTTCTTGGCTAAATATTATATATAATTTATTAACACAGTAAACAAAATAAGATGAAAAGTTTGATGGAAGTGTTTCAAGGATTAGATTTATTGATCGTGATATTGCTATTTGTAGAAAGGTTCCTAAAAATTCACGAATTCCAACCTTATCTAGCCATTAGAGGGCTTAGCCAAAAACTACTTGAAGGTGATTTTGATAGACATAAAATAATTATATAATATTTTTAAAGAAATATAACAATCAGTCCCTTTTTGATATATACCACTGTTAGTTTTTTTAAAAACTTTTCCCCTCTTCCTTTGTGTGTGTGTTAAAATATTTAGTATTCTAATATATATATATATATATATACATATAACAAGCTTATTTTTATTATTCTATAGATCTATATTATTTAAATTAATTTTATTACTCTACAGATCCATTTTTACTATCAATTTATTTTATTTTATTTTATATATATTCTAATATTAAACTCTTTATATATCTGTTGTAAGGGAAAAGAAATATGGTTCGAAAGAAAGATCGATTTTGGGAACATGTTGAAAAACAAAAAAATGGTTGTTTCAAATGTAAGTATTGTGCAAGTATTTTTGCTGGGGTTGCTACAAGGATTAAATATCACTTGGCTGGAGCTAAAGGTCACGATATTAATATCTGTACAAAAGTGCCTAAAGAGGTCCAAGAGGAAGCTTCTCTAACAATTGGTGAACCTAACAAAAAACTTAAGGGTGCATCAACTTCAAACAAGGATAAGGAGAGGGAAATCAACTCAACTTCAATATCAAAGGATGACATGTTAAGCAGAGTGTTTGAAAAGGTGAGTAAAGATGTAAATATTTTATATTTAGATTATATTTCATCATAATCTTAGCAGTGAACTTGTGATAACATTTCAGCTATTGATTTTAATTGTTTGAATCAAGTAAAACATTATAATAAATTTCTATATTATTAAGTGAATTTTTTTCCTTGCAACCAGTGGGGAAGGGGATCGGAGTTTGAACTCATGTTCTCTTCCATTGGAGAAGTGTAATGTTACTAAACTACAAAATTCTATTATTATTATTATTTTATAAGATAGTAAACTACAAAATTCTTAGCATTATTATTATTTTATTTATTTATATAATTTGATAGTTATAACATAGGGAAGAGGGCATAAGTGTGTTTGTTTATGAAATTTAAGGGAGGAGAGAGAGAGAGAGAGAGAGAAGGTGGAGAATAATGTGGAACACAAAAAAATGGGACAGAAGATTTTTATTCAATACTAATCTATACAATATCTAAAAGTTGAAGTGTAGCATTTATTATTGTTACGTTTTTGTTGAACCACGTCGGCGGCCAAGTCTTCATTTTCTTTCCATCATTTCTTCAAAAAATATGTATATAAAAATTAATGTATGCAATAGTACATTATGCCTTTACTCAATCTCAAAACTAATTATAACTTATCAATCACAATATGACCATCACTTTACACATTCTTGAACCTAAATGTAACTTATAATAGAAAATACATGTAATACAAACATCTTGGGTGGAGACACCCTTTATTTATTTTTAGTTTAAACTCACCTGAAAAAAATCTCATTCCACCATTGTATACATATCCATATACTAATATAGTATTCAAGGCTATGTTGAAGGGTCCAATTCCACTCTTTTTTTTTTTTTTTTTTTTGATAACCTTCAATGTTGGGTCCAATTCCGCTCCTACTTAGAGAACCATATGTCATTTTCATCAACGTCAAAAGAAAGAGATAATAAAGCTCTTAACAAAGTCTCTCTCTCTCCCTCTCTCTCTCTCTCTCTCTCTCCCCCCCCCCCACCTCTTCTTTTTCTTTTTGTATAAAACATTACTTGTAAGTGGTTTTTCTAAATATTTTTTTTATGGTGTACATAGTACCGAATTTAATTTGAATAAAACTTTCAACAGGCACGTAGAATCACAAGTGCATGCATAATAATTTAGTTAAAAATATTAATGTGATAACAAATCTTATTGATATTACTTTTAAAACAAACCACTTCCATCAAATTGGAATACATTACTTATCATAGATAATGGTTTTACATCACTTTATTATTATAATTATTATTAATTTTTTGAGTTATGTTTACTAATTACGATTCGGCATTCGGTCCATTACAGTCCAATTTGGTCCGATTCATTCCAGTTCAGTCCATAATGGTCAACTTCAATCCATTTTGTTGTACTTACCTAAAACTAGGGGAAAAAAAAGGTTTGTGTTGGGAGTTCTATATTGCTATCAATTATTTGAGTAATATTCATTGTAACTATATGATCAGTTTTAATTATCATGACAATCTTCTTAAGAGAATAAAAAATTTGAATAATATATTTGAAACTTAAAAATTTTAGTTATACAAAAATAAATTAGGAAAATATAATGCATAATAACAATAGTTAGAAAAATATGGACAATTTAACAAAATAATGTCAATCAAAAACACCATAAATGATAAAATTATATATTTGTAAAAATAGAGAAATATAAATTACTTTTAGAGTTTATTTAATTTTTGGGGAGAACAAATTTTCTACAATAAAATTTAGAGAATAAGTTATATATTATACCACATTTAAAAATAATTATATATTTCCATGTATCGCATGTGTTTGCAACTAGTTATTAAAACTCCAAAAAAGAAAAAAAAATTAAATAGTATAAAAATTAAGAAGGTGAAAATCGTAATATAAGTTTTTGCTTTCTTAAAAAAAAGTTTTTATATTTCCAATATATAAATATATCTGGACCCACCTTGTTTATTTTTAATATAATTATACTTTATACTCCACAAACATTTTCATACTATTGTCTCTTATGCAGAGTAAGGCAGAATACATAGCTAAAATTTTACTTGGTGTTTTTGTGGAGGGACTTCTAGTCAAGTTGAGATCAATTGTTATAGAGCAACATATTAGTTTTGAGTTGGGTTTCAAGGAAGGGCTAACAGACCTTTTTAGCTTCTTAACCCAAATTCAACTTGTGTTAAATAATGTTGAGAAAAGACAAGCAAGTGATGAGTTTTTGAGGATTTGGTTAGCAAAGCTTAGATATGTTGCTTATGACATTGATGATGTGGTAGACGAGTTTGGCTATAACATTCTTCAGCAAAAGGTTCTAAACCACTCTTCACCCTCTAATGACATTATCAATATGGCAAACAAAATTAAGATCATCTACGAATCATTAAATAGACTTAAAGGTGACATTGCTAGTTATGAACTTCGAGCGGAGTTTGTGAATTCGATCCCTAAGATTAGCTTTAACATGGAGATGGACTCCTTCCTTGATGATTCAAAAGTTAATCAAAATGTTGGAAGTAAGATTGTTGAAGCAACCTATTATGATAGAGTGACAGAAATCACGAAGACTTTTACTCAATATGAATTAACAGAATATGATCGTTGGTTCATATTCAAGAAAAGAGCATTTGCAAATGAAAGATTTTTAACTCTAGATTTGGAGAAAATTGGAAAGGAGATTGTTAAAAAATGTAAAAAGGTTCCATGGGCTACAGAATTTTTAGGGAGAATAATGTACTTTGTACATGATAAAGGTGAATGGCTATTGATTCAAAATAATAAAAATTGGGATTTATCGGATGGTAGAAATAATGGAGCGTTTCACATATTAAAGTTAGGCTATGATCATCTTCGAACACCATCTTTGAAACGATGTTTCGCATACTGTGCAATTTTCCCTAAAGATTATAACATGAAAAAGGATGAAGTAATTCAGCATTGGATGCCTGAAGGGTTCCTTGAACCATCTACATAAGGTAATACGATGATGGAAGATATTGGTAACACGTATTTCAATATTTTGTTGGCTACTTCCTTTTTCCAAAATGCTAGAAAGGATGTTTGTGGTGATATTATTAGTTGCAAAATGCATAATTTGGTGCATGATTTTGCCATTTTAATTTCAAAATCTGAAATTCTAATTTTGGAGGGAGATTTTGTGGATAATGTTAGTAAAGTACAACCTTTATTTGTTTGATTGATGGCAAAACAACACCAAGAACTTCATTTAGTGGAGATAGTTTCATAAAAATGCGCACATTAATTTTAGAAAATCTAGACTTTGATGACATGTTATCAAATTTTAAATGCTTACGTGTTTTAAAATTATCCGGGTGTAGTATAATAGGGTTGCCAAATTCAATTGAGCGGTTGATACATTTAAGGCTTCTTCACATCTTGCACACTGAAATTGAGGTATTACCAAAATCCATTACCAAACTCTACAACTTGGAAACTTTAAGAATCGAAAAATGCCCTAAACTCATGAAGCTTCTAGAAGACCTAAGCAATTTGATTAACTTGAGACATATTAGTATTAATATTGGTTCTTTGATAAGGTCATTGTACAAAGATAGTCTACTAAAAAATATGGGACGGTTGACTTGCCTTCAAACATTGAAATTTTTTGGTGTGGGTCGAGATGAAGGTTATAGGATTAAAGAAATGGGACCCTTAAAGAATCTCAGGGGAGAAATAAACATAAACAATTTAGAGAATGTGAAATATGAGGAAGAAGCCAAAAGTGCAAAATTAAAAGAAAAGAAAATAGTCAAGTTGGGATTATTTTGGAGTCAATTTTATAGAGAATTGGACAGGAATGATAAAGATGAAAAGGTGTTGGAAGGCTTCCATCCTCACCCAAATTTGAAAAGCTTAACAATTGAATGGTATAGAGGAGAGAAATTCCCACCTTGGGTTAATGATTTGTCGCTATTTCACAATCTGATTCATATCAAATTGAATTGGTGTATAGAATGTGAAGATGTTCCCACCCTGGGGCATATACCTTGTCTTAGGGTTCTTGAAATAGAAGGAATGGGGAAGGTAAGAAGAATAGGAAGTGAGGTTTACAGTTACAGTGATGGGAGTTACAGAAATACTACTACATTATTTCTGGCATTGAGAATACTCAAATTGAAGAAGATGTATAGCTTAAAAGAGTGGAAGGATGCAAAGGAGTTGACAGGCGCAGGTGAGGTGTTGGTGTTTAGTTGCCTTGAGAAGTTAACCTTATATGAGTGTCCAAACCTGAGTTCTTTGCTAGGTGTCCTGTCAGTTATTCGACACTTGGAGATTATAAAGTGTGGTATTCATGAACTACCTAGTGGGCTACAATTCTGTGCATCTCTTCAAAATTTGGATATTAGAAGCTGTTCGAATTTGAAATCAATTTCAGAATCACTGCACTCCTGCGTTTCCCTTCAGAAGTTGGTAGTAGATGATTTTTCTAAGCTGAGGTCATTGCCAGGTGTCCCATCAATTATTTGACACTTGGAGATAATAGGGTGTGGTATTCATGAACTACCCAATGGACTACAATTCTGTGCATCTCTTCAATATTTGGAGATTAGAAGCTGTTTGAATTTGAAATCAATTCCAGAATCATTGCACTCCTGCGTTTCCCTTTAGAAGTTTGTAGTACGATATTGTCCTCAATTGAGTTCTTTGCCAGGTGTCCCGTCAATTATTCAACAATTCTCTAAATCTCTTCAATATTTGGAGATTCAGTACTGTCGGAATCTGAAATCAATTCCAGATTTAGGAGAAGTATTTCATTCTCTTATTAATTTAAAAATTAGCAACTGTCCTGATCCAAGACTGAAGCTTTTGCGAGAAGGCCGCTTAAAGACTTCGGTAATTTAAGCGTTGGATGCTTTCCCAATTCTGCGTTATCCTTCCATTCGATACTCGCACGCGTCCCTCAAAAACCTAATGTATCTTCCTATTCTACACCTCTCCAATTTAAAATACCTGTACATTTATGATTGCCGCAATTTAGAGAAAAGATATGCAAAAGGGAGCGGCGCTGAGTGGTTCTAGATTGCCCATGTTCCAAACATCAATATCAATGGAAAATGCATCCAAGGGAAGGACTCTGACAGCTTTGACTATGAAGAATTTGATGTCTTTGATGACGTCTCTGAAGATGATTAGTAAGTGTACTTATATCTGGACTAGAAGTATATTTCATTTCCTACTGGCCCCCAATTTATTTATGTAATTTTATTTTTTAAACGGTCCATTCTTAAATTTCACATCTTAACATTTCAAGTTAATTATAAAAAAATATATATAAATATTTTAGATTAATGCATATTGAATTAATTTATAGAAATTTATCTCACCAATCACTCTGATTACTGGAATTTTGCAAAAAATCTGAAACTTTGCACTTCACAATGCATGTCCTCCTGGAAATGATCAGAGCTTGCTTTTTGTCCTTTCATGATAACATACATACCCATTCTTTTTCTCAGCGTTTAAATTTTTCTAGCTAACTCATGAAGCTTGCAAGAAGATTCTTTCTTGGAAAATAACCAACTTGATGACTACTGATGCCAAGGTACTTCAGGTCTGCTTTCTCTTTACCATTTCAGATTCGTGCATGTAACTTACTTCTTAATTAATTGGTGCTTTGCGAGATCCAATTTAGTTTATATATATTTGTACAGTGACTAGGTTCTATACCCATTGTGCCTATCTGCATAAATTGAATTGTTAGTCTATGTAAAGGTGTGCATGTCAACTCCATATATGTGTTCATGTCACCAAGACAATGTATAGAGTTAGATCGAGTAGTCAGATTACAGAATTATGGTTTGACAGTACTCGTTGACATGAAAGTCATTCTGTGCGTCTGGTATTATTATAGCTTAACCTGAGCAGATGTCCTTTGCTTTTCACTCTTTTAATTGCTAACATTTATATATTAAACTAATTGCTAGGAGCATGGGATGTTAAAAAACTAACAAAACTAACAACACGTGGACAATAGGGACATCATATCTATTGTGTTCAGCCATCTGTTATGTTTGAATAAATAGAGTGCTAATTCAATCTGATAAGTGTATCATTCATGCCAATTATCCCCTCTTCCCTCTCACTTTCCTACAACATTTTATAACTTGTTACTTAGCATCTATTCATCTTGATATTCTGATATATATATATATATATATATGTAGTTTTCATGTGTTGATGTCATTATATCAGTGTTGTAAGAGCCACCAGAAAATTTCTCTTTTATCAGAGGATATTTTTCCAATGTCAAGGATACTTCACAATGTTCACATAGCAACCATTTCTGCCAGCTCTGACACCTATTTCTTTGTTGGGGAGGTATTAAATTTTGATGATGTTGGAGCCTTTGCAGAGGATCTATGGTAACATTTCATTGTCTTAAAAACTGAAATTCTGGAACAAGAACTGCTACTACCTATCAACAATGCAGGAGGTGTTCCCTTTCTATGGAAAGCTAGATGGAAGTATCCTGGAATGGTTGTCAAAGCTGGATGTTTTGTTAATTTACTGTTCGCTTTGCAAGGGATATGGAATCAGCAAGAGTGGTCCATTGGTAGAAGATTGTTCATAGTCCAAGAATCACAACAGAGGGAATTTAAAATTGGTTCCAATGAACTTGTTTCATCAAAATTTGTGAGTACTCTCATTCTCGTCTTCTTTTCTTTTAATTTCTCTCTTCCCAGAAAACCTATTAGGAATCCTTTCTTTTGGTTCTAACATTTAATTTCGCATATTATTTACTAAATTTGTTGTTTATATACTATTTACAGATTATGGTTATTCTTCAATTAGTGGTCATATACTTCAGCACAGGATGGTCCAAGATTCGAGCTGTTCCAAATATCCAAATAAACTTTTGATTCCTATTTTATGCTCAAAATAATCTGAAAATTGGTATTTTTTTTTTCTCAAATTTCCTTTTCTCCAACATTTCAATTTTGTATTTCTTATTCGCTTATTTTGTAGCGAAACCCCTTAAAATTTGTATTGACATTTAGAGCAACATATTTTACTGCAGAGCATATGTAGACCTTCAAATTTTTGACTTGTCAGTTTTCTAGCGATTAGGGCTCTTTATTTGTACTAAGTTTAGAAGATAATATCTCCTTACTGTTAGGTGTATCTGAACCTTAAGGGAAAAAATGTTGAATTTATGACTATGATTTCTCTAAACCATTGTTAGCAGCACTTGACAATTCTTTTGATGTTACTGCTTCCAGTAATTTCTTTTTTATCAACGGACACTCTTCCAATGTCCAGGATGCTTCACGATTGTTTGGTGCTGGGGTATTTTTTATCTCTTCAAGAACGAAGTTCAATTAAAGGAGTGCTACTACCTACCAGCAAAGCAGGTGCACTCCCTTTCCATGGAAAGCTAAATGAAGAACTGAAGCTTGAATTGGTTCCAAATTTCCAATCTAATTGTTTCATTGAAATTTGTGAGTTGTTGCATTCTCTTCTTCTTTTTATTTGATGTCTCTCTTCAATCGAAACCTAATATGATTCCTTTGATTCTTTTTTCTTCTTTCAATTTCATATATTATTATTATTATTAAATTTTTGTTCGTATAATGTTTATAGATTTTGGTCACCATTCTTATCCCTATTAGAAGTCATGCACTTCAGCACCGACTGGCCTTAGATTTGCTCTATTCCAAATATCCAGATAAACATCTATTCTAAGCTCAATATTTCCTCTGAAAGGTCTTTTTTCTAACAATTCATTTTGGAATAAACTAGTTCTTTTTATAATTAATTTACCATCTTTTTTATCCTCTTATTTTAAGGCTATTTCCCTTCAATTTTTGTGTCAAGCTTGTATCTCTATGTACTGCAACATATTCTGCTGCATAGCATATGTAAACCTCCAAATTTTTGTTTCAAACAATTCCCTCAAATTTTTTTGGATTTATTTTACATATGAAATTCTGGTCTACTTGTTACTATTGCATTGTCTTCGCTATAATATTTTTACTTGTCAGTTTTCTAATAATAATAGCTCTTATCAAGTATTAAGCAACAACATTTTGTATATGCTTTGGTCATAATCTGATTTCATTTTAAAAATGAAAAGCTAGAACCATATGCTTTCTTAGTCTCTCTATATATCCACAATCTAGCTATCACATCTGCTGCATCTGTTTATTTGAGTACTCAATATGCCTACTAATTGCAGCCAGGAAACAGCTATGAGGTTCATATATATGCTAATGTGCACAAATTCATGTATTCCAGAACCATGCAAGATCCCATAAGCCAATGCTTGAGCATCATTCATCTCTCTTAAATTTCTCTCTGTTATAGGAGATAAAAGAAGCAGCAAAGCCAACATATATTTGAAGGCATAAATACACTATGACAATGGCTCTACTTGACCATGCAAAGATATGGTGACAATACTAAAATTTCTACCTGCCCTCTTCGAAGCTTCTCCAAGGGAATTCCAACCATGCCATCTTGGTTTAAGCATCCTACATAAACTTGTGTCTTAGTCCTAGTGGTAGAGAGGCTTCCTATACATACTCTGACCATCACTTTTAAACCATATATAGCATTTTCAACTTGGTATATTTGTTAAAGATTTCATTTAATCTTGAATGAATATTCCATGACTTGAACACACTTTTTATAAGGTTCAAAGTGGTTGGCCTACGTCCTCATCTCCTTCATTTGGAAAGGATCATGGCCTAGAAGAAGGAACATGTTCACCATTACAAGAAATGAGTTCCCACAAAATTGAAGGACAAAGTCAAGAATTTGATACAAACTCTCTGCATGAAGAAGCATAATCAGGATGTTAGCACCACACATCTTGGGATTTTAGGTTGGATGATGATAAAGTTGAAGAAGATGTTGTTTTCTTTGGAGCCCCAAGTAACATCATTACAACCTTATTTTTCTAAATACATTTGTTCCCATGTTGTCTTTCATTATTCTTTTACTGCTTTTGTGAGGTAAAATGCAAACACTCCAACGTGGCTTCCTAATTCAAAATGCCCCTTATCATTTGATTTTCAGCATTGAATCAAAGCTGGCTCCTAAGGGGTTGAAGGAAAACCACCAGACATAATCCAAGAGCAATGCATAGGAATTTCCAGAAGCATGTTTTGTCAATCACTATCATTCTTAGTGTTAAAAAGAAAAACAGATGCTTACAAGTCTTAAAGGACATATACTGAAACTGTAACTAAAAAGTTGGCAGCAACTTTTGTTGTGGTATCAGAAATTCAAAGAGCTATTCACAAACTTATCATTTGCCAGACTCACTGCATACCTACGTTTTCCTTCAGATTTTGGTAGTAAAGGACTGTCCTGATCTGAGGTCTTTGCCAGGTGTCCCGTCCATAATAAGGTGTGGTATTGAAGAACCACCCAATGGGCTATAGTGTTATACCTCTATTCTTCAATATATGGAGAATGGGAATTGTGTGGGTTCTACTTCCATTCAACACTCCCACTCCTCCCTCCAAAAGCTCAAATTGTGTGGGTCATCTATACAGTCTATAGTCCACTCTCTCCTGGTCCTGGACCAAATTCAATACTTCAGCCCTTAAAATTCTGTGGATGGAGAAATTTCATGAAATGGTAGCTTTGCCGGAGTGGTTGGGCAATCTTTCCTCTCTTCAAAAGCTGTATATTGTGGATTGTGAGAAGCTGATGTATCTGCCGATCGAGCAAGCCATGCAACACCTCACCAAATTGGAAAAGCTGATGATTTATGATTGCGCCAAACTAAACAATGAGCAGTCCAAGATTAACCACATTCCACTAGTTCAAATCAATACTCAATAAGTCTACTCATACTCCTATTCTCTTATATTCGTAATGGGTGAGAGTGTTCCTGGTATAAATACTTAATTGGACACGACTTAGAAAATTTATAGATGCTACAATTTGGGTTAATGAATCTTAAAATAAATAGTAGAAATTAAATCACCAACTACCCTGGAAATACTTGAAATATTCAATTTATGAAATTACTATTTCTAATCATTTGAAATAAGTCCCTAAAAGCAGAGTATAATTAAAATTTTTGTGATTGATGCCAATTGACAGGTACTATTCAAATTTTTGTTTTTGCAAATTGTCATGAGACTTAAAAAGTTGCTAAAGGTATTGTTTACTCGTACAATTTAGGTTGACCACATTCCAGTGTTTGAAATAGCTGAATCTGTTACCAATTTGTCTTGCTTCTATTCAATTTCAGTTTGCTAAGCTATTTTCTTTCTGAATTTTTTTCAAAATTGAAATTTTCTGGACATTGGGAAATTTGGAATATTGGATTCATCATTGGTAGAGCTTGTTTTATGTCCATAGCTCGTTCTTTCTCTTGGCATTTCTGGTAAAACTTCACATTTTGATACTGTAATGGTTCATGGATCAGTTCTTTTTTCTTACGGCTGTCTAAAACTTGACAGTATACCTTTGGGTGGATCAAGGTCTTGCTGATTTTTCTTTTGACGTTTGGGTGGGTAAAGTTTAGTGTTACTATTAACTGTCAATGAAATTATGTGGTCCCCAGTTCTAGTTGTGCGAATGGTGTTATTATGCCTTATCCTGAACAGTGTGATTGTCCTTTGTTTTGAGTTTTTTAATTGCTGACAAGTATATAACGAACTAATTGCGAGGAGCATGGGATATTAAAAAACTACCCAAACTAACAACACATGGATTCTTCATTATTCAAAGAACTAGAAGATTATTCAATCAGTTAAATATGTTGCCTCAATGTGCAGGCAATAGGGACAGCATATCTATTGTGTTTTGCCAGAGGAAAAATTAATTTGTAGAGTTTGAATTCGTTCCTAAGCCAATTGAAGAGCTGCATATTCGTCATTTCCCCAAATTAAAGAAAAATGTGCAAAGTGGTCCAGGATTGCCCATATATCAAATAGCTGGATCACTAAATGTCTTAGACAAAAAGCAGTTTGAAGATGACCAGTAAGTTTTCTCCTTCCTCATCCTCCTTTCTTCTGTTATACTCTCCTTTATTAAAACCTAGGAGTGATTTATTTATTTATTTAATAATTACTCCCAATTTTTTCCTTTCTTTCATCAATTTCCCCCAATATTTTTGTTTATGGTTATTTCTTAAGAAGTTTTAATCTAACCACAAGCTAATGGAAGTTTATAAGAATTGGTAAGTTTTCTCAAATATTCTCTTATCTTCTAATATATAAAGCACTAACTCAATCCAGTAAGTATATTATTCATGCCAATTATCCCGTATTCCCTCTCACTTTTCCTACAACATTTTCTAACTTGTTAATTAGCATTTATTTCATCTTGATATTCTTGTGTGTGTGTATATATATATATGTTGTTTCAAGTGTTGATGTCATTGTATTAATGTAGCACTTTACAATTCTTCTAATGTAAGAGTCACCAGAAAATTTTCTTTTCTAATGTCAAGGATGCTTCATGCACTACCCATTTTTGGAACCTAATCTGCTTTTGGTTATTTTATCTGTTCAGCCAGCTTTGACACCTATATGTCCTTAGCTGGAGCCTCTGTAGAGGTGCTGTAGTAGCTGTTCATCTTTTTAAGAACTGAAGTTCTGGAACATGAACTGCTAGTACTTACCAGCAATGCAGGAGGTGCGCTCCCTTTCTATGGAAAGCTAAATGGAAGTTTTCTGGAGTAGTTGTCAAAGCTGGGTGTTTTGTTCCTTACTGTTTGCTTTGAAAGGGATTCTGCAACAAGAGTGGTTTGTTGGTAGAAGATTCTTCATAGTCCAAGAATCACGGTGGAGGGAATTCTAAATTGGTTCCAATGAGATTGTTTCATTGAAATTTGTGAGTTCTCTCATTCTCATATTCTTCTCTTTTGATTTCTCTCTTCCAACAAAACCTATTATGAATTCTTTATTTTTGGTTTTTTTTCTACTTTCAGATTTGTATATTGTTTCCTAAAGTCATTGTTAATGTACTATTCACAGATTTGTTATCCTTCATTTTCTAATTATTGGTCATGTACTTAGCACTGAGTTGTCCAAGATTCACCATGTTTCAAATATCCAGATAAACTTTTGAGTCCTATTCTTTGCTCAGAATAATCTAAAATTGGTTTTTTTTTCTCAAATCTCCTTTTTCTCAAAATAAAACTAGTTGTTTTGTATTTTTTCACATATTAGATATGTTGTTCACTTATTTTATAGTGATATCACATCAATTTTTTTTTGAACTTGTATTCAATGTAGTCAACATATTTATCTGTGTAGTGAATGTAGATCTTCAATTTTTTTTTTCTCAATCAATTCCCTCTATCTGTTTTTGGTTAGTTTTGTACATGAATTCTAGGTCTACTTGTTACTATCGCATTTATTTCACTATAAATTTTGGACTAGTCAATTTTTCTAAAATTTAGGGCTTTTTATTTGTACAAATTTTAAAAGTCATTTTTATAGTATCACGTCCACCCTTACTTTGTCAGTGCCAAGCATTTTTATTTATTTATTATTTTTTTTTATTTGTACAAAGTTTAAAAAGATAATATTGCCTTCATTGTTAGGTGTATCTAAATCTTAAGAGAAAAAATGTTGAATTTATGAGTATGATTTCTATAAGCCATAGTTAGCAGCACTTGACAATTCTTTTGATGTAACTGCCACCAGTAATTTCTTTTTTATCAACGAATACTTTTCCAATGTCAAGGATGCTTCACAATTGTTTGGGCTGGGGTAAATTTTTGTCTCTTCAAGAATAGAAGTTCAGGAGCAAGAGTGCTACTACCTACTAGCAGAGTAGGTGGCACACTCACTTTCCATGGAAAGCTAAATGAAGAACTGAAGCTTGAATTGGTTCCAAATTTCCAATCTAATTGTTTCATTGTAATTTGTGAGTTGTCACATTCTCTTCTTCATTTCATTTGATTTCTCTCTTCGATCAAAACCTAATATGATTCCTTTTGATTCTTTTTTCTACTTTCAATTTCATATATTATTATTAAATTTGTTGTTTGTATACTATTTATAGATTTTGTTCATCCTTCATATCCCAATTAGTAGTCATGAACTTCAGCACAGAGTGATCCTAGATTTGGCCTATTCCAAATATCCAGATAAATATATGATTTCTATTCTAAGCTCAAAATAATCTTAAATTCATATTTCTTCTCAAAACGATTTTAAAGCGATTTCCCTTCAATTTTTGTGTCAAACTTGTATCTCTATGTACTGCAACATACTCTGTTGCATAGCATTTGTAAACCTTCAAATTTTTGTTTCAAACATTTCCCTCAAATTTTTTGGATTTATTTTACCTAGGAAATTTCTGGTCTACTTGTTACTATTGCATTGTCTTCACTATAATGTTTTGACTTGTCAATTTTCAAATAATAATGGCTCTTATCTAATATTAGGAAATACTAGCATTTTGTATATGCACCATCTAGCAATCACATCTGCTGCATATGCTTATTTGAGGACAAAATATGCCTGCTAATTGCAGCTAGGAGACAGCTATAAAGTTCATATATATGCTTATGTCCACAAATGCATGTATTCCAATACAACGCAAGAATCCCATAAACCAATTCTTGAGCATCGTTCATCTCTCTTAAATTTCTCTTTGTTATAGGAGATAAAAGGAGCAACAAAACCAACATATATTTGATAGAGTAAATACATTATGAAAATGGCTCTACTTGACTGCATCCAAAGAAATGGTGACAATACTAAAAGTCCTATGAGCACCTCTTTGAAGCTTCTCCAGGGTAATTCCAACCATGCCATCATGGTTTAAGCATCCTACATAAACTTTGTCTTGATCTTGGTGGTAGAGAGGTTTCCGGTACTTACTTAGACCATCACTTTTAAACCATATATAGCATTTTCAGCTTGGTATCTTTGTTAGAAGGCTTTATTTAATCTTGAATGAAAATTCCATGATTTGAACACACTTTTTATAAGGTTCAAAGTGGTTGCCTACCTCCTTATCTCCTACATTTGGAAAGGATCATGACCCAGAAGAAGGAACATGTTCATCATTACAAGAAATGAGTTCCCACCAAATTGAAGAAGGCCAAGAATTTGAGACATACTCTCAGCGTGAAGAAACATAATTAGGATGTTAGCACCACACCTTCTTGGGATGTCAGGTTGGATGACAATGAAGGTGAAGAAGATGCTGAATTCTTTGAAGCCCCAGGTTATACTTTTTACACCCTTATTTTGCTCAACTCATTTGTTCCCATGTTTATTATTTCTTTATTCTTTTACTGCTTTTGTGAGGTAAAATGGAAACATTCCAACATGGTTCCTGAGGGGTAAAAGGAAATCACCAAACATAATCCAAGAGCAATACATAAGAATTTCGGGAAGCATGTTTTGGAAAGCGCTGTCAATAAGAAAAATAAATGCCTACAAATCTTAAAAGGACATTAATTGAAACTGTAACTGAAAATTTGGCATCAGCTTTTGATGCGGTATCAGAAATTCAGAGTGCTTTCCACAAACTTATTCTATCTCTCTTGCTACTGAAAGAGGAAAGCAAGATAATAATGGCAAGCAAATATGGACAAGGTTGTTTCAATGAAGGAGTATCTAATCCATAAACTTGAGCCCAGGGAAGATGTGGTTCTCCAGTGATATCCAAGGCAATGAGCCCAAAGAGAACTCCTGGTGATATGGGTGTGGTATGATGGATGCTGTGACTTTGCTCCAACATGAGGAATTGTCCAAATACATAGCAATGAGTTCAGTTGAGGAATTGTCCGAATGCATAGCTATGAGTTCAGTTGAAATGCAACGTCACCCATGCCAATTTCCACCAATGTGAATTCGGCTAAAGAGTCACAATTACACGCTCGGATCTTAGCCAATGCTCATAATTTTTTTTTTTTTTCTGGTGTCAATTTTGATCCTCAGTGTGTATGGATACATGTTAATGAGCTTCAATAAGTTTTTGAGTTCCATGTATCGATACTAAAAACCATCACCATCAAACATGCATGATCTGATACTAATTATTCTATTGAAGTTCCAATGGTAAGAAATCACTTGGTCAAATGTATCTCGATGTTAAGTAATTTGAACAAGTACTATGGTGTAATTTCCCTTTTTGGTATTATAATTCATATCTCATGGATATTTCTCGTCTGCAGTTTGTTGGAAAGAAAATCATGAAATAATCCTCCAAGCTAACCAAGAAGGGAACCCAACTGTTGATGAAGAAACGAATTTTTGAGCAGTTTTTGACTTCCATGTATATAGAGATTTCCTTCCTTTGTTTGAAGAAGATTTTTATAGTTACCAATAAATTGTTTTGTAGCTTGTAAGTTGAAAAAAGCCCAAACCAATGCAACAAATGTGAATCTCTCCCTTTATAATATAGGTCAAACACATGATTTAATGTATTGACAGTACTAAATTACTAAGTCAGTTAGCTGCCATTGTAGATTTGTTACAGTATTTTGTAAGTCTTACTGTTATCAATCTCATAATAGCCAATCTTAGTTGGTTTAGTTTGTAACTCGTGCGATGGCCTAAGAGTGGTCAGATGATGATGGTTATATTAGGTTAACAGGTTAATGAGCTAGGCCAGACAAGTGATCAAACCCTACCAATAGCTGGACCTAGCACTAGGCCGGTAATGAACTATTTGGATCTCAGAGCAATCTTACTAGGTGCCATTCATTTCATGATGAAATGATTCTGTAGAATTGGCTATGTTTGCCTTTAGCGTTTTTGTTGCTTATGTCATCTTTGTTTAATTTTATTTATTCTCTTTTGTTATGTCCTTTTCTTTTTATCTTTAATTATTAGTATTATTTTTTAATTTTCTGGCTAAACATTCTCACTTGGTTCGGGTTTTTCAAAAAAGTATTGAATTCCATCCATGTTGTGAAATGTTAAAAAACTGATTTCTCTTGTGAATAGTACCCATGATTGTAGCATTAGCATATGAATGAAACTGCTTTTGGTAATTGTTGAGTTATATATATTTATTTATTTATATAAATCTAAGAATAAGAGAATATGAGAATGAATGAACTAAAATAAATATTAGTTATTTTGTGTCATACCAACAAATTTGATACAACACATCTTTTTTTTACCCTAATGTGGGAAAAAAAAAAGACAAGAAAATTGATATAACACTTTATTTTTTATCTTTTAATGTGTTGTGAGTTATGACAAAATTGATATAACATCTTTGGTAATGGTCTTATTTTAATTTCCTACCATAATCTAGGTTCAAAAGATGACAGATGTATAAACACATATTTAATGAATACATGTCTTCTTTCCTTTCATTTTATTTTTTTATATTTTGGGGAGAGGGGGTGGGAAGATTCTTTACCTTTATGCTATATTGTTGTAAGATCCACTACACATTTCCTTAGTTTTTCAAACAATTTAAATAGTGTAAAAGAGATTTTTTTTTTTTTTTAAAAAAAAAAATTACCAAGTACACTAATCTCCTACTTTTGCGTGCTCTTAGGGAGATCATGGTAAACAACTATATCTCTAATTTATTGTTAAGCACACTAAGGGTCTATTTGGTTGTGGTAAAATTATAGAGGGGGAGAGAAAAGGGGAGAGGAGGGTGTTAGGTTGGGGAGAGAAAATATGGGTGGGGGAGTTTAGAGAAAATGAGAGAGGAGGGTGTTTGGTTGGGGAGGGGAGAGAGGGTAGAAAATGGGGGTGAAATTACCCATCTACCCTCTCTATTATTTATTAATGTTGCTTTTTATTTTTATTTCTTGGGAAATGTTATAGCTGATACTACCACTTTTTTTTTTTTGTCTTTTTCCATGTATAGTCACAAGTTGGTTGGCTCTTTTTCTTTCTTTCCTTCTTTTTTCAATATCAAATTCAATTTTTTTTTATTATTATTTTTGGCTAGATGTTTTATTAGTTGTGTTAGTTTGTAGTAATTAAAAAAAAAAATTGATAAACTGTTAAAAAAATTATTTTTATGTACTAGGGGCATGAGAGTAAATTTATGCAAACTACATTTTTTATCCTCCCATTTTTCTACTCAACCAAATAAAAAGGTTTTCTATCTCTATACTTTTCCACTCTCTCATCCAAACAAATAGAAGTTGGTAAAAGAGGAGTGAAAAATAGAAGAGAAAATGAGTGAGAGGGTTGTTTGGTTAGGAGTAGAAAGGAGAGAGGAGGGAAAAAAGTGATGGATTATGATAGTGGACATGCAGTATTTGGTGAGCTAAAAAGAAGCCAAAAAAAAAGAAAAAAAAGTGAAGAGTAATTGCAAAAGCATCATATTAAATAGGATGGAACATAAATAGAAGAATCACACACTTATGACATTGTATGAAATAATATAATTGGTTTGCATAATATAAACCATATGAAAAAGTATGGGTTTTGATGGATTATAGAGGACTCATGAGCAGGTTCAATAATGTCTCTTGTTGGGAAATTCAGACCCTGGTTAATATAATTAACAAGTTTTAAATCCAAGTTATTAATTAGATTTATTATGAATAAAACTTATTAAAACAAACAAACATCAATATCATGTTAATAATGAAAGCAGAGGAAAAGTAAATAAGACAAGATATGATGATCCAAGAAAACCAATGAAACAAACTAGTTTCACAGTAAAAAACCTGGGGGGAAACCTTCCCGAAAAGCAATCCACTATAGTAAAGACAAGTTTCAGATCTAGTACAAAACCTTTGTCCTTAGACTCTACAATCCCCATAGATGAACTCACAGTAGAAACCTTCTACCACTTCAGAACCTCTGAATTCTACAATATATAAACACCACCCTTTTGATGCACGAATCTCAGTATATGACTAACCAATTACGTGGATCCCAATACACGACTTAATCACCAACTAGAAGAAGATTGTTGGCTGCAAAGTTCTTCACTTTATCAACAATGAAGATCAAAAAGCACTTGGTTACAAAACCCTAAGGTGCAAAGATGCAGTAGCTTCTTTCAGAAAGAATAAGGCATCGGTCACCTTTTGCATATGTTTTCCTTGTATTCTCTTATGTGACGGCCTCTAAAATAAGCATTATATATGTCTAGGGTTGTGAGAAAAGAAACCCTACACAAATACATAAGCTTGGACCAAAAATCAGATATAAAAATCTAAATTCTTGTAACCTTGATAGATACCTTGATCGATTGAGAATCTATCGAGCTTCATTCATTAAATCTCGATAGATAGCTATCTGTCGAGCAGCTATCGAGCTATCTGTCCGCAGGTGTCAAGTTATCTGTCTAGCTTTAATGAATAGCCCTTCTTCACTTGTTTCTTGGTTCAATCTTTATGGCTTTAATACTAGATTTGAACAACATGTTTCTTGAAGTATAAAATATATCCTAGATCTACCCAATTATAAGTAAAGTGCATTTTGTCAAAGGATTAGCCAACTACATAAATATTGACATATGTTCCTAACATGAATCACATATGTCTTAACATCTCTAAAAGCATAAGCCCTAGCAATTATAAAGGATTTGGATTGTATCTTCAGCTTCAAAAAAGTGCAACTGAACAAAGCTTTGGAAAATGGCCCTTGAGAGAGATTAATGCTCTAAAAGAAGCTTTGGATTTTGATGAAATGGTTGTTGTTGTTGGGTTTTGATCTTCTAATAAGTGTTGGGCTTATGGTATGGACTCTGTATGTGGGTTTTTGGATTTTGACACCAGAGTTGGGATTCTGTTTGATTGAGTTTGAGTGATTTTTTGTATTTTCGGATTTATTTAAGATGGGTTGGACTTCTTCAAATTGGCCCTTATTTAGTGGTTAGCATGTCAAATATGAAAACTTTAAGTGAGTCTTTTTATTTTATTTTTTATATTTAAATATTATTTAAATAATATTTATTTAATTAAGACTTTGCATTATTATCTTCTAAATCTTTTTAGTGAATTTTTTGTTCATTTGTTATATTTTTACCTAAATTTTTTGTTGTGTCTTGTTTAATATTAATAACAAATTTAACTATAGATGCCTTTTGAGATTCAATTTGTTTTTCAAGTTTTCTCTTCTTTCATTTTTTAATTTTTTCCTATCCAGATGGATATTTTCTAGTAGATATTTATAATTAAAAATAAAATTTAACTAAAATAAAATTTTAAAAAAGTTGATTATTCTTAAAGGATAATTTTAAAAATATACTTAAACAATACAAATTAAATAAATTACTTGAAATATTAAAAAAATTTGTGAGGACGCAATTTGAGTCCTAAGCCCAAAAGTTAAAAGGATCTAGGCTCAAAGAGCCCAATACAATGAACTTGTAGAGAATGAGTTGGAAACTAGGCTCTATTGAGTTGGGTAACGATTATAGTCGATCCAGATCATAATAAAGTAAAATAGACTGGTTTTATCTAAGAAAATCGTTTTCGGCATAGTTCGAGGAGATCGGTTCTTGAATATATTTCTTGAAGTTGATTACAAGTACAACTCTTATGTTTGGTGCAAATATTTGGCATTGGTCACACTTCTTCACATACTCTTGCATTTCCTTCTGCATGTTTAACCACCAGTATCCTTGGATGAGGGCTCTATGAGACAAAGACCTACCTCCCGTATGGCTTTCACAAATCCCTTCATGTAACTCCTTAAGGAGTAGCTTTGATGCCTCAGGGTGTATGCATAGTAAGTATAGCTCAGAAAAAGAGCACTTGTACAACTTTTGGTTCTTGGACAACCAATACCAAGGAGCCTTTCTTCGCACCTTGTCAACGTCTGACTTCTCCTTGGGCAAGATATCCTCCTTAAGGAATAACATTATGGAATCCATCCAGCTAGGTCCCAACCTAATTTGATGGATATGGACCACGCCCTTCTTCACCTCAGTAGGTTTGCACAAGTCTTCAACAAGGATAACTTGAGGCATGCGTGTTTTTGCTTCTAGGGAAGTGCAATAAATTGAAAGATTCAAACCCTAACTATAAATGTTTAACCTAAATCAAATATTCTTGCATTCTCACATCCCTAGCCTCTAACTCTCCACTTACTTGGCCTACAACCAACCTTGAATTCGATTATATCTTTACTTCTTTTTCCCCCATTCTCTGAACCATGGTCATCCCTACTGACAGAGCCTTATACTCAGCTTCATTATTTGTGGACGAGAAGCTCAATCTTAAGGATTTCTCAATTGTGATCCTTTTAGGAGATATCAAAACTAACCCCACTCTAGATCCTTTGTGATTCGCTGCACTATCAACGTATACCTTCTATGATAAAGGTTCTTGTAAGGAAACCATACCAACTGATTTTCCATCCAGGTCTTACTTCTCTATCTTCTCATCTAATTGGGATTTAGCAAACTTGGCCACCAAATCCGCGAGGACTTGACCCTTGATGGAGGCGTGAGACATATATTTGATATCAAAAGCCTTTAGGATTGTACCTCATTTGGCAATCCTCCCTGTGAAATCAACACTCCGAAGTAGTGACCGAAGCTGAAGTTGGGTTAAAACAACAACTGTGTGGGATTGGAAGTAGTGAGGGAGTTTACGTGTAGCATGTACTACTACCAAAATGGCCTTCTCCAATGGTAAATAACGAACTTTTGCTTTATGCAACAACTTGCTTACATAGAAACTGGTCTTTGTACACCATTGTCAATTAGTATTAGCACTAGACTCACAGCATGGGAAGCCACAGCAATGTAAGCAAACAGGACCTCATCCACCTCAGGCCTGGACATAACAGGTGGCTGAGAAAGGTATTCCTTAAGCTGTTGGAAGGCCAAGGCATACTCCTCGGTCCACTCAAATCCTTTCCACTTATTCAACAATTGGAAGAAGGGTCTACATCTGTCTGTTGATCGAGAGATAAACCGGTTCAGGGCAGCAGTCATTCCAGTTAGCTTCTGGACTTCTTTAGGATTCCGAGGTCGCTGTAGACTATTAATTGCCTTAACCCGATTAGGGTTGACCTCAATTCCACGATGAATGACCATATAGTCTAGAAATTTGCTTGATCCCACACCAAAAGAGCATTTGGAAGCATTAAAGCGCAGTTTGTGTTTCCTCAGTATCTCAAAAATATCCCTGAGGTCTCCCATATGATCAGACACCATCTTACTCTTCACCACTATACCATTTATATAAACCTCAATATTCTTTCCCAATTATGGCTCAAACATCCTAATCATGATCCTCTGATAAGTAGATCATGCGTTCTTCAAACCAAAAGGATCACCTTGTAGTGGTAATTTTCAGTAGGAGTGACAAAAATTGTCTTCTCCTGATCACCCAGAGCCAGTGGTATTTGATGGTATCCCTAGAAGACATCCAAAAGGATGACCTACAGTTGCATCCACTAGCTGGTCTATCCGAGGCATAGGGAAATGGTTTTTTCGTTAGACCTTATTCAAATCTGTGAAGTCCACACACACTCGCCACTTCCCACTTTTCTTTTTCACCACTATAGTATTGGCTAGCCACTTAGAGTAAAACACCTCCTTAATAGTCCCAGCCTGCTAAAGTTTTATCACCTCATCTTTGACAATATTAGAATGATCTTAAGATGAACGCCAAGGTGGTTGCTTTTTTGGGGGTGATGGATCGATTGACATTCAAATGATGACATATGAAATTCAGGTCCACACTAGGAGCTTCGTAAGCACTTCACGTGAACATGTCAATATTTCTTCTAAGAAACTCTATCAGCTTTTCCTTCTCCTAAGGAGGCAGCTGAGTTTCGACCTAAAAGAACTTTTCTAAGTCATCATCTATAACAATCTTCTCTAAATCTTCACATTTTGCCCTTTCGGTTATCTCATCCTCGGATAACACCAAAGTCCTTGATTGCTATAAACCTCTATCAATAGAGGTCGAGGACTTGGTTTCAAGCTGATGCATAATTGCAGCCACCAAACACTGCCTAGCCACAAACTGGATCCCAACCAGCTCTTCAATTTGATCCTCGGACGGATACTTCACTTTCAAATGGAGGGTGGAAAAAATAGCCCCTACAACGTGAAATCATAGTTTTGCTACAATGGCTGTGTATGGAGAATAAGCGTCCACCACAATAAAATCCACCTCTACCACCTCTGAGCCTACTTGCATGGGTAGTCTAATCTAACATTTTGGAATAATAACCTTCCCATCAAAGCCCAACAAAGGTGAATCATAACCTGTCAAATCCTCCGGTTTCAAGTTTAGCCCCTTGTACAAATTAGGGTACATAATCTCTACTCCACTACATTGATCCACTAACACCCTCTTCACATCATACTCTCCTATCCTGAGGGTGATTACTAGGGTGTTATCATGCGGTTGTATGGTTCCAACCTTATCTTCATCTGAGTAGCTTAATACCGGTCGGATCTCCATCCTAGCCCTCTTCGGCTTATGGTTAGAGTCCTCGGTAGGTGGTTGAGCTATAGACATCACTTTGAAGGGATGAGAACCAATCTTTCCTAGGGCAGCGAGGATGATATTAATTGTGCCCAAAAGGGTTCTTGAAGAAAAATCTTTGCGAGGCTCCAAACTTGCCTGGCCTTCTTGCCCATTGGGATGATACAAAATTTTTTTAACCTCCCTTCTCGGACTAGCTACTCCAAGTGATTCCACAAAGTTCTACAGTCCTCCATGGTTTGCCCTCGATCCTAATGGTATTGGCAATTAAGGCTTTGATTGTGTTTCATGGGGTCACCTCCCATCTTATTTGGCCATTTAAAGAATGGCTCATTCTTGATTTTCTCCAAGACTTGGTGTACTGGTTCTCGGAACACCGTGTTAACCATTTGAGGAGTGGTAGATCCCAATTGCCTAGCAAAGTCTCTTTAGGGCCGATTATTGTTATATCGGTCCAACTTGAAATCCCTCATCTCCTGAGGGATAACCTTAACCTTCCTAGTTAAAGTCCTCCTCAAACCATGCTCGGCAAGTAGGCAGACCTTGAAAGTTCATATGGATACATCATCAAAGTCACCATCTATCTCATTGAACATCTCCCAGTAGCTGTCTGAGTACGTTTTCAAGGTCTCCCCCTCTCGAATGGTCATTGATAGCAAGGAATCTAAGGGCCAAGGAACTCTACTGCATGTGATAAAGCAAGATCCAAACACTCGGGTGAGTTCTTTAAAGGAATCAATAAAACCTACCCCTAGGCCATCAAACCATCTCATTGCCACATGTCCCAGACTGGATGGGAACACCTTGCACATTAAGGCCTCATTCTTGGAGTGGATAGCCATTCTCTGAATTAAGTGACTTACATGCTGTACTGGGTCTGTTCGACCATTGTACATGGTAAATATTGGTCGAGCAAATCGCTAAGGAAGTTTTCCTCCTTCAATTCTACGAGTGACAAGTGACCTGAAAATTTGGTTTAACGCCTTACTCATAGCGTCATTTCCTAGGCCTTTATGAGACGGGCTTCTACTCCTATGCTCATGGTGGTAATCCTCATCACATGAGAAGGATTCACTAGAGGGAGTTCTTGACCTGGGTCTGTAGCTACCATCCTCTTCATCACCAAAAGAGAAATCATAATTGGAGGGAGTTCGTCTTCACCGTTCGTGACGCAACTTCCTTTTCAAATGATCAACTCTCGTTGCATGGCTCTGGTATTCTCCTTATGAGAAAGGTGACTCCTGCTTCGAGACTAGCTCTTGCTAGTATTAGTGGTATGCACACTAACCTACTGGTCCCTTCTTTGCTCAAGATTAACAAAATGATCTTGACATTGGGACCCCATTGATTCCTCTCGATTTGGACCTGAACCTGTCATAATTGAACGTTAAACTCACTACAGAACCAAAATTTCCCACAGACGGCGCCAATTGTAAGGACGCAATTTGAGTCCTAAGCCCAAAAGTTAAAAGGATCTGGGCCCAAAGAGTCCAATAAAATGAATTTGTAGAAATTGGGTTGGAAACTAGGCTCTACTGAGTTGGGTAACGATTATAGTGGATCTAGATGACAATAAAGTAAAAATAGACTGGTTTTATCAACGAAAATTGTCCTCGGCATAGTCCGAGGAGATCAGTTCTTGAATATATTTCTTGAAGTTGATTACAAGTATAGCTCTTATGGCTACAGTATTTCTTTCTCAATTCTTCGATCCCTTTCTCTCAAGGCATCCCCTTTATTTTATACTATCTTCCTCCTTTCATCTCTGCCCTTCATGTGTAGATTAGATTGTCGATGTTGATCCTTATCATATTAGCACTTTCTTGAAATCTTTAGGTAGTAGCTGTAAGACTGAAAACTACTGTTCAGGTATTACTTCCTCATTAATGCGGCCAGAGAGTTAGCTGCAGAATATTTAATGCAGTGGTAGCAACTTTCCTTTAAATATTTCATAGCCTCCCTCTGTCCTATTCTTTCCTGATACTTATCCTCATTAGTGGAGTTGTCCAGAACGTTGCTCTTGGTGTCAAACTTCATCTTCTGACCTCGACTTTGTTTAGTCGAGGAAGCATTCCTTCTTGGATCACTTTTTCAAACTCTCATGATCATACCTCACATCTTCATTCATTAACACAGACTTATCTGACAGTGTTTTTCCATTCTCGAAATACTTAATGTCCTCGGATTGGGCTTCCAGCTTAATATATACATAGATAGGTATTGCTGGACCTACTACCCTTACAGGTACTAATTGAAATGGGGAAAATCAAACTAATTAAAGTATAAGCAGCTTTAAATAAAGTAAAAAATGGGTTGATGTGTAGTTGATGTGACACATCAACCCCACGTTAGCTATCTATTGTTTTTTTTTTTTTTTTTGGTAATTACAAACTAATTGTCGATGTTTTGGATTAATTTTTAATGTACAATGCATTCTATTAGCTAATAAAAGAGGCCTTAAATTATTATTTTTTATCTGGGTAAGAGGCTAAATACGTCTAAACAAAAATATAATATAAATATATCATATAATATTAGTTATGAGAGGAAGCTTTCTATTATTTGGAGGGGTCTTAAACGACTGCTTTAGTCATCTGTATGCTAGAGTTGGCTCTGGGCATGTATGTACGCACGCACCATATGTGATGTGAAGGCTCATGGTATTCCAAACCAAGTATATTCGACAAATGGTATCTATATATAAACAATCATAATGCACTAAAATGAGAAACACGGCCTCTTTAAATGGATGCAATGTCATTTTTCTTTTACACTCTTTTTTTTTTTCTTGATTTTTCTAATGACATAGGAAAAAAAAAAAAAAGCATGCATTTCTAATGGCTCCAATGTTTTTCTCCTCTAAAGTGAGGTACATTTTTGCGCTTTTCCATTAAGCTTGATGCACGCTTTTTGTGCTTTTTTTATTAAAAAAAAAAACCTAAATTAAATTGTAGCCATAGGATCTTAACAATATTGATATACGACCATTGATTTGGCATATAAAATTCAATAAACTAATAAAATAGTTTCATTTCAAATGGATCAACTTCATGACTCAAAGTCTATCCAGTGCCACATCAAGAATTACATACATGTGAGAGAGAGAGCTTGAACATGAATAAAAAAAGGTTCACAGGAGTGGCACGTAAAGATTCTTCACAAACACTTCATTTGAGCCCTCTTTTTATCGGCAATACAGTGATCGACTGATCGTTATCAGGTTTGTAAATTGTAATGAGATACAAATTCGACTAATATTCATCAAGAAAGAAGCACAAATATTGTGACAATCAATCATATAAAGTTTAGTAAGATTTGACGCAAACTTCTGCACATGATGTTCTTTTTGTACAAGAATCTCCAAATAGCATTAAATTGTTCAAAATTGACAGTTCGACTCCAAAACGAATTCGTGTCATCATAGACGATACTAAATTAAATTAAATTAAATTAAAAGGAACATTTTTCACTTTCAAAAATAGATCGAGATGGTAACAAAGTCCTTGTATGTAGGATGCCATATGTATATAGTAGGAACCCTTCTAAAATTTTTTAGAAGCATTATGGGGATATGCTTAGTGCGTCAAGATCGAGGTGTGCAAGAAATAATAGATCTCCCTTTGAACCGCCAAGCACTTTGTGCATGTGGAATTACTATATATCCTGTCCACAATCTGAACAAACTAAACCTAGTTTAGCAGAATAATAAATTAGCATAACTAAATACAGTTTATTACATGAAGTTCAAGTAAAATAATCTGCAAGCACATAGAATCGTAACAAGTAGTAAAGTGTTTTTAGAAAACGAATGTCGAATCCATAGGGATTAACTATGTTAATGAATACCGAAATTTACTAAATTAATTACTATTTGGAAAATCGAAAATAAAAGGAATGTTCTACTATCTAGATTAAATTAAACTATTTAATAAAGATAAATATAGCAAAGCGTAAAAGTCTAAAAGTGTAAAGAAAAAAAAAATATGATAAGAATGGATCTAGAGCGATTGATTTCATCTAACAAATCCCACACAATTTATTATTCCTAATTATTAAATTCTAATGATCTCCTATTGATGATTAAAAATTCCTTAAGTATTCAATATCTTCTCTCAAATAATATCAAAAATGTCTTCAACATACAATTTCATATCTCTATGTGAATTTAATTAATTGGAGACTCATTATGTATTTTGAATTTTCTTAAAAAATACACTAATTGCGGTAAAGCATCTCTACTTTCGCTCAACTAATGGTGTTTAATTCTAGAACTAAAATAACAAATCACCTCTTGGTCTCATTGTCATTCAATTGACCAAATAATAATTCTTAAAAAAAAATTATTAAGTATTAAGAATAAGAATTAAACACTCAATCATGGAAATATTAAAAATAAAATAACTCATAATATAAATTGTGTGTTCATTGCTAGACTACATCAATGCTCTAGAAAATAAAATTTAGTTCATAATAAAATTGAAAAGAAAACAAATAAAACTTATGTCTTTCATCTAAATTGGTTGATCAACATGAAACTCTTTCTTTTGTCCTCAAATCCTCCTCTTCAGAAAGACTCCCAAAACAAGTTCTTCTATGCGGCACCCCCTTTTCCTCTCAGGTTTCTCCTTTTCTTTTTTTTCCTTAAAGAGCCTTTAAATAGGTCAAGGAATCCTATTCCCGTTTGGAGAAAATCCCAGATTTTTAGGCTTCAGTTAACTGATGATTTTGGGCCATTTAACGTCATAATTCGGACTTTTGTAAACTACAAAGTTGTAACCCTTTAAGTTAACTTTCCAGCGCAACTTGAATCATCTCAATTGGATATCTGAGCCGAAAGTTATGCCAAAAATACTAACTGATATGCAGGCTAGAATCCTAATCCGAATTGGACTTAGATTTGGTGCAAATTTCCTTTAATTCCTTGCTCCAATTGGACTTGAATTTAATTGGGTTGGTCTTCTCTTGAATTCATGCCTGGCTGGATGTAAGTTGGCTTGATTCAATTGGGTTAGTCCCACTTTGCATGTAAAGCCCTTGTAGATTAATCTGAAATCTTCTCATTCCTTCAAAGCACAAATGAATAGATAAATATAAATAAAAATCAAATCAAAAGAAATAAAGGAAAACTAACAATTTTAATAAATAAGAGGATAATAAAAATCATGTAAAAATTACACTTATCAAATAGGACTAGCAGCTTAGCTTTATCAAATACTAAACGACAGGCATTGCAGCTAAAGAGGTTGTAGATCTTGTGTACATGCCGTATAGCATGATCACTAGGGGAAGCACGACTTCCCGTATTGGCTATTGCAGTATTCATTATTCATGCATGATTTAAGTTCATCTCTTTTCTGCTTTTGTGCAATAGCAAGTAACTTCTCTCAGAAGTAACATGTCATGGATTTTAGTTCAAAAATTAGCTTCTCTAGAAAAATTGGGGGTAAAGTTATCTAACATGTATAACCTCTACCATGTTAGGTCACAATCTGGCCTAATGTGAATTAAGAAAATCAATTAACAATTTTCATCAACTACCAACAAATTTATCACCAAAATTACTAAGCCAAAATATCAATCACACATAAAAATACAAAGAGTTATGTGGAAAACACTTTTTTCTTGAAAAAAAAAAAAAAAAATTGGACATACTCCTAATCAATCAATTATTATAAAATCAATTATAATATCTCTCTCAAGTGTATGTTTTACAACTAAAGAAAATCTTTTTGTTTTCTTTGCTCTCATACATATTAGTTTTCTTCTCGCTATGCTCACATTTTCTTTTTCTTCACCATTGCACTAGCTGCGAGTTCTCTTTCTTTTTCTTCAAGTTGTACACTCTTGGCTACTCTCTCTTTTTCTTTTGTATGATTTTTTCCTATCCTTATAGAGGACCCTTGGGCCATAGCCATCAAAGTTTTTGCAACACCATCTTTAATACTGAATTTCCTATTTCTTTGTGGAAAATGAATACATTACTTCTTTAATAAAGAATAGACTTTCCTTCCACTCCAAAAAATTACATTTTCTTCCACACCAAAAAAAAAAAAAATAAATAAATAAATTTTTTTCTTCTTCAACAAGGAAACTCAATTAGCTTTCTTAGTCACAATAGGAAATTTGAGGCAAATTCTCATCATCCCAAACCACACAAAAGAGGGAACTTTATATACTGAGTACACCATTTTTTTTAATTTCTTCTTCCATTTTGGGCTGAAACCACTCAACAATACTTGTATGGTTTACCAAATGTCCTAAACATTACTCTTTACAATTACAGCTCTTATCGCAAAAATTTTACAAGTAAAGCTTTGAGCAAAGGGAAAGTCATGATCAAATCTCAACATAAGAAAGAGGATGGAAAAGATTTGAAAGAAATGGTATTTGAGAGAAAAGAGAAACCATTAGGAATCCCATAGAATGAGGCAAGCATATTTTGTCTCTAGATTTTTTTTTTGTTTTTTAATTGCTCGTCAACATGCGTCAACATGGCATAAAAAGCATTTGAATGAGATGTAAAATGAAAACGGTTAATTTTAGAATTACTTTTGAATAATAAATGCTAGCTTCTGAATTTGGTCATGGCACATGAAAGCGGATACAACTTATCCTTGGTATACATTGCGAACGTAAAGATGTGGAAACACTATGCATAGAAACATTCATAGTATAAGCATCTGGCTCAAATCAAGACCCAATTCCTTGCCAAAATACTCCGGAAATTGTTTTAGCAGTCACGAAAATTTTATTTTTTTACCAATTAGACTATTACCCTCTTAATGTTTACATATATGAAAAACCATACCTTTTTAAAACAGCCCATAGTATATTCAACCCTGAGAATTTACTTACCATGGCTGTCAAGCAGCAATGACTTTCACCATGGTAATGGGGAGAGACACTATATATGGTGGTGTATAAGTAAATTCTCAGGGTTCAATACATATGCATAAGGAGGTAAAATGATCACTCCCGAGCAAATACAACTACTTGCTTTCCAACATTGTGGCCACTAAAATTCCTACAAGAGCTGCAGGGCCATTTTCGAGGCCTTCAGCAATGTCTTCCACATATGCTATCTTTCCTTCTCTAATGTAAGGCAGCACAAGGTCTAAGAAGTTGGGAAAGAGGTGATAGTAATCCTTCCTTACGAATCCTTTTATACACCACAGACAATAAATTTCTTATGCCTTCAGGTTGATCAAGATTGTATTGTGACATAATTCCAGCTACTGCAATGCGACCGTAGATTCTCATGTTAAGGAGCACTGCATCTTGCATTTTGCCTCCCGACATTTTCAAAGTATATGTCAACGCCTTCAGGAAAACACCTAACAGCATGACCAACCAAAAAAAAAAAAAAACTAATGCCTCTCAGTTTTTGATAAAACTTGCTCTGGCAATTAGCAATTATTCCTTGATATTGTTATTGTGATATTTATCAAACAGTAGTTTTACTCATTTTTATTCTTTAGTGTTATGCAATTCGCAGTCACCTTCATTATATTAGTGAAAGCAGTGCAATTACCAATGGAAACAAGTTTAGACCCTCCTTAATTATATTCTTTTAGATTATTTAATTGCACGTTGTCCACAGACCTTTTTAGAGTTGCAAGTCATGCTCTTCCTTATAACTGAAAGCGTGATTGAATCCAAACTTGCTCTTCAGCATATCAACCTTGTTCAGATAAAAGCAGGACATACATGGAAATTTCATAAAAAAAATAAAATTTTAAATATATATATATAAACAAGCTTGTTTCCATGTCCCCTGCTTTAAAACAGAGATTCAAGCATTCTTACCAGCTAAAAACGTGAGTTCAGTAATTAAAATCATACAACAGGGGTGAGGACAAGGAGAATTTGAAATTTAGTGTTTCAGAATATAATGAAAATTTGTTTTTAAAATAGTTTGAATGTCTAACCAGAGGCAAGGAAATAACAGAACATTCAGGGAGAAAAAAAATATGATCAAACCTGCAAAATCAGTACGAATTAAGAACAAGATATATAGTATTGCTTAGAATTCATTCAAAATGGATGTTAGGAAAAGGTGATCATATAATGAAAGGATCAAGTTACACGTGCATTATTGTTGTCACAAATATCTAATCAAATTATTGAATAAAAACATTGTAGGTAGCACCTGACAGAACAAGGCATAGCTTATGGTGGGGGATCGCATGTTCTAAATAGAGGCCAAAAAAAAAAAAAAAAAAATGAAGAGTGATTGCAAAAACATCATCTTACATAAGATGGAGCAGAAACAGAAGAATCACACAATTACTGCATTATATGAAATAATATAATTTTTTCGAGATGAAGGCTGAAGGAAGCTTTGCTTTTGATGAAGTGCTTGTTGTTGGGTTTAGATCTTCCTGCAAGTGTTGGGTTTATTGTATGGGTTTTAGGATTTGGACCAAAGAGTTGGGGTTCGGTTTTGTTGAGTGTAAGTGAAGGTTTATTTATTTATTATGGGTTGGGCTTTTTCACATTGGCCCTTATTTAGTGGTTAGGACTTTGCGTGTCAGGATACCTTATGGTGGGGGATCGCATGTTCTAACCTTCGCACTTCATGCATTTTGAATTTTTTACCAATCAAAATGGCATTCTATGAACAGCGGAACCGCCGGTTCCGCCTTCGGATGGAAGAAAACCCTAGGTTAATACATTTGCCTTTGTTTGCCTCTTGAAAGGCTATTGAGTTTTCCATCCATACATGCAACCACAGAAACAGAACAAATAAATGCAAGACTTGAAAATTGGTTAAATGCGACATGTGGGTTTGGATTAGGCCCATTAATCAATTGAATTGAATTATGAATTTATATCAATAAAACAAGTAAATGATGACCCTTAGGTAAAAATTCTACCATTGAATTGAATTATGAATCTATATCAATAAAACAAGTAAATGATGGTGTGCATGTGTACACACCGTCTATGATGTGAAGGCTCTGGGGATTCCAAGCTTCAAACAACCCTCATAACACAAAGGTAGTGATGGGGTGTGAAGGAATTGATGTCTTCTCAAGAATTTGGCTATGGTAAAAGAGAGAAAGTAGAGAGAAAGACAAGGTGTTTGGCTCTCACAATATGTTGAGCTTCTCTCAACTTTTAGTTGGGAATCAGGGTTAAAATCGTGGGAAATGAGGATTTTATAGGCTGGGTAAAGGCTAGAACAAGAGAAGAGTTTATAATAGAATTCTCTTCTATTCTTATAATTTTGGTCAACCAAGGGTTGGGCGAGTATCAGGTGAAATTGTCGCCAACTTAATTTCAAATGTCAAACATGTGTCAAACTCATGGGACCAAGATGGAAATCACTCGACCAAAGTTCTTTCAGCAATTCCAATTTTTAGCACTTGAACTAGCTCAATACAAATCAACCCACTAAAACAAAATACAAAGTAATTAAAATGATAATTACAAGAAAATTTTGATATGGAATATGCTAACACGAAATAAATAACAATTAAAAGGGACTGAGGGAGGTGGATCTGCTGATTAAAATTTGTTCAAGTAGGTGACATTTCTGACTAATACATATATTTTTGTTTAGGGAATTGTAGGTTAGGTGGACTAGAAGACTAAGCCAAAGGAAAAAAAGAAAAAAAGAGTTTGTTAAGCCATCAAATAGAGTGCAATTCTAATTTTTATCTTCAAATTTTCATCATATCAAATGGTACATACTAACAGAAAAATAAAATAATTTACTTTAGATAGGAAATGCTTATCTTTAGAGTTTTGTCTTCTTGTTTGATTATTTTGATTACTGCTTGTGAAAGAGTGGATGATGAAAAATTATTTAGCCGTGATGGATTCATAGTTGACATAAATTAAGATTTAGAAAAATGCTACGTCCACGACATTTTCACAATACATACACAACAAATTATAAGTGATTAGTTGTTATTGATTCCAATTTGAACTTACTACTAATATTGTTTTTTTGCCCTATCAAAATGCAAGTCATGCTCTTCCTTATAACTGAAAGCGTGATTGAATCCAAACTTGCTCTTCAGCATATCAACCATGCTCAGATAAAAGCGGGACATACATGAAGATTTCATAAATAAAAAAAATTAAATTTAAAAAAAAAAGGAAAATCGTGTTTCAAAATATAATGTAAATTTGTTTTTAAAAAGGAATAGTTTGAATATCTAACCAAATGCAAAGAAATAACAGAACATTCAGGGAGAAAAATATGATCAAACCTGCAAAATCAGTATGAACTTAGAACAAGATATATAGTATTGCTTAGAATTCATTCAAAATGGATGTTAGGAAAATATGATTATATAACGAAAGGATCAAGTTATATGTGCATTATTGTTGTCACAAATATCTAATCAAATTATTGAATAAAAACTGTACGTTTTTAGATCCCTATAAACTAGATTGTTTAACCTAATTAATTAACCAAGTGATTATTTAGATAAATTATTCAGATTCAGGTTAAAACAATAACAATCATATCATGTAAATAATGTGGAAATATAAAGAACATAACGATATGATAATCCAGGAAAACCTAACCAATAAAAATCCTAAGGAGGATTTAACCTAGTTATCCTCAAGGTAAAACAGATCCACTATGAAAGAATTGAAGTCTGTACAATAGAACTTAGACCACTAACATTCTATTGCTACCTCGAGTAGAAAACTTACTACTGCGACCCCATGATAGCTCCGAGTTTACAGACTACTTCTTTCTTTGATCTACAGCAATCACAAGCTCTCCTACTCGTGACTTTGAGATTCCACTCAAAGGCTTTTGGATCTTCTTGAAAGTTCTTTATGCAACAACTGAAACCACCATCAAGTTCTTGATGCAAATCTTGATCTTGATAGCTCTATGTGTGTGTATAAAGGTAAACACTTCTCAAATCTTACAAAAGATTCAACACACAACTCAACAAAGACCTTAGAGAGCTTTTGGGTACAAAACCCTAGATCTACAAAAGAGGAACAATATGCATTCTAATCTCTCTCTTAAAAGCCTTTTAAAAACGTGCTTAGGGTTTCCTTTATATACTAGGAGAAGTAGATCTGAAACCCTAATCCTTAATGGGCTTGAATTGCTAGTTGGGCTTAATTCAAATTCTACAGATACGATTCTCGATCGATCGAGTCTTACTTTCAATCGATCGAGCTTTGTAATTTTGCATAGTAAGTTTCTGCATTCAGCTCGATTCAAGTTATAACAAATAAACTTTAAGCAAGTCTAAACCTAGACTCATTGTTTTAATCATAGTTTGCCAATATATACAAAGTGAAGTTCTAATACATTTAGTTCCTAAAGCCTTAGAACCTAAAAATCTCTTCCTTTGGCAATCCGTGACAAAACACATTACAAGAGATAAAATGCTCAAAGTAAAAAACAGCCTAATTACACATTGTTGCCCAAATTACAATTCAAACTAACTACTAACTATCGGTTGCAAGAATAGACAGCAACTTCGAATGAATTAACCTGTAAATTCTTGAAACACTAAACAAATCATAAACACATGTGTGGAAAATACAAGTAAATCAAAATAAACAAACTAAAGCAAATAACAAATATGCAAACTAACTCTCCCCCTAAATTAGATACTCATAAAAAAATAAAAAAAAATAAAAAAATTCTCCCCCTTTCAAAAACAATTTCAACTCCCTCTAAACAAAACAAACAACATTCCCACATATTCCCACATGTCATCTAAATCTCCCCCTTTTTGTCATGTATTGACAAAGACAACTCAAACAAAGAGTAAACAGAAAACATACGCAACAAAAGTCAAGAGAAAATAGAGAATCAAGGAAACAAATGAAGAGCAACAACTCCCCTTATGAACACTTGTTAGGTTTTAAAAAAAGATTTCTCTCTCTATAAAAATAGGATAAACAAAACAAGTTTTGGAAAAACAGTTGTGGGGAACATTTAGGAGGTGGGGATAAATATAAGGACACAAACCAAACTTAAAAACTAAGTTGAGGATACACATGAAAAAAAATATTATCTCTCTCAATAAATGCAAACTTGGTATTATGTGACCCATAAACATATGCATGCAATGTGTTTAAGAGAAAATACTTGCACATTGATTATCCATCATATCTCTTAAGAAAAATATTTTTTACAATTCACACATAAAAATAGCATATACTAAAAAGTACATAACTCAAAAAATAATCAATTAATTTTTAGATCAAGTTGAGTACCTAATTTAGCAAAGTGTATGCATGTTACGTGTGAAAACAATGAGAGATATAACTGCAAAACTACAAGATGGATACAGAAAACAATGCAATGCATGTGAATCCTAAACATAAATGACGCATGAAAAACAATTTGGTCAAAAATCTAAAAATTGAAAATTTTCAGTTTTGATCGATCGAGCATCGATTGAATACCAATCGAGTCAGGCAGAAGCTAGACTTGAAAAATCTAGAAATTTTCGATTGAACAAAAATCACACTCGATTGATCAAAATTCTGGAAAACTGAATTTTTTGAAAAATTGCAAAAGATTTATGTAGAAAACACTCAAACCAATTGATTTTATGAATGAAATGCATGAGTAAGGGTTTAAAAGTTTTCAAAAACATTTGTTTCCAACCCAGAACTTCAAAAACAAGATTTTCACATTTTGCCCCCAAATTTTAATAAATGAACATATTTTGTATCAAAATCATAGAACATATAATCTTGGATGGCCAAACCAAATTCACACACAATTTCATGTACTAAGTTTAGCAAAAAATAACTTGTGAAGTTTGTGCAACTAGTAACAGCATGAGATACATGTGAGGTGATATATAGATAGTAATCAATCACAATTTCTACATTATTCATCGTTGCATTTGCTCTATAGCTTATAGGAAAACACCTGCAATGCATTATATGATTGTTATATTTCCTAGGTTATCATTTGCTTAACTCATCTAATGTAACAACTAGTTCCTCTTTTTCAAGATTAGTCAATTTTAACTCTTCCTTGAATTTCTTAGCAATTTTCAATGATTTAGATAATTTCTAATGAAGAGCTTCACAAGCATCAATAAGATCAACAGAAGTAATTGCATCTTTTTTATTCAAATTATCACAAACATGAGCAGAAAGACACTTCTAATTATCCATGATAGCAAGGATCAAGGATCAACTCTTAGATCAAAAGATCTAAAAATACAAGAGCTAACTTGCTTTAATACCACTTGTACATTTTTAGATCCCTATAAACTAGATTGTTTAACCTAATTAATTAACCAAGTGATTACTTAAATAAATTATTCAAATCTAGGTTAAAACAATAACAATCATATCATGTAAATAATGCGAAAATATAAAGAACACAACGATATGATAACCCAGGAAAACCTAACTGGTAAAAAACTTGGGGAAAATTTAACCTAGCTATCCTCAAGGTAAAATAGATCCACTATGAAAGAATTGAAGTTTGTACAATAGAACTTAGACCACTAACATTCTATTGCTACCTCGAGTAGAAAAGTTACTACCACGACCCCATGATAGCTCCGAGTTCACGGACTACTTCTTTCTTTGATCTACAGCAACCACAAGTTCTCCTACTTGTGACTTTAAGACTCCACTCAAAAGTTTTTGGATCTTCTTGAAAGTTCTTTATGCAGCAACTGAAGCCACCATCAAGTTCTTGATGCAAATATTGACTTTGATAGCTCTATGTGTGTATAAAGGAAAACACCTCTCAGATCTCACAAAAGATTCAACACATAACTCAACAAAGATCTTAGAGAGCTTTTGGGTACAAAACCCTAGATCTACAAAAGAGGCACAAGATGCACTCTAATCTCTCTCTTAAAAGCCTTTTAAAAACGTGCTCAGGGTTTCCTTTATATACTAGGAGAAGTAGATCTGAAACCCTAATCCTTAATGGGCTTGAATTGTTGTTTGGGCTTAATTCAAATTTTACAGATACGATTCTCAATCGATCGAGCCTTACTTTTGATTGATCGTGCTTTGCAATTTTGCACAGTAAGTTTATGCATTTAGCTCAATTCAAGCTATAACAAATAAACTTTAAGCAAGCCTAAACCTAGACTCATTGTTTTGATCATGGTTTGCCAACATATACAAAGTGAAGTTCTAATACATTTAGTTCCTAAAATCTTAGAACCTAACAAAAACATTGTTGGTAGCACCTGACAGAACAAGGCATAGCTAATACTTTTTTTCTTTTCCATATATATTAGAGAAGATTCCAATTAAGGTTGAAATTCAATGGTGCAACAAGTGGAAAGATACAATATTGGTGAGCTAAATAGAGGCAAAAAAGGAAAAGAAAAGAAGAAGAAGAAGAAGTGAAAAGTGATTGCAAATACTTCATCTTAAATAAGATGGAGCATAAACAGAAGAATCACACAATTACTGTGTACTTAGAGGCTCTTCTATTTTTTTTTAATAAAGGTTAATAATTTACATCTATTAGAATTTGGAATTTTTTTTAAAATTTTTTTTTCAAACAAATAAAAAGGATAAATTTAGAGATAAGTAGTAACTTTAATTTTTTTTTGACACGTGAAGGAAAAAAAAAATCCTAAATTTTAAGAATTCTCTTTTTGAATTCAAAATGAAATTTGTTATTTGACATTTATGACCCTATTTCTAAATGTAGCCACCCTTCATTAATAAGGGTGATAGTTTTTAAACCCCTTAAAACCACAATTGGATTAACCTAGGAAATTAGCCAAGTTGTTACTTAGTCAAATTAATTAAAATCTAGGTTAAACACAATCAAACAATCATATCATGTAAAGCAGCGGAAAAATAAAAGATACAAGATATGATCACCCAGGAAACCAAACCGGTAAAAACCTAGGGGTGATTTAACCTAGCTATCCTCAAGGTAAACTTGAATCCACTATCTTCAAAGAATCGAAATTCATACAATAAGACTTATAAGCCCCCACGCTCGACTTCTTATTATTACCCACCAGTAGAACTTACTGTCATGACCACATGCAAGCTCCGAATCCACGGACTCCTTCTTTCTTGGATTCACCACCGAATACAAGCACACCCGCTTGTGTTTCTTTAGCCTTCAATAGCAACAACTGGATTGATCATCAAAGTGTAGAAAACTTTTTCTCCTTGAAAACTCTAAGTTTATGTAAAGGAAAGCTCCTCAAAGATCTCACAAGAGATTCACATAAATCGCAATATGAGCAACACTAAAACGTGGCTAGGATTTGCCTTTTATACCTAGGGCAAATTAAAAACCCAAAACGTTTTAAATAACATAGGGTTGAGTTGGAAATCTGCAGAAAAAAAAATGTCAAACCCAATTTTCGATTGATTGAGCCTAAACTTCAATCGATCGAAAAAGGCTGAAACTGTTTTTTTAATCCTGCAATAATTTAATCCAATTTTACAACAATAAACCAACTTTGAGCAAGTCTAAAACAAACTAAATACATTGTTTTGATCATGGTTTGCCAACAATACAAATTAGAGTTTTAAATACATAAAAACCTAAGTCTTTAGAACCTAAAGAGGGTGTTTTTGAACTACATAAAAGTTTAGTTGAAAGAGGTGAATCATCTTATATATATAAAGTAGAGATAGGATCTGTTTGGGATCTGCTTATTTCGCTGAAACTGAAATTTTTTTACTAAAAGTACTGTAGATAAAGTTAAAAGTTAGCTGAAATAGTATAGTGGGACCTATGAATAGTATCAAAAAGTGCATTGGAGCCCATAAATAGTTGCAAAAATAATCTAAATAGTAAAATAAGCTGGCAAAATTAAGGGTCTGTTTGGATACTGCTTATTGCTGAAAATTGAAAACTTATTGTTGAAAATACTGTAGCAAAATAATTTTTAAACTACGAATAGTGCTCGTGGGACCCAGTTTTAAAGTTATTGCTGCATTTTTTTGTACTTGCTAGTCCGTGAATAGTGCGCAGGACCCCAAAAAAATGCAAAACGCACATGCTTGCCGCTACGCAAATGCACACTAATCATGCCAAACAGACACATAATATAATTTTTTCGAGCTGAAGGCTAAAGCAAGCTTTGCTTTGCTTTTGATGGAGTGCTTGTTGGGTTTAGATCTTCCTAGAAGTGTTGGGTTTATTGTATGGGTTTTTGGATTTGAACCAAAGAGTTGGGGTTCAATTTGGTTAAGTTTAAGTGAAGGTTTTATTTATTTATTATAGGCTGGACTTTCCCAGATTAGCCCTTATTTAATGGTTAGGACTTTTTTTTTAGAATACTAATTATTTTAACACACACACACACACACACAAGGGGAGAGGGGAAAAGGTTTTAAAGAAACTAACAATGGTGTATATCGAAAAGGGTCTAACTCTTGAATACACAACAAAGGCTTTCGTCTATCAGGATTTTGACATTTTTTTATGACCCAAAGAAACCATATAATAATCTTAGTTTTCTTGCTACAAGCAGAAACCACTTTGCCTTCTTATATGAGTGAGCTTCAAAAATTTATTCCTCTTCAATTTCAAGTCATTGTTTTAATTGTCTTTTAGGCTGGTGTAGACGTCAAATTGTGTAAATCAGTTTGTGTGTAATAAATAGGGCAAAGTTTGACTACATCTTGGTTGTAGTCAATAGTTACAACTCTATTTAATATTATTTTTATTGGATGAAAATTTTGATAAATTCACTATTAGATTACATTTTCTTCTTATATTCTAATACTTACAAAATTTTCAAAAGATCTTAATACTTGCAACATTTTCTTCTTAAATTTCAAGATTTTGTAATCTAAAATTTTGCATTAAAAATAATTTTACGTAATGAATAGTGAATAATATTTGATTGACACAAAATTTGATATGCATATTAAGAACATAAAAAAACTATGTAATCCGATGACTAGATTTTCAAAACATATAGCCATGTTAATATTTTTAGTGGGGCTGAATCCAAAGTTTATCACAACTTAAAATGAATAGAAAAAGGGTCTTTATGGTAATTTGAATACCCTCTCCCCCTTAAAATGAATTCAAAAAGGGTATTTATGGCAATTTATCAAACTTTTCTTATAGAAGTCACGTAGCACCAATAATTATCAATATATATATATATATATATAAAAGCAGAGACCTCATGCAAGAGTGCATGAGGTCCTGCTAAGTGGCGCTCTAATTTTGTATTTAGCATTTTTTTTACCGCTTTCATTAACTTTTTTTTACTGCTACCCAAAATTTTACATTAACTTATTTTATTGTTATCTCATTAATGTCTCATTAATTGACTAAGCTTACGCCACACCTTTCTCTATTCTTCTTTCTTCATGTCTTTTAGCATACCCACTATTTTAGAATTTAAAAAAAAAAAAACAAAAAACAAAATAATAATAATTAAGGACTAATAGTAATAACTAACAAAATAAGACCCTGAAAAGAGATAAAGAGACACAAAAATGTTGTAGATTGTTAAATAAAACACACTTTTTCACTATATATTACCAAAATAAAAGACCTGAAACTAACAAAACATTTGAAAGAGATAAAGAGGAATCTAAGGGGTCATTACATCTGTTATACAGGTCTCCCACTACCATTAAGATGCCAAAAGTCCTACGGGTAATTTTTTTCTTTTTAAAATGAGGGGCTTAAATATGATTTAGGTTTGGGTAATTTGGTTGGGTAGTTTTTGTTTTGGGTATATAAGTAAAGAGAATATTTGGTGCGCAATGTAAAGTCATATTCTACCATGGTTTAATTTTAAATCATCTATAAGATATATGCACACACACTTGCCCATATAATGTTTAAATGTCACACTATCGATAAGTAAAAGACAGTGAGAGAGTTGGACATACTTTCATTTCATGGTATGAAATATGTGAACACAATACAAATTAGTTGATTTTCATGGTCCCGTTACTCTTTTGCATTTATATATCTTTGGTTTCATGATTTAAAAAAAAATTAATATTGCTTTGAGATGGCTACAAATATGCAGTAAATCTACTAAACTAAGTTTTAGTATCTCAAAATATATATATTTGTTTACTCTAATTTAGTTTACTTTTTCTTATAATATATGTAAAACATTATCCAAAGCCGTCTTATGTAAAATATCGAAAACCTCATGTTAGAGAGTATGAGGCTATGCCATGTGGCGCATTCCTTGAACTTCTCCTTATTTAGTTTTCCACTTCAACAAAGCTTGCATTTATATTAAAGTATTAGTTCATTGAATTAACTAATAGAGTAAATGCATATCTATAAGATATATGCACACACACACACTTGCCCATATCATGTTTCAATGTTACACTATCGATGAGTAAAAGACTGTAAGAGAGTTGGATATACTTTCATTTCATGGTACGAAATATGTAAAAATAACACAAATTAGTTAATTTTCATGATCCTGTTACTCTTTTGCATTTGTCTTTGGTTTCATGATTTTTTTTTTTTAAATTAATCTTACCTTGAGAAGGCTACAAATATGCAATGAAATTACTTAACTAATTTTTAATATCTCAAAATGAAATTACTTTATCTTATAATATATATAAAACATTATCTAAAATCATCTTACATAAAATATCAAAAATCTCATGTTGGAGAGTATGAGGTTGTGGAATGTGGCACATTCCTTGAACTTCTCTTTATTTAGTTTTCTATTTCAACAAAGTTTGCATTTATATCAAAGTATTAGTTCATTGAATTAGCCAATAGTGTAAATGCATATATTAATTATCTATTTTTTTGCATTAACTATTTATATTAAATGAATTTATATGATTATTTTTATAAACTCTATATAGAAAATAATTTTTAGCTTTTTTTTTTTTTTAAGTTTCAACCTATGATGTCGAAAATAAATTTTAGTTGGAAAATAATAAATTTGGAATATGACATTCTTACTCATGTTTAGTTGATTTGACAACAATTGTCACAAAAGCTATAAAAAAAACTTAAATATTTGTGAATTCACTAAAATTAATCTTAATCCTTTAAATTTCCTAACTCCTTTGTGTGTGTGTGTGTGTGTGCGGGGTGTGTGTAGAACTAACACTATAATATGTATTCTATGTAATTAGAAAGATTACTAATATAATAAATATGTTTATTTTGTTATATTAATTATTTTAAACATAATGAAATTTTAATATCTTTTTTCTAAGATTTATATTAGAAACAATTGTTTTTTTTTTTTTTTTTATATGTGAGAAACAATTGATTTGAAATTTGGCATTTTTACTCAAATTTAGTTGTTTTCGCAACAATTGAAACCATGTCCAACAAAAAGGGGAAAAAAATTTTAGTAACACACATGCAATCAAGAATTAAAAAATAATAATAATAATAATAATAATTGAAAGATATATGCATTCTTTAGTAGGCATGAAACTTGCCTATCTATATTAGGTACTATATCATGCAATTTTCAATTTGTAAACACATATATATAGTATGATCAAACTTGCCTATCTATATTAGGTACTATACCACTCTTAGTGTATTTCTATTTTGTCTATATATATAATAACTAAAGATTATAATTTTTTACAATGAAATTTATTGAAATATCTTTTTAATACATCAATAGTTGAGAGTCGGGATGTGAATTCTAAATGTTTCTATTAGTAATTGAGGTGTCAATCAATTAAGTTATAAGATTTTTGGTAAAACTTATTGAAATATTGGAAAAAACTAATAATAAGTTGCACTGCACATCGTGCGGAAACTCAACCCGTTCTTATAGAAGAACTGGGAATTTCTCCATCATGGCCTATGAAAGAGTTTTCTGGCTGCCATGAACAAAAAGAAAATACAGTCTCCTAATTGTCATTGAGAGAGAGAGATACTGTGCTGCTTACATTCTCATTGGCATCGGTAAGTTTCAGTGATATCTTGTGACTAATTATTACATCCTTGTTCTTTTCCTTTGATGACTTCTTTTTCCATTTCGATTTAGATAATGAGCTAGTGATTTTTTTTTTTTTAAATCATTTTTAGGTTTAGAATTTTTTAGATCAAGTTTGACATCCACTGCTGTTATTGTTAATCCACCGATTGTACGTGGCCTATTTCTTCTTCAATCTTTTTTTCTCTGACTCTAATTCCCAACGTCCACTTGCTGAATCTATGTACGTTTTTGTGAGCTATTATAGTTAGTTCTCTCTCTGTGTGATAATATAGTAAGTGCTCTCTAATGATGTGTTTCACGCTATTTTTCTTTTATTTTCCCTTGAATAAATAGTTTCTTGAGAATCTAAGATCGACGGAGATATATACTATTAATACCTGATTATACCCATCAAAAAAAAAAAAAAAAACCCCGATTATAAGCATAATAAAGCCCATTTAATTTCCTAAAAAGTGTATCAGAAAGTACTGGATCTATCACGCTTAGGCTTTAATCTAATAACCACAAGAGCCGTGCTCCTTAGTTTTATTGAAAGGGGATCTCTTGCAAACTCTTTTGATTATTTATTATCCAAGCTCCGGAGTCACAATAAATATCGTGAATGTTGATACAACGAGTGGGAAAATAGGGTTATATATATATATATATAACAAAATGGGTCGAAGAAGAGATCAATTTTGAGATTATGATGAGGAACTAACTTTGACCAAGATTAATTAAGTTCGTAAAACAAATTAAAATCAGAGAAGAAATACATTTTGTTATCAAATAAGGCCAATAAAAACATGGACTTGACAACTGTAGTGACAGACCTTTTTTCCCATTATAACAGACCTTTTTTCCCATTATAACAGACCTTTTTTCTTGTAGTGAGTTGTAGGCCATGACATTATGGCAAGTGGAGCGGTGTCTCAAAATGTTCAAAAAGAAGCTCAAGAAACTCAAAAGTCTAACAAGAAGCTTGAAAGTGCATCCGTATCAAGCGGTGTTGAGAAGAGAAAAATCACCTTAGCTTCAACATCAAAAATTAAGGTCAAAATTGTCAAACAGGTGTAGATTTAGTCCCAACTCTATACATAACTGTTTATTTCTAACAAAACCATACTTTTTAACACTTTGCAAACCTCTCATACTAATTTTTCTTTTGCAGACCGAGGAAGAATATATTGTTGAAATTATCCTCGATGATGTTGTGGATAGACTAGTCACCAATGTAATTTCACTTGTCACTAAGCATAGCAATTTTGGGCGGGGTTTCAAGGACAAGGAGGAGTTGAAAAATATTTTTTACACCTTATGCAAGATTCATGTCATGTTACGTGATGCTCAAAAAAGGCAAGTGATGAGTCTGTGAGGATCTGGTTAACATAGCTTAGAGATGTAGTTTATAATGTTGATAATGTGCTAGATAAGTTCAACTATGAGATTTTTGGGCAAAAGGTACAGATTCAAAACCAAATGATGAATTAGGTACCTAGCATTTCATTCTGTAATTTTGAGAAAGTTAAGACCATCAAAGATATGTTGAATAAATTTGTGAATGAAGTAGATGGCTTGGGGCTTAAAATTGTGAATTCAAACCCCAAGATTAGCCTACACAATATAGACTCCTCCCTTAATGATTCAAAAGTTATAGGAAGAGAATACGGTGCCATAAAAATTTGGGATTTGTTGGGTGGTGAAGATCTCTTTCTAAAATTAAAGTCAAGATTTGATAGTCTTACAATAACATCTTTAAAACGATGTTTTGCATATTGTGCAATCTTCCCTAAAGATTATGACATTACAAAGGATGAACTAATTCAGTAGTGGATGGCTCAAGGGTTTCTTGAACCATCTGAAGAAAGTATGGTGATGGAGGATATTGGTAACAAGCATTTAAAAATTTTATTAGACAAATCCTTTTTACAAAATGCAAAAAAGGATGAGTATGGTAATATTATCAGGAGCAAAATGCATGATTTCGTACATGATTTTGTGCTCTTAATTTCAAAATCAAAATCTTCAATTTTAGATAATTTCAGCTAGGTACGAAGTTTATTTGTTGGATTTGATGGCCAAACAACACGAGGAATTTCATTTAAAGCTGATGGTTTCACAAAATTGTGCACATTATTTTAGAGAATGCTGACTTTGGCAACATATTATTAGAATGTAAAAGCTTACGGGTTTTAAAGTTATATGGACATAAGCTGATAGAGCTACCAGAAATAGTTGGTGTGTTAATACATCTGAGGCTTCTTCACATCTCGGACATTGAAATTAATTTTTTTATCAAATTCAATCACTAAGCTTTTCAATTTGCAAACTTTAAGAATCAAATGCCTTGATCTCATCAAGCTTCCAGAAGACCTAAGCAATTTGATTAACTTGAGACATATTTGCATTATTGATTATGAAAATGCAGCAGCACCTAAAAATATAGGGCGGTTGACTTGCTTTCAAATGTTTCCAGATTTTTGTATGGGTCGAGGTGATGGTTATCGGATGAAAGAATTGGGACCTTTAAAGAATCTCAAAGGAGAAATAAACATATACTGTCTAGAGAAGGTGGAAGACGAGGAAGAAGCCAAAAGTGCAAAATTAAAAGAAAATGAAATATTCAAGTTGGGATTATACTGGAGTTATGATAGAGAAGAGGACATGTACTATGATAAAGATGAAAAGGTGTTGGAAGGCCTCTAGCCTCACCCAAATTTGAAAAGCTTAACAATCAAATTTTACTGAGGAAAGAAATTCCCATCATGGGTTGGTTTGTCTTCGCTATATCACAATTTGATTGAGATCAATTTGAAATATTGTATGGAATGTGAAGAAGTTCCCACTCTAGGGCAATTATCCAGTCTTAGGGTTCTTGAAATAGGTTATATGGTGAAGGTAAGAAGTATAGGAAGTGAGTTCTACAGTTATAGTGATGGGAGTTACAGAAATACTAGTACATTATTTCCAGCATTGAGAATACTTAAATTGCAGTACATGTTTGGCTTAGAAGAGTGGAAGGATGCAAAGGAGTTGAGAAGTGTAGGTAAGGTGTTGGTGTTTCCTTGCCTTGAGGAGTTGACCTTATTTTCTGTTGGAAACTGAGAGATTTGCCAGACTCACTACACACCTACGTTTCCCTCCAGAAATTGGAAGTATGGAAATGTTGTGAGTTGAGGTATCTGGCAGGTGTCCCGTCCATAATAAGGAGTGGGTTACAGTGTGTTGAATATATGGAGAATGGGGATTGTCATCTGCCTTCTTCTTTTACTTCCTCCATTCACCCCTCTCTCCAAAAGCTCAAATTGTGTGAGTCAACCTACTCTTTCCTAGTCCTGGACCAAATTCAATACTTCATTGCCCTTAAAATTTTATGGATAGAGGGATTTTATGAGATGGTAGCTTTGCCAGAATGGCTGGGCAATCTTTCCTCTCCTCAAAAGCTGTATATTATGGATAGCAATCGCTTGGTGCATTTGCCCACCAAGGAAGCCGTGCAACGCCTCACCCAATTGAAAACGTTGGAGATTTATGATTGCCCCAGTTTGGAAGACAATGAGCGGTCCAAGATTGACCATATTCCATTTGTTGACATACAGGATAGTGGGTAAATGGTTTAGTTTATTCAAAAATAAATAAAATTTTTGCAAATCATCACAAGACTTCAAAAGTTGCTAAAAGCATAGTTTACTAGTACAATTTAGGTTGACCACATTCCGATGGTTGAAATAGCTAACTCTGTTTCCAATATGTCAGTTTCTGTTTGCTAAGCTATTTTCTTTCTTTAATTTTTTCAATATTGAAATTTTCTCAACATTGGGAAATTTGTAATGTTGGATTTAGCATTATTAGAACTTGCTTTATGTCCACATACTCAATTCTTTCTCTCTATATTTCTTGTAACCTTCATTTTATTATACATTAAGAGTTTATATATGGATAAGTTCTTTTGCTTAGGGCTGTCTAAAACTTAACAGTAGATTTTTTTTTATTTGGACTAGGTCATAATTGCTTTGTTTATAAGGGTGAACTATTGTGGAAAAATGGAGTTTAGTTGCACAATAATGAGAAATTGGGTAGGTGAAGTTCTTGTTGATTTTTCATTTCATGTTTGTGTTGGGGGTCAGTTTTACTTAGGGGGCCATGAAATTATGCGATTCCCAGTCCTACTAGTAAATTAAATTTTTAGACAGCACTGAAGGTGTTGATGGTTCTAATATATCTATATATGGTTTTGACCTTTTGAAGGCAGCCAAATTGCTCTGATTTTGAAGATGAAGACTAACTTAGGAAGCTGGCAAGAAGTTTGCATTTGGGAAAATAATTCAGTTGATGACAATTGTTGCCAAGGCACTTCAGGTTTGCTTTCTACTACCATTTTGGATATTTATACATAATTTACTTCATAAATAGTGATTTACAAAACCAAATTTAATTTATATATATTTGTAGAGTCCCAATGTTTGTAGCCAATATGCATATCTACAATGTATAGAGTTATGTTGAGTGCAGTCAAATCACTGAATTGTGGTTTCACACTTACATATAAAATGATGAACTCCTAAGTCTTTTATGGCTATTGGGTATGTGAGCTGTTGCATTGTTTTCATATGAGATGGTTACTCAGAATCGCCATTGTATTGTATAAAGCTTTGTTTATTGTTGTTAAAATTCTGTTTAGTAGTTAAAAGTACTTTTATATGTTATTGGTGGCCCTAATGATCTGCTCTTGTAGAAGATTGGCAATTTTCTTCAAGAGTTGCATATAGTACTTATGATTGCAGAACTGATCCATCTGCTCCTACACATTGCCTTACGGATTTTGGGATCTGCAATTTTTCATTTTACCTAAAAGGAAGGGTGTGCTAAAGGAAATGGCCCCTAGAGGTCCAAGAGTGTCCATTACAAATTGATAGCTGGATCATTCAACTGTGTTAGGGACATTTTTATGTAATTGGCTAATTTTATGACAAAACGCACTTTACTTGTAATTTGGTAGATCTAGGTTGGGTTTAGTACTTCAAGAAACAAGTGTTCAAGTTTAGTATTGAAGCCATGCAAGTCTGACCAAGAAACAAGTGAAGAAGTGTTGTTCATTAAAGCTCAACAAATATCTCGACAGAATCCTTTCTATCGAGATTTAATGTTGAAGCTCGACAAAAGCTGAATCTGTCGAGAATTACAAAATTAGAATTTCCAGATCTGATTTCATGCATATCCATGAGTATTTGTGTAGGGTTTCTTTTCTCACAACCCTAGACATATATAAAGATTATTTTAAGCGCCGTCTCGAGTGATGCAAAGGTTGTTGCAATTGTTGTTACACGCATATTGTGATTGGAGACAAAATTGCCCTTGTTCATCATATTCTCTCTAGAAACTACTGCATCTTTGCACCAAGGGTTTTATGACCAAAGAGCTTCCTGATTATCATTGTTGGATGAACAGAAGAACTTTGCAGCCAACATCTTTCTCAAGTTGGTGTGTTAGCCACGTATTGAGATTTGTGCATTATTAGTTAGTCACGTACTAGGATTCGTGCATTGAACGGAGAGATTACTGCTACATCACAAGTTCAATTGGGTATTGGGGTAAGGGTTCAACTGTAGGTTACTAGTAGGTACTGTGATTCCTTTTACTTGCAACCGCTTGTTTTGATAATAGTGGATTTTTGGGAGTGGTGACCTTAAATTCATGTGGTAAGGTTTTGCCTTGGTGGTTTTACCCATTCGTAAACAAATCACCTGTGTCAAATTTATTTTCTACTGCATTTAACTTGGTGGTTTGTTTATGTTGCCACGCTTATTGCATGTAATCGAATCTAATTAATTCACTTGGATAATTAATTGATTAATTTACCAAAGGGATCAATACATTTTTTTGGCCTATCAAACTGGTAGCATTTGAAATTTATGTGATGCCATAGAAAGCCAATAGTATGTCCATGTTTAATAGAATTCCTACTTTTTCTCTTCTCCAACTATTATTTTTATTTATTATAGCATCAAATACCATTTCTTCATAATTTTCTCATTTTCTTCAACTTATTCACAAAATTTGGGCATGATATGTCTATAGGATTATTTGTTACTTTTTTTTTTGGGGGGGGGGGGGGTGGAGAATTTTGAAGTACTTGAACTAACGTACCAATAAGTTCAAGTACTTCAACGCTCTTTCTTGTGACGGCTTTTCCCCCCTTCCACCAACCTAACATAATGCTTTAGAATCGTATTGTTTTCCATTTTTAATTCTAATGCTTGCTTAAGTGTGCTGGAAAAAGTTATACTATGCAACTGCTTGATATTTTAAAATTTACAAATATTATATTATTTTAGGGCATTCACTAATAATCAGTTTTTTTTTTTGGGTTGGAGGGGGGGGGGGGGGTGGACAACTAAATTGATAATTACTGAATTTTCTGGAAATATAACTTTTTAGTTGCATTTTAAAACCCTAGCATTATACTCACTTATCAAAGAAAAATAAAATCCTAGCATTATATTTATAGTTGTTAGCTCATTCTTAGAAGTTAACAAAACCTGAGCTAAAATGAAATCGAAAATTAAAAATCACTAACTATCAAAAACCTATGTTGCTTTCTCAAATTTCAATAACCACCATTACTAGCTCTTCTTGACCAATCACAAGACGGGGAAACAAAGAGTACGATATTGCTGAACATAAAGTAAGGCTAAGAAAAAATCTCTTCTTCTTTTCCCATACTAATAAAAAATTCCAAAACCTGCACAATTATATGGTGAGTTTGTAATTAGTTTAGAAATCATTGTCTACATCAATTAATGCCACGTACACATTTAAAAATACCGAACAATTGTGACTTTTCATTTTTCAATAGGCACCTTTTTGGTCAATAGGCACGTTTTTATTCAATAGACACGTTTTCGGTTGATAGGCACCTTAGAATTACAAACTAATTTATGTAGCCAATGATTTCATATGTTTAATTTCTTTCATTACTTAGGCTTTTCTTTACCTCTATTTCAATGTCAATACCCGTTTCATATGTTTTATTTAAGTTTAAATTAATAGGAATAGCTTAGAAAATATATAGCCTTTTATTTTAAAACTAATGTATTAAATAATATCCCTTAAGAACTTTTTGATTCCCTAAACAATTTTTAACCATATGCAATGGAGGAAATAATTTTTTATATATGTTTAACTGCGTTCAAAGTCACCCCTCGATACCTTCATTTGAATTTAAGTTACCAGTTTGTATGTTTTTCAAAGATAGACTTATAAAAGGATTATTAAACCTTTTTGACTTCCATGATTTAGGCAACTGAATAAGGACTCCTGTGTTATCATATTGTATGCTTCTAGAACTTGGTGAAAGGGTTTTGAAAGGACCTATAATTCACTCAAATGTGCAAAGGACCTTAACTAATTGCAAAGGACAACTACAATAAACAAAGCCTTAATCCCAATATTTTGGGGTCAGCTTTGTTAGGTTTTAAGACTTTAGGAACTAATGTATTAGAACTTCACTTTGTATATGTTCGCAAACCATGATCAAAACATTTAGTCTAGGTTTAGACTTGCTCAAAGTTTGGTTTAATGTAAGTTTGGAATCAAGTAATTGCAGGAAATTACTATTCAATGTAGGTTTAGACTTGGTCAAAGTGGAGTCTGAAAGTCACAAGTAAGAGAACTGGTGGTTGCTGCAAATCAAGGAAAGAAGTAGTCCGTGGACTCGAAGCTGTCATGTGGTCGTGGTAATAAGTTTTCTACATGAGGTAACAATAGGATGTTAGTGGTCTAAGTCTTATTGTACAAACTTCAATTCTTTCATAGTGGATCTGTTTTTTACCTTAAGGATAGCTAGGTTAAATCCTTCTTAGATTTTTTACCGGTTTGGTTTTCCTGAGTGATCAGATCTGTGTGTTCTTTGTTTTCCGCATTATATTTGCTTTACACATATGTGTTTAACCTAGATTTAATTAACAAACTTGTTAATCAACTTGGCTTAATATTAGGTTAAACATATTGTGTTAACAGGTCTAAAACCTAACAAGCTTAATTAATTGCAGTAATTAGAAAATGTGAACCCAAGTGGAATCATCATTTTATTCAATTCAATTTGTTTATCAAAAAAAAATTCATTTAATTCAATTTCCATCTGAATAAAATGGCATACTTTGACTTCATTTTCGTTCCCTTATTCTCTATCTTCCCTAATTCCTTATAGCTAGCAGTAAAGAAATGTTGGGGCAAAACACATGTTACAGTACAGTACCATTCTTCCTAGTACATATAGAACAACACAGTAGGGAGAAAAGAGTCTCTACCAAGCTGAGTTGTTTATTATGTTCAATGTCACCAAGCTTATGGCAGTCAAGGTAAAGAGGTTTAAACCCCTTGAGGATGAAAATGCTTTCCATTATTATTTCTCAAAAGCAAAAGAAAGTTTTATTAGTGTTATGTTGACTCTAAAGTAATGTTGATGTTTCACAGTTGTTTGGGAAAAAAAGTGATTGTTGTACTCAATATGACCCTTGAAACACAGGTTTATAACGCCCTTGTTAATTAATGTAAACACTTAAATTTGAGAAATAGTAACAAATAGACAAATACCACCCTTGATGTTAGTCACCACGCATAGAAACATTCCTACTATAAGCATGTGGCTCAAATCAAGACCCAATTCCTTGCCAAAACACTGTAATAATTATTTTTGCAGTCACAAAATTTTTTGTTTATTTGCCAATTAGACTATTCTCTTCTTAATGTTTACATATATGGACAAGCATTCCTTATTGAAACAGCCCATAATATATTGAACCCTGAGAATTTACTTTCCAAGTTACATGGCTTTCACCATGGTAATGGGGAGAAGCACTATATATGGTGCTGTATAAGTTAACACACCAAAAAAAAAAAAAAAGTCTGTAAAATACATATGCAAAAGGAGGTAAAATGATCACTCCCGAGCAACTACAACTACTTGCTTTCCGACATTGTGAGTCTGTGACCACTAAAAATCCTCACAAGAGCTGCCGGGCCATTTTCGACGCCTTCAGCTATGTCTTCAACATATACTATCTTTCCTTCCCAAATGTAAGGCAGCACAAGGTCTAAGAAGTTGGGAAAGAGGTGATAGCAATCATACACTGTAAATCCTTCTATACGAATCCTCTTATATACCAAAGATAATAAATTTCTTATGCCTTCAGGTTGATCAAGATTGTATTGTGAGATCATTCCAGCTACTGCAATGCGTCCGTGGAATCTCATGTTAAGGAGAACTGCATCAAGCATTTTGCCTCCGACATTATCAAAGTAAATGTCAATGCCTTCAGGAAAACACCTAACATCATTACCAAAAAAAAAAAGTCAGTGCCTCTTAGTTTTTAATAAAAGTTGCTCTTGCAGTTGTAAGTACCAATTAAGCCTTGATATTGCTGTTGAGATATTTATCAAACGTTAGTTTCTGCCAACATTTATTCTTTAATGTTATGCAATTTGCAATCACCATGAATAAATTAGTGAATGCAGTGCAATTTTGCCTCAGCTAATAATGAAAAATTTTGCTTCATTAATTTCTTTTAGATTATTTATATGCAAATTTTCCACTGACCTTTTTAGAGCTACATCCAAGTCATGCTCTTCCTTATAATTGAAAGCATCATCGAATCCAAACTTGCTCTTTAGTATATCAACCTTGTTCAGATAAAAGCAAGACAAGTGTTGAAATTTCATTTTAAAAAAGAGCATGTTTCTATATCCCCTGCTTTAAAACAGAGATTAAGCATGCATAGCAGCTTAAAATTTTGGTCCAAATAATAAAATCATACAACAGGGTGAGGACTAGGAGAATTTGAATAAGATTTCAGAATATTATGCAAATTTGTGTTAAAATACTTTAAATGTCTTACTAGAGACAAATAAATAACAACTCATTCAAGGAGGAAAACAAAAAGGATCAAACCTGAAAAATCAGTTCGAATTAAGAACAAAATATATACTATTGTTTCAAATTCATTCAAAATGGATGTTAGTAAAAGGTGATGATATAATCAGAAGATCAACATATGTGTACTTTATTGTTGCCACAAATATCTAATTGAATTATTGAATAAAAATGATATTGTTGGTAGCACCTGTCAGAACAATGTATACCTAGTACTTTTCTTCTTCAAATATTTTAAAGAAGATTCCAATAAAGGTTGATGTACCTTTTCTTTGCTTCCAGCACTTCCAACAACATAACAACCCATCAATTTGGCCAATTTCCCAACGAGTTGGCCAACTGCACCAAATGCTGGTGAGACAAAAACATATTCTCCTTTCTTTGGTGAGCAAAGTTCATAGAAACCAGCATAAGCAGTCATACCAGGCATATCTATGTGCAAAAGTAAATCCAATTAAATGGAGCATTTACTATGTCAATGGTTTTTTAAAAAAGAAAATATCTATAGTTGCTAGTATGCAGAGGAGGAGATGGTGTAGAGGACAGAAAAGAGTGACATAAACAAGATAGATTATGTAGTATAAATGAATAATTACACTGGAGAGTATCAAATTCATCTTTAATCCGGAGTCCCATGAATTGTATATTCCAATCATATAAAAGATTATGAAGTAAAATCCTTTTTATTTTGTTTCTTTAATTTTCTTGAAAATCAAATCCATCTTATAAAATTTTTTCCCAATTGATGAGCAAATTACTTACCAAGAAGTCCAGTATAGTAGGGAAGGGGCACATCAGTGTGCTGGATTTTAAAGAGGCTTTCAGTCATTGTGATGAGGCTGTATTCTTCCCATTTGGTTACCCCCCAAACGAAATCTCCTTTCTTGAAGTCCGGGTGCCCAGATTCCAAAACTTAAGCCACTCCATACCCAACTATTGGCTACATGTTTCACCAAAAAAATAGGTTCATTTGTGAAAGCAAAAACTATGATAGCAATTCACTTTATTTCAAATTTAACCATTTCATGGTTATTAAATACAGCAAATTTAAAGGTGTGTCCATTGCCACGGCAAGCAAGAGAGTTATACAGCATATATGCAAGAGAAAGAGAGTGAGTCAGTGAGCTATGAGCATGAGCTTACTGAATGGGGAGCAAAGGAGTAAAAAAGGCGATCTGGGATTTTAGGCTTAATGCCTCGCATGTAAGGATCACAGGACAAGTAAAGGTTCTTCACCAACACTTCTTTTGTACCCTCTGGCACCTTCAAGCTTATGCTACTTGTGTTGAAGTACATGTCCGTTTCTTTGGGATTTCCATCTATGTAGTCTCTAGCTAGCACCTGTTTGTTTCTCACTTCTTCACCATCACCTGCCATTGCTAAAACCTTTCCCTCTCTTTTTCTATAGCCTGTTGCACTGCAAATAATAAAAGAGAAGCAATTTTTTATAGGCAAGATAGTGATCGTTATCAGGTTTGCAATGAGCTACAAATTTGACTACTATTCATCAAGAAAGAAACATAGATATAGTGACAATCATATATAGTTTAATAAGAATATTTGATGTGAAGTTCTGACTTCTACACATGATATTCTTTTTGTACAAGACTCTCCAAATAGCATTAAATTGTTCAAAATTGACGGTTTGATTGTAAAACAAAATTTTCCAAGTGCTTTCGTGTCAAAGCGGGATGATAAAATCGTACGCAGTTTATAGAGATTCTAGGAACACAATAAGAGAAGGGATGCGCCAGTTCAAGGCCTTGACCCAAAGCCCACATTTTTTAATGGTTTTTTTTTTTTTTTAAATGAAAATTTTAATGGCTTTACTCCTTTATATAAAGGCACAAAATTGTGGAATAATGCTAAAAATATTACAAATTTATGCATATAAAGCTCACAAATTAATCCATTTAAATTAACTTTCACTTTATTAGTATGAATTAAATTTGTTTAATTGATATTTAAATATTAAAGACCCCAATAATATTTTTTGCCTTAGCCCCAAATTATATGGTGTCAACCTTGGGGGAACTTGAAATCACCTAGCAATTACAGTTATAGAACCATTGTTGTTTGACAAATAAGGGCCTGCCATCCCCCCCAAATTATAAAATAAAGAAAAATTAATGGCATATAAATTTTTTTATTTTTTATACAAGATTGAAATTCTACTCTATCATAATCTAAGTGTATATGTATGTAAAGATTTCTCCTAAAGACTTAAACCCTAACCCTTGTCTCCCACACCCTACAAGCACATAAACTTATGGAATGACCATCGCACCAAGGATGTGTGGTGATATTTTAAGAAAAATGGGGTTGGTTCTTGGTGAGTCAGTAATAATTTTTTTTTTTTTTTTTTTTTTGTCTTTTTATTTAAGAAATAGCTTAAAACTTGAATTCTTTTCATCTACTTTTCTTATCTATTTCATGGAGTGATCCACAACTTTTTTTTTTTTTTTGCTTAGGTTTGTGATTTGTGTCTAAGCATTGATCACTATGGTGTTAGGCTTACTAAATAGACCTTCAGTGAGTATTGAAAATTAAGTAAATAGCTTAGATTTTCTGGGATATATATATATATATATATGTGTGTGTGTGTGTGTGTGAGGGGGTGGGGGTGGAGGTGGGGAATGGGGAATTCTTAGGTACTCTCGAAACATGGAGAAATTATGCTCCTTTCCTCTCACATTCATAGTGAACCTCACCATAAATGTAAGAGGCAGGGACGACCATAGAATTTTAAGCTAGCGAGGGCCGAAGTATAAAGAAAAAAAAAAACTCTAAATCGGTGTTCATATAGTATTACAAAATTATAGATACACAAAATCGTTGTTTCTAAATACATTAAGATGCAATCTTTTTAAAATATATATATATATATACATATATATATATATATTTTAATACCAGGCTGACTAGAATTTTTATTTTTTTTATTTGGTTGAAGTTAGAGCATTCACAACGGTATTGCTAAACATTTTAACTTTTAGTACCTTAAAAAGCTACTTTATCTAATTTATCACCTCACTTTACAATACAACCAATACCAAATGTTCTATATTTTTTATTACTTCATAAAAAATAATATAAACAACTAATTAAAATAATAAAGGAAGAGTTAGAATTTGAGTTTTTTTAATCAAAGGAAGAGATATAATATTAATAAAACATTATATTTTATTTTTAACAACTTGCTACAGTCGACTGATATTTATACCAGTTTACTGTAGTTGCAAAAAATGGAGAATTCTTAGGTACTCCCGAAGCATGGAGAAATGATGCTCATTTCCTCTCACATTCATAGTGAATGTGAGAGGTAGGGACGACCATAGAATTTTAAGATAGCGGGGGCCGAAGTATAAAGAAAAAAAAAACTCTAAATCGGTGTTCATATAGTATTAAAAAATTATAGATACACAAAATCGTTGTTTCTAAATACATTAAGATGCAATCTTTTTAAAATATATATACACACACACACACACACACACACACACATATATATATATATATATATTTTAATACCAGGCTAACTAGAATTTTTATTTTTTTTATTTGGTTGAAGTTAGAGCATTCACAATGGTATTGCTAAACATTTTAGCTTTTAGTACCTTAAAAAGCTACTTTATCTATTTTATCACCTCAGTTTACAATACAACCAATATCAAATGTTCTATATTTTTTTATTACTTCATAAAAAATAATATAAACAACTCATTAAAATAATAAATGAAGAGTTAGAATTTGAGTTTTTTTAATCAAAGGAAGAGATATAATCTTAATAAAACATTATATTTTATTTTTAACAACTTGCTATAGTCGACTGATATTTATACCAGTTTACTGTAGTTGCAAAAAATTTAGCTTTAGCTTCTCCAATAACATATGATTTTTTGGTTCTTTGGTGATAAAATAGGTTTTTTTTTTTTTTTGGCTAAAATACAATCACCATTGTAAATGTTTTTGTTAAGTTTTTAGGTTGGATAGTTGTTATTTTGATGACATTAGTTAGGCTTATTGAGGAAAATGAGAGTTTTAAGGTTTTGTAAGGGAGTCCAACTACAAAATAAAATATATAATAACTTTTTTAAAAAAAAAATTGGACCCAGGGGGGACTCGGGCCCCCACCTAGGTCTGTCCCTGATGAGAGGAGGAAGCATCATTTTTCATGCTTCGGGAGTACCTAAGAATTACTTATGTGTGTGGGTGAGAGGATTGTGCACTTTATTTTTATTTATTTATTATTCTATCTAATAGGCCAAGAATGTATTGACCCCTTGTGATATATTAATTGATTAATTTTCCAAGTTTATTAATTAATCAAATTAACATGCAATGTACATGATAGCAGAACAAATCACCAAATAACTAAGTATGCAGCGAAAATTAAACTGACACGGTTATTTGTTTACGAATGGGGAAAACCTGCACGGAAAAAACCCCACTAGGTGATTTTAAGGTCACCACTCCCGAGAATCCACTATTATCAAAACAAACGGTTACAAGTAAATGAATTCCAGTACCTTATACCAACCTACAGTTGAACCCTTACCCCAATACCCAATTGGACTTGTTCTGTAGTGACAATCTCTCCTTTTCAATGCATGGCACCCAGTACGTGACAACCAATAGATGCGTGGATCTCAGTATGCGACTTGATCGCCAACTTGAGAAAGATGTTGGCTGCAAAGTTCTTCAGTTCATTTAAACAATAAAAATTAAGAAGTTCCTTGGTCACAAAACCCTACGGTGTACAAACACAGCAATTTCTTCAAGAGAAAGATGAACTAGGGCAAATTCTGTCTCCAGTCACAATTTGCATGAATAAGACTTTGCTCTATATTTGTGCAACTATGCAACCTTTGACGGCCCTCAAAATAATTCTTATATATGTTTAAGGTTGTGGGAAAAGAAACCTTAAACATAAACTCACAAATTGAATGAAAAACAGCTTTGAAAAACTAAGTTTCATAAACCTCGATAAATAGCCATCTATCGAGTTAGCTATTGAGCCACAGGCTTCAACAGCTTTTAAATCTCGATAGATGCTAGCTGTCGAGTTTTGAAATCAAGCACTTCATTACTTGATTTTTGGACAGACTTGCATGGTTTTAACACTTGAACTTGAAATCTTGTTTCTTGAAGCATTAAACACATCTTAGATCTACCCAATTACACGTAAAGTGCGTTTTGTCAAAAGATTAGCCAATTACAAAAAATAGTGATGTTAGGACATATGTGATTCACTTGTTAAAAACATATGTCACTATTATATGTAATTGGCTAATCCTTTGACAAAACACATTTTACTTGTAATTGGATAGATCTAGGATGTTTTTAATACTTCAAGAAATAAGGTTTCAAAATCAAGTGTTGAAGTCATCAAGTCTGTCCAAGAAACAAGCTGAGAAGTGCAAGTTCATTAAAGCTCGACAGCTGTCTCGACACTTGCATCCATTGAGCTTAAAAGAGTTGTTCAGCCCCGAGGCTCGACAACAGCTCGACAGATAGGATATCTATCGAGATTTATGAAAAACAGAATTCCAGTTCTATTTTGACTCTAATCTGGGATTATGTGTTTGAGCTTTCTTTTTTCACAACTCTAGACATACAAAAGGATTATTTTAAGGGCCGTCAAAGTGTGAACAAGTTGCACAAGTGTTGAGCAAAGATTGTTCAAGCAATTTGTAACCAAAGACAAAGTTTTGCCTTAGTTCATCATTCTTGTGAAGAAGTTGCTGTGTATGTGCACCGTAGGGTTTTGTGACCAAGCATCTTCTTGATCTTCATCGTTGGGATGAACTGAAGAACTTTGCAGCCAATAACCTTCTCTTAGTTGGTGATTGAAGTCGTGTACTGAGATCCGCACATTGGTTAGTCACGTACTTGGGAGCCGTGCATCGAAATGAGAAACTGTCATTACAGAACAAGTCTAATTGGGTATTGGGGTAAGGGTTCAACTGTAGGTTGGTAAGGTACTTGGGATTCCTTTACTTGTAACCGCTTGTTGTGATAATAGTGGAGTTTCGGGAGTGATAACCTGAAAATCACCCGATGGGGTTTTTGCCGTTAGGTTTTCCCCATTCGTAAACAAATCACTGTATTATTTACTTTCCGCTACATATTTAGTTTATTGGTGATTTGTTTGTGCTACCACGCTCATTGCATGTTAATTTGATTAATTAATTAAATTTGACTAATTAATCAATTAATCAATCACAATGGGTCAATTCGTTTTTGGCCTTTCAAGTGATATATGTTTTTAACATTGAATCACATATGTCCTAACACTGTCAAACCAATAAGGAAGATTTATTCAATGGTAAGTAGTGAGGTTGCACACTAGTTAACTTTAGCTGATTATCGATAACCACTCAACATGGTCTAATGGTACCTCTGGGTTAAAGGGAAGGGGATAGGTTACGGGATGGTTAGTAGAGGCAGCATTCTAAACACCCTAAGAAAAAAATAAAATAAAAAATTGATCATTCTCTTTTTTGAAAAGAAGCTCACTAGCTTACTGATAGACTGATTAGGATCAGATAATATTTTCAATAACAAGATACTTACGAAAACGTCATTAGCTCATTATCTTTTTGCCGACCAATACCAGGAAATGGTAACATTGTTTTGAATATTGACTGTTTCAACCAACTTAGACGAAAAAGGATTGGCACAGCCGCGAGTGCCACTAGTAATTTGTTCAAACTCGTCAGATCTTACCTCATCATATATGTAATCTTCAGGCAATTATTGAGCATATCCAGAAGATCAAAGTCAACAATGTTTAGTACTCCTCCCTCCAATAAATGTGAGACTCATTTTTACATGTGGGTTTTTATTTTTATGATTTCGGGGTTAAAGCTTACGAAAAAGTATTTCATATCATACTTATTAGATTTTGATACTAATAATATGGTATCATTTGATATCAAATACTTTTTTTTTTAAGATATGGAGATTTAAAGCATTGATGTATCTATCAGAAATAATTAGAGGTGTGAACTAGTTAAACTACAAAGTTATTATTAGAATGTCTCTATTTTCATAACCCTACTATTTCTCAAACTCTATACCAGCAATAGTAGGAATGGCCTTCATGCCCAAATTTAAGAAGGAAAAAATAAAATTAAAAATTGTACTTTGGTTATGTAATGTATTATAAATCTAATTTAAAACACTAGTATTACTATTTTCATGTGTGTTCTAATAAGTATTACTGTTTGCTAAAAAAAAAATGAAATGTTTATCCCACATTGATTGTGTGTGTTTTGTGTCCGTTGTCTGTAAACCCAGTCTACAACTACAAATGTTAGAACCTTTTGCAGTTGTACTCTGGTTATGTAATGTATTATAAATCGGTTCAAAACACTAGTATTATTATTTTCGTATGTATTTTAATAAGTATTACTGTTTACTAAAAAAAAATGGTAGTCATTTGGATAATTTTTTTTAATTGAGTGATAATCATGTTACAACTCATCTAACTTTAACTAATGTTACATATGTAATAAATTTTTATTAAATTAATATTTTGACTGCTTGTATTGGATTGCATGTTATCTACTTTATTAACGCATATGCCAAAATTTGTGGTAATTGTATAATATATATTATATTAAAGTCGAAACACAGTTAGAATTCACTATAAATTCTAATTGTTATCTAATTTTGCGCTGCTTGTCCAGATCATGAATCATGATTCAAAACTTTTTTAAAATAACAAATACCTTAAGAATATTGGTATTTAATATACTCCAATCCTACTAACATTTACTATTATTGGAACCCATCACATTTAATATATTATAATCATTTATTTATGGGTCATGTTAATGGATGCTTTTATGGAAATTGTTAAAATAAACTATAATAGAAAAGTTTTAACATCACTTTCATAAATAATATAAAAAGCTATCTACATCTATTATTTTATCATTCTCTTGATAAAATATTACTAAAAATAGTTTCTAAACCAATACCCTAAAAACATTGATTAACATTTCCCTTTATTTATTTACCTAGCCATGTTGTATAAAGAAATATGATTGGTCAACTAAATACAATGAGACTTTCCGCTTCAAAAAGTATAGCGCCAACCATCATCAATGACGTTTTTCATTTTTTTTTTTTTTCTTTGAAACCACCAATGAGGCAATGACTTATGTGACACAATAACATGAACATTTAGTTTTAATTAAAAAAACACACTTATACAGAATAAAACATTAAGAATATGTGTACTACAAATAGGACCTCTGTTCACAAATTTCAGTCTTTCACCACCACTACACAACCATTTCAGAGGAAAAAAATATCGAAACACAAACCCACGTAGAGACATAGAGGCAATGGCTGCTAGTGTTGGAAAGGAAGTGAGCAACAAGCAGCTGATATTGAAGGACTATGTCACCGGTGCTCCCAAAGAATCAGACATGTACGTTAAAACTAGTACTATCAAATTGGAGATCCCAAATGGATCAAAAGCAGTTCTGTTGAAGAACCTCTACTTATCATGTGATCCCGTTATGCGGATTCGCATGAATAGAGCTGAAGATTCGATCTTCACTTCCTACACCCCTGGCTTGGTAAGTCTCTATTATCGTGTAAACATATATAGTAATACACAACAATTTTTATAACAGTTGAATTAGTAAGTTTTTATTGATTCTTATTTGGGCCTATCACAATTTGACTCATCAACAATAGTGAATTATTTTTTGTGAAATATTTTGTGACTCTCTAGATTATATATATTTTTATCATTTTGTATTAGGATGTAGATATGACTATTAATGCAAATTGATCGGTAATAAGTTTTGAGTTTTGACCTAGCAATTGTGAATTGGTGCAAACATGCAGGCATTATCTGGGCACGGAGTGGCTAAGGTTTTGGATTCCAAGCATCCAGAGTACAAGGAAGGTGACTTCGTTTGGGGACCAGCAGTATGGGAAGAGTACAGCCTAGTTGAGGAACCTAACCTTACCAAAATTCACCATACAGATGTACCACTTTCCTATTATACTGGAATTCTTGGTCAGTTATTTGGTTTAGTGGTCATTAGTTTTGCTTCTCACTATATATATTTAACTTTTCCATTCAACTATGGCTATAAAATCTTCCACAATATTCCATAATTTGGTGAGATGACAAATTGTTATTTGGCAACTTTTATAATTGCGAGTGCTCCTTTTTCTTTAGTGAGTGGTTTTCACTTTTTGGATCATCATATGTGTTTGTATTGTTACTGTTACTTGTACTCATTACGAGGATACTTTTTGATTAAGGATTCTAATGATCAAGATTTAGATTAAATATTATAAATATAAGATATATCTGAACCATATATACACCCTTAAATATAAGAAATAAAATCTTATCCGTATTATATTTTTCTTTTTCTTTGATCTGAAGATAATTTTTTTTTTTTTTTCATATAATATAAACGATTGACAAATTAGATTCATGCTGATTTTTTTTTTTTTTTTTTTGGGGTTCCCCTCCATATTTTGAATGTGTTCATTTATAGGTTATCCTGGTATAACAGCATATGCTGGTTTCTACGAAATTTGTTCTCCTAAGAAAGGAGAATATGTCTTCGTTTCATCTGCTTCCGGCGCAGTTGGTCAGCTCGTTGGACAATTCGCAAAGTTGACAGGTTGCTATGTGGTTGGAAGTGCAGGAAGTCAACAAAAGGTCTACTAACCTTTTTTTTTTTTTTTTAATTAAAAAAGATCAAGTAACTTATTATATTGTATTGATAACATATAATAAACTCTGCAACCTCATGTTTCAATTATATTTTTTTTTCTATATTTCTTTTGTGTTTTTAGAAATTAAATATCTCATCCTTTTTGTTTTGTTTTTATTTTTTATAACAATATTGGCATATATTATTTTAGTGATTAATTAATTTTAAAATCCTTATTCCTCAAAAAAAAAAAAAAAAAAAAAGTAATATCAGGATAATTCCTTTAGTTATATAATTTCTAGGGAATCTTTTTATTGCGTAGCTCCTTAGAAATTAGTACTGATCAATTGCTTTCCCTCTGACCACTGTATGCTTTTAAATTGTTCATGGCATATACATGTGTAATAAATAACAAGTGATGTCAAGGTATTAGAATTTTATTATAAGAACATTATAAATTGGTATATTAGTTTATAAATTCAAAGCAAAATTTAATTGAAAATTGACGAATTTTATTATAAGAACATTATAAATTGATATATTAGTTTATAAAGTCAAAGCAAACGTTAATTGAAAATTGACGTGACAGTGACAATTTAACTACTAATGTATCACCATTTTAATTTGTCTTTTTTTTTTAATAATTTTTTTTTGAAACCGTTTACACTAGTCATCAAGTATTGAAACTTGTAATACTTTTATTATTTTTCATTTATATATTGAACTAACATTATGAGAATTTAGAACTATTTGAATTTTTTACTATATATCGACTTTGTGTAGTCACCATCTAATTTTTCATATCTACTTCTCTCTTTGAGAGCAAGTGGCATGAAATACGCATGTCTCTACTGATGTTCTGGAAATAGTGTACATATGAAATTATTACTTTCCTGTTTTTTGTTTCTTGGTAAAGGAGAGATGATGCTAATTGCATATATAACCTCTGCTAAATGAATACTTATTTATTGTCTTCAATCAGGTTGATTTATTGAAGAACAAGTTTGGGTTCGATGAGGCTTTCAATTATAAAGAGGAGCATGATTTGAATGCTGCTTTGAAAAGGTCAGTATTTGCTACTGTGTCACACATGTGGTACCAATCTAACATGTCACCATAAGCTTTTAAAGCTCACTTTTTTCTACATGATATATATATTCTAATTTTTCTCTTTAATGTAACAAAATAGGGTTAAACTACATAAAATCATAGTTGTTTGGTATAAAGTGATCCAATACTAAACGAATTTTATCTTCTCTAAATAAATTTATTTAAATTAGGTAAATTATTTTTCACAGATTGAGTAATCTAACTTTTTAGTTATTAATACAATACACATTACTATTGGTTTCTCTTTTGGCATGGCAGGTATTTCCCGAATGGTATTGACATTTACTTTGAGAACGTAGGAGGGAAAATGCTTGATGCAGTTCTTCTAAACATGAGAGACCACGGGCGCATAGCTGGATGTGGAATGACCTCAACCTACAATCTTGATGAGCCTGAAGGGATTAAAAATTTGATGTTTATCATATACAAGCGAATTCGTATGGAAGGATTTTCAGCTATTGAATACTATCACCTCTATCCCAAGTTCCTAGACCACATATTGCCATACATTAGAGAATCAAAGATTGTTTATGTGGAAGACTTAGCTGAAGGCCTTGAGAATGGGGCAGCAGCTCTCCTAGGACTCTTTAGTGGCCGCAATGTTGGAAAACAAGTACTTGTAGTTGCTCATGAATAAGAGCACATTTGGTACAGTAAATGAATTGGAATAAAATCCTATGCATGTATTTGACAATTGGTTAATTTTGTATCCCAATCTCCTATATATACATTTAAAGAAGATTAATAAATGAGATGTTATTTTTTAAGGATTTTTTATTTTTATAATTATTATATGCAAAGAGGGGTTTGTATTTATTGAGATATATTAATTCTTAATATTATTCTACATATATTAACGAATAGTTATTGTTATTCCCTTGGAGAGATACAACTATTCATTGGTTTAATAGCATTCACACTAGCTCCAAAGGAGTTTTTGGACTGAAATGATAGAAGTATATTAATCAAAAGAAAATACAAAAGAAAGCCTGGCCTAGGAGTTTTACAGTATTGAAATTGGCCCAAAGAACAATGGACCTATTATTGCAGAAGCACCAAAACTTAAAAAAGAAAAAAGGAAAAAAAAAAAAGTTATATTCGTAAACAAATATTTCATCTGTGGGGGAGGGACTTGGCAAGTCTTTGATATTCTTCAAGCAACGAGTCTGCCTGCTTAAAAATCTCATTCGGATGGGTTTGAACATGCTTAAACTGGAAGCGGTTATGAGCGTTCCACAAAGACCACGACATTATAGCCCATAGCTCGAGTTATTTTCTATCAAGCCTCTATATCATATGACGTGTAAGCATGAAGAAATTCTCGGCCAAGAACTGCTCTTTTGCAGCTTACCCCGAACCAAAGCCCAGATGTTACTGGCAAACGGGCACTCCTGTTGTTTCATCCTGTTGGCTGCAAAAGGAGCACTTAGGATCGATCTGCACATTCCACCGGGCAAGGTTGGATTTTGGATTTTGTAGGTAGAACATTGCAGCAAGCTCTCGACATAAATGTTCGAACCTTCGGAAGGACGTTTAGGGACCATAATCTCTTCCACAGGCTTTGATCTTGTGCAGCGGAGGAGTGCTCCTCAGAGGGAGGATGGCTGAACCGGTGAGCCACTTGATATGTAGTCTTCATCGTAAACTCCCAGGGCTTATTTTCCTTCCACGTCAACTTATCTCTTGTGCTCAATGTGCCCACCTTAATCCTCAAAATATCTTCCACTGTGGCTTGAGTGAAGGTAGTAGTGAGGATGCTTCAATCCCACTGGTGGGTCACCTTGCTGATCAAGTCGCAGACTCTCAAGTCTTTGTCAGCCCCATCATGGAAATGTGGGGGGTGTGGTAGCCACTTATGAGAGCTGATACTAATGGATCTCCCATCACCCACTTCCCATACGGACCCTTCCATAATCATGTCACGAGCTTGCAATAGGCTCCTCCAAACAAAAGATGGATTCGAGCCTAGGTTAGCCTCCATAAAGGAGCAATGGAGAAAGCACCTTGCCTTATACACTAGGTAGAACAGTGAAAGTGTCTCCTTAATAAGCCCTCAACTTACCTTAATTAATCTAATAAATATTCTTCTCGTTTTGAGTTTTACTAAATTGAAACTCTATCTTCTCTATTTTAACTAATTTATTATTCAAATGCAAGACTATTTATTTATTTATTTAATATATATATATATATATATATAATATTATTTTCTCTCTCTTCAAACATAAATAAATAAACATTATAATCTACTCTCCACCTTACCTTTCACAACAATAACACCTTATTCCTCGCAATAACACCTTTAACTTGAGCTAATGGGAAAGTGGAAACCATGAAAATGTTCTAATTTAATTGTTTACAAGTTTCTTTTAAAGGAAAATATTTTTTCAAAATAAACTAACTAATATTAATTAAAAAAAATGAGAAAACAAAAAATGATAATAGAAAGACAAAGATGACTTGATTCAAAGTGTTAGTGAGCCTAAAAAGGAAAGAAAAGAGAAAAGAAAGAGACCTTTTTTTTAGATAAAGTTTCAAATTATGACATCTGCTCCTAATAATAGCTCTTTATCATTAGACCAAGATACTAATCAATTTTTTGTGTAAGCGGGCATTGAACTCTAGATCTCTTATTCAACCATCGGGAACTTTACCAATTGAGCTAACTAGAACCCATAGACACACATGATTTAAAGAAATTTAAATTGACATGTGGGCTCTTATTCTTGATCCCAAGAGAGGAAAAACATAATTTAGCCCTTTTACAATGCAAAGGGATGCAATCTTATTTGATCACGCAAATACTTATTTGATATGTACAAAAATCATATATGTGTGTGTATGTGTGTGTAATAAAAATCGGGCTTAGAAGTCGTGGTTGAGCCAAGTGGCTTATCAATTTTTTTATAGATAAAATAAGTGTTTTATCAAAAACAAGCCACATGCATCTAAGTTTTAGTTGATAGAGATGACAATAACTTATTTATTATTATCAATTTCTTTAGATAAAGTAGGAATAAGTGTTTTAACAAAACATGCAATATATGCATTTTAGATAAAAATAACAATGGATGTTTTAACAAAACATGCAACATGCATCTAAGTTTCACCTGATAGAAACAACAACTTATTTGTTTTTATCAATTTATTTAGATAAAGTAACATTAAGTGTTTGAACAAAACATGCAACATGCATGTTTGGAGTTGTAGAATAATAGCAGTTTGGAGTCTTTGAACCTTAAATCTCAAGTACTAAAAAAAAGGATAAATTGCAAATTACATCCCTAAAGTTTGGGGGTGTTTGAATTTTATATCCTAAAATTTTAAAATTTGGAATTTGCCCCTTGAAGTTTAGGAGTATTTGGATTTACACCATGATATTTTAGAATTTGGATTTTACTCCCTAAAGTATGGAAGTATTTGGATTTTACACTCTTTGGATTTTAAATCCTGACGTTTCAGAGTTTGGATTTTACTCCTTTAAGTTTGGGAGTGTTTGGATGTTACACTCCCAAATTCTAAAAGTTTAGAGTGTAAAATCCAAATATCCCCCAACTTTAGAGAGTAAAATCCAAATACACTTAAAAGTTAGGGGGTAAAATCCAAATTTTGAAATGTTGAAATGTAAAATCTAAACACTATCAAATTTCAGATGGTAAATTTCAAATTCTAAAACTTCAGAGTATAAAAATTAAAATCAAAACATCCCCAAATTTTAAAGGTATAATTTTTAATTTACTCAAAAAAAAAAAAATCAATTGTACTATATTCATGTGTATAATCTACATTTTAACGTTGTAATTAGAACCCATATCAATTTGTAATTGACGTAAATTGTAGCAGTGGAGAATTTCAAGTCCATGTTTTACAAGCGTTGATTCTTTTTACTATTCGCAGTTTGGAGCAATTATAGTGATCATAAAAAAAAAAAAAAAAAAAAAAAAAAAAGGCAAGAATAGCGTAAGCAATTACGCGCAGCTGTGAATACTATATAACTATATATTCTTACCAAAAAAAATACTATATATTTGCTTTGCACCCCGGACACGTCAGCCGTGAAGTATGGAACTCAATTTGGAAATTATTTCATTTCTCCCATCCAAATGTGCTCTATAAATAGTACTTTGTAATCCGCAGAGAAGAACCATTGCACATAAAATATTGACACAAAAAGTTTTACAGCCAATATGAACAAATGCCCTTTTTAAGTAAAATATATAACGTTTTCATCTATTTTTCAAACTAATTAGGAAAATGTCCTTTTTTTTTTAACTAAAAATCGAGTTCAATTTAAAACTCGATTTTTGAACAATCGAATTATAACAAATTAAAAATTAAAAAATAAAAATAAAAATAAAATATTGAAACTTGAGTTTTATGAACTCGAGTTCTATGCAATTTTTTAAAACCTTATAGTTGCACTTTAAAACATGCAAGTTTTTTTTTTTTTTTTTTTTTTTTTTTTTTTTTTTTTTTTAAGTTTGATCACTCCATAGGGAGCCCTTCCATGCAATTTATTAAAGTCCTATAGTAGCATTTTAAAACATGCAAGTTTTTTTTAAGTTTGATCGCTCCATAGGGAGCCCTATAGTGGCATTTTAAAACCCTATTGTGGCATTTTAAAACATGCAAGTTTTTTTAAGTTTGATTGCTCCATAGGGAGCCCTATAGTGGCGTTTTAAATCCCTATAGTAGCGTTTTTTATGGAACTCAGGCTCCATAAACTCAAGTTCCATGCAAATTATTTATTTATTTATTTTATTTTATTCATTGGTTTAATTGCATTCACACTAGCCTCAATGGAGTTTAACTAAATTGAAACTTTACCTTTCCTATTTTAACTTACTTATTATTTAAATGCACAACTTCTCTTAAAAGTTACCATGACTTTTGAGTGGAATTGTGATGTGTCTTTATGTTAGAACCAATTTCTCTCTCCCTTGTGTGCGTGTGTTTGTTTCTCAAAAAAAAAAAAAAAAAAAAGCATAACATCAGACCCTCTATTATTATTATTATTATTATTATTATTATACAAACATAATTAATAAACATTGTTATCTTCTCTCCACCTTATCTTTAACAGCAATAATATCTCTTCTTCTTCCCAATAACACCTTTAACTTGAGCTAATTGAAAACGACGGAAATGTTCTAACTTAATTGTTTACAAGTTTCTCTTAAAGAAAAATATTATAAAAAAAGAAAAAGAAAGAAATTAAAGTCACTTATTGTTTAAAAAAAGAAAAAGAAAAAGAAAAAGATAATAGAAAGACAAAGATGACTTGATTTAAAGTCTTGGCGAGCCTAAAAAGGAATGTAAGATAAATGAAAGTCACACATGATAAAAAGAAGTATAAATGATTTGTGGGTTCCCATTCTTGACTCCAAGAGAGTAATTAAAAACCGAATTTTGTTCTTTTAGTTTTACAATGCAAAGAGACAGTCTTATTCAATCACGCAAATACTTATTTGATATAAAATTAAATATAAGACTAATTTTCAAGCTACAATTTAACCAATGCTAAATTGTAACAAGTGCAATTATAAAAAATAATAGATATATATCATGGTCTGATGATAAAGAGTAATTATTAAAAGTAGATTATAAATTTAAAACTTTCTTTAAAAAATAAAATAACTTGCAAAAGTGATGTAGACTGATCTAATAATTTATTAGAATCGTAGCATTCTAGACCCAAAATCTGTGGTACCCCAAAAAAGAGAAAAAAAAAAGAAGGAAAAAAAAAAAAACCATTTAGCGTTAGATAATGCCATATTCATATATATAATCTACATTTTTAAAGTTGTAATTAGAACACCTAAAACTGTAGTAGTGGTGAAATTCTCACTTCTCAGGCTTCAAGTCCAAGGTACAAAGTGTTGACTATTCAAAGTTCAGAGCATTTATAGCGTAAGCAATTACGTGCACCTAAGAATATCTGAATATTATGCATTTGCTTTGCATCCCGGACACGTCAGCCGTCATGCATGGAACTCTCTCTGAAACGTATTTCATTTCTCTCTTCCAAATGTGCTATATAAATAGAACTTTGTGGTCCATAGAGAAGAACCATAACACATAAAAAACATTGACACAAAAAGTTCTAAATTTGATTCTTGAAGAGGATAGAGTGAGAGAGTGACAGAAAGTAGCAATGGTGAAGGTTGGAGATGAAGTGAGCAACAAACAAGTGATATTCAGAGACTATGTCATTGGTTCTCCTAAAGAATCAGACATGTACCTGACCACTGGGACCATTAAATTAAAGGTTCCTGAAGGTTCAAATGCAGTTTTGGTGAAGAACCTCTATTTGTCTTGTGATCCTACCATGCAATTCGATATGAGGAAAGCTATGGGTCCGTCTAGAAATCCTTACTACTCTCCTGGCTCCGTATGTCACTCTGAAGAATACTATAATTTTTTTTTTTAAGGAATACTATAAATTTTACTATATGACTGTATAAGATATGTCATGAATTAGTAAGACAATTATAATATGTTGACGTCTGAGTCTCTGACAAATTCATTGTCTTGTCTATTTGTAAACTTTTTATACTAAAATTTGTACTAGCTTTAGTAATTGTTTCATACCATGGTGTATACATGTGATACTGAACTTGTAATTTGTTTTCTAATTTTGGTGAAACCATATACATATGCAGCCAATTTTCGGGTATGGTGTGGCGAAAGTATTGGATTCTGGGCATCCAGAATTAAAGGCAGGGGACTTGGTTTGGGGGATCACAGGATGGGAAGAGTACAGTCTAATCACTAAAACAACTGATACTCTCATTAAAATCCAGCATACTGACGTACCTCTTTCTTATTATACTGGAATTCTCGGTAAGGTCTATTGTTAATGAAGCTAAAATTGATGTTAGAATTGGAATAAATTGATTGCGGTACACATATAGTAATGTGCATGCCCATTTACATCATATATTGTTAATTGCTTTAGTTTTAGAGATGTAACCTCTTACTGATAATTTTCTCCAAAACTACTACAAATTTCAGCAAATCAAGTTGAAATCTGTTTTGTCAATTATAGATATATACTTGAACCATAAAGTTAATTAAAGGAGTATAAATCAATGTTTAATTTCTTCGGTTTAATTTTTTTTCTTGGTCATGTTACTTCACTTTTGAATGAATTTCAATGCTCCATCTGAATTGAGGATTTTTTTTTTCTCCACAGGTATGCCTGGTATGACTGCATATGCTGGTTTCTATGAGGTTGGGACACCAAAGAAAGGAGAATATGTATTTGTTTCAGCAGCTTCTGGTGCAGTTGGCCAACTTATTGGACAGTTCGCAAAGTTGGAGGGTTGTTATGTGGTTGGAAGTGCTGGAAGTAAAGAAAAGGTATAGCACACAATCATTGCTATTTGAGATGTGTCGTATAGTATCTAGTTTCATTTTATATACTATATGTTATAATAATTCTGATTCTTTTCTGATTCTTTGATTCTTTCTTTCTTTTTTTTGTTATTTTGTGAATTGAAGAGTCTATCCTTCAAATGAACTCTTACTTTTTCTTCTGCATCAGGTTGATCTATTGAAGAATAAGCTTGGGTTTGATGAAGCTTTCAATTACAAAGAAGAGCATGACTTGAACGCAGCTTTGAAAAGGTAACTAAGATAACATAATTTGCATAGGATTTTTCAAGTTGAGCCTGGTTCATCCACAGTAATTCATTATCCAGTTGATTGGTTTAGTGAATGAACCAAAATGTGCCACATTAGTTGAAAAATCCAAAAACTCAAAATTTGGCCATGCCATTCAACATTCATACTCCCAATTCCTCCAACAGATATTATCTCTTTAGTTAATCTCTAGAGACTGGGTGGACACATTTCAACAGTGAAAAAATGCATCACTAACTTTATTGTTTTGTTTGCCATCTCTAGGTATTTCCCTTAAGGCATTGATGTTTACTTTGAGCATGTTGGGGGAAAAATGCTTGATGCTGTGCTCCTCAACATGAGACACCATGGTCGCATTGCTGTGTGTGGAATGATCTCACAATACAATCTTGACGAGCCTGAAGGTATCAAAAATTTGTTGCATATCGGATTCAAGTGGATCCAAATGAAAGGATATACACATCGCAATTATTATCACCTATACCCCAAGTTCTTAGACCTTGTGCTGCCTTACATTAGAGAAAAGAAGATGGTTTATGTGGAAGACATAGTTGAAGGCCTTGAGAGTGGTCCAGCTGCTCTTGTTGGACTTTTCAGTGGTCGCAATTTTGGAAAACAAGTCGTTGTTGTTGCTCGTGAATGATTCAATCATACATTGTATGAATGTAGCATGACCATTGTATCTAGCTACCATCCTAGTCTAAGTTGTGAAAGGCTTCTAGGTTTGAGGGTCAAGATCAGGTTAGTTTGTTGGGTTGTGGCTAGTGCCTATGGAGAATAGTTATGTCTATATGTATATATAGGATGAAAATAAAGAGAAATAGTCCATTGCTTAATAAATGCTAACATATGCGTGTGCATGTATTTTTTACATCTCTTGAATTTAAAATCATTTACAATTGTACTAAATATTAATGGAAATACTACTTGGTTATTGGTCATTGGCCATGTGATATAATGGCATTCTTCTCCATTCAATCTATGAGGTTAAATTCGGGGTTGAATTCCTTCAACTTACATTTAAAGAGAAAAAATAAGGAAGCCTTTGGCCAAGGAACTTGAGAACCATGTTCTTCATTCTTCCTTGCAGCTACAACACTGATAAAATCACAGCTTCAGCTATCACCATAGTAAAACAGACATGAATAGTTATTTGAATCATCACATGGTGGGTTGGATGAAGTTTCTTCCAAACTGATTTGGAGATAAACTCTATCCAATGAAAGAAAAGCCTCATATCTTATATCTCAATGATATGTCATGTTAGCTAAATCCTAAATGAATAAGAAATTGCAGAAATTATCCTTTTCTGTTTAAGGCCCATAAGAAGAAGCATGCTTGGTAAACTTCAAGCAGAAGAAAATGAATCTTTCAACCACTTGTCTGGAACTCAAAACAAGGGATGACTTGGAGAGAGAGAGAGAGAGGTCTTAAATCGTGGACCTAAATTAAGGAGATCATCAGAACTCCATATGTTTATATGAACCTGAAGATATATGACCACATATAAGACTTAAGCAAAAGGCATAAGCATCTACTTAGAGATATGAAACAACCTGAATGATGCTAATTCTTACTCAATGACAACGGTAAGCCAAATGCGTTGTCTTCTCCTCTCTACATCAATAAACACAAAAGTTATGAGGACAAAGACACCAAAGCATTAATGCCACACCACAAATTCTCTTCCTTTCCATCTATTCCAAGGAGTATACACTCATCACGTACAGGATTTACACAACACTATTATTCCTTTGAACCCAATAAGCCATTTGAGCCAACTTCAAACACTTCTTTGCAACCTAGAAGGCACTGCACACAAGTAATACTAGGCAGATAACTCAGTCCAACAACAGCAGAAGCAGATACAAAATACAAGGCAGAATTATTCGCGAGCAATTACAACTACTTGTTTTCCGATGTTGCGACCACTAAAGAGTCCAACCAAGGCAGCTGGACCACTCTCAAGGCCTTCAGCTATGTCTTCTACATATGCTATCTTCCCCTCTTTGATGTAAGGCAGCACAGTGTCTAAGAACTTGGGATAGAGGTGATAGTAATCACGAACTGTAAATCCTGTCATATGGATGCGTTTGTATATGAGACACATCAAATTTTTTACGCCTTCTGGTTGATCAAGATTATACTGTGAGATCATCCCACATACAGCAATGCGACCATGGACTTTCATGTTTAGGAGCACTGCATCAAGTGTTTCACCCCCAACATTCTCAAAGTAAATATCAATGCCCTCTGGGAAATACCTGAGGATGGACACAAACCAATAATGTGTTTCAAAGATCAAAATACTGATGTATGTTTCAAAGAATGAAGATAATATCACCAAGGCTCTAATGGATGGGTATCAATTACAGATTGATATTTTTTTATTAGACAGATACTAGATAATTTTTCAAATGTTGGTCACTATATTTCATATTCACAAACTAAAATCAGGTTTGTGGGCAGCAAAAAGAAAAACCGTGTCAAATGAGCAAAATTATCTGTACCAAACATGTTAAAAAATAAGTCATCTAAATCACTAGATTCACTTCATTGCCTACATCACAAAGAATTGATAGTGATTCCATCATGATGAATAGCTATTAAAAAGATTGAGGACCAACTACCACAATTAATGTTACAAAATAAAATGACGTACTTGAAACTCTACCATCTTTCTTTATTTTCACTTGCTTGATACTTCTATATTTAAGCCTTAGACCATACACCAAGGATTAACCCAACCTTAAAGCTGCTACGGGCAATGCCTAGAAGTTTCAATAAGCCAGTTGTTGATAATAAATGTGGTGTCATATCAAGTAATGGCCCTTCCAGTTTGTTAAAATAATGCTAAAAAAGAACAACCAAATTTGCCAAGGAAACTGTATTTGCTTCAACCTTCAGATTACAATTTTAAACTCCTATTATGCAAATGACATACTGACCTTTTCAAAGCAGCATCCAAGTCATGCTCTTCCTTATAATTGAAAGCATCATCAAATCCAAACTTATTTTTCAACAGATCAACCTAAGTCATCACAGAAGAAAGATGAGTTTTTCATATTTAAAAATAGTTTTTTTATTTTTATTTTATGTGAATGGTACATTCATCCCACCAGCCCCACTCCACAATCACAGAAGAAGAAAAGGAATGTTTTTAGGAAAGGTTTGTGGGGCATACTGTCCAAATTACTCACTGTGGAATTCAGATAAAGAGCAGCTTGTAGATAAAGAAGGGCCAGTGAGTACTAAAAAGTATATATCCAAATAGAATATACCTTTTCTTTACTTCCAGCACTTCCAACTACATAACAACCCAACAATTTTGCAAATTGTCCAACAAGCTGGCCAACAGCACCGGATGCTGCTGAAACGAAGACATATTCCCCTTTCTTAGGGGAACAAACTTCATGGAAACCAGCATAGGCGGTCATACCAGGCATACCTTTTTTAAAATGAAAAGGCAAAGTTAGAAGATTAGTGCACATTTACAGGGATAATTGATCAAGATGTCCACAAAATCAAAGGAGATCTTAAATTAATGAAACTACTCTTTGAGACATGCATATCTAAAGGGTATGTAGCATAATCACCTTTGTCTAAATCTCAAGTCAATCCAAACTTTACAGAATAAGCAAACAACATACCAAGAAGTCCTGTATAGTAGGAAAGGGGTACATCACTGTGAGTGATCTTTCTGAGGCCTTCGGTTACAGTGATTAGGCTATACTCTTCCCATCTAGCAGAGCCCCAAACTAAGTCACCTGCCTTGAAATCTGGATGCCCAGAATCCAAAACTTTAGCCACTCCATACCCGTTTATCGGCTGCAAGTTTTCAAAAAGAAAAGTTCACAACTGCAAGCTCAAACTTGTACACAACATAATTTTTAACAAGCAGTCACTCATGCATATATATTTATATATATATGTATGTATGTATGTATATCATTAATCTCTTTTAGTCGTACAAGAAGTTAGTTAATCTTTTAGTAGTTTCTAAAATGTTTAACAAGGTTATTCTTCTTCAAGCATTCTGCTTTCTTTCTTTTCTTTCATTTACCTACACAAGTACCAAAAATATTCTCTGCATTCATCGTCAACTATATCTTATGATTTTATTTACCAATAAAAGATTCTTTATTGTGATTCCAACTACACATATTCTAATACCATTAATTTCTAAATTAAATTTCCAAATTGAACAATTTTCCATAAATCACGATGAACAATATATATCTCTCATCATTTCATTTGCCAAAAAAAAAAAAGATTCATAATTGAGATCCCGCTACATACATTCTATTGTATTTTAATTTCTATACCCAATTGCAAAATTGAACAATTACCTAATTTTTCAACCATGAATCACCATGGACAATATATAAATTCTTAAGTTGGAACCCAAGATTTCCAATTTCCAAATAGGAAAAGACAAAGAACTCAAAATACCATCTTGCGATACTATCATATTATGGGCAATCTCCAGATTTGAAAGAACCCCACTTCAAATTAGTCAAAAACAGTAAAAATTATCAGAACCCCATATCCCATAGAGTAATTTTCTGGAGAACCAAACAGAAAAACTTACAGAACCAGGGGTGTAATTGGAGAATCCCTTAGGAACAACTCGTTGCATCAGGATACGCATAACAGGGTCACAGGACAAGTAGAGATTCTTCAAAAGAACACCATTGGAACCCTCTGGAACCTTCAATTTGATGGTACTTGTGGTCAAGTACATGTCTGATTCCTTAGGAAAACCAGTGAAATAGTCCTTGAATATCACTTGCTTGTTGCTCACTTCCTCTCCAACAACACTCGCCATTGCCACTATCACAAACTGCAATCACTCTCTCTTCTCGTTTGTGTGTGTGTGTGACATTCGTGTGGAACATATGAATTTGTACCGAGGACTACGTGGCAAGATGTTACTGTGTTTGTACCATTGTTAATTAATTACGTCACTGATGATTGTTGGGTGTGAGAGTCAGCAGTGACGATTCACGTTGGGGGATTTTACTATGTTGAAAACTGAACTTTTTTTTTTTTTTTTTTGGGTAGGTGTTGAAAACTGAACTGAACTTTCCTAGTCCTCCCAAGTCAATGTTGTTTATGCAAGAATCTTTTCAGACTAGAAGTACAATATTTATTGGTTTTTTAATCTTAATCCTGTCATTTTTTAAAAGAAACAAGAAACTAAATAATTGTTTTATTATTAATTATACCACATCTAAAATTGTAAATGAAATTTTAGGTATTAAAGTATTAAACGCATCAATTTGATACTACTTAGATATGAAACTGATCAGAGACGAACCCACTATTTGAAAATTTTAAATATTGTATAGGATGGCTCATATTTTAGAGTTTGAGTGTGAAATTGTTATAGTTGGCTCCCTCAAATTTTTGGATGGGTCCAAATAGCCTAAAAGAAACTAATCACCTAAGTTTTTCTTTGGTCCCTTAGGTCCTCCATAGTCCAAATACAGCACAACAAAAAAATCTCGTAATCTATCAAAAAAAATCCCCAAATCACCAATATCATAATTCAATAATTCATAACCAAAAAAATCTCATTGAAAAAAAAAAAAAAAAAAAAAAAAAAACTCCTTTATGGGAGTTACAACAATTTATATGACTTTTTAAATTTATTTATAAATTATGGGAAAGTGAATTACAATATTTAATTTTTTTTTTCAAAAGATAAAATGCAAAATTTTTTTAGAAACCAAGATGATGTAGCATTGCCAACTCTTAATATTAATATACTAATTCTTTTAAACCCTCAAACAAAGTTTTGAAAATCTTCGTTAGTGTGACTTTTAGTTGCATCCAAAAGTATAGGATTATCATATTGGCAAGTTGATCAACGTAATAAAATCAACATATTAATTCCAATTATCAAAAATCTGGAGATCCGAAATCCTCTTCTCTTCTTTTTTTTTTTTTTCTTCTTTTTCGAAAAGGGTTAGAAAATTATGTTGTAACTTTCAACTTTTTGGTTCATATTATTTCCTTCTTGACTTAAATATTTAGGAAATAAAGTGCAATTTTTTGTCTACCATCATTTATTATTATTAATTTTTTAATAAACCATGTCAATTGAAATTTTTTTGGTTCATGCTTTGGCTCCCCCTAGGTTCATATCCTGGTAATATTAGTTTACACTACCCTGCTTAGATATGAAACTGATATACAATTAAATTAGGTGCGTTGAAATATTAAAATTGCAAGTTAGGTCGGATAGCAATTAGAGTTTTTCTAAAACCGCCAAAACCTTATCCAATCCACCTATATATATATATATGTGTATGTGTATACGTATAAATAATCTTTTTAAAATATTTTTCTCATATTAAATTTAATTATTTTTTATAACTCTTTGATTTACAAATGTTAATATGAAAAATAAATGGTTTTTTCAATTTTTCAAAATATTCGTAAATATATACCGTTACATGGATGTTGTTCTAATAGCATTTTTTTTTTCTTTTTTTTTGTACAAAAAGGTTAAAATTTATTTATAGTTTAATACATACCTATGAGAAAATTGGTCAATTATTATGATATTTTCAATGGTTTATAGGATTTGGAGGAAATAAAACTTTTTAAATTTAACTGTAAGTTGTAAAATAGATTTAAAGTTTAATATATAACACATGCTAAAATTAACCTGCATAAACACCCAATTGCGGAATTGAAACAACCAAACTTTCAATGACTGCTCCATTTTTGGATGTTGGTGGGACAGCGGTTTAGAAAGTTGCCTTGTAATTATTGCAACCATGGCATGGCAAATTAGTTGAAAATTACAACTAACTTTTCTTAATCCTGTCCTTTTTAAAGGAAACTGAAAAAGTAAGTAAATGTTTTATTGTTAATTATAATGCACATCTAAAACTGTAAATGAAATTAAGGTTACCTTATCAATTTGATTTTACATTTATTAATGGTATTAATTTTTCTTAGAAGAATTAATGTTATTAATTTGGGTTGCTAAAATTTTCAAAACTAGGCATTAACCGGCACTATGTGAGGGTGCTTTCTATTTCTTTTCTTTTCTTTTCTTTTTTGGTAAGGATTTAAAATTTAAATACTAATTATTTTATTCATACTATAGTTAATTTATATAGATAACCGAAACAGTAAATCATGGCTATATATTAAAATAATTTACTATAAAACATTAATTATTTCCATTTGTAAAATAATTTATGTCTGTAGCATTACTTTTTTTATAAATAGAATTTTAAATTTCTTACCTTTTAGGGTAACAAAAATTTTGACTTTTAAAAAAATAACAATATAAATTACTGATAGCTTGATTTTTAAAGGGAGTATCAATGTAAAACTAATATTTAATTAAATTATAACTTATAAATCAAATAAACAAAAAATATATATTATTCTCTTTTTCAGAAAGCTTAAATTGTAATTTTGTTGAAGTATTATACTAATATCAATTTTTTTTTCTATGCTTATTATTATTATTGAGAAATATTTCTGTGCATAATTGAATCATAATAGCAAATTAGTCCATTAAATTATACTCCTTCTGTTCCACTTTTTTTGTCCTGTTTGAAAAGTCAAACTTTTTAAGGGAACATCATTTATTGTCTTGTCCACCTTTTAAAAATGTATAAGTTTCTAACACTACCCTTAAAAAAATTTATCAAAAAATTGAATTAGTAAATTAATAGAGATATAATAGGAACATTAGTAAATTAATGACTTTTATTTTTAGAAACAGGACAATATTTTGGGACATCTCAAAATGGAATAGAGGACAAAAAAAATGGGACGGAGGGAGTATATGATTACCTTTTTTCTTAGAAGAAAACTATATATAATTACCTAGAAGGTAAAATAAGGCAAATTTACATGAAGAGACATTAAAAGTGGAAAAAGGAGGACAATGAAATGAAATTTTGTGCCAACCTACCTCTACTTCCCAAAACAAATAATAAACCCAAAATAAATGAAAGACTTCCCAAAACAAATAATAAAACCAAAATAAATGAAAGTTTGAGTAGAACTAAGTATTAGTATTGTCTGACAATTTTTTATTTTTTATATATAGATACAATAAAATTTCAATTTATAGCATTCACTCCATGATGATTCTTCATTGTTATTGAGCTAAGATATCAACCAATATTTTATATAGGTGGAGTTAATTTGAACCTTAAATCTCTTATTTAATGACAATAGATCAATAGACTTTATCAGTTAAGCTAACCGGAACTCATATCTATTTAGAGATATGAGACAACCTAAACGATGCTAATAATTTTTGCTTAATGACAATAGTAAGTCAATTTCAAGTGTCTTCTCCTCTTCACAACACTAAAACAAGAGTCACAAGGGCAAATACCCCAAAGCATTTACTGCAACACCACAAAATCTCTTCCCTTCCATCTATTCCGAGGAGATTACACTCATCACAAACAGGAATTACAATCAATCATCAATATTTATATATAAAAGCAAAAATCTCATGTGAAAAAGTATGAGGTTCTGCCAAGTAGCACCTTCTTTTAGAATAGTCTCTCTATCTTCCACATTAAACGTTATCAATAAGTGCATTCAGCCAAAACAAAAAACAAAAAACTCTATCATTAAGTGAGACATTACTGATCCACTTCTATTTTCCCTTTATGTCTTTTAGCTAGCATACCTGATGCAATTACACAGTAACATAAACCCATGTCTCCTTTCACCTCTTGCTATTCTGTTACTTCTGTCTTTTCACTTTCCCATACATTTGGTCATGTCATGCATGTGGTTTTGTCTCAACCTTAAGGAATGAGTGCAGAAGATGAAAAGCCCTCAAATCCACCACGGACGTGCTCTCCACGCTTACAAAACTTATCTTTCACTCTCAAGCTTTGTTAATTTCTTCTCTCTTTGGATACTGTAAGTGCTTCACTCATACCTATTTTTGCTTTAATTTTAATGTATTTAATCTAATGGTATGCCAAATTGTGAGAAGCATAGATGGAGTTCTAGAATTATATAAATATTATATTATTGTTGTTTAAGTGTGTGTCTTTGCCTCCTTGACTTCATTTGTGCAGTGATGTTTAAGTGTGTGTCTCTGCCTTATTGACTTCATTTGTGGCTCCTTGACTAAAGGTTTATTTTTGGTTTTATATGTTTTTGGGTGTGTCTAATAAAAAACCAGAAAAAATCACTATTTCAAATGTTTGACATGAAAACAAACTTCTCTTACAGATTAGAAGCCCCATTTTGGTCTTTAAATGCTTCTTTAGCAACTTGAGAAAAAGGCTGTGTCTATGGCTTAGTGAAATAGCGGATGAAAACTAACGTCAAGATCATTGAAGCTAGGTAATTTTTTTTTTCCTCATATAATTCAAATTCTTTAATTTTTTAGACATAATTTTTTGTAGTTTTATTGTTTGATCGTAACTTCATATGGTTAAAGTATGTTTTTATGTGTAGCTTCAATTGTAATAGATTTTATGATTTGACTATAGAAGAAAAGAAATCCTGCTTAGCTGATGAGGAAGTTTGAGGAATAAGAATTGAAGCTTTTTCCTTTTTCTATTGTGTATTCTTTCGTGTATTGATCAACCAAATTGGACATATAATTGTAAACAATTAAAATTTAGGCTAAAAACATATTTTCTTCCCTACATTTTCACGTGATTTTCACTTTGGTCCCTATCTTTTTTTCCACCACTTTTAATCCCTATCCTGGAAAATGCGTCTCGTTTTTGTCACTGCCGTTACATCAAAGACAGAAAATGCACATGTGGCAAATGGCATAAGTTAAAAATATTAAAATAATGTCCACAATCTCCACGTGGCTTTTCCGCCCTTCAGTTAGTCACGTGACACGTATTCTTTCTAAACCAAAAAACCCCAAATCAACTAACAACTCCGTTTATCAAAAAAAAAAACTAACAACTTTACCCTAACCTCGCTCAAATCATCATAGTCCACAAAAAAACCCCAAATCAGCAAGCACAATCCCTAACCTTTTACCCAGATAGCTTCAGAGTGATTGTAGTAGCTCTATGTTTATGAAGGTTCTCTCTCTCTCTCTCTCTCTCTCTCTCTCTCTCTCTCTCTCTCTCTCTTGTATGAATGCTATTTTTAAGCGCTAGGTAATCGGTCTAGGTCTCAATCTCAGCTTTTATGTTTTGAGGATTTAGGAATTTTGAGATGTTGTGTTTTGTTCTTGCTCTGGGTTCTATCTCTATTTCTCTTTCTCACACACACACTCTCTCTCTCTTCCTGTCTCCCTTTATAGCTTTTGTTGTGGACATAATGTTTAACTGTGATAGTGGAATATTTTAGGGATTTGCATTGTTTAGTTGTTTGGCTGTTGTGTGTTACTTTTGTTTATAGCTTTTGGTATTTGCAATTGTGTTTGTTTTACTTTTGTTTATCAGGGGCCACAATATTGACTGTGATAGACAAGGGAATATTTTTGTTGGTATTTGCATTGTTTGTCTGTATTGTTTGTCACTATTGTTTATCAGGGGCCACTATATTGACTTTGATAAATCATGAAATCTTTGTGTTGGTATTTGCATTAATTGTCTGTATTGTATCTTGCTTTTCGAGAAGTGGTTGGGTCCATGTGTTCCCTTTGTCTGTATTGTATGTTTTTTAATTTGTTTATTAGTTTATTAGCCTAACAAAGTATTATTAATTTCAGAAGTGAATATCTGTTTTCATTTTGTTTTCTTTCTGTGACTTGCATGCAGGATGAATGAGTGTTTTACTCTGCATGTCCAGCATGGTGGGCATTTTACATGGGACCCTCAAGCATATGTGGGAGGGACAGTTGATATAGTGGAAAATTGTGATCTAGATAAGTGGTCAAAAGTAGAGATTGAGAGTATCTGTAGGGATTTTGGGTACACTGTAGTGGATAAGCTATGGTTTAAAATGTCTGGTGTGAACTTAAAGCAAACACATTTCCATGAGGTGGTTGATGATGATGCTGCTGTGTTCATGACTGACTTGGTGAAGGGATATGAGGACGTTTATGTCTTTGTGGAGCATCTAGTGAATGAACCAGTTGAGTTACCAGTGGAGGATTTAGAGCCCTTAGCTGTTAGACCACCTGGTAGTGAACCAGAAAGGGTAAATGCCTTAGAGGTTTTTGGTGGTGATCAACAAAATGAAGATGTGGTTTATTGTGTTAGCAGTAACAATGAGCTTCAGAGTGATCACTTTTATGAGTATGCTGAGTATGAAGAGGATAATGATAATGAGGATGATGATGGAGAGTACAAAGTTGATTTTTCACAATTTGGAGGCCATGATAATGCTAAAACAAATAATGTTGACTATGGTGAGCCGCATGATAATGTTGATGAAGAGTATAGACTCGATTTTTCAAAATTTAGAGGCCATGATAATGCTGAAACTACTAATGTTGACCATGGTGAGCCACATAAGGTAGATGCTAAGCAGGTTTAGGCTAGGAGGGTTGGCAAAGTACCAATTATTGATGACCAAGTTATAGAGAGAAGTGAGGCTGAGGGGAGTGACTTAGAAGAAAAGCCACAAATGCAACCGATGGACATTGGTGAAGATAGTACTGATAATTGGGACAATCAAGCTGAAGATGATGAGGTTGAACCAGGACAAATGGGTGGTGGTGTCATGAATTCTGACTATGAGAGTGGAGCTGCTTAGCCTTGATGAGATTTCATCAAGTAGTGAGCATTGTAATGCTTCAAGTGATGGTGAAACCCCTATTGCCGAGGTTGACAATTCTATTAGGAGGAGCAAATACCCAATCTTTAGGCTAGTGGCCAAAGCTGAGAACCTTAGGTTTAAGAAGGATATGCTGTTCCTCTCACCTAAACAATTTAAAGATGATATGACTAATTATGAAGTCTATGGTGGGTGGGGTATAAAATTTGTGAAAAATGACTTGGTGAGAGTGAGAGCCTGATGCTAGCCAATGTGCAAGTTTGTTGCTTACCTTGCAAAGGTGCCAAGAGAGAAGAGTTATAGATTGAAAACACTGAACATGGAACACACATGCACCAGAAGTTTTAGAAATCCAAGGTGCACAGCATCATACATTGGGAAGAACTTAATGAAGAGAGTTAGGAGACAGCCTGACATAAGGCTCAAGGACATTCAAGATGCTGTGAATGAGAAGTATATGGTTGAGGTAAGTGCAGGCAAGGCAAGTAGGGCTAAAGAGAAAACTCAAGAGGCTGTTAATGGGGCCCACATTACATAGTTCAACTAGCTATGAGAGTACTGTGATGAGTTGAGAATGTGCAGTCCTAGGAGCACAGTATTGATGAAGGTGCATACTTATAATGATGGTGATTTGGTAGCTGAGCATAACTTGGCAACTGGGCTGTCATATTTTGAAAGAATCTACATCTGCCTGAAGGGTTGCAAGAAGGACTTCTTGGCAGGGTGCAGGCCAATCATTGGTCTAGATGCATGCCATCTAAAGACCAAGACAGGTGGTCAGCTGATGTGTGATGTTGTAAGAGATCCCAATGATGAGTACTTCTCCTTCGCATATGCAGTAGTCGAGGCTGAAACCAAGGACTCTTGGACTTGGTTTCTTAATTTATTGCTTGCTAACATAGGAGATGGCAAAAGATGGGTGTTCATATCTGATTAGCAGAAGGTCTTGTTTCTTAATATTTATTGCTTGCTGAATTAATATTTATTGCTTTGCAGGGGTTAGCGAATGCCTTTGTTGACAATTGGCCACAATATGAGCATAGGATCTGCTGCAGACATTTATACAATAACTTGCGAAAGAATCTTCTCGCTGTCCTTATTAGAGACCTTTTTTGGAATGCAGCCAAGGTTACCTATCAAAAAGCATAGGAGAGGGCAATGAATAAGCTAAAGAAGGTGGATGAAGATGCATTCAAATGGCTACAGTCTCACTCAATAACTATCGGGGCTAAGAGCATGTTCAAAAGTGACGGCTAGAGTGACACAATCCTGAACAACATGTGTGAAAGCTTCAACAACAAGATACTTAAGTTCAGGAGCAAACCTATAATCACCGTGGTAGGCAATCTACTCAGCTTCAACACTTTCTCTTATTATCCATAGACCTATGTGATTCATGAATGATTAATTCTCCCTTTCTCTCTATATGCTTGCAACTTGAGTGTATTAGGCTATATCTGATGACTAGATTTTATGCAAACAGACAAATGATTATGAAGGTGGAATCTGAGTTGTGTCGTAAGATAAGAAAGAGATTGTATAAGGAGAAGTTGGCATGCAGCAAGTGGCTAGCATGTTGGGCTGGTCGTACCAAGTTTGAAGTGAAAAATGGGCTGGAGAGTTTCATTGTGGACTTGGAAGAGAAGAGCTATAGCTATAGGAAGTGGGACAGAACTAGCATACCATGTTGCCATGCCATTTCCTGTATCTTTTTCAACAGCGAAGATTCTGAAAAGTATGTCAATGCTTGCTACAAAAGGACTACCTACATTGATTGCTATGACCCCATTATAGAGCCCATCAATGGCCAGAAAATGTGGAGACCTAGTGGACTGCTACTTGTGCAGCCCCCTATCAAGAGGAGACCTCCTGACCGACCTAAGAAGAAGAGGGCACTGGAGCCTGATAAACCTAGAAGTCACAAAAAAAAAACAGAGGTGTATGCATCTCAAAACAATGCAAGGCATGTGGGAAATTAGGCCACAATAGGAGGAGCTACAAGGGAGAAGTAAGAGGGAACTCTTCCTTGCCTGAGAGTGCATCCCAAGTCAGCGAGACCATTAGGAGGTAAGTATACTACTTTGACTTAGATATCTATGTTGTTCTGTTTTTCAGTTGGTAGCTTATTAATTGCTATTGTGCTTATGCTTGTGCTTGTGCTTGTACTTGCAAGCAGCCAAGGATGGTCATGCAAACAACCCAACTGTAGGCGGTGCACAACCAGGCTCCAATGCTCAGCCAACTGTACATAGGGCACAGCCAAGCTCTACTAATGATGTGACCACAACTACGCCTCCACCCCCCACTGATAACCAGTCCAATCAAAGATAAAAAAGATAGAGGAAGAGAAGTGCAATCACCACTAAGACCTTGAATGCATCTAGGAATGCAACAAGGTATATGGCAACAATGAGATCTACTGGAAGATAGCAAGCTAAAGTAGGACCTTTTTTTGCTATATGTTGACAGCCAAAGGTGATATATATATTTTTTAAGAAAAAAGTTGACCAAGTTGATATGTTTATGTTACTGCCAGGCTTTTTTTTTTTTTTTTTTTTTTTTTTTTTGTATGAATCATCCTGGTGTACTTATATAATGGCTGACCAAGTCCTTTTTTTGTATGAATGTGCTAGGTAGAGTTTGTCCCATATTTTGTAATTATTGGTGTACCAAAAACTGTCATTGGTGTTAATTAGTGATCATTAGTATTTATAGGTGGATGAATACTTGGTGTTAGTTGGTGTTAATTATTATCTATTTATTATTGTTTATTCATCGTTGTGATGAATATTTAATTCTTGTTCAGTTTAAGCCAAATTTGTTTGACTAGCATTGGGGGGCTATTGTGTTTTTAATGCTATTGTGTAGGTACCCTTATGCAGGTCTGTGAAACACATTCTTTCACATAGCAGCATGACATGTGATCTTGGACATGTTTACTTATGTTGGTAGGCAAGGTCGGAGATATTTTATTTCAAATAATTCTTGTGATAGGTGCTGTGATGGTGTAAGCCTTGTGGTGTATGCAAGTGTTGGTGTGTGCTTGTGCAGTGCAGGTGTAGGTGTGTGTGTAGTGTAGGTGCTGAAGTGTTGCAGTGCAAGTATATGTGTAGTGCTGTGTAGGTGTGTGTGTAGTGCAGGTGCTAAAGTGGTGCAATGCAGATGTGTGTGCAGTGTAGTGCTGTGCAAGTGTGTGTGTAGTGCAGGTGTGGGTGCAGTGTGTGCAGTGCAGGTGTGGGTGTAGTGTAATGCAGTGCAGGTGTGTGTGTAGTGCAGGTGCTAAAGTGGTGCAGTGTAGGTGTGTGTGCAATGTTGTGCAGGTGCAGTGTAGGTGCTGAAGTAGTTCAGTGCAGTGCAAGTGCAGGTGTGTGTGTAGTGTAGTGCAGTGCAGTGCAGGTGTTGGTGTGTGTGCAATGCAGTGTTGAAGTGGTGCAATGCAGTGCAGTGTTGGTGTCTATGTGCAATGCACTGCTGGTGTGTGTGCTAAGTTGCTAAGCTGGAGTGAGCTGGAGTTAGTTAAGGTAGTTAGTTAGGGTAGTCATTGTGATCAATTTTAAGAAGTTAGTTAATGAGTGAATCAGATTGTATAAAAGGATTGTGAAATGGATTGTATAGGATATATGAGAAATGAATAAACTACCAAAGTGTTCTTCATTCCAATTGTATTTGCAATTCTTTGATAAATATTAGGCATTCAATATCATAAGTTTTATGAGTTAACCCTTTCCTTTTTCTTTATATGCCAAATCAATATAATACTAAAAGCTGAAGCGTAGCATTTAATTCTGCTGCTCTCACGTTGCGCCACATCAGCTGCCACGTCATTCTCTTTGTAAATAAAATTATTTTCCCTTCAATTTCTAAATGGTTTTTATAATTTACAGCCCTATAAATCCCAGCCCACTACTTCTTTATTCACTCCCACTATCACCCTATAATAAATTTATATAATTAATCCAGCCCACCTCCCTATAAATCCCAGCCCACTGCTTATTTATTTTCTCCCACTATCACCCTATAATAAATTTATATAATTAATCCAGCCCATGTTTTATTTTTTTTAGTAAAAGGGGAAAAAAAAAAAAAGTAAGAGCCGGTTTTTAAAAAAAAAAAAGGAAAAAGGAAAAAAAGGTAATGGAACGTAGAGGGAAAGGTTGACGTACGTTCAAGCTGGAAGAAAGGAAAAAAAAAGGGAAATAAAAGAAAAGGGGGAAAGGAGGAGCCGGTTTAAAAAAAAAAAAGGAAAAAGGAAAAAAAAGGTAATGTAATGTAGAGGGAAAGGAGGCATTAGAGGGAGAAAAAAGTGGAAAAAAAAAAGGGAGGAGCCGGTTTGGAAAAAAAAATGAAAAAGGAAAAAAAGGGGTTTTAAATATGTAACGTAGAGGGGAGATTAGAGGGAGAAAAAAGTGGAAAAAAAAAAGGCAAAAAAAAAGGGAGGCTTAAAGGGAGGAGCCGGTTTGGAAAAAAAGGGGTTTTAAATATGTAACGTAGAAGGGAGATTAAAGGGAACAACAAAGGAAGAAAAAAAAAAAAAAAGGCACAGATGTACGTTCAAGTTGGTTTGGAAGAAAGGAAAAAAAAAAGAAAAAAAAGAAAAGAAAAGGGAAGCGTTCAGGGTTTTGAAATATTGTGTTCAGGGTTTTGAAATATGTAACATAGAGGGAAGCTTAAAGGGGGGAAAAAAGAAACAAAAATGTTGAAGTCTTCAAGTATTGCTTGAGAAAATAGAGAGTTTGAAAGCTACCCACCTTCCTACTCTACCGTTTCTCAGTAACGGCTGCCTATCTAATTTCCTTCCTCCCTTTATTCCTTTCCAGACGGTTTATAAATGCTAACAGAACCTCCCTGCTTTGGTTGAGGTATCTCTACATGTCAATTCTTTTTTTGGGTGCAAAACTTTTATTCTCTGTTTCAATTCTTTTTTTTTTTTGGGTGCAAAACTTTTATGCTCTATTTATATTAATATGAGACGCTTTTTTGTTATTTTTTAATTTTTTTTCGTTTGTTTGTGTTTGTGTTTATATTATTTGAGCATCCTTCGCATGCCATTGATGTGTTTGTGAGATTGCGTGAGTGTCATTTAAAAAGTCCTATAATTTTACTACCCAAAAAAGTATTTTATTTTACCTTGGTTTATTTGGAAATATCTCAGGTGTCATTTTTAAAATGTGTTGTGGCTTATTGGAAGAATTAAGACTCTAAAGTACTGAAGTATAAAGTGTTGGTGGCATGTCTCATCCATTTCAAGGGGATTTTAAGGTGAGTTTTCATCTCTCCCGATTGCTTATATTCCATGACTGAGGGATGTAGTTTGATAATATTCCAAAATGTTTTTTTTTTTTTTTTTTTTTCCCTTTCGGTTTTCCAGAAACAGAGGTATACAATTATCAAGATACAAGTGCAAGTGCAAAACGTTCACTGATTTAAGTTCCAACAATGTTGCAGATATAGTAAATGACGGTTGGTTTAGTTTTAACTACTGTATAGTAAACGATAGGTTGTTTAGTTTTAATTAGTTAGGTAATCTATTAATTTTTCTGTTATAGTCGTGCTTCTTGTATAAGAGAAGAATGCTGTTATAGTCAGAAGCTAATGCAAAAATCCATCACTTTTCTCATTTCCAAACTCCATTGTTGAGATCCTCTGCTTCATGTCATTCCAATTTTAACAACGTTCCTTAAGTGCTTGGCATATTCTTGGATTGATCTGTCACCACTAAATTTGTATGAACCCACTGTATTCAAGATCAACATTCTTGTCCATCTCTAAGCAAAAAAAGAATATGTGCATGTGGCAGGCCTCTTTTTTGGAATTCAATAGTATACACAACTGCAATTAATAATTTTTAACATAAAAGTTAAGAAAAATATAAAATCATTATACGTACTTACAAGTTGATAGAAATTTGTATAAAATTTCATACCTGCAATTACTCTTCCAAAGTGCTTTCCATGGGTGAGATCATGCAATAATTGATCCAACTTTATTTTGAACACTCTTGCTTTCCATAAACTTTTTTTCCTTGGTAAAACAATTTTTTTTTTCACAAGAAGACAATTAGTTATTAAGTAATACGTACAAGTTATTTATCGTTCTATGAAGCAAAACTCATCTATGGCAAATTTAGACGGGCGAAAAGAATTGGTTCCGAACTGTTTTTCCAACTAGGGTAGGGACTATTTAGAGTAACTTTTTCTTTTTTAGCTACAAGTTTTCCAAAAGTAAAATAAAAATCTTTTCCTCTTAACTAAAATGGAATCCCTGTCCATTTTTGTAAAGGCCCAACCCATGTTAGTCTTTGACCATCTTTGGATATGATCTTACCATTGCCTTTTTCTATCTCCAGTGCCAACCTGCCAAAAAAATAATAAAAAAACCAATGAAAATTGAACAGTCAAACATAATTTACAGGATTTAAGCCTTATAGAGAAGGGTATATGAAAAGCTTCTATTCAAAAATAAAACCCAAAAAATTAATTATAAATAACTGCAAATAAAGCTAACAATCACTCATCCATACAACAATCAAAACACTATAAATTACAGAACAAAACAACCAAAAAATACACACCAAAAATAGCATAAAAATACACTCACCACAATCACAAAAATGAGCATGCAACATGAATTACCGATAGATTTATTGCTCGAAATATTTTCCAATCTTGGAAGAAAATCACCAAAATTTTTAGGCAACATCAAAATCAGGTACACAACTTTAAATTTGAATCTCATGTTTGTTACTTTCATATGAACTCTCAACTTTTTCCCTACTAATCAAAATCAATCACATACATAATTGTCCCACAAAATATTGAAATCTTATATTTCCTCTTTTTATTAGCTTTTTACTATGACATAGTGCGCAATTCTATGGTCATTGTTATATTTCTAAAACAAAAAATATTTATACCTTCATCTATCAAATATTGCAATTAAAAAATAAAACAAAATTTACACTCCCTACGGGTTGAATAGATGCAAACTTTTTCTTTACACCTATGGCCCTTCACATTAAAGTTCCCTGTGTTACATAGATGGTGTATTCCAAAATCATGACATGAATGATGTTACATATATATATATATATATACATATATTTCCTTTCTCATAACAATGTTGGTCCATATATCAAAACTTCCAATTTCCTCTTTTTATTAACTTTTAATTGTGAACTACTGCACAATTCTATAAACATTGTTCCATTTCTAAAAGAAAAAAAAATTTATAACTTCAATAAAATATTGCGATTGTGATAATAATAATATTCAAGTATAATTCTTAGTATATGATTATTGTCATGTTTTGTCACCAGTTCATTTTTTCTAAAGCATTAGTTTCTTAATATGTCTTTTCATTTTTAAAAAAACAGCTGCAAGCGATTCAATCGGCTAACCAAAAGGAAAAAAGTCCTTCACCACATCAATCTAACTGGACTACTCCAAAATCCATTATTCCTTCGCAACGATGAAGAAAAACTCATTCATCAATGCTTTAGGGCTGGAAACAAACAGGCACTATTTTGGGTCGGAGCTCACAAATATTTTGTACAAGATCAAACTAAAGTGGGAAAACAAATCCTTCTTCAAGCAAACATAGAAGGAGACAAAAATGCAAAGTATGGACTTGCAATTGCGTTGTTATGCGAATCAAATGATGAAGGAATACAATTACTATTATCAATTTTAAACCAACCGAATGGAAAACAATTGCTGCAAAACTATCGACAAATCCTTCGACATACAGTTTTTGGAACAAACTCATTTCGCATCCCAAAAAACCAAGAATGCAAGACAAATGGAGTGGGTCATTGGGATCGTGAATGCCCTTACCCATATGGAAATGAAGAATTACATGTAACATGCAAAATGTGCTCAATTGACTTGGAAATGTACAAATTAGCCAACCGAGTTTGGTAGAAATTATGTTTCCAAAAACCATAATACAAAAAAATTCCCTCATCTTATTTATAATACTATTCTCTATCTTAAAAGAAATAGATCTTTTTTTATTATTAAAATTTAATAAAAAACACTTGAAACAACTTAATTACAGTTCTCTAAAGTTTTCACCTAGCATGATGCTAACTTCGAATTTATCAAATTCTTTCTATCTAATTTTAAGTTAATTAAAATTTGCTACCTTGGGAAGACAGATGATCAATTCTTGACTAACTACAAGGCCAACTATAGTTCTATCCTTTCCATGTCTAATTCCAACACAATACTTTCTATCATCATGAATCCTACAATATATTGTTTATACATATATAATGCAACTTAAGTACTAATACGTTCAAAAATATTTCAAATAATAACACGATCATAAAAAAATTAACCACGCGCAACGCGCGGGTCCGCGACTAGTCATATATAAAAGTTCTTGAAGATTGAAGCCATGAAGCCTGCACTGTTTATTTGGTCTATCAGTTAGCATGTTCTTATCATCTTGAAAGGTTGATCAGTATTTGCAATTCTTTGATAAATATTAGGCATACAATATCATGAGCTTTATGAGTTGACCCTTTCCTTTTTCTTTATATATGCCAAATCATATATTAAAGTTCTTAAATATTGAAATCATGAAGCCTGCACTATTTATTTGGTCTATTAGATATGGCTTAGTTTTTTTGGTTTTCAGCTTCATACGCAGAGTAATATTGAGTGCACACAAGGCACAAACAATTCACAATAATGCCATAAATTGGTATACAAGTCATACATTAATTAAAAAGTGATGTTCCCTACCAAAATATACCAAAATTATGGCCTTTTTACACTAATACCTACCCACCTAATGACCCATTTTCCCCCCACCTATTTGGCCAACCAAAAGAAGCATCAAGCAGAGTAGCATCTCACTTATCACTAGAGAAAGTCCTAGGCAGATGACCAGCCTCTTCTCTCTCTTCCTGTAGCCTGCAATGTCAGCTTCAAGGGTTAAAATCTATTGCCTCTACTCCAGAATTAGCACCTTGCCACGCTCGCAGATTTCATCATCATGCCATTGAAAAAATTTACACTTGCATCCAACCTGACACCAGGAGCCAGATAAAACCCATTATATATTCAACCAAAATCATGAAAAACAACAACAAATAGTATTAGCAAAATCTGGTTACAGCCAATCCAACACTTGTATTAGCAAAATACTAAAATCCTTGAAACTAAAAAAGACCCACTAAAGAAAATAGCTATAAAATAAGAACCCAATAACATAATCCAATAAATGTTCCATAAAAACAACATCTTTACAGTCAACGAAGCCCATAAAAAGTTCCTCTTTCTCACTCTGTTTTTTTCCCCTCTCAGAAAATCAATAGAAATTTAAAAAGCGTATAAAGAGATAGTGTATTATATAGATACTAACTTACCCAGTAATTTGGACACCCGCAGAACCTTTTTCCAGGGTTCTCAAGTGTGCATGAAACAACTAAAATGGGTTTCTCAGAGCAAAAGCATTGGGTTGGGCCCCTTTTCCTCAAGCTTCCACTCGATGACATCAAGCTTGATTCCATGGGAGCAATTGTGAGCAAGGAGTTGAGTTCGTGGCGAGGAGATGAGTTCGTGGCGAGGAGTTGAGTTGGGATTTCTGAATTTGAGGGTTAGTTTGTGGAGGAGCAATTGATTATAAAGTCTATAAAGTCACGTGAGGGCCACGTGATCTCCTATAGGTGGGAATCGAGCTAACTGAAGGGAAAAAAAGCCACGTGGAGATTGTGGACATTATTTTAATATTTTTAACTTATGTCGTTTGCCACATGTGCGTTTTCCGTCTTTGATGTAACGGCAGGAACAAAAACGAGATGAGTTTTCTGGGATAGGGATTAAAAGCGGTGGAAACAAAAGATAAGGACTAAAGTGGGAATTGTGTAAAAATATAGGGATGAAAATGTGTTTTTCGCCTAAAATTTATTAGGTTTTAAAACTATATTTTCTTTCACATTCCCCTATATTTCTCATATAGAATAATGAGAAACCTCTAAAATTTATATAAGAAGATACTAATTTCAAGCATTCATTTGCCCAAATATTTACATAGAAAGTAGCACCTCGGCCTTCTACCTCAATGATCTGTCAGATTCTACCAGGATATGTTCTTGAACCAAATGAAGTGCAGTATGTATCAAAAGCGTATGGCATGGAAACATATAAATAATACACATTTTTGAGACACATACCCTATTTTGAAGAGTTTTTATCTCTAGTGTGGCACTTGAGGAAGTCCTAAAATTATGAACCTAACAAAATAAAGAGTTCTTATCTTTTAAATTTTAATTAGTTTTTATCTTTCATTGTAGCATTGAGTTGTAAAGGGAGAGCAATTTGAATTTGGAGAAAGCAAAACTAACAATGATTGTCTAGGCTATTAATTTTGAAATTGAGCTGTGTAAGATATATCATCATAGAGGGAGATTTAATATATGTTATTGACAAGTTTCGACCTAAGGAGGAAGATAATTCATGGCTAGGAGCAATGGTAGATGCAACAATATTAAGAATAAGTATTATGCATAGTCATAAAGATAATTTTATATAATAGAATAGAGTTTTTAATAAAATATTTTAAAGTAAATTTATACAGTACCCATGCATCGCACGTGAGTTGGGACATCAGTTGGTTACCTACAATGTTTTTATTCTTTTCAACCCAATAAACCATTTGGATTGGACCAACCCAAAAAACACTTGCTTTGCAAGCAACACTAGGAAGACACTGTGCATAAGTAGAGACTAATAAAGTAAAGGCTGAATTATTCTCGAGCTACTACAACTACTTGTTTCCCTATGTTGCGACCCTTAAAGAGTCCAACCAGGGCAGCTGGACCACTTTCAAGGCCTTCGGCAATGTCTTCCTCATACACTATCTTCCTCTCTTTGATATAATGCAGCAGAGTGTCTAAGAACTTAGGATAGAGGTGACGGTAATCATGAAATGAAAATCCTTTAACATGGATGCGCTTGAACATGATGTGCATCATATTTTTTATGCCTTTGGGTTGATCAAGATTATATTGTGAGATCATTCCACATACAGCTACACGACCATGGGTTCTCATGTTTAGGAGCACTGCATCAAGTGTTTTACCCCCAACATTATCAAAGTAGATATCAATTCCCTCTGGGAAATACCTGATGATGGACACAAACCAAAATCAAGGAAATATTGTGTAAGGCTCGGATATGAAAATTTAATGTCTACATTAATAATTTTCTTTCGGTGGAGCTGGGGAGCTCTTTTTTAGTTTAAGTAAAAAAATTAACGCTGTCATACACAATTGAATCTGCGAGCTCCAAATTTCCTTTTCTTTATCAAATAAATTTCTTAATGTTGGTCACAATATATCATATCTCAGAGGCATTTGTATTCATATTATACAAATGACATACTGTACTGACCTTTTCAAAGCTGCATCCAAGTCATGCTCTTCATTATAATTGAAAGCGTCATCAAAACCAAACTTATGCTTCAATAGATCAACCTAATCCGCAACAGAAGAAACATAAGTTTTTCATACTTAAAAAAGGGAAAAAAAAAATTCCATGTGAATGTTAAGTCCGTCCCACTAGATGCCATTCACAATCAATGAAGCAGCATTCAAATAAAGAAGTAATGGTGAACTAAAAAGTACATATGTCGTAATAGAGTATACCTTTTCTTTACTTCCAGCACTTCCAACAACATAACAACCACACAATTTTGCAAATTGTCCAACAAGCTGACCAATTGCACCAGATGCTGCTGAAACGAAGACATATTCTCCTTTCTTAAGAGAACAAAATTCATGGAAACCAGCATAAGCAGTCATACCAGGCATACCTATTTTGTAAACAAAAAAAAAAAAATTCAGAAGATTCAAACTCATTTACAGGGAAATTTGACATGATGTGCCCCATACACAATCACAAGAATCCTTAAATTAATTATGAAACTACTCTTGGAGACACACATACATCAAAAGGGAATTAGCATAATATAATGATCTTCTGTTAAATGCAAATCTATTCAAAACTTATAGAATGAGTAAAGAACTTACCAAGAAGGCCTGTATAGTAGGAAAAAGATACATTGCTATGCTTGATCTTTTTTAGGCTTTCAGTTTCCATGATTACTTTGTACTCTTCCCATCTAGTATTAGGTCCCCAAACTAAGTCACCTACCTTGAAGTCTGGGTGTCCACAATCCAAAACTTTAGCCACTCCATAACCGATTAGTGGCTGCAAGTTTTTACCAACAGAATTTCATAATTGCAAGGTCAATATAGTATACAACATCAATTTAAACAAGAAAGCACTCATGCATATGTATAAAATTATATCTCATTAATCTCTTTTTATCTTACAAAAAATTAGTTAATCTATTAGCAATCTCTAAAATGTTCAACAAGGATATTCCTCTTCAAGAATTTTGCTTTCTTTCTTTTCTGTCATTTAAGGATACTTCGCATTTCTCTTTCTCCTTCCTAAGCATTTTGTTGCCAGTAAAAGATTCTATCATCTTTTTGAATTTCTAAAATCCAATTGTCAAATTGAACGATTTTCTTAACTTTTCAAACATAAATCACCATGAACAACATAAAACTCTTAAGTCGGAACCCAAGATTTCCAATTTCAATTATGAAGGAAAAAGAATTCAAAATATCATCTTGCTATGCTATCATATTATGGGCACTCTCCAAATTTGAAACAACCCCACTTCAAATTAGTCAAAAACAGTAATAATTAGCAGAACCCCGTATCCCATATAGTAATTTTCTGGGGAACCAAACACAAAACTCACAGAGCCAGGTGTGTAATTAAAGAGTCCATTAGGAACAACTCGTTGCATTAAGATACGCATATAAGGGTCACAGGACAAGTAGAGATTCTTCAAAAGAACAGCATTGGAGCCCTCTGGAACCTTCAATTTTATGGTACTTGTGGTCACGTACATGTCTGATTCCTTGGGAAAACCAGTGAAATAGTCCTTGAATATCACTTGCTTGTTGCTCACTTCCTCTCCAACGACACTCGCCATTGCCACTACTCTCTCTCTCTCTCTCTCTCTCTCCCCGTTTGTGTGTGTTACATTTGTGTAGAACATGTGGGGTTGTATTTGTACTTTGCAGTACACTACACACCAATGACACCTTCCTAGTACTACGTGTAATTGCTTGCGTAGCAAGATGTTATTGTGCGTACCATTACATATGCAAAAATTTTAAGACTATGTTATAAACTACTACTCTTACCACAACTTTCTATGTGACAAATTGTAAGTCATAGAAAAAAGTGGTAAGTCCATGTGAAAGTGACATGTAATTAATTACAGTCTATCATGTTGAATAATTGTGGCTAAATTTGTTACTTTTAATATGGTATTATAATTACTTTTATATATTAGTCACTCATGATAGTTGGATGTGAGAGTTAGGAGTAATGATTCATAGTATCAATTTGATTTCACATTTATTAATGGTATTAATTTAGTTTCTCAACATTTACAATTAGGTTTATGCAACGAGCTATTCAAACCATCTAATTTGCTCTGCACCACCCTGCTTAAGTATGAAACTAATTTCCAAATGAATTGACCGCATTGAACTATGAAAATGGTGGGTTAAGTTTTTTTTTTTTTGATAAGAATGCTGTAACTTTATTAATTGGTGTCAAAAAATGACAATACATCTTGAGTCAAAGCGGACTCGAGTATCCTCAATCCAAGTTACAAAAGTTTCCAGTTTTTTGGCATAGTGAGCCAAGATGTGGGCGGGTTTGTTTCCTTGCCGTCACACGTGAGTAAGCCGGACAGATCTAAGTCTTGAAGCCATATGAGACATGAGGAGATGATATTCAGTATTGTTGCTGGAGGCATGATGGAACCCGTGAGGGCCCCATGTAGAATCTCTGAGTCTGTTTCAAAGTCCATGTTTCGTATCCCTGCGTCCCATGCAAAATCAATTCCCTCTTCCATGGCCTTTGCTTCGGCTTCCAACGGACCAAGTGGTACCCACATTTTCTTACTCATGGCGGCAACACATTGGCCTTTGTTATCTCTTGCTATGACCCCAATACCCACCGCATGGAGAAGTTGGAAGATGGCGCCGTCAACGTTAACCTTGTACCTGGGACTGTGCGGTGGGGCCCATGTGGTATTGGTAACAAAGTTTGGGATCACAATCTTATGGTTTGCCAGCCAATATTCTCTAGTCAGGTTGAGTGCTAGATGAAGAATGGCTGGACTGTTTTGCCGTGTACCACCTGTTCGAGCTTTATTACGATTTTGCCACAAACTCCATGCTATTGTGACACTCAAACTCAGTAACTCATCACCAACATGTTGTTCGAAAATCAAGTGCCAGAGAAAGTCTAAGCAACTGCTAAACCTCAAACCATGGCTGTGGGTACATATGCCGGCAGCGAGCCAAACCTCTTGAGCTTTCTCGCAAGACCAAAGAACATGTCCGGTTGTCTCTTCTTCATTGCCGCATGCTTCACAAGTTGGGTCGTCAAGAACTTTCCTTAGGTGCAGGTTGGATTTTGTTGGGAGAATGTTTTTGCATACTCTCCATGCAAAAGAGCGAATCTTGCTTGGTACTTTGAGGCATCATAAAGTTTTCCAAAAGACTGAAATATTTTGGCTATTTGATGGAGAGCCCAAGGAGCCGATGGTGGTGTGTAAGAGTGAGAGAGCAACTTTATAGGCAAAGTTAACTGTGAACCGTCCGTTGGGTGTGAACGCCCAGATTATGTGGTCCGGGGGACGACGGGTGCTCAAAGGTATGCTTAAAATGGCCTCCGCATCGTGTTGTAAGAAAATTTCTTTTATTAAGCCTATTCTCCAATAGCTAGTATCATTGTCAATGAGGGGGCTAACGTGAGAGTCAACATGCAAGGCATGTGGATGGGTAGAGACTTTGAAAGTGGAGCAAGGGGGTAGCCACTTGTCGGACCATAGCTTGATAGAGTTGCCATCACCAACCTGCCATCGGTACCCATGTTGGACAATCCGTTGAGCAGCTATGATACTTCTCCATGCGTATGAAGGCCTTGGCCCCAAATCAGCACTAAGGAAATCTATCTCAGGGAAGTACCGGGCTTTGAAGACTCGGTGGACAAGAGAGGAGGTGTTGGTTTGTAGGCGCCAACGTTGCTTGGTTAAGAGAGCGAGGTTGAAAACCTTTAGGTCACGAAACCCAAAGCAGCTCTTAATTTTTGGTGCACAGATTTTGTCCCAACTAGTACATGTAATTTTGTTCTTTCCATTGTGTTGTCCCACCAAAAGCTTCTAACCATACTTCTCAGTTCATTGCATGGTGCACTAAGGAGTTGAAAGACACTCATTGTATAGGTTGGAATTGCTTGAGCCACCGCCTTTATGAGCACTTCCTTACTTGCATGGGACAATAGTTTTTCCTTCCAACCCGAAAGCTTATTACTTAATTTTTCCTTCAAAGCTCGGAATGTGTTGCACCTTTTTTTGCCTACCAAGGAGGGTAGCCCTAGATAGGTTTCATATTGCCGAATGATGTTAGCTCCAAAGCGGCTTTTGATAGCTTCCTTGATCTCATGTGGAGTGTTTCGGCTGAAAAAGAGAGAGGTCTTTTCTCGGTTTAGTTGCTGCCTTGATGAACATTCATAGATCTCCAAGATTTCCTCAAGTGTGGTGCATTCTTCTACGGTGGCTTTGCAAAAGATTAAGCTATCATCTGCAAAGAAAAGATGAGAAATCTTTGGACCCCTGGGGCATGCAGACACACCACTCAAAAGCCCAAACTCCACAGATTTTCTTATTAGAGCTGATAAGCCTTCTGCATAGAAAAGAAACAGGAAAGGAGAGAGAAGGTCACCTTGATGCAATCCCCTAGAAGGGGTGATGTGTTCTCGTGGCCTTCCATTGATTTTTATAGAATATGTGACTGTGTTACACATCTCATCATAAGTTTCACCCAAGAATCATGAAAACCCATTTTATACATTATTTTTCCCAAACATCCCCACTCAACTTTATCAAAAGCTTTACTCATATCTAGTTTTAAAGCCATCTCCCCAACTTTACCACTACGTTTTGTATTGATACGGTGCATGATTTCAAAGGCCACAAGGATGTTATCTGTAATGAGGCAGTCAGAAATGAATGCGCTTTGGTTTTCGCTAATTATTTGTGGGAGGAAGCATTTTAGGCGGTTTGCTATGACCTTGGAGGCTAAACGAGAAATAATGTTGGTAAGACTAATGGGTCGATATTGAGTGATCTTTTTTGGGTTCTTTATTTTTGGAATGAGTACAACATGAGTTTCATTAAAATTTGGGGGAGTGATGCCATGATTGAGAAAGTCCAGTACAGTTTTTGTAACACAATCACCAATTAAAGACCAAAAATGTTGATAAAAGAAAGGGGGCATACCGTCAGGTCTAGGAGACTTTTTGGGATGCATTTGCTTTAAGGCTCTGTGCACTTCATCAGCTTGAAACACTTGGGTCAGAGAATCATTCATGTCACTAGTGACCATGGGTTCAATGGCTTCAATAAGAGTAGATGAATTTGCTGGTCCTTGTGTGTGAAAAATGTCTCTAAAGTATCCAACAATGATATTCTCCACATGCTGCTCATCTTCCTGCCAAATTCCATTTGAGTCACAAATGCCATGAATCGTATTATGCTGCTTCCGGTTTGTGGCTTTGGTGTGGAAAAACCTCGTGTTGCGATCTCCATCAGTGAGCTAGAAATTTCGAGAACGCTGCCTTCACATGGTACTTTCAGCATCTAGCCAAACATTTAGTGCTTCTCGAACTTCTTTGATCTCTCCATCAATTTCCACACAAGGAACCCGAGCCTCCAACATTTGCAACTTTTTTTGCAGATTCTGAATCTTTTGTCCCACATGGCCATATTCTGTCTTGTTCCAACGTTGCAACCTATCTCGGCAAGTTTCAAGGCAATTTGTGATAGGGAAGCCATTAGGTTTATAAAGCCCTTCTTGCCAAGCTTCTTGAACAACTTCAGAGCAGCGAGGGTCTCTTAGCCACATCTCCTCGAATCAGAAAAGTCTTTTATTCTTTCGGTGGTTGTGGCGGTCATCTTGAAGGTGGAGAGAAAGCATGGAATGGTCTGATGTTGACATGGGAATATGGTGGATGACAGCACTAGTAAAGATCAGTCTCCAGGCATTGTTGGCAAGTGCTCTATCAAATCTTATTCTCAAACTACCCTCTAAGCGATCTGTTTTGGACCAGGTGAACGGCGAGCCAACAAACCCCAAGTCGTGGAATCCACACAAGTCAATGGCACGGCGAAATCGATCAAGCTGCCTAGCTAGCCTTAGTCTACCGCCAGATTTTTCTGAGTGGCTTAAGATTTCATTGTAGTCCTCGATATAAAGCCAAGGTAACTGGTTTGTTCGGCCAAATGATTCCAAGATGGACCATGTTTCTTCCCTTTTGTTTGTGTCTAGCTGCCGATAGAAGCCAGTTAAATGCCAAGTTACACCAGTAATAGCACATGTAATATGAGCATCTATATGCCATCGTGAAAATCCTTGGATTGCCACCTTGGTTTCTAGTTTCCATAATAGTGCTAAGCCACCACTTTGGCCAATACTAGATACTGCCAGTCCTTGAGTGTAGCCCAGTTCTTGCTTCTTGTACTTCATGTCTTCCTGTGACAGTTTGGTCTCCATCAAGAAAACCAATTGGGGAGCTTCAGTGTGGAGTGCTCTCTGTAGAGCACGAACTATGCGAGGGTTCTCAAGCCCTTGACTGTTCCAGCTGAGGGTACTCATTGGACTTGATGGTGCTGCATAGCAGCAACCTCCGATCCTAGATGCTCTGCAATGATCCTGCTCAGAATGCATGTTTCAGTATCGAGTTTCTGTTTTTTTTCACTGTCTACATAGCCCTCTGTGTCATCAAGTTTGCGTTTGGAGCTTAACACGTCTTGGTTAGTCGTCGTAGGGCTAGAAGCTTGGGCTGGGAAAATTCCCTTCCATTTCCTTTGGGACTGGGCTGTTGAGTCATGTGGGGCTGTGGGAGGCCTATCTTGTGGTCCATTAGTTATCCGCGCCTCCTCATGTGACGTAATCATAGTTACGTCAGTCATGGCAGCTTTAATTACAGACGTTTCCTCATATCGTGCCCCATCCGTTATCATGGTTTTACTTTCTGCCAACTTATTTTTAGCATTCAATGTGTGATCAATCTCCGCAAGATGCGTACGGAAAGTTTCAGGGTTATTCAAAATTTCCATATTTGACGGGATATGTTGGTGAGTAACCGTCGCCGTAGTTTCTACGGTTTCTTTTTCTCTTGTAACGGTTGAGACAGCAACTGGAATGCGTGGTGGCTCGCTGGCCACGGTGGCGATGGCTGTTTCCGATGGCGCCACGTTAGCAGTCTAAGTCGGGGTACTGGAAGGAGCTGACTGTGCATGGGATTTCTGGTTACGTTCAGTGCTTGCTCGCAACCATGCTCCGTACTGTTGTTCGTCCTTGCGTAGAGTGCCCTTACTACATATCCAAAGTTTGCAATCCTTTTCGTCATGGTTCAGGAGTCCACACCAGTAGCGAAAGATGGGCATTTGTTTGTACTGGAATGATACCCACAAAGGGGACAACTCTCCAATGTCTACCATCCTCCCCCGACAGAGTGGTTGGCTGATGTCAATATTGATTTGTACTCGGAGACAACGTCTTCAGCAGTCACCTGTAGGACTTGCGTCAACTTGTTCAACTAGCCCAAGAGAGCTTCCTATAGCCTTTGCATTTGTCTTGCTCATATGCTGAATTGGAAGATCGTGGATCTGTGCCTAGAAACTTTCTTTGTCGAAACGAGCGTGCTTTATTGACTCATTTTTCCTTGGTTTGTATAGGCCCAGTAAGTACTTGTCGTAAGACCATGGTCCACGCATCAGAATGTGGTCCAAGTCATACTCATCGTCAAAAAGAATCATCGCCGTGTTTGGGCCCAGGTCACGGATGTCAAAACTTTTCTTTGTTCTCCACATGTTTTTGAGTGTCCGAAAAACTGCTTCCTTGTTGATATGCCGCTTTGTGAAAAACTTGGCTATGAGTACCTTGCCATCACCAGTTACATCAGATGTTAAGGGGACAGTTTGGCTCTCTCTTTGGTTTAAGGATAATCGGCCCCATTTGCAAGTGATGTCGTCCATGGTGTTAGGTAGATTGAGTTTTCGGTAAAGGTGTAGATGGGTGAGATGGGTGGGAGGGAGGAAAGGGTAGGGATAGGTAATGTGGTAGTAAGAGGTCCCACCTGTCGGGGAAAAAGGCTATCACATATAGCAAAAGTGTTTCACCACTCTATGGTTTCTAGAGAAACCTAAAGGAGAAAAGAAAAAAAAAAAAAAAAAAAAGAAGTGATGCGGGTTAAGTTGGGTGGTGGGTTGGGTTTTTCTAAAACCACCAAGACCTGATACAACCCCCTTATATATATCTATAATCTCTTTTAAATCTTTTTCTCATATTAAATTTAATTTTTTTTGTTAACTTTGTGATTTAAAAATGTTAATATGAAAAATAAATAATATTTTCAACATATTTGTAAGCATATGTGGGTAGTGACATGGATGTTGCACTTACAGCTTCCCCCCCCCCAATTTTTAAGAAAAATATTAGAATGTATTGATAGTTCAAAACATGTGTACTTTGACCAATGAGAAAATTTGTCAATTACTATGATTTCTTCAATAGTTTATAGGATTTGGAGAAAATACAACTTAAATTTATCTGTAAATTGTAAAATAAATTTAAAATTTAGAATATAACACGTACTAAAATTAACTCGCATAATCCACCCAATTCCCTAAATTGAAACAACCAAATTTTCAATGACATGCCATTTTTGGATGTTAATGGGATGACAACCAGGGGTGAAGCCAGGGGGGTTCGAGGGGGGGGGCAATTGACCCCCCTGACTCCTCTAAAAGTTTTTGTACTCTAACTGTATCATGCCAAAAGTTTGCTTCTTTGCCCCACCTGAAATAGAAAAGAACAAAACACACTCCACATCCACACTAACAACTACATTCAATCACTGGAAAATAAAAAGCAACAAAACACTCATTGACACTATTGATAGCATATCTCTTTGATTTTTATTTTGACCCGTTTACTTTTATACCCTTCTCACCAAGTAAAATTGTTTTATTTTGTTATTAATACTAATTAAAATTTTCAAATTAATTGCATTTTTGATACTGTCTTTTAATTTTGCCCCCCATGAACTTAAATTTTGGCTCCGCCACTGATGACAACAATTTGGAAAGCTGCCTTGTAAATTTTTTAATCCTGACATAGCAAATTAGTTGAAAATGATAACTAAACTTTTCTTAATCTCTTTTGTCTATATATATTATCTCCAAAAAAAAAAAAAAAAAAAGAAAAGAAAAGATAAGTGGTCTAAAGTACCACATCTGTCAGTTAATGAATGAGTTTTCAGTTTATAAATCTAGTTAGAACTTACAAAGTTTAGGTCCTTTTGTAAGTGCTAGTGTTGTTAGTCTTGTCTTCACACTCCCTCATTCCCCATCCCCAGCGTCTTTTGTCTATCTTATCTCAAAACAAAAAAAAAAAAAAGAATTTCTTAATCTCATCCTCTTTAAAGGAAACAAAAAAGTAAATAGGTGTAAATGACAACTAAAAATTTTGTGTCCTCTTTAATGGAAACAAGGCGTTTAAGACATAAATTGATTTTTGGTATAGACATGGATAGAACCCAAATCTCTTATTCAACCATAAAATGTTTTATCAATTGAGTAACTAGAAGTCTAGAACTCACGTTTGCCAACCAATTCAATTAAATTAACTAGACATTAACAGGCACTCTATGAGTGTGCTTTCTTTTTCTTATGTTTTTTTTCTTTTTGGGTAAGGATTTTAATATTAATTATTTGATACTATAGTTAATCTATATATATATATATATATATAACCGAAACCTCTGAAACTCTCATAATTTTTCAAATTAGCACAATATTTAAATAAAATTATCATTTTATTTAAATAAAATTACTTTTGTTTAGTTCAAACTTAACAAGGAGTGAAACTCTATATCTTTAATAAGTCCAACTTAAACTCAAACTCATCATTTTTTTTAAATAAAATTATTTTTGTTTAATCCAAACTTACAATGAAACTCCATCTCTTTAATAAGTCCAACTTAAAGTCAAACTCAAACGTTATTATCATATTATTATTATTATTATTATTATCTCTCTACTTCAATAACGTGATATTTTATGATAGGGTGCAAACTTATAGCCATGAATTATTCTTTTGAATATAACCCAATCTATTTCTTATATTTTTCTATTTTTTAGTCATATATATTTTGTTTTGTTTCAATAATTTCTAAGCTGTAAATCATTTGATTTTTTAATATTTTTTTGTCTTTCAAAAGTTTTTAATATCTAAATTTTTAAGTAATTTTTTGTAGTATTTGAAATTGTCTGATAATTTTTTTGTAAGCTATTGCACATTCAAGCAATGACTTCTTCATCAAATTGTAACACAAATTGAAGTCATACAAGAGCAAATTATGTAATGGTGTAGTTTCTTAATCAATTTAAGATTTTATAAAATTATTTTAGTCTACCTCATAAATACGTAGGTTTCCGTGCATAGCACGGGTTAGCGACTAGTTTATATAGATAACTGAAACTATAAAGCATGGCTATATATTAAAATATTTTACTATAAAAAGTTAATTATTTCAATTTGTAATTTTTTTTTTATAGATTTGAATTATAAATTTCTTACCATTTAGAGTAATATAAATTGTGACTATTAAAAAAAATAACAATATAAATTACTGATCACTTGAGTTTTAAAGGGAGATCAATTTAAGACTAATATTTAATTAATTTATAACTTAAAATCAAATAAACAAAATGTATATATTATTATCTCCTTTTCAGAATGCCTAAATAGTAATATTGTTGAAGTATAATATAACTATCAATTTTTTCTATGCATAAATGAATCGGTACAGCGAATTAGTCAATTAAATTTTATATGATTACCTAGAAGTAAAATAAAGCAAATATATATATACATATATATATACACACACACAAAATTGAGAGAAAATTCAATTAGATTTTAATGGGATTCTCAATTTTACGTCATATGTCCTATTTAGTTTTTAATTTTCTGCAAAGTAAATTATTAAGTGTAAAAAATTGAAGAGTCCAGATCTAATTAGTAACTAAATTTGATTTCAATTGGAATCCAATTTTTTACCATGTGTTTATCTAATTTTTTTAATTTTGTGGCAAGTGAATTATTGGGTGCAAAAACTGAAGAGTCTAAAACGAATTAGATTCTAAATCATATATATATATATATGATTTAATATAATATTAGAAGCCATTACATATTTTAAAATTTTGTGATTTTTAAAAAAGTATAAATTAATACCATGTATAATTTGAACTTCTTTTAAAAATTTTAATTGTATCCATGCATATGCACTGGGCTACATACTAGTTTTACATAAAGAGACATAAAGAGCGGAAAAAGGGGGACAATGAAATGAATTTTGTGCCAACTTACCTCTACTTCCCCGAACAAATAATAAAACCAAAATAAATGAAAGCTCTGGACTAATTATTAGTATTTTCATCAATTTTTTTTTTTTTTATAGAGTTGATAGAACTTCAAGTTATGACGTGCTTTCTCAAATATATATATATATATATATATATTTATATATATTATGACATGCACTTCATGATGATTAAATCTCAAATTTCTTATTCGATGACAATAAATTTTATCAGTTAAGGTAACTGCAACCTAGTCTAGTTAGAGATATGGAACAACCTGAATGATGCTAATAATTATTTCCTCAAGGACAACAGAAAGTCAATTGCAGTGTCTTCTCCTCTTCACAACCATAAAACAAAAGTTACAAGGAAATACATACATCAAAGCATTTAACGCCACACAACAAATTCTCTTCCCTTCATCTATTCCAGGGAGTATACACTCATAACAAACGGGAATTACAATTACCTACAATGTTTTTATTCTTCGCAACCCAATAAACCATTGGGATTGGACCAATTAACCTCAAAACACTTAATTTGCAACCTATACTAGGAAGACACTGCACATAAGTATAGATAAAAGACTAGGCTGAATTATTCTCGAGCAACTACAACTACTTGTTTCCCTTTGTTGCGACCCTTAAAGAGTCCAACCAGGGCAGCTGGACCACTTTCAAGGCCTTCAGCAATGTCTTCCACATACACTATCTTCCCCTCTTTGATATAAGGCAGCACAGTATCTAATAACTTGGGATAGAGGTGAAAGTAGTCAAGAGATGAAAATCCTGTAACATGGATGCGCTTGAATATGAGGTGCATCAAATTTTTCACGCCTTCAGTTTGATCAAGATTGTACTGTGAGATCATTCCACATACAGCAACACGACCATGGGTTCTCATGTTTAGGAGCACTGCATCAAGCATCTTACCCCCAACATTCTCAAAGTAGATATCAATGCCCTCTGGGAAATACCTGATGATGGACACAAACCAATAATACTGTATTTTAAAAATCAAGGTATTACTAAGGCTCTAATAGATGGATTTTAATAGTTGGATATGAAAATTTAATTTCTAAATTAATAAATTCATTTTTTTCCTTTTCTTTTTTTTTTTTTTTGGGGGGGGGGGGGTTTTTTTTGAAATTGAGTAAAACAGTTCATGCTGTCATACACAATTGAATCTGTGACCTCACAATTTCCTTTTCTTTATCAAATAAATTTCTTAATGTTGGTCACAATATATCATATCTCAGAGAAATTTGTATTCATATTATGCAAATGACATACTGTACTGACCTTTTCAAAGCTGCATCCAAGTCATGCTCTTCATTATAATTGAAAGCATCATCAAAACCAAACTTATTCTTCAACAGATCAACCTAATCAACAATAGAAGAAACATAAGTTTTTCACACTAAAAAAGGTAAGAAAAATTAAAATAAAATTAAATAAAAAGTAGAACATTTTTTTCATGTGAATGGTAAGTTCATCCCACCAGGTGCAGTCCACAATCAATGAAGTAGCATTCAAATAAAGAAGTAATGGTGAGCTAAGAAATACATATATCCTAATAGAATATACCTTTTCTTTACTTCCAGCACTTCCAACAACATAACAACCAAACAATTTTGCAAATTGTCCAACAAGCTGGCCAACTGCACCAGATGCTGCTGAAACGAAGACAAATTCTCCTTTCTTAGGAGAACAAACTTCATGGAAACCAGCATAAGCAGTCACACCAGGCATACCTATTTTGTAAACAAAAGGAAAAAAAAGTCAGAAGATTCAAACACATTTACAGGGAAATTTGACATGAAGCCCACAGTACACAATCACAAGAATCCTTAAATTAATTATGAAACTACTCTTGGGGACACATACATCAAAAGGGAATTAGCATAATATAGTTATCTTCTGTTAAATGCAAATCAATTCAAAACTTATAGAATGAGTAAAGAACTTACCAAGAAGGCCCGTATAGTAGGAAAGGGGTACATCGGTATGCTTGATCTTTTTTAGTCTTTCAGTTGCTGTGGTTAGGCTGTACTCTTCCCATCTAGTATTAGCTTCCCAAACTAAATCACCTACCTTGAAGTCTGGGTGCCCAGAATCCAAAACTTTAGCCACTCCATACCCGTTTAAAGGCTGCAAGTTTTTACCAACAGAAGCTCACAATTGCAAGGTCAATATTGTATACAACATCAATATAAACAAGCAAGCACTCATGCATATATATATATATATATATATGTATGTATGTATGTGATGCTATGCTATCATATTATGAGCACACTCCAAATTTAATTAAAACAAATCCACTTCAAATAAGACAAAAACAGTAACAATTATCAGTATTTCATATCCCATAAAATTTTTCTGGGGAATCAAACAGAGAACTCACAGAGCCCGGGGTGTAACTGGAGAAATCGCTAGGAACAACTGGTTGCATTAGGATACGCATTATAGGATCGCAGGACAAGTAAAGGTTCTTCAGAAGAACAGCATTGGAACCCTCTGGAACCTTCAATTTTATGGTACTTGTGGTCACATACATGTTTGATTCCTTAGGAAAACCAGTGACATAGTCCTTGAATATCACTTGCTTGTTACTCACTTCCTCTCCAACATTTGCCATTGCCACTAGTACAATCTTTGTTGTTTCACTTTCACTGTCTGTGTTTTGTGTTTTGTGTTTTGTCTGAAACGGTTTCTATTTTTTTGAGATAAGAGATAGAAAACGGATTCTATTTATACTTATAGGTGTTGTGTGGGTACTTGCATGACAAAATTTTAATGTGTGTTTCGAGTACCATGATACGTCACTGATGATTTTTTTTTTTAATGTGTGTAATGTCAAATGTGTACCATGATACGTCACTCATGATGACTGTTAGCTGTGACTGAGAATCAGCAGTGACGATTCACGTTGGTTGGTTGAATTCTTTTTCATTTTCTCTTTATCATGGTCACTTCGAAGCTACTAAACTATTCTGGTCCTCCATTGTAGGAAACATTTCAGAACTAGAGGATTTATTTATTTATTTATTTTAAAATCTTATTTTTGTCATTTTTAAACAAAACAAAGTTAGAAAAAAATTGTAGATAAGTATTTTATCTATCTCTCTATCTATATTATTATATATTTAAAAGCCGATACGTAGAATTTAATGTTATTATACTCCTCTTAAGCCACTTCATCAGCCATACTTTAAAAAAAAAATTTCCTTTATGATTTTTCTATTTTGTTTTATATAAAATAATTAAATTTAATTTATGGACAAACTTGTTAATGCACTCCATTACTATTTAATATGTTATTATTCATTTGTTTTAAATGCAAATATTTGCCTATTCAGCTACCCAAATTGATTTCAACTTTTCATTTTCTTCTTTTTAATTTCAAGTAATTGTTAAAATTGAATAATTTTTTTTTTTTGTAGATATATGCACATGTTTGACTATTTATTACAAACTATTACTATTCATTAAATGCAAATGTTTGACTATATTCAATTACCCAAATTGATTTTAACTTCTCGTTTTCTTCTTTCTAATTTCAAGTAATTTTTAAAATTGAATATTTAAACTTTTCATCTTCCTATTCTTAAAAAATAAATAAATATAAAAAATAAAAAACTTCTCTTCCTCCATCCTTTCCCTTCCCTCTTTGTCTTTTTATCTCTGGACTACTTTTTACTTTATCGTTAAACTTCTTTCATCATTTTATCTTTCTTATATTTTAACTCTTCTTCTCCCCATCTTATTTTGTATAAATTTGAAATCATTTATTCCAATTAATCCATATTTTTTCCACACAAAAACTATGAGTACTCTCTCTCTCTCTCTCTCTCTCTCTCTCTCTCTCTCTCTCTCTCTCTCTCGTTTGATTTTTGTTCTTTCTTATAACTCTAATTTAGGTTGATATTTATAAAAAAAAAAAAAAAAAATTTAGTGTTGTATTTTTTAAATTTCCCATCACAAATCTCTCTTATAGCTTTGGTTGAATTTTGGTTTGGATTAATATGTTGTTTTTTTTTTTTTTTAAATTGAGTTTATATCAAAAACAAAATATATATGGTTACAAATTTGAATGTGTCTACCAATGGACTTACATTGAACATAGATGTAATCACAATGTTTTTAATCCCTATATCTTGAAAAAAGTGGAGGGCCTATTATTCTCCTTTCTACTGGAATTTTGTTTAGAAAACCTTTTGCAATAAGTTCCTTGACTTTTTGTTATTTTATAATGAAATGGGACTAAAAGTTCTCCTCTGCCTGACTAAACAGCTAGAGACAAATATACAAATACTTTTGGAAAAGACTGATATGGCTCTTAAAAAGAACATGATGCATATGGTTGTGGCAAATGAGCTTTTAACTCACAAAGACAAGGTTGTAGTTGTTACAAGTAATGAAAAGATATCAGTTTGCTGTTACAAGACTCAAGTTGGTGATGTTGTGGAGAATCCCCTTATTAGATTTATTGTGGAGAGACATTCAGTTTATTTTGAGAAGCCAAATCCATGATATTTAAAACTAAAATAGCATCAAATGTTTGATATAATAAACATTTACCAAAAATTGCTCTATGGTAGCAGGTCCTTATGATAATCATTTGGATTATCTAGTAGGCTAACTTGCTTTTAGACCCCTTAAAATACAATCGGATTAATCTAGTAATTAGCCAAGTAATTACTTAGTCCAAATTTCGGATCTAGGTTAACACAATTATATAATCATATCAAGTAAAGCAACAGAAATATAAATAATACAATGATATGATGATCCAGGAAACCGCACAGTAAAAACCTGAGGATGATTTAACCTAGCTATCCTCAAGGTAAACCTGAATCCACTATGAAAGAATCGAAATTTTACAATAGGACTTAGACCACTAACATCCTATTGCTACCCACTAGTAGAAACTTACTGACACGACCATGTGCAAGCTCCGAGACCATGGACTCCTTCTTTCTTGGATTCTCCAGCAAATACAAGCACATCCATTTGTGTATCTTTAAGCTCTTATGGCAACAACTGAGTGATCATCAAGTTCTTAAATGAATCACCTCTTGATAATCCTAAGCTCGCATAAAGGAAAGCTCCTCACAGATCTTACAAGAGATTTACACAAACCGCAATATGAGCAACCTCTAAAACGTGGTTAGGGTTTGCCTTATATACCTGGGGCAAAAATATAAAACCCTAAACGTTTTAAATGAGCTAGGGCTGAGTTGGAAATCTGCAGAAAATAGCATTCTGCCCAAGATTCGATCGATCGAGTCTGTTCTTCAATCGATCGAGCCAGGCTGAAAGTCACTAATACTTCTACAGCCGCTCGATTCCAACTTTACATTAACGCACACACTTTGCGCGAGTCTAAAACAAGACAAACACTTGTTTTGATCATAGTTTGTCAACATTACACATTAGAGTTCTAAATACATTAGTTCCTAAGTCTTTAGAACCTAAAAAACTCCCCCTTTGGCAATCCGTGACAAAACACACCTAAAAGCTCAAAGTTTACAAAGAAAAGAACCCTTTACAAAAAAAATGCTCATTATAACAAATTCAATCCTAACTACTATCCATCAATTGCAAGTGTAGACAGTAGCTTAATTGAATCAACCTGTATTTTTCCTGACACACTAAACAAGATGCATAAATGCATGTGTGGAAAATACAAGTAAACAAAATAATTTCTTGATTTCACAAAACACAAAATAAAGACAAATATCAATGAATAACATCATGAATATACGTCAGTAAGCAGTGAAACAAGAAACATGTGAAACAATAAATGTATCTCCCCCTAAAATGAATAGCTCAACAAGAATACATCAAGAGCCAAAAAGGTAAATACAAAATGAAGCACCTAGATACAATCTAATCTCCGCAGGCTCCAATGACAAAAAAAATAATCTCCCCCTGAAAACAAAAACCTCTACAAGTGTCTCAAAACCTAAAAGTACTCCCCCTTTTTGTGACGGAATGCCAAAGGACAATCAAAATCCATCATCAAAAGGAGGTGGCGGTGAGGATTGTTGAAACTGTGCTAGCTCCGCGCGCAAGCCATGGATCTCGTTGAGCATGTCCACCAAAATCTGTCCATGAGCCACCTGAACGGTCAAGATATGATCCAATGTTTGTCGAATGTCTAAATCATCCGAAGTAGTTGGTGGAGGAACATCAGCATCAATAGCAACAGCACCAGACGCCTCAACAGTATCAACACCTGTAGAAGAGGGAGGAAGGGGTACAACACCAAAAGACACATCTCCAGGACGCGTAGAGCCAACTCTTAAGTGAGCAGCCCTCTGCCTAAAGGTGGCACCTATGGGACCAGTAGGGAAATCAACTAGACCGAGAAACAACAAAATCCTATGAATGAAAATAGGATGAATAAGAGCATGGGCGACAGCAAAAATTCTATGAACTTTGTTCAGAGAACGAAGAAACAGATGAGGAAAACTAATAGACACACCAGAAACAAGAGCGTACAAAAACACACATCGCTTAAGAGGGATGGTGTGAAGATGAGAGATAGGACACAAAGAATGACAGGCTATCCTAAAGAAAGACAGGCTATCCTAAAGAAAAGATAGGTAATCTCAGTAAGCTTAGCAGACATGATCCGAGGATCAGAACCCCACTGGTTACAAGACCTAGTGATGTATGACATAACGTCATCAAGGGGTGGAGACTCCTCATACGGATAGACAAGCTCCCTAACGACTGGAACCCCAAAAGCATCAGCCACTACCTTAGGGGTAATGGTGAACTCAACACCTCGTATCTAACTCCTAACAAGGGTGTTGGAATCATAGATTTAGCAAGAGAGGTTCGAAAAGAACTCTCTAATCAGGGCGGTCGGGGGTGGATGATCTACCTCCAACAAAGATAGCTAGCCACTACTCTCAAAGTTTTCCCTAATGGCAAGATCAACATCATCTAACACAACAGAACGCTCAGCCCAAATTTTTCTCTTACAGTTCAGTTTCTCAAACACCTCTTTGCATCTGTCATTCTTAAACAGCTCACTCCTAGAGGGAGACTCAGAGGAAAGGGAGGGAGTCCTATTTGCTCTAGTCTTCCTAGGCATGGTGCTAGGATGAGGACAAAGACACAAAGCAGAACAAAAAGAGGAAAACAAAAAGAAGGGAAAAAACCCAATGGCAGACTGCAAGTTAGCACAAAAATAATAGAACAAAAATCTATATGATGCATGAACAGTTTAAATGACATGATGCATGCTCTAATGCAGTGAAATTAAGTTCAATTTAAGTTCAAATGCACAAAATTGGCTTGAAAATAGAGTTTCTAACAAAAAACCCCAAAAATTTGAAAAACCACTTGTTCTATTTAAAAAAAAAAAATTGACAAATTGATCATCACACAAGGTAGAATTCATAAAATGATGATCAGATACATCAATCCAATAAGCCAATTTTATCAATTTGGACCTAATTGAACAAAATCCCCAATTTGAATACATACAAGCCCTAGAAATTTCAATTTCTCAAAATTCACCAAATTAATCAAATTAAACCACCAAGATCAAGTTCATAACATCCAATAACAAAAACCCATTGATCAATTTCAGAAAATATGGCTTGAATCAACAAAAATCCCAAATTTGCATAGGTTCAAAAATTTACCTTAAAACCATGAATTTATGCATGAAAACATGAAATAAAATGCAAAAGGAAAGGTAAAATGGACTTACGGGCTTGGAGAGAGGAAAACCTTGCAAAAAGATAGATCGAAAATGACAAAAAGATGAAGATTTTCCTTGACCGAGTCGTATGGAGAGAGAAAAGGGAGAAAACTTTTTGAAAAAGTGTTTAACCCATCTGAAAATCTGGTTTTAAAAAACGTCCCACACGATTTTCGATTGATCGAAACCTTAGGTTCGATCGATCGAAACAGACAAAGGCTTACCCAAAAATTTTGAATCAATTTTGATTGATTGAAAAACAGCCTCGATCAATCGAAATTCCAGAAAAATCACAATTTTGAAAAAAACAGCCTAGTTTTTGCATAAAATCCTCCAAGCATTGAAAAATATGAGTAAAATGCATGAGTATGAGATGCAAAATTTTTCAAAAACATAAGTTTTAAACCCAGTTTCCCAAACTTAAGATTTTCAAACATTCTTCATAAATTCTCAAGCATCATATCTGTTTTGCACAAAAATTCAAAGTATTCGCAAACTTGGTTGGTCAGACCAAAAATACACACAATTACATGTACAATATTTAGCAAAGAGTAACTTGTGTAGTGTGTGAAACTAGTAAAAGTTTGAGATACATGCGAGGTGATATGTGAATAGCAATTAAGCACAAAGTCTACAAAATTCATCACATAGGATTTGAAAGAGACTATCACATAAAGAGTTACATCATATAACTCTCACATCTCCTAGAACATAAGCTTGCAATCATGTAAGTTTCTTGATTTTGCCTCATAATATACACACCAATTTTAATTGTTCAAAAACTTATTAAAAAGCCGGGATAATGTACACACCAATTTTATTTATTTGATTTAGCTTTAAGTCCAATAATGTACACACCAATTTTAGCATTTAAACTGAGGCTACACCTTATATTTTTTTTGTGCATGTACTACACTTTCTCGAGCACAGAATCTTACGATATACACTAAGGTGTTCATGATTGGCCAGTGAACAGTGGTGAGATGGTTATTTATGTCTTTCTCAAAATGTTCAAGTCTGATAGTCAAAGACATGTGACTTCAAGATCAAGACAAAGTGATCAAAACTATAAACATTTTTCCCACACATCATGCACTACAAAGCTTCAACTAGTAAGGTGCAATAAGTAAGCTCATCAAAGCTAAATAAGGTACAAAAGACATGTTATATGAAAATAAATTAACCAACCTTGTTTTCAAAAACCAAGAAAATAGTGCAAAACACAATTTGCTTCCTTTTAAAAAAAAAAAAAACACCTAGAATGAAATGCATGAATGTTATGCAATGCAAATCCTAGAAACAAAGAAAACAAAAACCAAAAACAAAGGTCACAAAGAGTATAACAATGAAACATAAGGACCATGTCAGAAAAACTCAATTAGATTGAGTCTTTTCCATCCAAACTTTTTAGACGCACCTCGAACATTGGAGTTCTTATTCACATGAGAATGATTACCAACTCCAGGATTGGAATAAAAGTTTAGAGCCTTTACCAATTCACCAATAAGCACTATAGGATCTTGTGCTTGAGGCACAGGTACTTTTGGCTTGTTTGCTTTCTTAGTAGCTTGCAACTTGTAACAGTTTGGACGAATGTGCCCAGACTTTCCACAAAAATGACAAATCCGTGCAGGCTTATTATGTGTCTTGCCTTTAGAAGGGTTGGGAGCCTTAGGTTTAGACTCATGAAGATCAACCCTAATATTCTTAGGAGGTGTCACTTCTATCGGTTTAGCCTCACTCACAGAGGGTTTGACAACCTCACTCACAGGGGGGTTCGGAAGAAGAAGAAGGAACAAAGTTTGTAGAATGGGGTGCAGACACAAAGATACTTTTTACAAAACCTAAACCAGTTTTGTCAGAGGGAGACTTTTGAACACTTAGAATGTGATCAAGTTTGGAGCTTGCAGACCTATCAATTTGTTCTCTAACAACAGATAATTCAAGTTCCAAATTCTTAACTTTATCAAGCAAAAGCATGTTCTCAGTTTTCACATTATTCAAAAGATCATTAGCATCAAACAGTTTAACAAGCAAATTTTTCTTTTCAAGCTCAAGAAAAGCAATTTTCTTTAAGACTCATTCAACATTCATAGCATCATTTGCAGCAACTTTGCAAAGTTTATTGTAGGCTTCTTGTAGATCTGCATCCTCAGAGAGTGCCCATCAGAAGGGTTCTCTTCAGCAGACACACTTTCATTGACTAAAGCAATAGCAGTGAAAGCTATGAAGTTTCCATCCTCGTCACAACCAGACTCATCATCAGAAACTTCATCATCACTAAGGGTTACAACCATAGCCTTATCATTAGACTTCAAGTAAGTAGGACACTCAAATTTCATGTGACCATACCCTTGACATCCAAAACATTGAGGACTCATAGAATTATTAGAAGATTGACCTACTTTTTTTCTAGGTTTTTCAATGTTGTTAGCCTTAGTGGGATCATTCTTCCTAAAATTTCTAGGTTCAATAGTGTTCTTATCTCTTGCCCTTCTGTTGTTGTTTCTAAGAAAATTCCTAAAGTTCTTGGCAAGGTAAGCTATTTCTGTAGCAGAGAGCTCATCATCAAATCCACTAACATCAACATCATCAACTGACTTAAGAGCCACTGATTTGGATTTGCTAGTCTTAGGTAGGTCCAACTCATAAGATTGAAAAGATCCTACAAGTTCATCAACAGGAATGGAGTCCACATCTTTGCTCTCAGTGATGGCAGTCACTTTGAGTCTAAAATTTTTAGTCAAAGATCTAAGAATCTTCCTAACAATTTTAAGTTGATCATAGATTTCACCCAAGTTGTAAGCAGAATTAACAATATCATTTAGTTTAGCATAGAATTCATCAAAAGATTCTTCATCTGACATCCTAATGTTTTCAAATTTAGAAGTTAATTGCTGCAACTTATTAATTTTAACAGCATTTGTGCCTTCATGTACAGTTTGAAGGATATTCCAAGCAGTGTGAGCTACCTCAACATTAGAGATTCTCTTAAATTCCTCCATAGAAATAGTGTTAAAGATAGCATTCATAGCTTTGCTATTGAACACAACTACTTCTTTTTGAGAAGTTTGCCACTCACTAACAGGAGTAGTGGGCTTCTCCCATCCGTATTCAACGAAGTTCCAGACTCTCTCATCAACTGATTTCAGGAATGCTTTCATCCTTACTTTCCAATAAATATAATTATTCTCATCAAAGTGAGGAGGAATAACAAGAGAATTTCCGTGTTCCATGACAATAGGGGGTCAAGGATCAGCTCAGATATCAAAAGATCAACAACAAGAGAGCTACTCGCTTTGATACCACTTGTTAGTTTTTAGACCCCTTAAAACACAATCGGATTAACCTAGTAATTAGCCAAGTAATTACTTAGTCCAAATTTCAGATCTAGGTTAACACAATCATATAATCATATCAAGTAAAGCAGCATAAATATAAATAAAACAATGATATGATGACCCAGGAAACCATACGGAAAAAACCTAGAGATGATTTAACCTAGCTATCCTCAAGGTAAACCTGAATCCACTATGAAAGAATCGAAGTTTTACAATAGGACTTAGATCACTAACATCCTATTGCTACCCATCGGTAGAAACTTACTGACACGACCACGTGCGAGCTTCGAGACCACGGACTCTTTCTTTCTTGGATTCTCTAGCAAATACAAGCACACCCGTTTATGTATCTTTAAGCTCTTATGGCAGCAACTGAGTGATCATCAAGTTCTTGAACGAATCTTCTCTTGATAATCGTAAGCTTGTGTAAAGGAAAGTTCCTCACAGATCTCACAAGAGATTTACACAAACCGCAATATGAGCAACCTCTAAAACATGGCTAGGGTTTGCCTTATATACCTGGGGAAAAAATATAAAACCCTAAACATTTTAAATGAGCCAGGGTTGAGTTGGAAATCTGCAGAAAATAACATTCTGCTCGAGATTCGATCAATCGAGCCTGTTCTTCGATCGATCGAGCCAGGCCGAAAGTCACTAATACTTCTACAACCACTCGATTCCAACTTTACATTAATGCACACACTTTGAGCGAGTCTAAAACAAGGCAAACTCTTGTTTTGATCATGATTTACTAACATTACACATTAGATTTCTAAATACATTAGTTCCTAAGTCTTTAGAACCTAACAATCTAGTAGGCTAACTTGCTTTTGGGCAAAAAATAAAAAATAAAAAAATAAAGAGCATATTTTGATTTCAATCAAAGTGTTTATAAAATAACCTCTAAGGGGGGAGATTATAATAAACATTGTAATCACTCTATAGCCTATATTGTGACAAAAAGGGAATAAAGTTGTTTTATTTGTAGAGTATCAAAAAAGTCAAAAAATATTCAATGTAGTAATTTTGTATTGTTGCATCTTATGTGTTTTTTTCAAATCTATTTGTTATTTTTATTTTGGTCATTTTATTACATATAATTAGCATCTCCACCATCAAAATTTTAGTTAATTTGAACTTTCTTGGTAAGCTTTTACTTTGCTTAGTTAATCATCTTTACTGAAAATGCCAAAAAGAGAATAAGATAAAATATAATTTACTCTTGAGCGTCATTATGCTATTAATGTTTTTATGTATAGATACTTAAGAAATTTTTTCTTTTTGCATTTTATTTTATTTTATATTTCTACTTTATGATATATGATTTATTGACAATGATCTATTGTGTAGTTATCTTTATTTACTTTTTCACTTAGTTTCAATTGTGAGGAAGAAAGAGATCGATGTGGATCTATGTATAGAAGAAAAATATACCTATAAGAGTTAAATTGCATAAATTTGTATAGTAATAAACAAAGTATACATAGTTACACTTGGTCTAATAGTTCTCACACAATCAAAATTTTTTTTCTTTCTAATATTGCATTGTGTTTGCATACATAGCTTACTATATATAATACCTAATTACAAAATATATTTTGCTACACTACAAAAAACTTCTAATTTAAAACATAATTTCAAATAACAACTATTGAATTTTTAAAAATATACAATCTAATATATTAATTCAATAATTATCTAATAAAAAATTATCATATCAAATTTTCTTGCACATCGCATGAGTCTGTGACTAGTTTTTAATTATATTACATCTAATTTTGTACTCCAAATGATATTTTGAGGTTAAATTCCACAATTATAAAATGATCTTTAATTTAGATAACCTTTAAAATTAGGTCAATGTCATTTTTGAAAGTGGGAAATTATAGAAAAATAAATGTGAATTTCAACTTATGGACCGAAATGAACCCACTGTACTAAATGGAACCACTGGACTGCATAGACCAAATGGACCTAGTGGACTGAATGGACCGAATTAGATCAAATTGGTCCAAATGGACTAAAGTGGAAAGAGAATGAAATTTTAATACAAAGACACATCACAAACTCCATTCAAAAGCCATGAAAATGAGTTAGCAAATCAAATTTATCTAGTAGTCCGAAAACCATATTATTAATTTACCCTATTTATAAAAAATATTATATTTTTACTTTTTTATTTATTTATTTATCATTGATATTATTATTTTAAAACAATAAAATTCATCTATTGTGAGGGAGAGAATAGTTTCCTTTAAATTATTATTATTATTATTATTATTATTTTAAAGTTTTTCATTGACATTTGAAAATTTTCTTTTTCAAACAAAGTTGTAAGTTTTAATGGGTAAGCAAAGACAAGGCTGCTCATTACAATTTGGGGTATAAAATGATAATTTTATATATAATTGGAACTTTTACATTTTAATATAGTATTTAAATGCTTCTCATTTCTTGAGATGCAAGATTATTATTGTTATTATTTATTATTTATTTTTTTGTTTTTGTATTTAGATTTTGGGGGGCCTTAAGGCAATGCCTAAGTGACTTTGTCTTGAACCGACCCTGTGTATGGTTGCATATGATTAAGGCCATTAATCTCTCAAACTGAAACAGATATTTCACAGAGCTACTTGTTTATTCCAAGAAATGATAATGGCTTATTTGACAGTACCTTTGGCTCAAATTGCATTATGCACCAAACAGAGCTACTCTCAAGTTTTCGTTGTACACCAGAATGAATAATACATGTTCCTGCAAATCGGATTCCTAAAAATATCAATTCACATTCTCTAGAGATGGAGCCAGGTTTTTCTATATTACAGACCTCAAAGCTTACTAAACATAGTTTCCATAATGAGATATAACATACCATCCATGACTAAGATAAAGGTTGAAAACCATATAATGTGGTTTGTAAATGTTCAAAGTTCCTTCTTGTAGATTTCCTGTACTAAAACACCAAACAATAGACCAGACAGAGCTTTGTTAAACTACTACAAGGTGGACCTCTAACATCAAAGAATTTGACATAAAACTCAACATAATAGCAAATGAATATACAAAACATGGCTAAATCACTCCCGAGCAATCAAAACAACTTGTTTTCCAACATTGTGGCCACTATAAAGTCCTACCAAAGCAGCAGGGCCGCTCTCAAGGCCTTCAGCTATGTCCTCCACATACTTTATCTTCCCTTCTCTGATGTAAGGCAGCACTACATCCAATAACTTGGGATAAACATTATAGTAATCAAAGAAAGCAAATCCGTCCATGTGAATCCTTTTAAAAATAAGACACATCAAATTCTGAACACCTTCAGGCTGAGCAAGATTGTATTGTGAGACCATTCCACATACTGCAATCCTTCCATGGTCTCTCATATTGAGAAGCACAGCATCAAGCATTTTCCCCCCAACATTCTCAAAGTAGATATCAATGCCCTCAGCGAAGTACCTTGTAACATCGGAAATAGTGAAGACTGTATTTAGTGCTTGAGATAACATTTCAATAGCTCATAATTTGACAGCTATGGGCTGAAACTTAAATTGGGAGAATATGCACCTTTGATTTAAAAAATAAATAAATAATTTCCTATCCTCCCCTTCCCCTTATTTTGCCTCATTTTTTTTTTTTTTTTTAATCAGACAGGCCTCTGCATGTTAGTGGATGCAATATAACCATTATTTTAAAAAGGATTTGGAAATGCATAATCAATGTTGGAAATATTTTAGTGAATAAACAAGTTTTGATACAACAAACAATATCCCAAATAATTAGCAAGAATGTAAATAAGCAATAATAATATAAATTTAAGTAAAATTAGGAACAATCTCACAGTGCTATAGAATCACGCAAAGAGCGTTGTCCTTAAAGGTTGATTTGTGCTACCCAAAGTAAAACTTGGTGCGATTGGTTCTCTTGGCCAAACAACCCCCTAGGATTAGACTATAACGTCGATCTTTGTGATGTATGCACTTCCACTCATAAAAGGTTTAAGAACAACCCTCTATTGCCTTTCCTTAGAATAAATATTCTTGTAGAAAAAATGTGGGAGAGAAAGATAGTAGACTTGTGTATATTTAAAATATAGAGTAGTAAAAAGACCATTTAGAAAATATGTTATGATGAGTATTATATAGGCTACTTATGAAGATAATAGTCTATAGTTATTAGTTACTAATAACCCTTAAAAGCCCAACGGTTATATTATCAATTATTGCCTAACGGCTATTTTTCTTATAATTGCCCAACAGCTATTTTACTCATAAATCTCCAACGGCTAGAAAATAAATAAGAATAAAAGTGTTGGAACACACACCCACACCAACAATCAATACTACAATAATGTAATCTTATGAATTTCCGTAATCATCTTAATCCTTTCTTATTAATAGGATTTTCCATTAATGTGCTATCACCATGCATCTACCTACATAGAAAAATCAAATGTAAAATCTGCAATTGAAAAATGTACACTTTCATGTGCAAAGTCATTTACATGCTTCCAATGCAACGATTAATATGCTAGTAACGTAAACCATGGAACTCACCTGAAGCTAGTAATTTCTAATATCATTATGATGATCAAGACCATGTCATGTATGTTATCCTTAATAGTATAAAAATATAGACACACGCACATATATAGATGATAAGAAAGATAGAAGGAACATTATATCCATCTGATGTCCAATGATTAATTAAAGCTACAGAGAAAGAAATGTGTTAAGAAATATTTATAGATACTGACCTCTTCAAAGCTCCGTCCAAGTCAGTTTCTTCCTTATAATTGAAAGCCTCATCAAACCCAAACTTGTTCCGTAGTAGATCAACCTGCATGACATCAAAACACAGAAAGAAGATAGAAATTTTTATGTTGAGTATTGACTGGCCTGCTTATTCCCTTCTAGAGCAGAGAAGGGAAGGAGAAAGAAAGATATTGTATGGCTAACAACTGTAGCAAGAAATCTATCCTTTCAAAACAATGCAATGATTACTTCCTATAAAGAATTATTTATGTATATGATGTTTGTATTTCTAAAACAAGGCCTTCAATATACCTTTTGTTTCCCATACAAAATTTTCAAGAAGAAAACTAGGTATCCATAGTGGTCAGAAGATTGTAGTCCATTAACTATAGAAGCATTCCATGGGAAGAGAAAATTGGGAAGTATTTTGGTATTAATTACTAAGAATTATATAAGTTTATAAGTTTTCCTGTGGAAATTTCATTATGTCATAGAAAAAGAAGTGACTGTAAGAACAAAAGAAGTAAGCTTCATGTTAGAAAGAGAGAAATTCTAATCTTCTGAGAGTTCACATATTGGGTCAGGTTGACTACAAATTTTGGAAGAAATCCAATGACACAAGACGAGATCAGGTTAGCAATGCTTAATCATGGTAATTGCATGTAATTGAATCATATTATGAAAAGAAAACCAAAAAAAAAAAAGTTCAATGCAGGCAGTGGATAAAGAATAGATAGGGCCCAACTTTGAAGCATGCCAAATAGAAATAGCTCACCTTTTCTTTACTTCCAGCACTACCAACTACATAGCAACCCATCAACTTTGCAAATTGCCCAACAAGCTGACCAACTGCACCTGATGCAGCAGAAATGAAGACATACTCTCCTTTCTTAGGAGAGCAAACTTCATAAAAACCAGCATAAGCAGTCAATCCAGGCATACCTAGAATAAAATCCAAATGTTCAGCCAATTATAGGGCGGATATTAGTTGATGGAAAGGTAAAGTGGCAGAATTTCACCTAATCTTGTCAAATGTTCATTTAATAACATTGACTGTTGCAATGTTGCTAAACATCCATATTAAAATGCACATTGTCGGTATGTAATTAATTTAAACAGAATGTACATAGTAAACTTAGTCAAAAACCTAGAATTATCTAACCAATTAGACTACTAAACTCAACACATAATTTCAATTAAGAATACATACTTTGTTCAGAATCAACTACATCTACCAATTATATCTGATCTAAAGCCACAATCATAAACAATTGTAATTACGAAATCTGTTCCAGCAAACTACAGAGCCAGCTCACTGAATTGATCAAGTGCCCAACTGTACCACACTAGCTCGAAATTTCAACACAAGAAAAGAATTGAATTCATGCTTCTCAGGATCAAAGTTAAAGGACATGGATTATCCGTGCAACTTTTGATTCAAACTTTTGAGGGTTATAATTACAATGTAAGGGTCATCACCATGGAATAACTATTAACAGTCATTGTTTTTAACTATGACAACTAACTAGTAAGAGAAAAATAGACAAATGGCAGTAAGAAACTATGAAACTCACATAGTTTTATGGTGCATTTGCATATATAGAGCATCTGAAAATATGAAGTTATCACCTTCAAATAAGAATTTTACAAGCTAACACATGCATATCCAATTCATACATACAAGCACACACCCAAGCAGACATGCATATCCAAATCATACACATGCATGTGCATAAACAAGCAGCATTCAGTATAATTCAATAGCTAATTCAATCTAGAATATTTCATTGAATGAGTAGATGACTAAGTTACCAAGAATTCCAGTATAGTAGGAGAGGGGTACATCGGTGTGCTCAATTTTAATGAGTCCTTCCAGTTCTGTGATGAGGCTGTATTCTTCCCATGAAGTTGTGCCCCAAATCAAGTCACCTTTCTTGAAGTTTGGGTGTCCTGAATCCAAAACTTTGGCCACCCCAAACCCAGTTAATGGCTGCCTCATGTTATCATCAGAAAAAGAAATTAGAATTGCACTCATAGAACAAGATACAAGCTGAGTCATTTTACAAAGCCCATTCAGCATATATATATTGCAAGAGGGGGAAATTTTTAAATATTTTTAATTTAGATAATGCTTACAACATACAAAGAATTTGACTATTTAGTTAATTGCCATTTAATTATGATTATCTCTCTAAAAATTTCAACAATATAATTATCCAACCCTATATGTTACATACTAATATATATTGTGATGATTTGAATAGGCAAATATCCATGACAATGCAATTTGTATTGAGTGTGCAATTGTTGGTCCAATAAATTCCTTAATGAGAGAAGCTCAGAGTTTTGCAATTTGAAGAATCTCGCTCGAGCGCAATTTTATCAGAGGCTGTTTTCTAATCAGGATTTTTGTCTTGCTCAAATAAGAACCTGCTCGAGCAAGTAGCTAACACTGCTCATACAAGTAACTTAAGGAAACAGGCAAGCACCAAACAATTGAGGACTTCAGTTTCCATGCACTATGAGCCGAAAAGAAGACATCAGAGTTGAGAATTGAGCTTTAGGGAGCCAGAGACCCTTAGAAAAATCTGTGTGGCTTTTTTTTCTTTTTTCTATATATATATATATATATATATGCTCGCACAGGTGAATTGAACTCATGACCTATTGCTCTGATTCCATATCAAATTATCGATTCTCTTAAAAGGAGATAAATAATTTATTCATTTATTATAACAACAACAATTATTATCCATATCCCTACAGTGGTTCCTAACATAGAGGAAGCAAAACCAAGAAAGCAGAGAGAGAGAGAGAGAGAGAGAGAGAGAGAGAGAGATCTTACAAAGCCAGGAGTATAGGAGGTAATCACGTTAGGACCCTCAACCCTTGTCATCCGGATACGCATGTAAGGATCACAGGACAAGTAAAGGTTCTTCACTACTATTCCATGGGACCCCTCTTGTAGCTTAAGTTTCATGGTTCCATTGATCACTTGCATGTCCGACTCTTTAGGAAAACCAGACACGTAGTCCTTCAATATTACTTGCTTGTTCCTCACTTCTTCACCAACAACACCACTAGCCATTGTTAGTCTTTCTAAGAGCTTCTGGTGTTTCAGTGTTTCTCTCCGTCAATCTATGCTGTGTTTTCAGTTTCAACTATTGCTGCTTTTATAATATGAAGTTTGTGGACTAAGGACACGACACGTGTGTGTGCGCCAAACACTTGAGAAATCCACTACTGCAATGCATGTTTATCCATTTGATTATGTCTTGATCGTCATTAAAATATTGCCTACTTTAAAAAAGTTAGATACACACAATTTTTCATTACCATTTTTAACTAATTTGTACTACTTTATAGAAATTTTAATAATATTTTTTTGGTGAAACATTATCTCTGAATTTAAATTAAAAATGAGAATTTTAATAGGACAATTTCAAACTATAATATAGTAGCACCGACACAAGAGCTACAAAAGTATATGCATTACAATACGACACAATATTTTTTGAAAAATAAAGATATGACATAGAAGGAATAAAAAATTAATTGATTAAATTAATATTTATTTTTGAATATATATTATTTAGTTTAACCTATAATTTAGGTTTAAAAAATAATTACCAACAATCAAAATTTTAAAATATATATATCTAAAATTAATTTAAAAGTAATAATATATCGCAAATAAGTACATTAATACCCCTTAAATGATGTTCAAATTACAAAGAAACATTTTAAATAATTCAATTTAGTAAATAAATTGAAATAATTTAAGCAAATAACCTACACACTACAGATTATTATTTTTAAATGAAAAACCAAAATTTATTATACCAAATAATAAATAAATAAAAATACACAAATTGATAGAGAAAAAACCTAGTCACTACTATGCAATAGATAACAAAAAATGTGATGTGAGTTTCAATTAACTCAACTGGTAAAATTTCTACTGGTTGAATAAGAGATTATTAGGAACAACACCATATGTTGAAATTTTCTCAAACAAAAAAAAAAAAAAAAAACAAAAAACAAAAATGGTGTAGGTACAAGCAACTTTGTTTTGTTCTTTTTCTCTTGTACAAAAGAGTCACAACCGTGTTCGGGACATATTCCTATTAAGTAAATAATTCTTTTTCTCATGACACCTATTAAATAAATAATTATTATGTCTCAAACTAGCCAATGTGATTAGCTCTGATTGTGTGATGCATGAAACCTCTTAACTACCAGGGAAGTACCATCCGGAAACATTGCCTTGTAGACAATCCCCATTTTTCCCGATGTAATGACATTGTTGGCACTAAAATTGTAGGTTGCTTTTTTCTGAGCTTCTTCAAACTTATTTTTGTAGCCATCTTCTCTAATAATGAAATCTGTGGATCAAATCACTATATAGGAGTATTAAAAAAAAAATTATCATAGAGCTTAAATGAATTAGGATAATTCAAGAGTATGTCAAGATAACAAAGTGTAACTTTTCAATAATTAAATTTAAAACTAGTAATTGGGAAATTTTGCCTGATATATGATATCATATACGGGAAATTATTGTGTACTCCCAGAGTACCATAAATACGTACTCCCTCCTCTCACATAAATGGTAAGTCCCATTACCATTCATATAAGATGAGAGAGTACGTATTTATGATACTTCAAGAGTACATAATAATTTTTCATCACATACGAGGTGATGTTAATGACGGTACACTAAGAAAAGTTAAGATTATGGTATAAAACGATTCTAAAATATTAATGACTACAATTTTTTTATTCCTTTTCCATTTGAATGAAGATTTTTCTACTTCCAAAGTGAAAGCAAGGGAACCACGTCTGAAGAACCTTTAGGGGACCCCCAAAAAAAAAAAAAAAAAAAAAAAAAACCTTTTCATCCAAATGACGTTGAAATTTTCAAATTTCGTTTCTAAATATCTTGATTTTTTACTTTTTTTATTCAATTTTGTTCAACTTTTATTCTGTGTTCAATATGGTTCTTCCATTCACCAATTGGACTGCGGTTAAAGCTTTCAAAACATTGTCATTTTGATTTTTTGAGGTTACATTCCATAATTATAAATGCTTTTTAATTTAGACCATCTTTAATATTAGGTCAATGTCGTTTATGAGAGTAGGAAATTATAGAAAGATAAATGTGACTTTAACTTAAGGACTGAAATGGATTGAAGTAAAGTGAATGGATTGAAGTGGACCAAAATAGATTGAATGGACCCATTTGACTGAATTGGACTGCAATGGACTGAAGTGTACCAAATAGACGGAAAGGACCGAATTAGGCTAAATGGACCGAAATGGGCTAAATGGACCGAATGGACAAAAGTGGTGGTGGACCAAAATGAACTAAATGGATAGAAGTGGACCAAAGGGATGAAATAGACTGAAGTGGAGCAAATGAATGAAGTGGACCGTATTGGACCGAATCAAATTGAAGTTTAGCGAATGGTCCAAATAGACCAAAGTGGACCAAATGTACTAAAGTAGACCAAAATGGAGAGAGAATGGGGTTCTAACCCAGAGACACACCACAATCTCCATTTAAAAGCTATGATAATGAGTTAGCAAATCAAACTTTATCTAGTAGTCCAAAAACCATGTTAGTAAGTTACCCCTCTTTAAAAAAAATCATTATATTTTTACTTTTATTTTTATTTTTATTAAATAATAGTATTATTTTAAAAACCACAATACACATCTATTGTAAGAGAGAATAGTTTCCTTTAAATAATTATTATTATTTATTTTAAGTTTTACATTGACATTTAAAAATTTTTCATTTTCAAACAAAGTAGTAAATTTTAATTGATATGCAAAGACAAGGCCGCTCATTACAATTTGAGGAATAAGACGATAATTTATATATAATTAGTATTTTTCTTTCGTTTTAATATAGTATTTAAATGCTTCTCGTTTCTTGATATGAAAGATTATTAATTATTATTTTTATTTATATTTGTGTTTTGTGAGGGGGGGCCTTCAGCTAATGCCTACGGCTACGTGGCTTTGTCTTGAGCTGTTCCTTTTCGTTGTCGCATATGATTAAGGTCATCAATCTCTCAACCTGAAACAGATATATCTCAAAGCTACTTTTTTAATTCCAAGAAATGATAATGGCTTATTTGACAATACCTCTGGCTCAAATTGTATTGCACACCAAACTAAGCAACTCACAAGTTTTCATTTTACACTAGAATGAATAATACACATGCCTGCAAATCAGATTCTTAAAAATATCAATTCACATTCTTTAGAGATGGAGCCAGGTTTTTTTTTTTTTTTTTTTTTTAAATTATCTTACAGGTCTCAAAGCTTACTAAACATAGTTTCCTTAATAAGATATAACATATCATTCATGACTAAGTTAAAGGCTGAAACTCATATAATGTGGTTTTGTAAATTGTCAAAGTTCCTTCTTGTAGATTTATTGTACTCAACACCAAACCATAAACCTGTCCCTGGCTGCAGACAGGGCTTTATTAAACTACCACAAGATGGACCTCTAACATCGAAGAATTTGACATAAAACTCAACATAATAGCAAATGGATACATAAATCATGGCCAGATCACTCCCGAGCAATCAAAACAACTTGTTTCCCAACATTGCGGCCACTATAAAGTCCTACCAATGCAGCAGGGCCACTCTCAAGGCCTTCAGCTATGTCCTCAACATACATTATCTTCCCTTCTCTGATGTAAGGCAGCATTACATCCCAGAACTTGGGATAAATGTTATAGTAATCAAAGACAACAAATCCTTTCATGTGAATCCTTTTATAAATAAGACGCATCAGATTCTGAACACCTTCAGGCTGAACAAGAATATTGTATTGTGAACCTGTCCACATACAGAAATTCTGCCATGGTCTTTCATATTGAGAAGCACAGCATCAAGCATTTTCCCCCCTACGTTCTCAAAGTAGATATCAATGCCCTCAGGGAAGTACCTGGTGACACTCAGAAATAGTGAAGACTGTATTTAGTGCCTGAGATAACATTTCAATAGCTCATAATTAACAGCTGTGGGCTGAAACTTAAATTGGGAGAATATGCACCTTTGATTTAAAAAATAAATAAATAATTTCCTATCCTCCCCTTCCCCTTATTCTGCCTCATTTTTTTATTTTTTATTTTTTATTTTTTATTTTTTTAATTTTTTAATCAGACGGGCTTGGGCATGTTAGTGGATGCAGTATAACCATTATTTTAAAAAGGATTTGCAAATGCATATTCAATACTGCAATAATATAATCTTATGAATTTCTGTTTCCATCTTAATTCTTTCTTGTTAATAGGATTTCCCATTAATGTGCTATCACCATACATCTACCTACATAGAAAAATCAAATATAAAATCTGCAATTGAAGAATGTACACTTCCATGTGCAAAGTCATTTACATGGCTTTGTTTGTAAGACATGGTTTCATTGTGATGAATGGTTACATCAAGGATAAAGGACGTAAAATTATTATACAAATTGATGAAATGGTGCATTCTACATTCTAACAATCTCTTTTTTTGGATATTTTATAGAAAGGCCTCAACCCATTGGCCTTGCTTCCAATGCAACGATTAAGCTGCTAGTAACGTAAACCATGGAACTCACCTGAAGCTAGTAATTTCTAATATCATTAGGATGATCAAGACCGTGTCATGTATGTTATCCTTAATTGTATAAAAATATAGACACACACACATATATAGATTATAAGAAAGATAGAAGGAACAACTTTATATCCATCTGATGTCCAATGATTAATTAAAGCTACAGAGCAAGAAATGTGTTAAGAAATATTTATAGATACTGACCTCTTCAAAGCTCCGTCCAAGTCAATTTCTTCCTTATAATTGAAAGCCTCATCAAACCCAAACTTGTTCCGTAGTAGATCAACCTGCATGACCTCAAAACATAGAAAGAAGATAGAAATTTTTTTGTTGAGTATTGACTGGCTTGCTTATTCCCTTCTAGAGCAGAGAGGGAAGGAGAAGGAAAGATATTGTATGGCTAACAACTGTAGCAAGAAATCTATCCTTTCAAAACAATGCAATGATTACTTCCTATAAAGAATTATTTATGTATATGATGTTTGTATTTCTAAAACAAGGCCTTCAATATACCTTTTGTTTCCCATCCAAAATTTTCAAGAAGAAAACCAGGTACACATAGTGGTAAAAAGATTGTAGTCCATTAACCGTAGAACCATCCATGGGAAGAGAAAATTGGGAAGTATTTTGGTATTAATTAGTAAGAATTATATAAGTTTATAAGTTTTACTGTGGAAATTTCATTATGTCATAGAAAAAGAAGCGATTGTAAGAACAAAAGAAGTAAGCTTCATGTTAGAAAGAGAGTAATTCTAATGTTCTGAGAGTTCAGGATCATGTTGACTACAAATTTTCGAAGAAATCCAATGACATGTGATGAGATCAGGTTAGCAATGCTTAATCATGGTAATTGCCTATAATTGAATCATATTATGAAAAGATAACCAAAAAAAAAAAAAAAAGTTCAATGCAGGCAGTGGATAAAGAATAGATAGGGCCCAACTTTGAAGCATGCCAAATAGAAATAGCTCACCTTTTCTTTACTTCCAGCACTACCAACTACATAGCAACCCATCAACTTTGCAAATTGCCCAACAAGCTGACCAACTGCACCTGATGCAGCAGAAATGAAGACATACTCTCCTTTCTTAGGAGAACAAACTTCATAAAAACCGGCATAAGCAGTCAATCCAGGCATACCTAGAATAAAATCCAAATGTTCAGCCAATTATAGGGTGGATATTAGTTGATGGAAAGGTAAAATAGCAGAATCTCACCTAATCTTGTCAAATGTTCATTTAATAACATTGACTGTTGCAATGTTGCTAAACATCCATATTAAAATGCACATTGTTGGTATGTGATTAATTTAAACAGAATGTACATAGTAAACTTAGTCGAAAACGTAGAATTATCTAACCTACTAGACTACTAAACTCAACACATAATTTCAATCAAGAATACATACTTTGTTCAGAATCAACTACATCTACCAATTATATCTGATCTAAAGCCACAATCATAAACAGCTGTAATTACGGAAATCTGTTCCAGCAAACTACAGAGCCGGCTCACTGAATTGATCAAGGACCCAACTGTACCACACTAGCTCGAAATTTCAACACAAGAAGAGAATTGAATTCATGCTTCTCAGGATCAAAGTTACAGGATATGGATTATCTGTGCAAGTTTTGATTCAAACTTTTGAGGATTATAATTACAATGTAGGGGTCATCACCATGGAATAACTATTAACCGTCATTCTTTTTAACCATGACAACTAACTAGTAAGAGAAAAATAGACAAATGGCAGTAAGAAACTATGAAAGTCACATAGTTTTATGGTGCATTTGCATATATAGCGCATCTGAAAATATGAAGTAATCACATTCAAATAAGAATTTTACAAGCTAACACATGCACATCCAATTCATACATACAAACACACACCCAAGCAGATATGCATATCCAAATCATACACATGCAGGCACATGCACAAGCAGCATTCATTGTAATTTAATATCTAATTCAATCTAGAATATTTCATTGAATGAGTAGATGACTAAGTTACCAAGAATTCCAGTATAGTAGGAAAGGGGTACATCAGTGTGCTCGATTTTAAAGAGTCCTTCCAGTTCTGTGATGAGGCTGTATTCTTCCCATGAAGTTGTGCCCCAAATCAAGTCACCTTTCTTGAAGTTTGGGTGTCCTGAATCCAAAACTTTGGCCACCCCAAACCCAGTTAATGGCTGCTTCATGTTATCATCAGAAAAAGAAATTAGAATTGCACTCATAGAACAGGATACAAGCTGAGTCATTTTACTAAGCCCACTCAACATATATATATTGCAAGAGGTGGAAATTTTTAAATTTATATAATGCTTACCACATACAATGAATTTGACCATTTAGTTAATTTCCATTTAATTATGATTATCTTTCTAAAAATTTCAACAATATTATTGTCCAACCCTTACGTACTAATATATATTGTGATGATTTGAATTGGCAAATATCCATGACAACGTAATTTATATTGAGTGTGAAATTGTTGGTCCAATAAATTCCCTAATGAGAGAAGCTCAAATAAGAACCTGCTCGAGAAAGTAGCTAACACTGCTCATACGAGCAACTTAAGGAAACAGGCAAGCACCAAACAATTGAGGACTTCAGTTTCCATGCTCCTTGAGCTAAAAAGAAGACATCAGAGTTGAGAAATGAGATTTAGGGAGCCAGAGAGCCATAGAAAAATCTGTGAGGCTTTCATCGTTGGAGCTGCTAAATCTTTAGGATTATACTCATGATCTCTTGCCCTGATACCATGTCAAATTACAGATTTCTCTTAAAAGCAGATAGATAATTTATTCATTTAATTTAACAACAAAAATTATTATCCATATGCCTACAGTGGTTCCTAACATGGAGGAAGTAAAACCAAGAAAGCAGAGAGAGAGTGCTTACAAAGCCAGGAGTATAGGAGGTAAACACGTTAGGACCTTCAACTCTTGTCATCCGGCTACGCATGTAAGGATCACAGGACAAGTAAAGGTTCTTCACTACTATTCCGTGGGACCCCTCTTGAAGCTTCAGTTTCATGGTTCCATTGATCACTTGCATGTCCGACTCTTTAGGAAAACCAGACACGTAGTCCTTCAATATTACTTGCTTGTTCCTCACTTCTTCACCAGCAACAACACTAGCCATTGTTAGTCTTTCTAAGAGCTTCTGGTGTTTCAGTGTTTCTCTCCGTCAATCTATGTTGTGTGTTCTGTTTCAATTATTGTTGCTTTTATAATATGAAGTTTGTGGACTGAGGAGATGACACGTGTGTGAGCCAAACACTTTGAGAAATCAGCTACTGCAATGCATGTTATCCATTTTTATTTATTTTTTGATGAACTGCATGTTATCCATTTGATTTTGTCTTCATCGTCCTTAAAATATTGTCTGCTTTAAAAAAAGTTAGATACACACAATTTTTCATTACCATTTTTAACTAATTTGTACTACTTTGTAGAAATTTTAATAATATATTTTTGGCGAAACATTATCTGAATTAAAATTAAAATGAGAATTTTAATAGAAGAGTTTCAAACTATGATATAGTGGCACCGGCATAACACCAGAGGTACAAAATTATATGCACTACTATTCAAATTAAGATATAACACAGAAGGAATAAAAAATTAATTGATTAATTAATATTTATTTTTAAATATATATTATTTAGTTTAACTTATAATTTAGGCTTAAAAACAATTACCAACAATCAAAATTAAAAAAAAAAATCTAAAAGTAATTTAAAAGTAATAATATATCACAAATAAGTACATTAATACCCCTTAAATGGTGTTCAAATACAAAGAAACATTTTAAATAATTCAATTTAATAAATAAATTGAAATAATTTAAGCAAATAACCTACACACTACAAATAATTTTTTTAAGTGAAATACCAAAATTTATTATACCAAATAATAATAAATATAAATACACAAATTGATAGAGAGAAAACCTAGTCACTACCTTGCAATAGAAAACAATAAATATGATGTGAGTTCCAGTTAGCTCAAGTGGTAAAGTCTGTGAGGGTTGAATAAGAGATTTGGGGTTCAATCTTCGCCTACACTAAAAATCGATTGATGTCTTAGTTTGGTGATAAAAAGCCTTATCAAGAGCGAACACCATATGTTGAAATTTTCTATTAAAACAAAAACAAAACAAAACAAAAAAAAAAAAAAAAAAAAAACAAAAACAAAAACAAAAAAGGTATAGGTACAAGCAACTTTGTTTTGTTCTTTTTCTATTGTACAACTGAGTCACAACCGTGTTCGAGACATATTCCTATTAAGTAAATAATTCTTTTTCTCATGACAACTATTAAATAAATAATTATTATGTCTGAAACTAGCCAATGTGATTAGCTCCGATAATTGATTCTAATAAATGTTGTGTGATGCATGAAACCTCTTAACTGCCATGGAAGTATCGTCCGGGAGCACTGCCTTGTAGACAGTCCCCATTTTTCCCGACGTAATGACATTGTTTGCACTAAAATTGTAGGTTGCTTTTTCTGAGCTTCTTCAAACTTATTTTTGTAGCCATCTTCTCTAATAATGAAATCTGTGGATCAAATCACTATCCATGAGTACTTTAAAAAAAAAAAAAAAAGTTCGTAGAGCTTAAATGAATTAGGAGAATTCAAGAGTATGTCAAGATAACAAAGTGTAACTTTTCAATAATTAAATTTAAAACTAGTAATTGGGAAATTTTGCCTGATACATGATATCACATGCAAGGTGATGTTAATGACAATGCATTACGAAAAGTTAAGATTATGGTATAAAACGATTCTAAAATATTAATTAATACATTTTTTTTTCCTTTTCCATTTGAATGAAGATTTTTCTACTTTCAAAGTGAAAGCAAGGAGCCGTGTCCAAAGAATCTTTAGGGGACCAAAAAAAAAAAACCCCTTTTCATCTAAATGACCATGATTTTTTTAAATTTCATTTCTTAAAAATATTGATTTTTTTTTTATCGGATTTTGTTCTACTTTTATTCCGTGTTCAATATGATTCTTCCATCCACCAATTGGACTATTGTTAAAGCTTCCAAAACGTTGTTATTTTGATTTTTTGAGGTTACATTCCACGATTATAAATGCTTTTAATTTAGACAACCTTTAATATTAGGTCAATGTCATTTTTGAGAGTAGGAAATTATAGAAAGATAGATGTGACTTTAACTTAATGACTGAAATGGATCAAAGTAAATCGAATGGAAAGAAGTGGATCAAAATGGACTAAATGGATCCACTAGACCGGATTGGACTGTAAATGGACTGAAATGGGCTAAATGGACTAAGTGGACTAAATGGACAAAAGTGGTAGTGGACCGAAATGGACAGAAGTGGACCAAAGGGACCGAAATAGATTGAAGTAGAGCAAATGGATGAAGTGGACCGTATTGGACCAAATCAAACTGAAGTTTAGCGAATGGTCCAAATAGACCAAAGTAGACCAAATATACTGAAGTAGACCGAAATGGAGAGAGAATGGGGTTCTAACCTAAAGACACACCACAATCTACATTCAAAAGCCATGATAATGAGTTAGCAAATCAAACTTTATCTAATAGTCCAAAAACCATATTAGTAATTTACCCTCTTTAAAAAAAAAAATCATTATCTTTTTACTTTTATTTTTATTTTTATTAAATAATAGTATTATTTTAAAAACCACAAAACTCATCTATTGTAAGAGAGAGAATAGTTTCCTTTAAATAATTATTATTATTTATTTTAAGTTTTACATTGACATTTTGAAAATTTTCATTTTCAAGCAAAGTGGTAAATTTTAATTGGTAAGCAAAGACAAGGCCGCCCATTACAATTTGAGGTATAAGAAGATAATTTTATATATAATTAGTATTTTTTTTTCATTTTAATATAGTATTTAAATGCTTCTTGTTTCTTGATATGAAAGATTATTAATTAATTTTTTCATTTTAAGCTAATGCTTACGGCTACGTTGCTTTGTCTTGAACTGTTCCTGTGCGTTGTGCCATATGATTAAGTTCATCAATCTCTCAACCTGAAACAGATATTTCTCAAAGCTACTTTTTTAATTCCAAGAAATGATAATGGCTTATTTGACAATATCTCTGGTTCAAATTGTATTGCACACCAAACTAAGCAACTCTCAAGTTTTCATTGTACACTAGAATGAATAATACACATGCCTGCAAATCAGATTCTTAAAAATATCAGTTCACATTCTTTAGGGATGGAGCCAGGTTTTTATATCTTGCAGGTCTCAAAGCTCACTAAACGTAGTTTCCTTAATAAGATATAACATATCATTCATGACTAAGTTAAAGGTTGAAACTGATTCTCCAAAAAAAAAAAAGGTTAAAGGTTGAAACTCATATAATGTGGTCTTGTAAATTGTCAAAGTTCCTTCTTGTAGATTTATTGTACTCAACACCAAACCATAAACTTTTCCCTGGCTGCAGACAGGGCTTTATTAAACTACCACAAGGTGGACCTCTAACATCGAAGAATTTGACATAAAATTCAACATAATAGCAAATGGATACATAAATCATGGCCAAATCACTCCCGAGCAATCAAAACAACTTGTTTCCCAACATTGCGGCCACTATAAAGTCCTACCAGAGCAGCAGGGCCACTCTCAAGGCCTTCAGCTATGTCCTTCACATACATTATCTTCCCTTCTCTGATGTAAGGCAGCATTACATCCAAGAACTTGGGATAAATGTTATAGTAATCAGAGACAACAAATCCTTTCATGTGAATTCTTTTATAAATAAGACACATCAAGTTCTGAACACCTTCAGGCTGATCAAGATTGTATTGTGAAACCAGTCCACATACAGAAATCCTGCCATGGTCTTTCATATTGAGAAGCACAGCATCAAGCATTTTTCCCCCACGTTCTCAAAGTAGATATCAATGCCCTCAGGGAAATACCTGGTGACACTCAGAAATAGTGAAGGCTGTATTTAGTGTCTGACATAAAATTTCTTCAACTCATAATTAACATCTGTGGGCTGAATATTTTTATGCAAGAATATGCTCCACTTTGAATAGAAGAAATTTTATTTCATGTCCCCTCACTCTCACATATTCTGCCTCAACTTAGCTTTTTTTTTTTTTTTTTTTCTTTTTATATGTAATCTTAATCTTAACCTGTCAATAGGATTTTCCATGAATGTGCTATCACCATGTACCTACAACCTTAGAAAACCAATTATAAAACTACAGTTGAAAGAATGTACATGTTTCATGAGCAAAGTCATCTAATCTGTCTGTATTGCTATTCATAAGAAGACAAAATTCCATCATGATTAATAGTTATATCAGAGATAAAGGAGCTAACATTAGAAGGGAATTAGTAAAATTATTGTACAAATTGATGAAATGGTGCATTTTACATTCCAACTTTCTCCAGTTTACAGATATTTTACAGCAAATCCTCAACTCACTTGCCATGATTCCAACTGAACAATTAAGCTGCTAGTAACACAAACCATGGAACTCACCCAAAAGCTAGTAATATTTAGTATCATTATAATAATCAAGGCCATGTATGTTATCCTTAATAGTGATGAAAATATAGACACACACAAATGTAAATAATATGTAGCACAGATGCAACAACTTTATCTCCATCTGATATCCTATTGTTAACTAAAGCTTCAAAGCAAGAAATTTCGTTAAGCAATATGTATAGATACTGACCTTTTCAACGCAGCGTCCAAGTCAGTTTCTTCCTTATAATTGAAAGCATCATCAAACCCGAACTTCCTCTTTAGGAAATCAACCTGCATGATGTTAAAGCAAAGAAAGTGAACAAAAATATTCTAATTTCTTGTTGAGTATTGACCAGTCTGAATACTCCCCTCTAAAACAAAGAAAGGAAAGAAAAAGAAAGATACGCATTGCTAACAACTCTAGCAAGAACTCCATCCTTTCAAAAGCTTGCAAAGACTGCTTCCTATAAAGCAACTATTTATGCATTTGAATGAGTTTATCTAATACAAAGGCCTTCAATATACCTTCTGTTTCCCATCTGAACATTTCATGAAGAAAACCAGGTATGCATAGTGGTCAAAAGATTGTGGTCCATGAACTATAGAGCCACTCGATGGGAAGAGAAAATTGGGATTAATGAATTGGAAATAATTATTATGAATTCTATGAATTTTGAAATATTATTGTGGAAATTGTGGTATGTCATAGAAAAAGAAAGATGCTGTAAGTACAAAATTAGTAAGATTCATGTTAGAAACAAATATATTCTATTATTCTTAAGTCCACATATTGGCTTGGATTTACTATAAATTTTCAACGAAACCAAATGACACATGGCAAGATCAGGTTAACCACGCTTAATCATGGTCATTGTGTAACCAAATCATTTTATAAAAAGAGGGGGAAAAAAATCAAAGCATTCATTGGACAAAGAATAGATAGCGCTTAATTTTGAAGTATGCCAAAAAGAAATTACTCACCTTTTCTTTATTTCCAGCACTTCCAACAACATAGCAACCCATCAACTTTGCAAATTGCCCAACAAGCTGACCAACTGCACCTGATGCTGCAGAAATAAACACATATTCTCCTTTCTTAGGAGAACAAACTTTGTAAAAACTGACATACGCTGACAAACCAGGCATACCTAGAATAAAATTCAAACACAGCCAATTATAGGGCAGACATTATATGATGGAAAGGGAAAGCAAATGAAAATCTCACCTAATTTTGTAAAATTTTCATTTAATAACATTGGCAGTTTCACAATTGCTAAATTTTCTCACATTGTTGATATCAAATTTATTCAAACAGTATGCAGATAGAAAACTTACTTGAAACCAAGAATTATCAAACCCACTGGACTACTCAACTCAACACATAATCCTAACTAAGAACACATTCTTTTTTATCAGAATCAACTCCATTGAAATAGTGTATATACCAATTATATCTGATCTAGAACCACAATTATAAACAGCTGTATTTACCAAATCTATTCTAGCAAACTACTCAGCCAACTCACTGAGTTGGTCAAGGATCCAGCTGTACCACACTATCCAGCTACAAATTTGAACAAGAGAAAAGAATTGAATTCATGCTAATCAGGATCAGAAAATGTAGGATATGGATTAATCATGCAAGTTTTGATTCAATCTTTTGAGGTTCTCAATGAAAGGGTCATCACAATGAAATAACTATTCACCATCAGAGTGTTTTTAACCATGACAATTAAATCATAAGAGAAAATTCCACAAATGGCAGCAAGAAACTAAGAATCTCACATATAGTTTTATAGTGCATTTACATATACAGAGCATAGAGTAATCACATTCGAATAAGAATTTCACAAGCTAACACATAGATATCCAAACCCCACACACACACACATAAGCAGCAAAATACCAAGAATTCCAGTATAGTAGGAAAGGGGGACATCAGTGTGCTGGATTTTAAAGACTCCTTCCAGTTCTGTAATGACACTATATTCTTCCCATCCGGATTTCAAATCGAGTCACCTTTCTTGAAGTTTGAGTGTCTTGAATCCAATACTTTAGCCACCCGAAAACCAGTTAATGGCTGCATTGTACAAGCTGAGTTATTTTACAAATCCCAATCAATATATATATATATATATATATATATATTGCAAGAGGTTTACTATTTTTATTTTCCATATCTCATCAGTAATAATAATTAGAAAAAAAAAACCATAAATAATCTATAAAAAGACAAGGACAAAAAAACCCAGAAAGTACTTGAAATTGAAATTCCATATAAAAAAAAAAACCAGTATCCAAATGAATTTAGCTATGGGTTAATAACTTTCTTGCGCCCCCACAGACCCATCTCTCTAAACTTATAACCAGAATGACAATACCACTACAGTACTAATCTATCACTACTTCTACTACTAGTACTTTTACTAGTTCTATGCCATCCACACCTCCCACCAGATTGCTTAGCACTAAAAAACAAACTCCACGAAATCAATGTATGTTTGCTTCGAAGATGAAGTGCAACCCCAGGTTGAAGTCACTCTCCGATCCTGGCCTCATCCTTTTTTGTCAGATTGCCGTTAATATATCTTATATATATATATATATATATATATATATATGCTATGACATCAAGATTTGATTTGGGGAATTTGGGGTTTGCTGTGAAAAATCCCCGAAGAGAAGAAATTAAAAAATTGCCCACAGCGAATTCCAAAACCTCAAACGACAAGAAATTACCACAAGAAATTCTAAAAAGCTACTATTTGGCAAATTTTGCCACAAGAAATTACCCACAACTTAAAATATTGGGATGTGATTTTTTTTTTTTTTTTTTAAGGAATTGGGATGTGCAGATAGATTAAACAGAATAGTGCTTTTTTGAGCCGTGAAAAAAAAATTGTAAGCAAAGGGAAGGTTGAGGCATTAACTTTTGTTAAGGTTAGGCTTTTTTTTTTGGTGTGAGGAGAAAAGAGTTAAGGGTTCTGTTTGGTTTAATAAGTGGTGCATTCACTTTTCTTTTTTTCTTTTCTGTGTTTACTTTACATTCAAATCTTGAATGTAAAAAAAAAAAGGATACATTTTCATATTTAAGAGTATTTGATAAGCTATTTTGAATATAAAAAACACATTAAAAAAAAAAAAAAAAACTCATTTTCACATTTGAAAGTGTTTATACATGATATTGGTATAAAATATATCATATATGTGTATGGCATTGTTTTCTATTAAAAAAAAAAAAAAGTTACTTTTTCCACTTACACACACTCACATAAGTTAAGTGAGGCCTTTACATTTTCACAATATTTATGGAATTGCCACTGTATTTGTTTTTTACGAAAATGAAAATTTTGAAAATATTTTTTCATTTTTCGTATTCAAATTTAACTTTTAGGATATTAAAAATGAAAATTGAGTAAGAGTTCTTAAACCAAACAAGTTTTTGTGATGGGTCTCACTAAAAACTGAAAATGAAAATAAAAAATGCTAATTTTGTTGCTAACCAAACGGCCTCTAGGCTTTTCTCTTAGTTTGAGGAAAAAAAAAAAAATGTCATTTTTTTTAAAGAGTTTCAACTTATAGAGTACATATTTGATATTGTGCTCTTTATCATCATATTTAAATACCAATTGATTTTTTGTGTAGATGGGAATTGAACTTTAAATCTCTTATTCAACTATTAGTTGAACTAACTGAAATCCACATAGAATGAAGCAAATTTTGTGAGACAAAAGATTTGAACTTGGAACTAGGTTATCTCTACATAGGTTTACAAAAGACTTGGACCTAGTGGCAGAGCCAAGATTTCAATTTAAGGAGGGCAAAATTATAGGGAACTTTGGAAACACAATTGTTCATCTATTGATCTTCCACTCAATTTTTTAATTAATTTTTAGCACTTCATTGCTAAAAAGCCTCAAAGTTCATTACCAGAACATAGAATTTGAAACAATGAAAGAGTCCAAGAGATTGAGGGGAAAAAAAAGATTAGTGGTAAGATGTAAGCATTAGAGATTTAGTGTCATGAAAAAATAAGACATAATTTGAAAGCATAGATCCACTACTTAGAGTTGAAGCCATGAAATATTTTAAACACAATTTAGTAGACAATTTTGATTTAAACTTAAAAAGTGTGATGAAAATTGAATTTCAATTGGTGTAAAAGATTAATTGTTGTGTATCTCCCATTAAAAAATTTTAGTAAGTGTCAATGTGTCCAATTTAGTATTATCTCTTTGTATCTTTTTTCTCTAGTATGATACTTAGTATAACTTTGTTGATAAAGGTACAAGTGTGTAGCACATCTCATGACAGCACAGCAAGTTGTTGCATGTGCTGCCAGAGAATAACAAGCCACCTCATAAGACGATAACTCTCACAAACATTCATGCTATTAGATCAATAAAATGTAAAATCTCAAATACTTGAACTTTAGGTATTTGATAGAAGCATATTAAATAGCTCTTTGTATTAGAACACTGTGGTAGCCGATTCTAATTTTGCAAGTGTCTTGAAAGTTGTTAAACAGCTCCTTGTTTTCATTTTAAGATATATAACATATTGTATACTCTTCTCTTTGTTGGGGGGAATTAATTTCTGCCCCTGCTTGGACCTAACATATTTAGCATGCACAACCCACAATATGTTTTAACACAAGGAAACTTTTTTTGCAAGAGCAAAGTAAAGTTGTAATTTTAAGTTTTAACTAAGTTTGTAGTTGAATTTTGTATAAAAATTAAATTAAATTTTTTTGAAAACTTTTTATAATCTATTAAAAAATACTTTAAAGATGCTCATAATTTTGAGAGGGATAACATCACTTTCAAAGGTATGAAAAATTTTGAATAGCTAAATTTATTATTTTCACAAACCGGGCAATCGAATTTTACCTATCATATTAGGATTAGAAGAAAAACCAAGAAAGCTGAGAGCTAGAAGAGAGAAACGAAGAGAGAGTGGTAGGCTTACAGAGCTAGGAGTGAAAGAAGTAAAAAGGTCAGGACCGTCAGCTCTTGTCATCCGGTTACGCATGTAAGGATCACAGGACAAGTAAAGGTTCTACACTACTGTTCCATTGGAGCCCTCTGGAAGCTTCAGTTTCAGGGTTCCATTGATCACTTGCATGTCTGACTCTTTGAGAAAACCAGACACGTAGTCCTTGAATATTACTTGCTTGTTCCTCATCACTTCCTCACCGACAACAACAACACTAGTAGCCATTTTTAGTCTTTCTGAGAGCTCTGTGTGTTTCTCTCTCCGTCTGTGTGTTCAGTTTCAACTTTCAACTACTCGTACGTGGTTTTATAGGTCTCAATTATTTGTTGCTTTTATATAGGGGATGAAGTTTGTGAACTAAGGAGATTACACGTGTGTTCGCTAACACTTTGAGAAATCAGCTACTGCAATGGGTAAACAGAAGGATTAACCATTTGATCTTTATCTATCTTGATCCTCCTTAAAATATTGTCTACTTTAAAAAGTTCGGTACACACCAATTTTTCATAACTATTTTTAACTAATTTGTACTTTATTTAAAAATGGATGAATATACTATTTTGGTCTATATGTTTTGGAGTCATAACTAATTTGATCTTTACATTTAGGTATGTAGTAGTTAATTTAATCCATGTTATTTTCAGCTTACAATTAATTTGGTTCTTAAACGAAAATGCTTATGCAGTAAATAGTGGGCATTATTGGTACACAATGATTCTAAAATAATATTAAAAAAAAATTTTCTTAACACAAAAAAAGCCACAGCTAAAAAAAAGAAAACAAAAAACAAAAAGAACAACCGGTTTTCTCCCTCCAATTGTTCCTCTCTTCAAGAAATCAAAGATCAGATCAAAAAGAAAAAATTGATTCCAAACTGAAATTTCATTCAATTCAAAGATATGAGAGTACGTCAATTAAAAAGACAAAGAAGCTACAGATTGCAGAACACTAAGTAATCTTCACAATGTCCTAAAAATCTAAAATATTTATTTAAAAAATACACTGAAACACAAAGAGATTGTGCAGAACTGCAAGAGTATATGCATAATATTAGTATTTCTTTCTTCTTCTATTTTTTTTTTTTTTTGAAGGGATATTAGTATTTCATTTACAACATATACATGATATAAACTTGATTCATGGTCAGTCGGTTTGAACTGTAACAATCACATCGATACGGTCTTCTTGAGAAATTGGGTCTTTGTCTTTGCAAAAAAAATGAAATTGGGTCTTTGTCTCTCAAGCGGTTCTAGACTTCTAGTACTACCTAATAATCTTCCACAATTTTTAATATAACTATTTTATGTGTCAGATTGTGACTAATTGTTCTGTCACTTTCACATAAATCAACCATTTATTCTCAATCACTCACAATGGCACAAAGTTAAACCATTTTAGAATTTTTCTCTCTTCATCTATCTATTTATGTGTGTTTGGACTGTTTTCAGATTCCAACTACACGTGGTTTTAGGTATGAATTATTGCTCCAATGGTTGTTTGTGGATTGAGGAGATGACACATGTGTGCCTAATACTTTGGCATTTGTTTGTCCAAATTGGCCACATGTGGTGTGGACCTACCGAAATGCATGGACAAAATCACGTATGGCTCTTGTCCATGAACTCTCTATGTGAAAGAGGGATACATGCACTTGATGCATGGTAAATTTTCTTCTTGTTTATCTGAATTTCTCTTTATTACCATAAAAAGTTTTGACACACGCAATTTTCATAACTATTTTTAACTATATAATTTGTACTTTATTGAAAATTCAATAATATTTTTTAACTTATATTATCAGAGTTAAATTAAAACTGAGAATTTTAGAATGGAGGGTTTCTAGCTATGGTACATGAGTACCGACACAATTCGAGGTACAACATTATATGCACTATAACGAGACATCATTTTCTTAAAAACTAAGATATAAGATAGTAGAGATACGTAAATTAATAATTAATTTTATGCATATATTATTTATTTTTAGGTATAATTTAGGTTTAAAATATAAGTACCAACTGTCATTTTTTTTTTTTTTGAAAATATATCCAAAATTAATTTAAAAGTAATAATAGATTGCAAAAAAGTACATTGATAACCCTTCAATGATGTTCAAATTACAAAGAAATAGTTTAAATAATTCAATTTAATAAATAAATTGAAATAGTGTATGTAAATAACCTACACACTACAAATAAAAAACAAAAATACAAATACACTAAAAATTAATTATTATCAATCAATAAATAAATTAATTAATACAAATACATAAATTAACAAGGAGAAAACCTAGTCACTACCTAGTGAGATAAAAAAACAAAACAAAACAAAAGAAATATTATGAGCTCACATGCATAGTACCATGTAAAGTGTATATTGTAGGCAAAATGATTGTACACTTTCTCCCAATGTCGCAAATATTAGCCACATTTTTGCCCACAATACACTATTTACATGGTACTATTCATGTAAACTAATCAATGCTTCAAAAAATTAGGGAGTATATTGCAAGTGAGAAAAGAAAAAAGCCAATTACTAGCCGCTTGTCTTGAAGAGTTGTGAAGGATCATTAGTTGCTGATTTGGATGGGTAGCGATGGGCCGTCAATTGATGCAATGATTGCTCTAGGAATTTTTTTCAAGATGATCATTATGAAACTTAAATTATACAAAATATAATAAAAGCATAACTTCATATATTGACAAAAACACACACACACACATGCAAATACATAAAGTCTTACGATTTTCTTCTACGAGTTTTCTTATTTTGAAATTATTATATGATAGTCCCATTATCCATGTTGCAAGCTACAACTCTTTTAAAATTTTAGTTCAATAAAATTTTTCTTGGATTTTTCCTTTTTGTTTGGAAGGGCCTAATATATTTTTTAGGGGACCAAAGTTTAAGGACAAAATTTGGTTATGAACTTAGTAAACAAATTAACATGACTACATATTTTGAAATTTTAATAATTGGATTGCAAGTTCTTTATGTTTAAACATGTTAAATTTCAAGTCAATTGGATGTTGTTTACTATTCGATCCATAAACTTATTTTTTATGTATATTTTAGACTACAAAAACTCAAAATTTCTTGATGAAATAACTATTGATCTTTGATTTTATTGAATTTTTGCAAGTATGGAGGATATAAGAAGAAAATGTAATCCAATGGTGGATTTGTCAAAATTTACATCCAATAAAAAAAAAAGTGGTGTTGTAGTCCAAGTTTGTTACCAAATTTTGTCTAGAATTTAATTATATTGGACCAAAAAAAAATTAGGGTAGTCACAAATTTATTTTAAAGATAAAAAGAAAATTATAAATTTTTTAAAGTTTATATATAAAACTGTTAGAGATTATTAGCCCATTAACATAGGTCCAAGCCTAATACTACTTTGTGTGCAAGGCAAGTCTCTTACTTGTATTAGAAATTTATTAATATCGAGTTTAGCCTACTATATATACTTATGTAATGGTTCATTGTAATACAAGTTTTGTACTACATTCTTATATAATAAAGATGTAGCCCTTAAGGATTTTCTCTGTGGACGTAGGCCGTAAGGCTGAACCACGTAACTCTTGTATTCTTATGTTCCTATTTTATGCTTCCCTCTTCCGCATCTAGCAATCCCTAGATCAATGATCTAGCTAGGCTAGAAGCAATGAAAGAGAGTGAGAACTAGAGCTTGGAAAAGAGAAGGCTTAGAAACAGACTGTGCTTGATAAATGGTAGAGATGTATAGGTGGAAGGATATCTATCTTGTTCTAGATTTATCTAAATACACTAGATGTGTCAGTGTGGTACTAGTGTTGGTCACTTGCTGAGGAAGGGAACTTGGCAAAAAACTCTATGTCTGTGCATCTTAGGTTTTAAATTATACCTGCTTTAATTATAACTTTAATTTTTATATATATTAAAAAAAAAAAGAAAAAAAAAGGAAACTATATTTCTATCCATGTCACTCTACTTGATAATTTTTCTAGGAAATAAGTTTTAGACCTTAATGGCATTAGGAACAGGGTTTTTTTTCGAAATCATCTAATACTCTATATAAATACTGAGGTACGTACTAAAGAGTAAAGAACCTCCAGATAAGAGCAATTTCCTATGCTTGATGGGATTGATCCTGAAAACTCATTACCTAAAAGGTCGAAGTTTACAAGTTCCTTGCAGTCCTCAATGCCTCTGGGGAACTCTCCTATGAGCCCTATGTTCTTATGGCAATTTCTACCCGATTTGCGGGGACCCGGCTAGGCTTGACCCTAAAGGGCCAGATTTTACCCAGCCCGATAAAGAATAGGGTTGGGTTTAGGTTTTAAAAAAAAAAAAAAAATTCGAACCAGTCTAGGTTAGGTTTGGATTTTTATAAAAACCCAGCCCGAACCTGGACCCGACCCGGTTACAAAAGAAATAAGAAATTACTTAAATACCCTTATATATATAGTTATAAACCAACCCTAACCTAACTTATTTCATTTTTCCTCTCATTCAGCCCCGCCCTCTCTCTCTCTCTCTCTCTCTCTCTCTCTCAAGCTTTCAAATCTCAATCTCAACAGCACCTCTTTCTCTCTCAATCTCTCACGGCCTCGCTCAACCTCACGACCCTATGGCCTCGTTCAACCTCAGGACGTTGGCTCTATTCCTTCAGCCTCACGCCTGTGATTTTTCTTTTTTCTTTTTTGGTTCATTTTGTCTTTCGTTGTTTTTTTCTTTGTTTGTGTTTGTGATTTCTGTGTTTGTGTTTTTTATTTTGAAAAGGAAAATCATAAATCTGAAATTTCTGTGTTTGTGATTTCTATTTTTGTGTTTGTGTTAGGGTTTCTGTCTTTGTGTTTGTGATTTTGAAAGGGAGATTTTGAAATTTTTGTGTTTGTGTTAGGATTTGTGTTTGTGATTGTGATTTTGGAAGATAAAATCTAAAAATTTTGTGCTTGTGAATCTCTGTTTATGTTTGTGTTAGGATCTGTATTTGTGTTTGTGATTTTAAAAGGGAAAATTTGAAATTTTTGTGTTTATGAAATCTGTGTTTGTATTTGTGTTAGGATTTGTGTTTGTGTTTGTGATTATGAAAGGGAAATTCATAGATCTGAAACTTGTGTTTTTGATATCTGTGTTTGTATTTGTATATGATTTGAGGCTGGGCAGGATGGAATGGGGCCCGTGGAGCTCGCGGGGCACTACGGGGTGGGTTTGGAGTTGGAAAAAAACCCATTTATTAAATGGGACAGGTTCGGATAACGGGTTCAAGCTTGCGGGTCGGGTCCAGGCATAAAGAAACTCGACCCGAACCCAACCTATTGCCATTCCTAGTGCCTGTTTGGATTGGGCTTTTGCTGTGTCTGCGTTTGTAATCTTCACATTTCGTTCTTTTTTTTTTTTTTTTTTTTTTTTTTTTTTTTGTTTGTTTTCACGCGTTTTGGAGTAATGCCCCAACTGTTTATTGAACAGTAGTCACAAATGTTGACTTTTCCATAGTAAACAGTGCATCCGTGCATTGTTCATGGACCCACAAATTCCACTTTTTAGCAACTTTTTCATTACAAATGGGTCCCACGGCACTATTCACACATTTAAAAATTATTTTGCTACAGTGTTTTCAGTTTCAGCAAAATAAGTTCTATCCAAACAGACCCCTAATGTTCACAAATTCGATACCGCATACCTTATTCTTAGCTAGGTTCCAACAAGTGAATCCTACATAGTTACATATGGAATCTTCTACGAGGTTGTTAAAGATCCATGAAGTCTTTAAGAGATTGAGAGGGTCTTCCAAGGAATCTCTAATAGATTTCAGGCAATTGATATCACTCTGAGCACTATGACTCAAAATAAATGTACCTATCAATGACCAAAAAAGAACGTGGACTAAACTAGAGTTCTTGCATTAAGAGACAAAGTTTGAGATTATAGTAGCTTATTATCGACATGAAGTGTTGCATTTATATAGATGATGCCAATCAATTTACCACATAGAGAGGAGGACGTGGAATATACCCAAAAATAAATTAAAATGTGTAGTCTCTTGATTTTAGAAGGTCAAAAGCACATAAAATTAATCCTTGACTTGTTTGTAAGTAATTGTACAGAAGTGGTGTTTATTACACGCTCTAATCCACTGAGTTATGTTGTTTTGGAGTGTGCAAAACTATGTAGATTAATTTATATGCAACAACATTTATCCATTATACAATTATCAAGGAGCACAATAATAATGATGCACTCATTACTCTTACATGAATAACAGATCTCGATAATTATATGGTTTACCATCATGTGGATGACAGGGATAGTGGAGGAAGTCCACTTAATCTTGAGTACATAGGAGAAAGAGAAATAGGGACCTTGAAACAGCAGATTTAGTGTGTGTTTAGCATCAACTTATAAGCTCAATTTTTAGCATTTTACTTTTTTTATTTATTTATTTTATTTACAGCTTTTTAAAACATTATATTTTTCCTACCTTTTCTCACTTTTTCAAATTTTATCAAGGTATAAATATATTTTATTATACTTTCAGCAAAAACTAAATAAGCTATTCTCAAATAGATTCTTAATTAGGGTTCGTTTGAGAACAATTTTTTTAGCTGAAATTGAAAACTTTTTGTTGGAAGTATAGTAGATAAAGGTAAAAGCTAGTTAAAATAATACAGTGAGACCCATGAATAGTAAAAAAATAAATTGAACAATAGCAAAAATAAGTTAAATAGTAAAATAAACAGATTTTAAACTCTAATCTCAATTGCAACTCATCCAAAAAGAAACAGCAGTGTTATTGTTGATCAGAATATTTAAAGGCCAACGTCTACTTAAAATAAATAAATAAAAACGTTTATACAGCCTTTTGTTATGCTCAATTTTGTTTTCACAAAAAAAAAGGGGGGGGGGGGGGGGGGTGTTGTTTACGGTGAAAACGCAAATGAAGTTTTGGAGTCCTGGGAGGTCAGACTCAGAGGGATGCATGAATCATAAGTCTTATAAGGCCAAGACAATTAAGTCCCCATATGAACATTAAAATGTACTTTTTCACATGGACCGCATTTAAAGTTGAAAGACTTTGGTTGATTTGATGGATAGTGGGAACAAACAATGGTACGGGATGATAATGGACGGTGAAGTTGTTTTTGGGGATGATGGAGTACTGGTCATTGAAGGAATCTACGAAATCATATGCAAGAAGGAAAACCTGGCCTATTCTGAATGGGTGCGGCTTATGTCCAATGCTCCAGTGCACTGGAGCCACACCGATTGTGACCCATGTCTATTTTTGGACATGTGTTACAATCGCAACGCATCTAGTGCACTGGAGCACTGGATGTAAGCTATGCCCATTCTGAATAATAAAGATGGATTGATTAAGTCTAGGATTCATTGTCAGCTCATTGGGTGTGACTAAATTTGAAAATGCTAAATTCTTTCTGTAATGTTTTATGTCGGCATTATGAAGACTGCAGAGCGCACACACCACAGATATTTGACTAGAACAATGATTCTTTTGACGAAAGAAGATGTCAGACAAAGTCTTATATTGTACTAGTAAACAAAATATCACCATAAACTACATATTAATAGAATATTAAGAGAAAATTAAGTGCCTGATAAAGAAGTCCGGCAAGACTTGCCTATCAAAGTTCTAATTGGTTCAAGTTCCCCAATTAGAGTTTAGCATTGGCCTCACAAACAATAATAACGATTCTCACAGAAACTCTAGCATATAAAAAATATGAATCATATCAAATAAATAAATACAAATACATAAATTAACAAAGGAGAAAATTTTTTTCTCAAAAAAAAAAAAAAAAAAAAAAAAAAAAAACCAAGGAAAAACCCTAGTCAATACCTAGCGATAAACAAACAAAACAAAAGAAATATTATGAGTTCACATGCATAGTACCATTTAAGGCGTATATTGTAGGCAAAATGATTGTACACTTTCTCCTAATGTGGCAAATATTAGCTACATTTTTGCCCACAATATACCGTTTACATGGTACTATTCTTTTTTCTAATTTTTAGAGAATTTTAACCTATGTTGTCTACTACTGATAATAGCTCTTTATCATCAGATTAAGACATTAATCGGTTTTTGTTATAGGCTGGGATTGAACCACATGTCTCTTATTTAGCTATCAGAGATTTTACTAGTTGAGCTAACTAGAACCCACCACATGGTATTATTCTTGTAAATTAACCAATGCTCCAAAATATTAAGGTATAAATTGCAAGTGAGAAAAAAAAAAGCCAATTATTGGTCGCTTATCTCAATGAGTTGTGAAGTATCATTAGTCGCTAGTTTGGATGGGTAGCGATGGACTGTCTATCGATGCAATGATTACTCTAGGATTTTTTTTTTTTTAATAGAAAGTTTCAATTTATGGCCTCCGCTCTGGATGATAATTCTTTATCTTTAAATCAAGACATCAATCGGATTTTAGTATAGGCGGGAATTGAACCCAAGATCTCTTATTCAGCTATCAAAGATTTTACCAGTTGAGCTAACTGAAACCAACTACATGATACTATTCATGTAAACTAATCAATGCAACAAAACATCAAGTTGTACATCCAATTACTGGTCGCTTGTCTTGATGAGTTATGAAGTATCATTAGTCGCTAGGTTGGATGGGTAGCGGTGGACTGTCTATTGATGCAATGATTGCTCTAGGAATTTGTTTTTTAGAGAGTTTCAATCTATAATGTCTGCTCCTAATGATAGTTTTTTATCTTCAGACTAAGACATCAATCAATTTTTGGTATAAACAGAGATTGAATCACAGATCTTTTATTCAGCCATTAAATATTTTACTAGTTGAGCTAATTGGAACTCATAGAATTTTTTTCAAGGTAATCATTATGAAACTTAAATTATAAAAAAAAAAATGATAAAAAGATAACTTTGTATGTTGACAAAAAAAAAAAAAAAAAAAAAAAAATGCAAATACATGAAGTCTTACAATTTTCATCTACTAATTTTATTATTTTGAAATCGCTGTATAATAATCTCATTATCCACGCTACAAGCTACATCTCTTTCAAAATTTTAGTTCAATAAAATTTTTCTTGGGTTTTCCTTTTTGTTTGGAAGGGCCTAATATATTTTTTAGGGGACCAAGGTTTAAGGATAAAATTTGGTTACAAACTTAGTAAACAAATTAACATGATTACATATTTTGAAATTTTAATAATTGAATTGCAAGTTCTTTATGTTTTTAAAAAACATGTCAAATTTCATGTCAATCAGATGTTATTTACTATTCGATCCATAAACTTAAAATTTAGATATTCGATTAATCAGATGTTATTTTAGACAACAAAAACCCAAAATTTAAATATTTAGTTGTTGAAATAGCTATTAATCTTTGATCTTATTGAAAATTTGTAAACATGGAAGATATAAGAAGAAAATGTAATCCAATGATGGATTTGTCAAAATTTACATTTAATAATTTAAAAAAAAAAAAAAAAAGTGGAGTTGTAGCCCAAGTTTGTTGCTGAATTTTGTCTAGAGTTTAATTATATTAGGCCAAAAAAATTTAGAGTAGTCACAAATTTTTCTTAAAGATAAAAAAAAAAAAATTATATAATTTTTTAAATTTATATATAAAATAATTATTTTTCTTGGATTAATGATCTAGGCTAATAGCAACGAAAGAGAGTGAGAACTAGAGCTTGAAAAGAGAAGGCTTAGAGACAGACGGTGCTCGATTGATGGTAGAGATGTGTAGGTGGAAGGAGATCTATCTTGTTTGAGATTTACTTAAATACACGAGATGTGTCAGTGTGGTACCAATGTTGGTCACTTGCCGAGGAAAGATACTTGGTCAAAAACTCTGTATCCATGCATCCTAGGTTTCAAGTTATACCTACTTTAATTACAACTTTAATTTATATATATATATATAAAGAAAAAAGAAAGAAAAAGAAAAATGAAACAATATTTTTATCCATGTCACTCTACTTCATAATTTTTCTAGTAAATAAGTTTTTAAACCTTAATGGCATTAGGAACAGGGTTTTTTCGAAATCATCTAGTACTCAAAATGAGTATTGAGTTACATATTAAAGAGTAAAGACCAATTTGTGCAAAATAGAAGGGTGTGAGACGTTGGATTCACATTGCCACATTGATAATGGTTGTACAGTTCATCCATAAAAATCAATAGCAAAGAAGTCTGAGCATTTTGATCCTTGCTTTATTTCTAGAGCTTCCATTTCACTTGATTTTGTTCTCTCTCTGTGTCCGTCTTTTATCAAAACGGCAAAAACTGACCATTTAGTCTTCGCAATGTATTTACATGATATTAGTATTTCATTTACAACATATACATGATATACACATGATTCATGGTCATTCTGTGTGAACCATAACGATTACATCATCTTCAGTGATAGATGCAGCAATTTTAGGTTGCCTTACTAACTTAAAATCATCTTTAACAGTGAGGCAATTTCTCTCCCTGATAGCCCTCAATTCTTGCACACTTCAAGCATCATTGGCCTTTGATTGGTACAAGGTTGAACACAGCTACAAGCAATCCTAAGGAACTGAAATATTTCACCATTATATCCTTTCCCCAAAAAAGATTTATCAATGACATCATACAGATCAAATTTAGATTCCTGAAAGTTAAGAAAATTAGTCATTTGTCTTGGTTCCTTGGTTGTAATTAGCTCTAGAAGCACAATTCCAAAGTTATATACATCCTTCTTAACAAGTTCAACCTCCCTAAATTCACTATTTATAGAGCAGCCCTTGTTCAAATCAATGTCATTTCGGTTCATGAACATTGCCTCTCCAAATGACGATATCTTGGGCTCAAAATTTTGATGAAATAAGATGCCTTTCGAGCTAATGTTGAGGTGAACTACTTGGAAATGACACATATGGTGAATCCAGGTCAAGCCTCTAGCTATACCAACTATGATTTGAACCCTTATAGGCCACTCCAACATCTTGGCCCTATCTTCCACAACATGTAGCCAATCATGGAGACTTCCATTGGACATATATCCGTATACAAGAAGCCTTTCCTACATTTCTAGGCAGAACCCCATGAGGGGCACCAAGTTTTTATGTCTCAAACTAGCCAATGTGATTAGCTCCAATATAAATTGATTCTCATAATGTTGTGATGCATGTAACTCTTAATCGCCATGAAAGTACCATACGGAAGCATTGCCTTGTACGCAGTCCCCGTCTTTCCTGACGTAATGACATTGTTTGCACTAAAATTGTTGGTTGCTTTATTGAGCTTCATAAAACTTATTTTTGTAGCCATGTTCTCTAATAATGAAATCTGTAGACCAAATCACTCCATTAGTACTTAATCATGATCGCAGAGCTTAAAATAAATTGTGAGAATTCAAGATTTTATTTAGACATTTCAACAATCAAAACTAGTAATTTGGGAAGTTTTACCTACATATATGTGATGCCACATACAAAGATGTAGTATATGAAAATGCATTATGAAAAGTTAAGCAAGTCCAAATCTCTAATAAAAATTTAAAATTAAAAGAAGAAGAAGAAGAAGAAGAAGAAGAAGAAGAAGAAGAAGAAGAAGCTAATAAAACCTTGATTTTTTTTTTCACACTTTCATTGCCCCAAGAGAATGGAAACTTTAGATGCAAAATAAAGAATATCAAAACTTCAGATACCAAAATTGAAAAATCCTAACATGGAGGGTGTAATTTATAATTGAGTAATATATATAAAAAAATAAATAAATAAATAAATAAAGTTTGGAGTTACATCTGATTTTTTTGAATTGATAGCTGCTTTAAAGTTAAAACTTCAAAATATGGCTTGCAAACAGAGAGAGTACCTCTTTGCTTCGTTCATATCGGGATTCTACCTTTGGAAATTGACTCACATGATCAGGTTCTATTCTTGATGATCTTCCCTCTCTCCATTAGCACAACCCAAAGATCAAAATAGTAAATAAAAAAAGCTGTATATAAAATAGCAAACGCCACAAACCCAACTTCAAATCCACTTTTGAAAGAAATTTGAAACACCCATCTATGCATTTTACGGTCTTCCTCCAATGGCCCTCCACAAAGTCCACTATTATTCACGTAGCTCTGAGCATAACTCTCACTAAATGTACCTAGCAATGACCAGACAAAAAAGCAGAGCAAAACCAGAGCTCCTGCATTAAGAGCATATGTGAAAAAGAGCTGCGAATACTCTGGCATTAAGAGTCATTTGCTTGTGAGTGCTTAGCAAGGAACGCCAGAACTAAAAAGCCATATATGTAACTACTTAGAAATAGAAAGAAACAAAATCTAGAGTAGCAACATATTTTCACAAAAAATTTCTTTAGTTCTTGAATCTTCAAATAACATATTAAATGTTTTTGGAAGACTTGGCTGTGTATCAAAATAAGTTAAAGAGTTGCAACATATTTCACAGCCACTAAATAGGGTAAAAAGAAGAGAATTAATGGCCCAACAGTGAAGTAGTTGGCTGTCTAATTTTCCAAGTCATGTAGTCGTACCCTGTGAAGAGCGCTAGTAGAAAATTTAAAGCCTGAAAAGCAAAGTCAAATGGGTTTAAGCCAAGACAGAGAGAGGACTGTTGATTGTTGATTCCTAATAATTTTAGCGAAAGTTGTGTCCGGAAACCCCTTTTTTCTTTTTATATTTATTTTTAAATTTCGATGGTTGTGATTTTGGCCCTTCAAATATTAAATCTATGATTTTTTCACAAAGTTTTCAAGAATTATAAATATAATCAACAGTTATTTTCTAACACAACTTATTTTACTTATTTCATACCAATGAACTTTCTACACTTTAAATATGTACATCATCTTCTCGCATTTTAAAATATGTATATCACCACATGTAATTGTAGATATTGTATACAAAGGTGAGAGAATATTTATCATTTAAATTTCAATCTTTCTATTAACATTCATTAATAATGTGGTTGTTAATATTAATTGTTTTGCAAGGTTTGTTGTCTTATGCCCTGTATCATACATCAAGAAAAGAGTATTGGGCCTGTTGTGTTATTGTACTTGCCCTACACTCACATTGCTTGTACCATATAATACACACATAATGTGCCTATATAAAGCATTTCCTAGTACTAGTAGAGTTTTATATACAGTAATACACTTAAGACATACAGAATTCAGTCTTCAACCCTCGCAAATGGGCATTATGTTCAACTCATTTTATAATTTATAATGGGTAAAATGAATGATCCTACAGTAAAATAGTTGGCGGTCTAATTTTTCGAAAACACATCATGTTTTCGTAACACTATGCAAATGCAACACTATTACAGCTGGAAACTTCATAGTAAGATCACGTTCCGATACTTACGATCTGAACCGTTCGTGAAATTCAAAATTTTTGGGCTTTGTTTTTGCGTCGGGCTAAATGAAGAAAGAGTGGGCTGAATTCAGAAAGATTAATTCGAGGCTTTCGACCCAGTAAAAAGGCCATTAGATATCTTTGGCATAAAAATAATAACAATAAAATATATATTTTTTATAAGCATAGATTTTTTTTTTACCTTCATTTATTTATTTTTTATATAAAAAAAATGGCTATTGTTACTGTGTTCATCCTTATAAGAATTTATTCACGGATTAAATTTTCATTATTTTTGACAATTTTGCTTTGATTCCGTTATAATTTTTATACTGTGTTGGTTTAAATGAATTTTTTCTCAAGCTTTCAAAGGATGGACTAGAGAAAAGATGTTCAACTTTTATATGCTAAGCATTGACTGTAAGTCTTGTACATGGAATAAATCGAGATAAGAAATTAAGAATATGGTCCATTTTGATTGGGCTTATCTTGATTTGTCTAGAGATCAATTTTCTCTCCTGCCCAAAGTCTAACTTATTTTAGGCCGAAATTTTATTAATTAATACTTGTATACAAAATTCAAGGACCATTAAATTGGAATAGGCCCCTTAGTACTGACCTAACCAATTGGAATAGGATGAAATATCTTCCCATCCACACTAAACGTTGTGTACACTCCAAATTTTATTTGCATCTCATAATGATACATTGTGGAAATGTGTCATCCAAGTCCAACATGATTGAGTGTTGTAGTTGAGACCATGGCACAAAAGCTTAATTATTCAATACTTTGTGAGAAAAATTAAACACTTATTTGATGTAACAGGAGACTATGGAATTTGACACTGTATACACTAGAGTTTGTTCTTGATGTTGTGAAATTGTTATAGGTACTAAAAACTCTAGTTTGATTAGTTTGCAAGTCATGTTCTTTAAGTGTAAAAAGTCTACAATGGAAAGAGAGTCTGATAGTGGCTGGGGTTTGAAAAAATTTCAAGGTTTGATTTTGGGAATAAATTTGAAAGAGGAAGAAGGAACCTAGGAGTGAGAGTAATAAGTGGCGGGCTTCGAAAACATTTCGAGGGCAAGACTGTTTTTTTCTTTGTGTTAGTAGAGTAAACTGAGGTGGATTTTTCGGATAGGTATCGATCATTTATTGATGGCCGCGTTTAAAGTTGAAACACTTCGGTTGATTTGATGGATAGTGGGAACAAACAAGGTATGATATGATAAATTGATAATGTTCGGTGAAGTTGTTTTTGAAAATTGTGGAATGTGGATGATGGAGTACTGGTCAGTGAAGGAATCTACAAAATCATATGCAATGCAACACAATTACACCCATCCAAACCGTTTGTAAAATTCAAAGCTCTTGGGCTTTGTTTTTGTGTCGGGCTAAATGAAGAAAGAGTGGGCTGAATTCAGAAAGAGTAATTCAAGGCTTTCGACTCACTAAAAAAGGCCTGGAACAAATATAATCCAGTAATGTACCTATGAAAAAAAAGTCAAGGAAGAATGATTTTTGTTATAATCCACTTGTTGAAACTCATAGTTAAAAAAAAATCTTAATCTCATATATAACTGGTCGTCCAAAATATATAGATATATATATATATATATATATAATTGAGATGGTCAACACAATTTATTCAATTATTAGAATTTAAAACTATCACAACTTTGCAAAATTAAATTCCACCTATCACACGACTCATACCTAAGTAATGTATGAAATTGTGATTAGTGCATAATAAAAGAGTCATACTAAGAACACAACAAAAGTTTAATGGTGGACTCATATGAAAGTAAGGTTACTTTTCTTTATTAAAAAAAAAAAATTCTCCATCACTCATGTGAGGTCAATATGTATTAGAAGAAAAAAAAAATTAAAGTAATTTACATATTGAAGATCATCTACCCTTATGAAGCTCCAAAATTTGTTTTTGAAATCAATGTTTCTTTGAAGACAAAGAGAAAGGAAAATTTGGCCTATTCTAAATAATAAAGATGGATTGATTGAGTCTAGGATTCATTATCAACTCATTGGGTGTGATTAAATTTGAAAACGCTAAATTCTTTTTGGAATTTGGATCTGGAGGTATTGCACAAGTGCAATTACCTCGCTTCCACTCACATATATTTTTACTATTCTTATTTTTTAACTTTTTTTTACTCTTTTTCAACTTTTTTTTATTATTATTTTTATTGAATGGTTGAGATTTTTTTTTTTTTTTTTTTTTTTTTACTTTGAATCTCAAACAATGATTCTTTTGACGAAAGAAGATGTCAGACAAAGTCTTATATTATACCAGTAAACGAAATATTACCATAAACTGCATGCTAATAGAATACTAAGAGAAAATTAAGTGCATGATAAAGAAGTCCGGCAAGACTTGCCTATCAAAGTTCTAAGTGGCAATTGGTTCAAGTTCCCCAATTAGAGTTTAGTACTGGCCTTACAAACAATAATAACGATACTTTCAGAAACTCTGGCATATTAAAAAAGGGGAGGACGAAATCAATTAATAAATAGGAGAAAACCTAGTCACTACCAATTATATCAAATAAATAAATAAATACAAATACATAAATTAGCAAGGGGAAAACCTAGTCACTACCTAGTTATAAAAAAACAAAACAAAAGAAATATTATGAGTTCACATGCATAGTACCATTTAAAGTGTATATGGTAGGCAAATGATTGTACACTTTCTCCTAATGTGGCAAATATTAGCCACATTTTTGCCCAAAATATACTGTTTATGGCGTCCGCTTTTGCTGATAACTGTTTATCTTCCAACCAAGACATCAATTAGTTTTTGATGTAAATGGGGATTGAAACCTAGATCTTTTACTCAACCATCAGAGATTTTACTAATTGAGCTAACTGGAACTCACTACATGGTATTATCCATGTAAACTAATTACTAGTCGTTTGTCTTGATGAGTTGTGAAGGATCATTAGTCGCTGGTTTGAATGGGTAGCGATGGACCATCGATTGATGCAATGATTGCTCTAGGATTTTTTTTTTTTTTGGAGAGAGTTTCAACCTATGATGTTCGCTCTTGATGATAGTTTTTTATCATCAGACCAAGACACTAATAAGTTTTTGGTGTAGGTGGGGATTGAACCCTAGATCTTTTATTCAGATATCAGAGGATTTACTAGTTAAGCTAACTGAAATCCACAAAATTTTTTTCAAGGTGATCATTATAAAACTTAAATTATACAAAATGTGATAAAAAGATAACTTCACATATTGACAAAAAGAAAAAAAAAAAAACCACACACACACACGCACACACACATGTGTGCGCAAATACGCAAAGTCTTAATATTTTCTTCTTTGAGTTTTATTATTTTGAAATCATTGCATAATAATCTCATTATCCATATTGCAGGCTATATCTCTTCCAAAATTTTAGTTCAATAAAATTTTTCTTGGATTTGCCTTTTTGTTTGGAAGAGCCTAATATATTTTTGAGGGGAGTAAAGTTTAAGGACAAAATTTGGTTACAAACTTAATAAACAAATTAACATGACTATATATTTTGAAAATTTAATAATTGCATTGCAAGTTCTTTATATTTTTAAGAAATATGTCAAATTTCGTGTCAATCAGATGTTATTTAATACTCGATCCACAAACTTATTTTTTATGTACATTTTAGACAACAAAAACTTAAATTTAAATATTTGATTGATGAAATAACTATTGATTTTTGATCTTATTGAAAATTTGCAAAAATAGAGTATATAAGAAGAAAATGTAATCTAATGGTAGATTTGTCAAAATTTACATCCAATAAAAAAGAAAAAGAAAAAGTTGAGTTGTAGCCTATGTTTGTTACCAAATTTTGTCCAGCGTTTAATAATATTAGGCCAAAAATTTTTAGAGTAGTCACAAATTTTTTTAATGATAAAAAAAATTATATAATTTTTAAAATTTATATATAAAATAATTATTTTTCCAGGTCAAGGCTTCAATCTAGAGCTACCTCTAGATCAATGATCTAGGCTAGTAGCAACGAAAGAAAGTGAGAACTAGGGCTTTGATAAGAGAAGGCTTAGAGACGGACTGTGCTCAATAGATGGTGGAGATGTGTAGGTGGAAGGAGATCTATCTTGTTTGAGATTTATCTAAATACACGAGATGTGTCAGTGTGGTACTAGTGTTGGTCACTTGCCAAAGAAGGGTACTTCACCAAAAACTCTGTATCCGTGCATCCTAGGTTTCAAGTTATACCTACTTTAATTATAACTTTAACTTTTATATTTAAAAAAGAGAAAAGAAAAAAGAAAAAGGAAACAATATTTCTATCCATGTCACTTTGCTTCATAATTTTTCTAGTAAATAAGTTTTTAAACCTTAATGGCATTAGGAACAAGGTTTTTTCGAAATCATCTAGTACTCAAAATGAGTATTGAGTAATGTATTAAAGAGTAAAGACCAACTTGTGCACAATAGAAGAGTGTGAGACGTTGGATTCACATTGCCACATTGATAATGGTTATACAGTTCATCCATAAAAAATTCAATAGCAAAGAAGTCTGAGCATTTTGATCCTTGTTATGTTTCTAGAGCTTCCATTTCACTTGATTTTGTTCTCTCTTTGTGTCCGCCTTTTATCAAAATGGCAAAAACTGACCATTTAGTCTTCCCAATGTCTTCAAAAATGTAAAAAATTTATATTAAAAAAAAAAAAACTGAAATACAAAGAGATTGTGAAGAACTGTAAGAATATATACATGATATACACATGATTCATGGTCATTCTGTGTGAACCATAATGATTACATCGTCTTCAGTGATAGATGCAGCAATTTCAGGTTGCCTTACTAACTTAAAATCATCTTTAACAGTGAGGCAATTTCTCTCCCTGATAGCCCTCAATTTCTTGCACACTTCAAGCATCGTTGGCCTTTGATCGGTACAAGGCTGAACACAGCTACAAGCAATCCTAAGGAATTGAAATATTTCACCATCATATCCTTTCCCCAACAAATATTTATCAATGACATCATACATATCAAATTTAGATTCCTGAAAGTTAAGAAAATTAGTCATCTATCTTGGCTCCTTGCCTGTAATTAGCTTTAGAAGCATAATTCCAAAGCTATATACATCCTTCTTAACAAGTTCGACCTCCCTAAATTCACTATTTATAGAGCAGCCCTTGTTCAAATCAATGTCATTTCGGTTCATGAACATTGCCTCTCCAAATGTTGATATCTTGGGCTCAAAATTTTGATGAAGCAAGATGCCTTTCGAGCTAATGTTGAGGTGAACTACTTGGAAATGACACATATGGTGAATCCAGGTCAAGCCTCTAGCTATACCAACTATGATTTTAACCCTTATAGGCCACTCCAACATCTTGGCCCTATCTTCCACAACATGTAGCCAATCATGGAGACATCCATTGGACATATATCCGTATACAAGAAGCCTTTCCTTCATTTCTAGGCAGAACCCCATGAGGGGCACCAAGTTTTTGTGTCTCAAACTAGCCAATGTGATTAGCTCCGATATAAATTGATTCTCATAATGTTGTGATGCATGTAACCTCTTAACCACCATGAAAGTACCATATGGAAGCATTGCCTTGTACACAGTCCCGATCTTTCCTGACGTAATGACATTGTTTGCACTAAAATTGTTGGTTGCTTTACTGAGCTTCATAAAACTTATTTTTGTAGCCATCTTCTCTAATAATGAAATCTGTGGGCTAAATCACTCCATTAGTAAGAATTCAAGATTTTGTCTAGACATTTCAACAATTAAAACTAGTAATTTGGGAAGTTTTACCTGCTGATATGTGATGCCACATACAAAGACGTAGTATATGAAAATGCATCATGAAAAGTTAAGCAAGTCCAAACTTCTATTAAAAATTTAAAAAAAAAAAAAGAAAAAAAGAAGAAGAAGAAGAAGAAGCTAATAAAACCTTGATTTTGATTTTGATTTTTTAATTTTCATCATTTAACTTTTATTCTAGGTTCAATATAGTCCTTCCGTCCGCCAACTGGACTACTACTATTAAAGCTTCCTAGGTGTTGTAATTTTTATTTTTTCACCATTTTATTCTTAATTGTTCTTTTATTTATTTATTTATTTATAACACTTTCATTGCCCCAAGAGAATGGAAACTTTAGATGCAAAATTAAGAAAATCGAAACTTCAGATACCAAAATTGAAAAATCCTACATGGGGGGTGTACTTTATAATTGAGTAATATATATATATATAAAATTAAATAAAAAAAGTTTGGAGTTACATCTGATTATTTTGAATTGATAGATGCTTTAAAGTTCAAACTTCAAAATATGGCTTGCAAACAGAGAGAGTACCTCTTTGCTTCGTTCATATCGGGGTTCTACATTTGGAAATTGACTCACATGATCAGGTTCTATTCTTTTGATGATCTTTCCTCTCTCCATTAGTCCAACCCCAAGATCAAAATAGTAAATAAAAAAAGCTGTATATAAAATAGCAAACGCCACAAACCCAACTTCAAATCCACTTTTGAAAGAAATTTGAAACACCCATCTATGCTTTTTACTGTCTTCCTCCAATGGCCCTCCACAAAGTCCACTATTATTCACGTAGCTCTGAGCATAACTCTCACTAAATGTACCTAGCAATGACTAGACAAAAAAGCAGAGCAAAACTAGAGCTCCTGCATTAAGAGCCATTTGAGTTTGTGATTTTAGTAGCATGAAGAATGAAAGTGTAAAATCTTTTGATTCTAGAAGCACCTAAGTGTCTAAAGAAAAACAACTAAGTTGGATGACAGCAAGGATCAAAGTCGAGTCAATCTGCACTCAAACGTATAGGAGCAGATAATAAGCCACCACTCCACTTCTAAAACGAGAAGAAAAATGGTCTTTCACCCCGATTTTTTAATAGTTTTAAGATCTATTTTTTAAGTCATGCCCCCTAGAGTACGGTAGTAAAAATTGGGTTAAACTTGTGTACAATGCATTACTCTAATGCTCGGGACACATAAGCCGTGTCCATAGAAATTCAATCGAGTTGTTAAAGAAAAACAATTTTACGTCCTTGGTTCTTTTATTACAATTCAAAGGTGATAGATTGTGAGTAGTTGTTTATATTTTTACATGAACTTATTACTTTTTCTATATCATTCATAATCAACCATATCATAATTGTTGAAATTAAACTTCTAGAAGCATGTCTAATAATTGTAGATAGTAAACTACACAAACTAGTGTTTTTCAACCAGAGTTTCGAAAAGTCTATACTAAAATTTTTGAAGAAAATTTTAGTGATCCAATAAGATGAATCTTAACTGTTAATTGATAAAATTATTATGAGACTTGCTATTATGTGTTAGTGAGAAGTCCGATGTACATTTAGACTTCTATAATTTGGAGAGAGATGAAAAGTTGGTTACTTATAATTAACTTTGTTGGAGAGAAAATTGCTTGGAGAGGCTCAGATTGAGTAAACAAAATATATAGAGACATTACTTGGCCTGAAAGTTTAAGCATGTGAGTTTGAGATAAGCTGTGTTATGCTAACTGCTAACCACTCACTTTTGTTGTAGTTATTCAATTTGAAAATAAGGAGTATAAATTACATGTTTTTATTTTAATGTATAAATTACAATTTTTAAAGTTTATACATGACTCTGAACTTCGACAAGGAATGCTCTTCTCAAAAAAGAAATAAAAAATCCAAAGTAACCTTAGAAATAAGTTTGGAAAAAAAAAAAAAAAAAAAAAGACAACAAAAAATCTAACTCATGAAAAACATAAAATTTTCTTTTCTCTTACCTTTTGCTAAAAAAATTTTAAATTGTTTTAATAATTCAATAGTTACAATGAATAAGAGGGGATTTGAGTCTTCAATGTCTCTTATGAAAATCCTAGAAAATAACAATTTACAAAGGCCCTTAGCAAAAATTATAGTATAAATCTAAACGACAGTATATAAAATATATTCATCCAAATTGACTCTTCATGTAGATTCCCCCCCCCCCCCCCCCCAAAAAAAAAAAAAAAACTCTCCATTAACGCAATTGTCTAATGTAGTCCACACTTAAATTAGGTTTGGTAAAATCATTTTATATGGTTGTCATGCTCATACCAAATGGAATCTGAATTTAAGTGAATATTTTAAAAGATTTAAAAAAGAAAAGAAAAAAGACTTATGGGCGTTTCTTTTTTTGTCTGCTATCGAAACATACACCAACACAGATTAATAAAAGGAGCAGCAATCACACCCGACCTAAAGGCCCATTTTGGCCCATTTAGCAATCAGGAGGGTAGTTTTATGACTTTCATTACTAGCTCTAGGAACCCAATATAACTCACTTCAAAGGAATTAATAATTACAACAATACCAATTAAAACTATTACTTGAGTACCAAAAACATCTATTGAAGGATTCTCCAAATACTTGCTAGCTTTAAATCACCTAAAATGAGAATTGTAATCTAAACATCCTTATGAGATTTCTTTTACCAAACACAACTTACAAATGGGGTTCACATATTTGAGAATTTAAATCACACAAAATAATCTTCAAATTCTACTACCTAATGAGCCCAATATCCTTCCTCTAGGCCACAAAAATCTAATAATAGAGAAAATAGCCAATCAACTCATTCACACCCTATCCAATTCCAAAGGCCCATTTAGCAATCAGGTGAGTAGTTTCATAACTTTCATTACCAACCCTAGGAACCCAAGATAACTCACTGTAACTCAATCAAAGGAGTTATTAGATTTTTCATATCCTCAACTATAGGAGCAACTTCCCAACAAATTGACTTCTCCCCTATGGTTTAGTACATCACTTCTCAGCTAACTCCACAGCTCTTTGCAAGACTCAAATGTCTGTGACATCTACAGATATAGCTACCACCAGGTTAAGCACCCAAGCTTTCACCAAATTGCCCTTATGGTTTCTTACAACTATCTAACACAAGCTTTCTCCTATTTTCAAGTTGCATCCCTCCTGAACAATACTTAGTTCCTGAACTTCAGTAAATCATCCATAGTTACCATGACATGTATTTAAAGCAATTCAGCTTGCTTAAGTTCAATCACCAGTTCATCATTTGGCTTGAAAAGCAATTGTGTTAGGATATTTAGTGTTTATTTTTTCATATAGGGTCTCTTTTATAGTGTAGAATAAATGGCACAAAACATAGTTGCTTGGATAGTAGGCTGGGCTATAAAATTTGCAAACTGATTTAATTTGTGATTTTCGATTGGTCGAATTTAAGTGCTTGATCGGTCAAAATTTTAATTTCGATCAATCCAACATGAATAGAAATTTCCAAATTTGCACTCTAAATTTGATAACTTTGTGGCATTTTTGTCTCCAGAAATAAACTTCTAAAGATACTTACAACATATGTTTACTTCGCGAATTGTCAACATAAATAAAACTTAAAAATTCCTATAAACAAATAATGTAAGACTAAATTAATTTTTAATTAATTTGGTGGTCCACATGATAAGGAACATGTGATAAGTTAGAGGTTTAATGGGATATAAAGACATATCCATTAGTGTCTTACCTGATTGATCAATTAGAGAATTGGTTTCCTAAATTTGATGGTGAGGTGGAAATTAAAGTAAACTAGGAAACTTGTCCTTTCTCTACCCATTAAGATATTCAATTTTTCCTATCGTAGACTAAATCTGAATGAACTGAGCATATACTACAAAAAGGGTGAAGAAAGAGAAACCAATCCTATAAAGAATTATTATTATTCATTGGATTTCAAGAGAATTGCATTACTAAATCTAGGTAAGTCTCATGACTATTTTGTTGTATTTTATATCAGTGTGAAATCCATGATAGTTCTAGATCCTGAAGTTAAAGTAGTTGTCGAATGCTTAACAAAATAAAGAATTTTAAGTCCACAAATTAATAATAGCTGAGAGACATTATCGTTTTCGGTATTTTGGTCCTTTCGCCTTTTTCTACAGCTTCATTTAGTTTGATTTTATTATGTATGTTAATAAAAAGGCAAAGAATGACTATTCGATCTTTACAGTGTCTTTGAAATGTAAATTTTAATATTCAAAAGAGAGATCAAATAACAAGGAGATGGTGCACAAGCACAACTACAAGATGATAAGGATTTATCTATCAGCATTGTAATATATATGTATGTTCCAGGTCAGTGGGTCTCAACCTCAATGATTTCAAGGTCGTCTTTAGCGTTAGAGGTGCCAATTTGAGGCTGCCTTAGGAACTGATAATCATCTTTGTCAGTGAGGCCATATCTCTCTCTAATAGCCCTCAGTTTCTCCCACACTTCAAGCATCGTAGTCCTTTGATCGGTACGAGGCTGAACACAACTACATGCAATTGTAAGGAACTGAAATATTTCACCATCATATGCTTTCCCCAACAAAGATTTATCAACGACATCATTCATACCACATGAGGAGGTATTTGAAATATGATTATTCCATTGGACCAAGGTTCCATCAAGAAAATTAGGAAGATTAGTTATTTGGCTTGGCTTCTTACCTGTAATTAGCTCTAGAAGCCTAATTCCAAAGCTATACACATCCTTCTTAACCAGTTCCACATCACCAAATTCACCATTGATAGCAACACTCCTGCTTTTTGCCCTTCCAAAATTGATATCTTGGGCTCAAAATTCTTATCAAGTAAGATACATTTTGAGCTAATGTCAAGGTGAACTATTTTGAAGTCACACCAATGGTGAAGCCAGGCCAAGCCTCTTGCAATACCAACTGTAATTGTAACCCTTAAATGCCACTCCAAGATCTTACCCTTATCTTCCATAGCATGTAGCCAATCATGAAGACTTCCATTTGACATATATTTGTATACAAGAAGCCCTTCTTGCATTTCTAGGCAGAATCCCATGAGAGGAACTAAGTTATTATGTCTTAACCTTCCTAGTGTCATTAGCTCAGACAGTAATTGATTCTCATGATGTTGAGATGCATGTAGCCTCTTAACTGCTAAGAAAGTACCATCCAGAAGAATCGCCTTGTACATGGTTCCCATTTTACCGGATCCAATGACATTGCTTGCACTAAAATTGTTGGTTGCTTTACTAAGCCTCGTAAAACTTATTTTTGTAACCATCCACTCGACTATTAAAAACTGTAAGGCAAATCACTCTCCATTAGTATTCAAACAAAAATATAAAGCTTAAATGAATTCTGATGAAGAGTTCAAGATTTTATGTAGATGATCTAGGGCACCATTTCAACATTAATTCAAAACTAATAATCGGATAGTACTCTTTGATTTATAGTCACTTTTTACCCCCTGAATAACACTAGTAAATTAATTAATTAGACTAATAAAAACAAATGAGGAAGAAAAACCAACTCCCTCAACCACAAGGTCATGAAGAATATCAATTCTTCTAGGACCATACACTTTGCTACAACTTACATAAATGTTAATTTGTGATTGGATTATATAACCTGTACATAAGATCACCATTAGTATTTGGTGAAAAATAATGAAATCACCACTTGATACATATGCAAGTTGTGACAAAATATATATTGATAGAACTCAAGGAGATGCGCTCCAACCCCAAATTAGCCAAAAGAGAGCCATCTAGAAAGATTATGGGTCAAAGAGCTTGATTTCCTGGTAATGTGAATTAGGCCCACTTAGCAAGACTTTCTGTGTCACTTGCAAAGATCTAAGGCATTGTCAATGCATTATGAAAAGTTTGCTATGATTATGACGTATGTTTATTTTTAAAAATTTAGAAGATCAACGGAGATGCAAATTCTTCTCAAGGAAGATTTGACATTGTCAACTTTCTAATTTCAAAGTCAGTCAACTACCAATAATTCTTTTTTGTGTCTTTATGTATGTTTGATTTTTTGGGTGTTTTATCGAATTTTTATTCAGCTGAAAAAAAAAAAAAAAAAAAAAAAAACCTTATATCTTGCACTTTCACACACATGTTCACAATTGTGTAGAATGAAGATGATAAAAAAATAATTGTGAATCCACATGATTGTGACAGTTGTAGCAAAAAAATGTGTCTAAAAATATGCAATACTAACATTATTAGTTCACTACCAAAGAAAAAAATCATAATTATATGAGCAATATGTTTTTACATTCACCATTCATGTATATTTTACATTATAAACTAAATAAATATATACAATATTATACACATTTGCATGAATAATATATAGTATAATATACTATTCATGCAAACGTGTACAATTATGTACAATAAATGTTCATTTGACAAAGATTATTTTTGTTAATTTATTTTACTATTCAGCTTATTTTTTTGCTACTATCCATGGAGAAATTATACGATCCTCATGGTGGACAAGTGACGTGGTCTATCATTCCATTAAAAGACTCTCATCTATTTAAAATTATTGTGTCAGAAAATTTTTTTAGACAAAAATTGATTATTGACTCAACAATTTTAAACAAGTGAGAGTTTTTTAGTGGAATAGTGGACAAGTGACGTGGTCCATCATGAGGACCATATAATTTCTCCTATTCATGGACCTCACTGCACTTTTTGTTACTATTCATGGGTCACACTATATTATTTTTGTTAACTTTTACTTTTACCTACAGTACTTTCAGTAAAAAGTATTAAGTTTCAGTAAAATAAGGGGATCCCAAATGAACCTTAGTGAAATTGAAATTGAAACTAAAAGTGTAGTGGAGCCATGGATAGTAGCAAAAATAAGTTAAATAGTGAAATAAACTGATTTTTTAATTTTTTTCAAACACACACTAAATGTCCTAATAATAATAATAATAATAAGAAGTTTGAAAAGAATATCTAATTTTTGGAATTAACACTGAGAGAGAGAGAGAGAGAGAGAGAGAGAACCTCTTTGCTCAGTTCCTGTCGTGGTGCCTCAGTTGGGATTTGACTCAGACAACAAGGTTGTGTGATGTTCTTCCTCCTTGCCATTAACGCTGTCATCTTTGTTGTTGACATCATCTTATTATGATTCTTCTTCTTCAAACCAACCCGAAGATTAATATAGTACATGAAAAAAGGTGTATACAAAGTAGCAGAAAAAATGAAACCAACCACAAACCCACTTCTGAAAGAAACTTCAAACTCCCATCTATGCTTCTTACAGTACTCTAAAGGTCCTCCACAAAGTCCACTATTATTTACATAGCTCTCATGCGTAATATTGATGTTGACAAACTCTGGCACTGGACCAGACAAGAGATTGTTAGCAACATTAAAGATTCTAAGATTCCTGAGCTGGCTAAGATGCTGAGAAATTTGACCTGTTAACTTGTTGTTGTCAAGTTTAAGAACCTCCAGATAAGAGCAATTTCCTATGCTTGATGGGATTGATCCTGAAATCTCATTACCTGAAAGGTCTAAGTTTACAAGTTCCTTGCAGTCCTCAATGCCTTTGGGGAACTCTCCCTTGAGCCCCATGTTCACAAGTACGATACCGCATACCCTATTCTCAGCTGGGTTCAAACACGTGACCCCAAAATAGTTACAGATGGAACCCTTTGCGAGGTTGTTAAAGGTCCATGAAGTCTTTAAGAGATTGAAAGGGTCTTCCAAGGAATCTCTAATAGATTTCAAGCAATTGATATCACTCTGAGTACCATGACTCAAAATAAATGTATCTAGAAATGACCAGAAAAGAATGTGGACTAAGACCAGGGCTTTTGAATTAAGAGGCATTTGTGTTTGAGATTATAGTAGCATATTATTTACATGAAGCTTTGCATTTTTTTTTTTTGATAAGTAACATGAAGCTTTGCATTTTATATAGAGGATGCCAATCAATTTACCACATAGAAAGGTGGACTTGGAATATACCCAAAAATAAATTAAAATTTAGAGTCCTTTCATTCTAGAAGCTCAAAAGCACTTTAACCATGATTCATTTGTGACTAATTGTATAAGAGTAGTATTTACTACATACACTTTAACCCACGAGTTATGTTGTTTTGGGGGTGTATATGCAAAACTATATAAATTAGCTTATGTACAACAATATTTACCCATTATACAATTATTGAAAAGTACAATAATAGCGCACTCCCTTCTTTCACATAAATAGTAAATCTCAAGTATTATATAATTTACCATTTTGTGGTTGAGCAGGAGTGTTGGAAGTCCACTTAATCTTGAGTACAAAAGAGAGGGAAAGAGGGTGCATGGTTAGTTCCAAATCACAATTCTCTTTTGTTGTCTCTTTTGCTTTGGCTTTTACCTTATCCCCTTTTTCTTTTGGTTAGGTAAGATTCCAATATAATACCTACTACAACATTGTCTTGAAACAACCGAGTTATATAATTGTTCATTAAAAAAGAAACAGCAGAGTTATTGTTGATCAGAATCTTTAAAGGTCAACGTCTACTTAAAAAAAAAACAAAACAAAAAAACGTTATACTGCCTTTTGTTATGCTTGATTTTGTTTTCACAAAAAGGGTTTTCTACAGTGAAAAAGCAAGTGAAGTTTTGGAGGCCTAGGAGGTCAGAGGGATTCATGAATCATGAGCCTTATACAGTCAAGGCAAGTCCCCATATGAACAATAACCATACCTTTTCAAAAGAAAGGGGAAGCTAGTCTAACTTTGTTGTTCTTGTTCATCTGGACCGCGTAGAAAGTTGACAGACTTTGGTTGGTTTGATGGGAATTGGGAACAAACAAGGTACGAGATTATATTGGACGGTGGAGTTTTGCATTTTTTTTATTTTTGAAGATTGTGGATGGTGGAGCATTGGTCATTGAAGAAAAATCGCGAAATCATGTGCAAATGCAAAGACTATTAAAGCTAGAAACTTGATAGTGAGATCACGTTCCAAAACCTATCCAAGCCGTTTGTGAAAGACTCAAAGCTCTTGGGCTTTGTTTTTGCTTCGGGCTAAATAAAGAAAGAGTGGACTGAATTCAGAAAGACTAATTCAAGGCTTTTAACTCAAAAAAGCAGCCCATTGGATACCTATGGCATTAACCCAAATCTCATGTGGAGGGGAAGGACTTGCTTTTTGGGTTGTTATTTGGTTAGATATGGGAGAAATATATTCCGCCGAGTTCATTCCATAATGATTATATTTTATTACCAGTAGGTAGAGTTTAAATCTCAAATTTATTATTTAACGTTAACAAACTAATTAGTTAAACTAGTTAGAACTCATAGTTAAAAATAATCTTAATCTCATATATAATTGGTCGTCCAAAAAAAATATCATATATAATTGAGATTGTCAACACAATTTATTCAACTTTTAGAATTTAAAACTATCACAACTTTGCAAAAATAAATTTCATTTGTCACACCTAAGTAATGTGTGAAATTGTGATTGGTGCATAATAAAAGAGTCATGCTAAGGACACAACAAAAGTTCAATAATAGATTCATATGCAAGTGAGGTTACTCCTATCATAAGTTGACAACTCATGAAGGTGTGAAATTAGGTGTGTCCATAGGATTTTACTTTAAAATTTTAAAAAAATTTTAAAACAATCACACGTTCTTTATTAAAAATAAAATAATAATAAAATCTCTGTTGCTCGTGTGAGGTCAATACGTATTAGAAGAAAACAAAAAAACAAAAAAATAAAAAACGTAATTCGAAGATCATCTATATATCCTTTTGAAGCTCCAATTTTTTATTTTTTATTTATTTTTTGAAATAACTAATTCTTTGAAGACAAAAGAGGAAGGAAAATTTGGCCTATTCTGAATAATAAAGATGGATTTATTAAGTCTAGGATTCATTGTCAGCTCATTGGGTGTGACTAAATTTGAAGACGCTAAATTATTTTTGTAGTGTTTCATGTCAGCATTGTTTAGACTGCAGAGCGCACACGTCATAGATATTTGACTAGAAGTCTAGAACAATGACTCTTTTGCGGAAAGACGATGCCAGACAGAGTATTATATTGTACCAGTATAAGAGAAAATTAAGTGCATGATAAAGAAGTCTGGCAAGACTTGCCTATCAAAGTTCTAATTGGTTCAAGTTCCCCAATTAGTGTTTAGCATTGGCCTCACAAATAATAATAACGGTGCTCTCAGAAACTCTAGCATACAAAATAGGGGAGGGAGGATCTCCTGAAAAATTTCTAGGACCATGTTTATAGGATATCTACAAATTTGTGCCACGGATCATTTTAGTTGGGATCAACCAGAGAAGTGGTCACTGGTCAATCAAGAAAAGCACACATTCAGTACTAGCTTGCTTCTTGATTAAATTCACACAAACATTCCATGACTGGATAGAATGCATGCCATGGTTAAACTATTAGAATTATTAGAACTGTTTGCTTGATACAACAAGGATAAACGAGCATGTGTATTATGACTCCATCCACAAGTGTCAAGTTTGTTGGTTTTTCGGAAAATCATGTTATCAATTGTTACAGCCTAACAGAAAGTTGTATAAATAGCCATCCCTATGTAAATGTACCAAGCGAGAGGTAGCTCTGTACCAGACACATTGGTTGACTATTTTGTATTGGCTATAAAATAAAAGACTCTTGCTAACAACAGCCATACAATTTGTCCACCAACAAAACATTAGGAGGTATGGCGTTCAAGGTTCAACTGATAGTCTAGTGGTAGCAGTATCTTTTGTGATGCCTTATATGACTAGAATAATTGATATGGATAAGCACGGATAATTTTTCTTTTGAATGGACAATGCATTCACATAAACATTGAACTTTATGTTTTAGTCATTGGGAAAATGAGGGAAAAAAAGTGAATGACAAACAGAGAATCTCAAGCAAGCATAACCCAAAGGCAAATCTGTCTACATATATTTCTCAGGGGAAAAGATACAACTTTGTATGTCATGCATCAATTGGACAACCTAATTTCTACCTAAACAATTTCATTTGAGGTACTTGCTGTTGCAATTTCCGATTGCCTCAAGATCTGAGAGTCATTTGTAACACCGTACCTCTCCCCAAGAGTACTTATTGTATTGTACAATTCAAACATTGTTGGCCTTTTACTTGGTAAAGGGTTAAGACATGTACATGCAATTCTAAGGAATTCAAAGCTTTCACCATCAAATCCTCTACCAATCAGAGATTTATCAATGACATTGTAGAGATCAGACAAAGAAGTGAAAAGATGAGTAATCCAATCAACCAAACTTCCATTTGAATTGTTCGAATAATTGTTGATTTGAATGTGTTCCTTTCCTATAATTAGCTCCAAAAGCAGAATTCCAAAGTCATACACATCCTTTTTAACAAAACCCAAATCCCAAACCCCAAAGTCTACAAAAGAGCTATTACTTGAGTGAGTGTCATTTGAATCAATAAACATTATTCCTTCAGAACTTGATATTTTTGCCCCTCCAAAATTTGATATCTTAGGCACAAAATTATTATCAAGTAAAATAGAGTTTGAACTCAAGTTAAGATGTACTACTCGAAAATCCCACTTGTGGTGAAGCCATGCCAAGCCTCTTGCTACCCCAATTGCAATTTGAATCCTCAAAGACCATTCCAAGATCCTATTGTTGCCTTCCTTTGCATATAGCCAATCATAAAGATTGCCATTCGATATATATTGGTACACTAGGAGCTTTTCTTTCCTCTCTTTGCAGAATCCTAAGAGGGGAACTATGTTATTGTGCCTCCATCTGCCTAGAGCCAATAACTCACATATGAATTGTTTGTCAAATGATTGACAACCATGTAACCTTTTAACTGCAAGAGGTGAACCATTTGGAAGGATTGCCTTGTACATCACCCCGATCTTTCCCAACCCAATCACATTGTTTGTGCAGAAATTGTTAGTTGCCTCTCTGAGTTCTGTAAAGTTCATTCTAATAACCATTCCCTCCAGCTGAGAATTCTGTGGATTGAATAATTTGCCACTATGAATTAGTACTAATTTTAAATTACAACCAAATTTATCACATGGATGTTTCTTTTTAAGGGGCTATATGATTGCATTATTTTGATCATTATTTCACCTACCATTTTGCGTAATGTGCTATACATTTGTGAAAACAAACACTAAGTTCCGCATATGATCACAACTTTCCATATTATTTTCTTGTAAAACAGTACAAAATGAGGTGTTAGACTCAAAACCTATAGACAGTAGCAGTTCTAGGAATTTTTTTTTCAAGGTGGCTATTAAAAAATTTAAATTATGCAAAATCTAATAAAAAGAGAACTTCATATATTCACACTCACACACATACACACATGTAAAGTCCTACAAGTTTTTTATTTTGAAATCATTGTATGATATTCTCATCATCGATGCTATAAGCTATATCTCTTTCAAAATTTTAGCTCAATAAAATTTTGACTAGATGATTTCATTTTGTTTGTAAGGGCTTAATATTCTATTAAGATGACCAAAATTTAGGGACAAAGTTTAGTTACAAACGTAATTGTAGCCTAAGACTACAACTCTCACTAAACAAATTAACACAACTACATATTTTAAAAATCTAATCGTTGAATTGTATGTTCTTTATGTTCTTAAAATACATGTCAAATTTCATGTCAATCAGATGTAATTTACAATTCGATCCATAAACTTATTGTTTATGTATAATTTTAGACTACAAAAATTCAAAATTTAAATAGTTGATTAGTGACATAATTATTAACTTTTTATCTTCTTGAAATTTTGTAAATATGAAAAATATAAGAAAAAAATATAATTTAATAATAAATTTGTCAGAATTTACATCCAATAAAAAAATAAAAAATTCAGTGGAGTTATATCCTTAGGCCCTTAAAGATTTGTGGTCAGCTTAAACTTTTTTAGGGTGGTCACAAATTTTTTTATAAGGGTAAAAAATCATAGAAGGGATTAAGTGATGCACCTTCCTATGTTTTAAGGAGAAACCACCTATATTTTTCCGAAAAAATTTAAAATCAAAGAATTGAAAGAAGTTAATTTATTAATTTTCTTAGTGGCTAAAGAGTACCTTTTTTCTCCCTTCTAGCAGGAGCCCTTTAGTTGGCAGCTGGTTAACTTGATCAGCTTCTTCATTCTCGTTCTTACTACTTTGCTTGTCGTTCATGCAAGCCACATACTGGGACCGGAAAATAAAAATAGTTATTACTGAAACTGCAGAAACCGCGTAACCAACTTGAAACCCACCTTTGAATGAAAAATCGAACTTCCTTCTTTGCTTTGGAGTTGGACAGGGTTCCAAAGGCGCTCCACAGAGTTTCGTGTTGTTAGCAAAGCTATCGGCTGTACAAGAGAAATTGCCAAAGTCAGGGACAACCCCTGACAACATATTGTTAGAAACACTGAAATTTTTCATACGAACGAGGTGGCCTAATTCCGGAGGGATTTCACCAGTTAGATGGTTGTGGTCAAGTGTAAGGACATTTAGATAAGTGCAATTGACAATGCTCTTTGGAATTTCGCCAGAAAAATTGTTGCGGGAAAGGTTGAGGCCTGTGATAAACGGAACTATCTCAGCTATGTCAAATGGGAGAGGTCCTGAAAGTTCGTTACTGGAGAGGTCTAACCCTGTTAGACTTGTGCAGTTTTTAATGCCCCGTGGGAACTCGCCTCTGAACCCCATGTCGCTTAGTCTGAGATTTAAGACCTTATTCTCATCAGGGTGCCAGCATTCGACCCCAGTAAATTTGCAGATGATACCTTCAGTATTTTGGCTGAAGTTCCATGAAGTATTAAGGTAGCCGTATGGATCTTCAAGCGAATGTTTAATTGACTTCAAACAGTCGATATCACTCTGTACGCCATTGCTTATTTCAAGAAAATCTAGAAATAAGCAAGCAAATATGTGAAAAAGAGCTGCGAATACTCTGGCATTAAGAGTCATTTGCTTGTGAGTGCTTAGCAAGAAAAGCCAGAACTAAAAGGCCATATATGTAACTACATAGAAATAGAAAGAAACAAACAAAATCTAGAGTTACAACATCTTTCATTAGTTCTTGAATCTTCAAATAGCATATTAACTGTTTTGGAAGAGTTGCAACATATTAGTATATTGCACACGAAATTTCACAACCAATAAATAGGGTAAAAAGAATGGCCCTACAGTAAATTACAGGCTACTTTACTGAGTAAATGAGCCTGTAATTTTCTAAGTCATGTGTAGTCATACCCCGTGAAGAACGCTAGTAGAAAATTTAAAGCTTGCAAAGCGAAGTCAATGGGTTTAAGCCAAGACATAAAAAGGACGCGCGGTTGTTTCCTTGTAATTTCTGCGAACGATACATGTCAGGCGACCCTTTTTTATATAAATATATATATATATATATATATTTTTTTTTTAAATTTGGACGGTTGTGATTTTGGCCCTAGAATATAAAATTTTAGTTCATAGCGTTTCAAGAACTTTTAATATAGATAGTGATTCTTTCACACAATTTATTTCACATTTTTTATATATTTTGAAATTCAGACCGGACCGTACAGTTTGATCCAATTAACCGAAAACCGGCCTTTCGAGCAGTTATTTTAACCATCAAACCCGTTCAACATAAAAAATCAGTGAACCGTATAAACCGAGATTGAACCGCTCGGATTTAAGAACTGTGGGCGGGTCTTACGGTTCAGGCCAAGCTCTTTAACAAAAATAAAAGGCAAGCTAAAATGATTTACCGTAATAAGACAAACAAACATAATATTTTACCTCAGTGCAGTAGTTCGCCACCTAACCCATCGCAGACGGCACAAGGTTGCCCCTTCTTCTTCTTCATTGTTCCTTCTCTGCTTCCCTTTTTTTGTTTTTCAGCGTCTTCCTTCAGTTTAAAAGTAAATGAATTGCTTCGACTTTATTTTTGCTTTTTAGTTTGGTGAGCCTAGCACGTGTGACGTGACAAAGCCTTGGAAATGACAAAAATGAGTTTGAAATTTCCTGACTCATTTATTGAGTTTTGGGCACCTCCCTATATGAATTATAATAGGGTCCATTGTTTTATAGTTTTGTCGGTTTTGGCTTTTGTTTATCATTTTTTTATTTTATTTTATTTTTTATTTTTACAATTGATGACGTTAAGTTGGTTTTTGAAACGTTCGTTGGAATTGATAATTAAAAAATAAAAATTGAAAATATAGTAGTAAAATAATTTTTAAATGTGTGAATAGTATCGTAGAATCTATTTTTAATATTTTTAAATATGTGAACAATACATGCACAGTATATAAATAGTACCTGCACTGTTTATAAACAGTAAATTTTGTCTCTAAAAGTTAATAACTACAACTAAAAAAACCAAAAGAGAGAAAACACGCAATTGTAAACACAGATGCCCAATCCAAACTCCACCTATAATGAATGAAAGTAATGATATAAAAATATATTTAAAAAATAGTCTTTATATTTATTTAGATTATTTTAGTCAATTTTTTTTTTCTAATTTAATTTATTTATTTATATTTTAAATAATTATTAAATTAATTATAATGTTATCATAGTTTGAGATCCAACCTTAAAAATCTTAAATCTCTTTTATTTATGGTTCTTTAAATTATCTAGGTTTCAAAACCATGTCATAAATTTTAAATATGTATACTACATTCTTGTGTTTTTAAAATTTGTATATCACCGCATGCAATTGTGAATATTGTGTACAAGTGTGTGAAAAATGGAGTATGAGATAATATTTATCATTTAAATATGATTATTTCATTAACATCCATAAATAGAGTGGCTGTTAAATACATCACATAAGCTCAAAACATCGTAATTTTTCAATTAAAAAATATAAATTGTTTTGCAAGGTTTGCTGTCTTCTGCCCTGTATCATACATCAAGAAAAGAGTATTGGGCCTGTACGCACTCACACCGCTTGTACTGTTGTACTATACAATACACACATATAATGTGCCTATAAGAAGGCATTCCCTAGTAGAGTTTTACATA